>CM059790.1:14851819-15451819 GCA_030435695.1 Brachymystax lenok tsinlingensis
GCACAGGGGGCCTGGTGCGCAGAGCAGGGACTCGATGTACTGGGCTCTCTAAGCGTACAGGGGGCCTGGTGCGCGGAGCCAGCACCCTTCTACCCGGCTGTTCACTCACCCTCGCCTCACAGATGATGGGAGCTGGAATGTCGCGCACCGGGCTGTGGGCGCTGGAGACACCGCATGCAGAGCCGGCGCAGGATATCTCGGTCCGAAGAGGCGCACCGGAGACCAGGAGCGCTGAGCCGGCACCACTCTTCCAGGCAGCACACTCACGCTAGCCTGACAGATGAAGGGAGCTGGAATGTCGCGCACCGGGCTGTGGACCGGCACCGGAGACACTGCACGCAGAACCGGTGCAGGATATCCTGGTCCGAAGAGGCGCACCGGAGACCAGGAGCGCTGAGCTGGCACCACTCTTCCAGGCTGCCCACTCAACCTAGCCCGACAGATGAAGGGAGCTGGAATTTTGCGCACCGGTCTATGAACGCGCACTGGAGACACCGTGCGCATCACAGCATAGCACGGCGTCTTACCAGTGCGACGCTCCCTCCAAAGAGCACGTGGAGTTAGCTCAGGAGTCCACCCTGAAACGGCCGACCTCCCCGTGTGCCCCCCCCAAACAAATTTGGGGGCTGCCTCTCGGGCTTCCTAGCCAGGCGTGTTCCAGCATATCTCTCCTTCTCTAGGTTCCATGCTCCATATTTCGCCTCGTAATATCTCCGCTCAGCCTTCGCTGCCTCTAACTCCTCTTTAGGAGGGCGATACTCCCCAGGCTGAGTCCAGGGTCCCTTTCCGTCCAATATCTCTTCCCATGTCCAGGACTCCTTGTTCTCTCGCTGCTTGGTCCTTTTCTGGTGGGTTATTCTGTCACGATCTCCTGTAGTGACGGACCAAGACACAGCGATGCTTCCAGAATACATATTTATTAAACGTAACGTAACTGGGAAAAAACAATAAACGAACGAAGATCGTAACAACGGAACATAACATAGAATAAACACTTAAGCTATGAACCAAACATTAACCCACAAAACCCTAGTGAAAACCACAAACATATATATGGTTCCAAATTAGAGGTAACGACACTCAGCTGCCTCTAATTGGGATCCATTAACCCAACATAGAAATAGCACACCTAGAACCAAAAACCCTACACCAAAAACGAAACTGTAAAACCAGGCCTGGACGTGACATCGCCAATCCTTTTTTCTGTTATCCATTGGTTTTGTCTTGTCTTCCATCACAGCTGGTTCCAATTCCCTCAATTACATGTTATGTATTTAAACCTCTGGTTTCCCCATGTCCTTGTCCGTAATTGTTTTGTTTGTAAGTGCTTGTGCACGTTTTATGGTGGCTACGGGTTATGTTACCCATGTATACTGTTTGTTCTGTTTTCCAGTGGTTTTGTTATTAAACGACTCCGTTTTGGAAACAGAGTTCTGCTCTCCTGCGCCTGACTTCTCTACCGCCAGTACGCACACCTTGCAATTATCAGCAACCATCACTCCTGTGTTCCAATGACACGTTGTGTAAGCTAATCCAAGTTTATCATTTTAAAAGGCTAATTGATCATTAGAAAACCCTTTTGCAATTATGTTAGCACAGCTGTTTTGCTGATTTAAAGAAGCAATACAACTGGTCTTCTTTAGGCTAGTTGAGTATCTGGAGCATCAGCATTTGTGGGTTCGATTACAGGCTCAAAATGGCCAGACACAAATACCTTTCTTCTGAAACTCATCAGTCTATTCTTGTTCTGAGAAATGAAGGCTATTCCATGTGAGAAATTGCCAAGAAACTGAAGATCTGGTACAACGCTGTGTACTACTCCCTTCACAGAACAACACAAACTGGCTCTAACCAGAATAGAAAGAGGAGTGGGAGGCCCTGGTGCACAACTGAGCAGGAGGACAAGTACATTAGAGTATCTAGTTTGAGAAACAGACGCCTCACAAGTCCTCAACTGGCAGCTTCATTAAATAGTACCCACAAAACACCAGTCTCAACGTCAACAGTGAAGATGCGACCCCGGGATGCTGGCCTTTTAAGCAGAGTTGCAAAGAAAAAGCCATATCTCAGACTGGCCAAATAAAAAGAAAAGATTAAGATGGGCAAAAGAACACAGGCAATGGACAGAGGAACTCTGCCTAGAAGGCCAGCATTCCAGAGTCGCCTCTTCACTGTTGACTTTGAGACTGGTGTAAACTATAAAGGTAAATAAATGGCTACAGTTAACACTTTTTTAGTTGCAGTCATCAATGCAGTCATCAAAGCAATAGACTGTAAAGTAGTTGCTACCTAAAAGCTGCTTACAGTACCTAAGCCCTACTGTCTGATTACAGTGTGTCATAAACTGCTGCTATAAATATGTGATGCATAAAGCATCTGCACACGGGGAGTTACACACAAGTCTGCTTTATGAGCCAAATACAGTACAACACAAATGGGTCATGGAAATATACAGGTAAATGCCAAAATAAAAGAAACACCAACATAAAGTGTCTCAATAGGGCGCTGGGCCACCACGAGTCAGAACAGCTTCAATGCATCTTGGCATAGATTCTACAAGTGACTGGAACTCTATTGGAGGGTTAGTTTAGTTCATGCTCATCAAGCCATTCAGTGACAACTCGTGCCCTGTGGATGGGGACATGACCCTTCGCTTTATCTTGGCCAGGTCGGAGTTGTAAACGAGAACGTGTTCTCAAATGGCCTACCTGGTTAAATAAAGGTGAAATAAAATACAAAAAAAACAATGTAATCCTATGGGGGCATAGACATGGCAGCCAAAATAATGGCCTGCCCAGCTTTTTTACACATTACCCTAAGCATGATGGGATGTTAATTGCTTAATTAACTCAGGAACCACACCTGTGCGGGAGAACCTTGCTTTCGATATACGTTATATCCCTCATTTACTCAAGTGTTTCCACTATTTTGGCAGTTACCTGTAGTAATGTGCAGTATGTACAATATAGATATAGGGTTGGCAAGGACTGAATAAAAAGAGAAACGAGAGAATGAGAGAGAGAGTGCCCGAGAGAGGGGGGAGATAGCAAGAGAGAAGAAGAAGACTACGACGAAGAAGAAGTGGAAGAAGAAAAATAGAGAAATGGAGAGGGAAATAGAGAGACAGGGAGAGGGAAATAGAGAGACAGGGAGAGGGAAATAGAGAGACAGGGAGAGGGAAATAGAGAGAGACAGAGAGAGAGAGACAGAGAGAGGGAAATAGAGAGACAGGGAAAGGCAAATAGAGAGAGACACAGAGAGAGACAGAGAGAGGGAACTAGAGAGACAGGGAAAGGGAAATAGAAAGAGACAGAGAGAGGGAAATAGAGAGACAGGGATAGGGAAATAGAAAGAGACAGAGAGAGGGAAATAGAGAGACAGGGATAGGGAAATAGAGAGACAGGGAAAGGGAAATAGAGAGAGACAGAGAGAGAGACAGAGAGGTAGGAATATATATTGGTTTCCAGGCTTCTTCCTACAGACGCGCTTGAGTGTTTAGTTTTAGCGTTGGTGTTTAAGTCCTCCTCTCCTTCTCTCTACAATACCGTTAGCCTGGCATTAATCACTGCCACCAGCTCTACAACACACAGGAGGATTTAACACCTTTATCAGACAACACTCCTCTCTAACTCCTCTCTCTCTCCTAACGCTGAATAAATATTTATGTAACGGTTGGAAAAGCAGGCAAGCAGGGAGATGGAGGAGGAGAAAACATTAGCAAAGCAGTAGCATTCTCCAGTAGGCTCTCTGCGTTAAAGCAGTAGCATTCTCCAGTAGGCTCTCTGCGTTAAAGCAGTAGCATTCTCCAGTAGGCTCTCTGCGTTAAAGCAGCACAGGAGGAGTGCGCATTCTTGATAAAGGCAGCAGTAACTCAGTCCACAACGACAAGCCCTGGGATTAAATAGCTGGAGAATAATGCTTTAACAGGCTTTCTATTCAATTTATCTACTTATTTGTTCTGGAGGGGCTGCGATTTATCTCCTGGGGATTGGGATGCTCTTTATGTGGCTGTTGTTCAAACTCTGTCTATGTTATTGAGAACTATTATTTCAGTACTACAATAACTTAGTTGGTAGGAGTTGTGTGGATTGCGAATTTTCCCATCACAGGGAACACAAGTGAGAGAGCCTGTTGCTGGTGGTGTTGTCTATATGTGAAGGAGTTCTTCCGTGTGTAGTTTCTGCTGAAGTAAGCAGTGAGTGGGAGAAGCTTTGGAGTTGGGATGGCGGGCATAGAGAGAAACATGAATCCACAGTGAGTCAAGGTGTGTGTGTCTGTGTTTTTGTATGTGTTGTGTATGTGTGTGTGCGTGCCAGTGTTTTTGTGTGTGTGTGTGTGTGGCGGGTCTAGTATTTCTGTGTGTGTGTGTGTTTTAACACTCAATAGCACCAAAAGCTCTCAGAACAGACTATGCTGCCGTACACAGGGAACAGATGAAACTCTGTGACAGAGAAGCGTCACAGGGCTTTTATTATTGCATAAAGACATGCTAACACACACGCCGAACATGCCACATGGCAGATTCGCTGTGACAACACAACAGGACTTTCTGTGGCATGATGCTGTTGTGGAGAGAGAGAGAGAGAGAGAGAGAGAGAGAGAGAGAGAGAGAGAGAGAGAGAGAGAGGTTAGAAGTAAACACAGAAGGGTGGGAATGGTTTTGCTTCAGGATGGAAACATGAAAAGGTGTGAGGATGAGAAAGAAAGAGAGGAGATAAAGAAAGAAAAAGATTGAGAGCGAGAGAGAGTGAGAGGGGGGACTGAGACAGAAAGACAGACATATGCAGTATGAACTGATAGTGGGGCCTCAGTTTGGAAGGCTAGCACCATGTTAAAGTGATACAATATGCTACTCTACATATACAAAAGTATGTGGACACCTCTTAAAATTAGTGGATTCAGCTATTTCAGCCACACGCGTTGCTGACAGGTGTATAAAATCAAGCACACAGCCATGCAATCTCCACAGACAAACATTGGCAGTAGAATGGCCTTACTGAAGAGCTCAGTGACTTTCAACGTGGCACCGTCATAGGATGCCACCTTTCCAATAAGTACATTTGTCAAATCTCTGCCCTGCTAGAGCTGCCCCGGTCAACTGTTATTGTGAAGTGGAAATGTCTAGGAGCAACAATGGCTCAGCCGCAAAGTGGCAGGCCACACAAGCTCACAGAACGGGACTGCCGAGTGCTGAAGCACATAAAAATAGTCTGTTCTCGGTTGCAACACTCACTACAGAGTTCCAAACTGCCTCTGGAAACAATGTCAGCACAAGAACTGTTCATTAGGAGCTTCATGAAATGGGTTTCCATAGCCGAGCAGCCGCACATAAGCCTAAGATCACCATGTGCAATGCCAAGCATCGGCTGGGGTGGTGTAAAGCTCACCGCTATTGGAGCAGTGGAAACACTTTCTCTGGAGTGATGAATCACACTTCACCATCTGGCAGTCCAATAAACAAATCTGGGTTTGGCAGATGCCAGGAGAACGAATGCATGTGCCAACTGTAAAGTATGGTCTGGGCTGTTTTTCAGCTCCAGTGAAGGGAAATCTTAACGCTATAGCATACAATTACGTTCTAGATGATTCTGTGCTTTCAACTTTGTGGCAACCGTTTAGGGAAGGCCCTTTCCTGTTTCATCATAACAATTCCCCCGTGCACAAAGCTAGGTCCACACAGAATTGGTTTATCGAGATCAGTGTGGAAGAACTTGACTGGCTTGCACAGAGCCCTGAACTCAACCCCATCGAACACCTTTGGGATGAATTGGAACGCAGACTGCGAGCCAGGCCAAAGTCCCAACATCAGTGCCCGGCTTCACTAATGCTTGTGGCTGAATGGAAGCAAGTCCCAGCAGCAATGTTCCAACATCTAGTAGAAAGCCTTCCCAGAAGTGTGGAGGCTGTTGGAGCAGAAAAGGGGGTAGCAACTCCATATTAATGCCCATGATTTTGGAATGAGATGTTTGACGAGCAGGTGTCCACATACGTTGGTCATGTAGTGTATATACAGTGGAGTATAGTACAGGTACAACTGACAGTCTCTCTCCCCTCTCTCCTGTCTGTGATGGGATGTGCACTGCACGGCGATGTGACATGGTCATTGGACAACGAGTTTGGAGGAAACTATATGACTCCCTGCGGTGGTCTCCATGGAAACTGTCTGGAGGGCCTGGAAGAGGGGGGGGAGGCAGGAGCATCAAAGGACCAGAGGAGCTGGGATGAATGGATGAGGACAGGCAGCAGGCCTTGGATCGTATTACAGGGAAGAATGACATGGCTGAACATGAACTTGATAGGGAGGGTTAGGCTAAGGCACTTTAGTGAAAGAGAGATTGATTGCCTTACATTTAAAAGGGGATCTTACCATCTCAAAAGAGGCAATACTATAAATGATCCTTTTAGTATTCTTGAGTACTTAACTATAGAAGGTTAGCACCTTCTTTATAGTATGGTAAGGTATCTGTCAGAGTTCTTGTACCCTTAGTTCCATGCTCATGGTTCAAGGTTTTCCTTATAAATGACATTCAAATAGGAGAGGGCTGCGATCTCCTTTCTTCAGGGTTGAATCATTTATGTGTGGTCTTATTAAGCGGCGAGAGGGATGGCAGTCACAGCCTCTCCTCTCCTCTCAAGCCTGCTGCTCCAAGTCAACCATGACGATAGTTACACAGCAGGGTCCTCGCTGCACCATGAGGTAAACAGAGTCGGAGCAGTGTGTGTGTGTGTGTGTGTGTGTGTGAGAGAGAGAAAGAGAGAGAGAGCGCGAGAGTGTGTGTGTGTGTGTATGCCAGGGTCCATCGCCTCTTCAATAGCTAATCTGTATGAGTGCTGTGGTGTGGCAGGCAGGCTGGTGAGGGGCATGTGGCGTAGGGCTCTGATTGGATGGGAGGTCCTGGGAAGAGGCCAGTCTCGCTCTAGCAGAGCAATCACACACACACACACTGAGCCTCAACCCTCCACGCCTCACTGGCACTTGTCTGTCCATCTCCACACACACGTAACTGACTAAGTTACACACACCACTGTCCTTTTCCTTTTTACATCTCTCTCTCTCTGGGCCCCATCCTCCTTCCTTCCTCTTTCCACACATCTGGTCCATCTATAACTTTCCTCTTTCTTTCTTTCTTTCTTTCTTTCTTTCTTTCTTTCTTTCTTTCCCTCTCTCTCTGCAGTTCGATCTGTAAAGGCCCATTACCCTGAAAGAGCCCTGCAGGCAGAGAGAGCTGGGCTGCTAGGATACAGTCACCAGAGGTTGGGCTTCTACTGTGGTAAATATGCATTAGTCCACTGTCCAGGTCTATTTACGGACCAGCTGTATAGCTTATTCTCTCTACCTTTTGATTTATTTATATTTTTCTCACCTTTTCTCTTCCCTTTATCACTCTGTCTTTCTCTCAGTGCTTCAAAGAAACCACCTTCTAAAGTATTGTGATTATCAGACAATTCTGTTTGAGGGCTATGTGGCTGGCTATCTTTCCTAGACTTGCTTTCATGTAATGGAAGCGCAAAAAAACGTTTATAATTTTGAAGTGGTGTTGCTGCATTCATACCCACTAGGGATTCTTCCTCCTTGAGAGGCTCCAGCTGAGAGCAGGTGTTCTGTCATAAGCTTCTGCACTGATACATTTCAACCACTTCCTCCTTTCCCCAGGGATGTGGGTTAATGACAGAGGTGTTACATGACAAAACGTTACCTTTCTCACACGTGGCTCCACCGTAGCTGGGCAGACAAATGCAAATTGAGGAAAACCCCAGAATCAGAGCAGTGAGTGAGTGAGTGAGTGAGTGAGTGAGAGAGAGAGAGAGAGAGATCACATGTGAAGGGAGAAGCCAGGGTCCATAGCCTCTTCAATAGCTCATCTGTATGAGTGCTGTGGTTGTGGCAGGCGTACGTGGCGTAGGGCTCGGAATGGAGGGGCTATGGACCCTCTCTCTGGGCCCCATTCCTCTTTCCACACATCTTGTCCATTTCTAGCTTTCCTCCTCTCCCTCTCTCCTTTCCCACTCTCATTCTGTATTTCTCTCAGTGCTTCAAATAAACCTCCGTCTCGTATTGTGATTGTCAGACAATTCTGTTTGAGGGCTATGTGGCTGGCTATCTTTCCTAGACTTGCTTTCATGTAATGGAAGCGCAAAAAAACATTTATAATTTTGAAGTGGTGTTGCTGCATTCATACCCACTAGGGATTCTTCCTCCTTGAGAGGCTCCAGCTGAGAGCAGGTGTTCTGTCATAAGCTTCTGCACTGATACATTTCAACCACTTCCTCCTTTCCCCAGGGATGTGGGTTAATGACAGAGGTGTTACATGACAAAACGTTACCTTTCTCACACGTGGCTCCACCGTAGCTGGGCAGACAAATGCAAATTGAGGAAAACCCCAGAATCAGAGCAGTGAGTGAGTGAGTGAGTGAGTGGGTGAGTGAGTGAGTGAGAGAGAGAGAGAGAGAGAGAGAGAGAGAGAGAGAGAGAGAGAGAGAGAGAGAGAGAGAGAGAGAGAGAGAGAGAGAGAGAGTGTTCACATGTGAAGGGAGAAGCCAGGGTCCATAGCCTCTTCAATAGCTCATCTGTATGAGTGCTGTGGTTGTGGCAGGCGTACGTGGCGTAGGGCTCGGAATGGAGGGGCTATGGACCCTCTCTCTGTGCCCCATTCCTCTTTCCACACATCTTGTCCATTTCTAGCTTTCCTCCTCTCCCTCTCTCCTTTCCCACTCTCATTCTGTATTTCTCTCAGTGCTTCAAATAAACCTCCGTCTCGTATTGTGATTGTCAGACAATTCTGTTTGAGGGCTATGTGGCTGGCTATCTTTCCTAGACTTGCTTTCATGTAATGGAAGCGCAAAAAAACATTTATAATTTTGAAGTGGTGTTGCTGCATTCATACCCACTAGGGATTCTTCCTCCTTGAGAGGCTCCAGCTGAGAGCAGGTGTTCTGTCATAAGCTTCTGCACTGATACATTTCAACCACTTCCTCCTTTCCCCAGGGATGTGGGTTAATGACAGAGGTGTTACATGACAAAACGTTACCTTTCTCACACGTGGCTCCACCGTAGCTGGGCAGACACAGGCACACAAAGGAGTTGATCTCATCGATGCAGGTGCCTCCGTTCTTACACGGGTTGGACTGGCAGTCGTCGATGTCTGTCAGGTGAAAAGGAGACACAAGGGACGTGCTCATTAGGCACCAAACTAAAGACAACAGACTGAATAAGGGAGCGACCACCTGGGCTTATCTAATAAGAAACATTCATTTTCGTTTTCTGTTTCAAAACGTTTTAAAGCGTTGCATTTAAGGCGTTGTAATGAATACGACCAAGGAGACACCAGGAGACAAGGATGCACAAGGAGACAGGATCAGTTACAACACCGGAGTCACAGGACTCGGCACAAATTGCCTGCCACTATCACTTACCCATCCGACCAGAGAACCAACAGAGATCTAACTTTTTGGAGAGATCTGAGCTGTTTAGAGTAGTTGTAATTAAAAGCATTGATTCAGCAGTCCATCAATGAGTGGGTGGAGAAGCATTAGAGCGCTTGATGTTAATTGTGATGCGCATGCAGGATGTGCTTTACACTCTGCTGTCAAACCTGGACAGGTTCTAGGCTCCACAGGCAGGGAGAGGATCCAGGGAGGAGGCAGTTTGATGTTGGATTTGTTTGATATTTAGATATTTACACCCACACAATCATGCTAGAATGAATATGTATAGATTTGTAGTGACACATACAGTACAGTATTTATGCCACATTTCTGCAGGTGCCTATGATACAGATAAACAAACTCATAAAGTTTAACAGGAAAGCATGCGCACTTATGCACGCACACACACACACACACACACACACTTTGCAGAGGCGTTTTGAGGTCATGGCTCTCCTCTCTATGTAGAGCCAGAATTAAATTTCTCTCACTTATGATCTGAGGCCTGGGGGCAAAATCATTAAAACCACAGCTGGTGTCCCAGCATCCTTTGCCCTCAGAACATCTGAGTGTATCTTGGGGGCCCGGGCGAGGGGGAAGGAGACGGGTATGTGGTAAAACAACGATCCTGCTTTTTATGGTTCTCAGAGTCTGTAAGAGTTCTGATTGATATATAATGGCGCAGGAGGGGATGGTTGCCGTTTTACGGGCTCCTAACCAACTCTGCTATTTTGTTTGTTGACCCGAAAAGAGCTTCTGGACATAAGAACAGTGATTACTCACCTCGAACTGGACAAAGATATACTGCTTTGTCAAGACAAGGCCCAAATCCCAGTCATCAGCGTGAAGAAAAGACAGAGGAAAAGGAAGAGGAGGACGGGGTGCCTTGTAAGAATTTGCCGAAACCATCACTTTCCTCCGTATTATTGGCCAACGTGCAATCATTTTGAAAAATAATTGACCTACGATGAAGACTATCTGACCAACGGAACATTAAAAACTGTAATATCTTATGTTTCACCGAGACATGGCTGGATATTATAGAGCTGGCTGGCTTCTCCGTGCATCGGCAGCCGCGGCGTAAAGGGGGGTTCTGTCACGACTTCTGCTGAAGTAGTTCCCTCTCTTAGTTCGGGCGGCTACCGGCAGTCAACGTCACCGGAGTTCTAGCCACCACCGATCCATTTCTCATATTCTGTTTGTCTTGTCTCATCCACACCTGGTTCCCATTTCCATAATTACATGTGTCCTTATTTAATCCCTCTGTTCCCCCCTGGGTTTTGTCCGTGATTATTTATCTGTTCGTTATGGCTCCGTTGATTCGCGAGCAGTGTGTACACTGCTGGTTGTTAGTAGTTCGTTTCTTCTAGTAAAGAGGTTTTGTCTCATCTCTGTTTCCTGCGCTTGATTCCGCAAGACCTGCATCACAAGAGCCATTACAGTTCTCATCTATATTATTCGTAGCTGTCTATTTACCACCACAAACCGATGCTGGCACTAAGTCCGCACTCAACGAGCTGTATAAGGCCATAAGCAAACAATAAAATGCTCATCCAGAAGTGATGCTCCTAGTGGCCAGGGACTTGAATGCAGGCAAACTTAAATCCGTTTTACCAAATTTCTACTAGCATGTCACATGTGCAAAGGGACTTGAATGCAGGCAAACTTAAATCCGTTTTACCAAATTTCTACTAGCATGTCACATGTACAAATTTCTACTAGCATGTCACCAAATGGCAAGTGTCTTCACTGACATTTTCAACCTCTCCCTGACCAAGTCTGTAATACCTACATGTTTCAAACAGACCACCATAGTCCCTGTACCCAAGAAAATGAAGGTAACTTGCCTAAATGATTACCGGCCCGTAGCACTCACTTCGGTAGCCATGAAGTGCTTTGAAAGGCTTGTTATGGCTCACATCAACACCATCATGCCGGAAACCCTAGACCCACTCCAATTCGCATACCTTCCCAACAGATTCACAGATGACGCAATCTCAATCGCACTCCACACTGCCCTATCCCACCTGGACAAGAGGAATACCTATGTGAGAATGCTGTTCATCGACTACAGCTCAGCCTTCAACATCATAGTGCCTTTCAAGCTCATCTAAGCTCAGGGACCTAAGTCTGAGCCCCTCTCTGTGCAACTGGATCCTGGACTTCCTGACCGGCCGACCCAAGGTGGTGAAGGTAGTCAACAACACCTCCGCCATACTGATCCTCAACACGGTGGCCCCATAGGGATGCATGCTCAGCCCCCTCCTTTACTCCCTGTTCACCCATGAACGTCTCCAACTCAATCATCAAGTTTGCTAACGACACAACAGTGGTAGGCCTGATTACCAACAGTGATGAGACAGCCTACAGGGAGGAGGTGAGTGTCTTGGTGGAGTTGTGCCAGGAAAATAACCTCTCCCTCAACTTCAACAAAACGAAGTAGCTGATCGTAGACAGCAGAGAGCGCACGCCCCAGTCCACATCGAAGGGGCTGCAGTGGAGAGGGTCAAAAGCTTCAAGTTCCTCGGTGTGCACATCACTGACAACCTGAAATGGTCCTTTCACACCGACAGCATGGTGAAGGCACAACATTTCTCATTTGCCAAGATAAATCATCCATCTGACAGGTGGCATATCAAGAAGCTGATTAAACTTCATGATCATTACACAGGTGCACCTTGTGCTGGGGACAATAAAAAGGCCACTCTAAAATGTGCAGTTTTGTCACAACACATGTTTCAAGTTTTGAGGGGAGCGTGCAATTGACATGCTGACTGTAGAAATGTCCACCAGAGCTGTTGCCAGAGAACTGAATGTTAATGTCTCTACCATAAGAAACCCATTGTCGTGCCAATGTTGCCTCACAACCGTGGTCCAGGCTCATGGCGTTGTGTGGGTGAGCGGTTTGCTGATGTCAATGTTGTGAACAGTTTGCCCCATGGTGGCGGTGGGTTATGGTATGGGCAGGCATACCATAATGCTACAGACAACAAACACAATTACATTTTATCAATGGCAATTTGAATGAACAGAGATACCGTGACGAGATCATGAGGCCCATTGTCGTGCCATTCATCCACCGGCATCACTTCGTGTTTCAGCATGATAATGCACTTCCTCATGTCGCAAGGATCTGTACACAATACCTGGAAGCTGAAAACGTCCCAGTTCCTCCATGGCCTGCATACTCACTAGACATGTCACCCATTGAGCATGTTTGGGATGCTATGGATCAACGTGTACATCAGCGTGTTTCAGTTCCCGCCAATATCCAGCAACTACACACAGCCATTAATGAATGCGAAGATGCGGCAGGTAGCCTAGTGGTTAGAGCGTTGGACTTGTAACCGGAGGGTTGCATGTTTGAATCCCCGAGCTGACAAGGTAAAAATCTGTCGTTCTGCCCCTGAACAAGGCAGTTAACCCACTGTTCCCCGGGCGCCGAAGACGTGGATGTCGATTAAGGCAGCCCCCCGCACCTCTCTGATTCAGAGGGGTTGGGTTAAATGCGGAAGACACATTTCAGTTGAAGGCATTCGGTTGTACAACTGACTAATAATGGTGACTTTGACTTTGACTTTGAGATGTGTCACGCTGCATGAGGCAAATGGTGGTTACACCAGATACTGACTGGTTGTCTGATCCACGACCCTATCTTCTTTTTAAGATATCTGTGACCAACAGTTGCATATCTGTATTCCGAGTCATGTGAAATCCACAGATTAGGGCCTGATTTGAAGGTTGAGTGCCAATAATTTGGAAAATGACTATAGCATGGCTCCCAGCTGGGTTCTTTGGTACTGCAATTTTTCTCTTGTAATCAGGAAGTGTGATACTGTCGAGTACCGAAGGGTTGAAAGCCGGCCACTCATCCATCCCTATTGAGAGTGACAACCCTAATTATAATACATTATTTGACACCCTAGAGCAGTGTTTCTCAAACCTCTACTCGGAAGCCCCCAGCTGTTCCATGTATTTGATCTATTCGAGAGCTAGCACACCTGCTTCAATGTTTCAACTAATATTCAAGCCTTTAAATTAATCAGGTGAGCTAGTTCAGAGCGAAAACAAAATTGTGAAATGTTTAAGTGTCTCCGGTGTAGAGGTTCGAAAACCAGTGCCCTAGAGGATTTCTTCATCACTTCCTCCTCTACTCTTGCGTGATGACTCATCCTGAATTAAATTCTGCTGCTCAATTGATCGCTGAAACTGCCATGCTAGAAGTCTCTGTGCACACGTCAAAATGAGTGGTGGCGTACAAAACAAATTCATCTGCGATTGGATCATCGATAATCAATACAAGTACCAATACGTGATTCATTATTCGTGTAGGCTGGTTCTGGCCCAACCCATTGGTTTTGTGGACCAATCAGAACGGTCAGAATGTGCAATCAGAACGGTCAGAATGTGTTCGCATTCTACAAGACGTCCGGTAGGAAAGCAAATCCAGACTCATTGTGGAGAAGAAATGCTAGTGGGCAGGGCGTTTGGCAGGAGTGATGTGAATGGTCTGCCTCTACTTCTCTTCCAGACCTAGACTCCTCTTACAGCCTTTATCCATTCAGCTGACTATGCAGCAGAATCAGTGAGGCTCCTCAGTGAATTAAAATTTTCATGAAAAAGTTATCCTTTTCAGTTAAAACTATACTAAATATATTCATATGTCACCAAATAATTTGTTTTGCAATGAAGATCTACAGTAGCCTCAACAGCACTCTGTAGGGTAGCATCATGGTGCAGCCGGAGGACAGCTTGCAAAATGAGCTGACATGTTGTCCACCCAAACAAAGGATCAGTGAATGAATTTAGTACTGAAAGCATAATCTACAGCTAGCTAGCACTGAAGTGCATAAAATGTGGTGAGTAGTTGACTCAAAGAGAGAGAAAGACAAGAGTTGAACAGTTTTTGACAAATTCATTTCTTCCAAATTGAAGGTTAAGCCAGAGAGAGAGAGCTATATTTTGTAGTATATATATTTTTCCACTTTCACTTTCTCAGCTAGCATCGAATACAGCTAGTTGGTTTAGCCTACTCAAACATCTGGTTCAAACATAGCTTGCTATGGCTATCCAACACTGGAACTCTTTCAAGTCAAGGCCTGCCAGTGTAACTGCTAAACTGCTTGCTGCTGACTTTATTCTGCACTGCATGATTGTAGCGGGTTTACTAATGCGTTAGTTCTAGTAGATATGTTGACTATGACATGACAATGATGTTGGCTGTGTGTAGCGGTTAGCGGTCATGATATGAAGGCTTGGAATGTTTTTTTCCCCTTGTCACAGACAGCTGATATGTTGTGCACTGAAGTCCACAAGCGAAAGGAAAAGGTGAGAGGAGGAGAGTGCGTAGATAGATGCGAGAAGGAATTATATATACAACGAGCTGTTTGTGTTTTTATGTGGCTGCTATGAAAGTGAACTGTGTTTGTGTGTGATCAGGGGTGTATTCATTGTGACGATTCTGTTGAAAAACATTTGTTTTATCATTTAAAACAGGGCTAAATATACCTGCATTTGTCCAATAGAAATTCTTGTTTGCAACTGTTGGACTAATGATTACACCCTAGATCAGCTAGATGCAGGAAAGAGTGTGCAAGGCGGTATTGAATGTGTCACTGTCTGGCACCTTGATTACTCAAAATGATCTTGACCTGTGCAGCTACATTGTAAACTTTCATTCATAGGCTAGGTTGTAGCAACCTCATGATGGGTAAAGGGAAATTTAGAGTATCGTGTAGTAGCCTAAACCTGTCGATGTTACATTGAACTGGGTGAATGGAATATAAATGACAGTCATCCAATATGCTGTAATAGAAATAAGGCCATGCTCATAAAAAAAAAAGATCCTCCCTCATCTTAAACGGCACCGACCGCCACTGAGCTGAATGTCCCGTGATAGCGCAATCCTTCATAGTAGACTTGGCTTGGCTCAGCTCAATCAGACGCCCATGCAGTACAGCACTCGACTCTTAACAATAACAAAGCAGAAATATAAACATACTGCTGAGACTGGCATCTGGAGTGTCTCCCCTCCTTCTCTTCCTGCTCCAGACACAGCAGACATAACAGGGGAGAGCAGAGAGCAGCCCTAAGAGCCCATTCAGTGGCCACTCAGTGTCCACCCAGCCCAGCTGGCTAACTGGGCATAAACTGTAGTCGGGGCAGGTGGTGGGCGATGGAGGGGGGCTGCTGCCCAGCCTTCTCTGGCTTCCTCCCCAGGACAACACAGGCAGTCCTGGAAGCCTAGAAGCTACGCTCTGTTCCCAAGGACCCCGAGAGCACCCGGTTGGAGGATTGTGAAGTTTGTTCATCAGCTTACAATAAGAACAATTTACAGTATCTGAACAAAAATCTAAACGCAACATGCAACAATTTAGAATTTCAAAGAGTTACAGTTCATTGAAGGAAATAAGTCAATTTAAATAAATTAATTCAGCCCTATTCTGTGGATTTCACATGACTGGGCAGGGGCACCATGGGTGAGCCTGGGAGGGCATAGGCCCACTCACTGGGGAGGCAGGACCAGCAAATCAGAATGAGTTTTTCCCCACAGACAGAAATACTCCTCAGCACCCCCCCTCTACTCAATGAAAACCACCACTTTATACACACAGAGCTTCACTTTCAGAGGAAATGAATAAGGGGGCAATTTACTTGTATTTTGATGTTGCCTGCCCAGTTGGATTCCTGGATGGATTGTGAGGAAAAAGGTGTGCTGTCCCCGTCTCTCTTTCTCTATCTCACGCTCTCCATTCTCCGTAGTCCAGGAAAGCAAAGTCCATTCGAATTTCCATTCTTTCTCCGATCCCAGCCCGGGATTGTGAACTCAGTCAGCTAGTCTCGAATGCAAACAGTGTGTTCCTGCAGGACCTCTGGGAGGATTCTTCAGTCTGGGTAGGATAAGTCTTTGTCGATCTGTGTTTGGTTTCCAAGGAGATGCGATCATTCATCCAACGGGTGTGGCCGCAGCTCTCAGAAACTTCAGCACTCGTCTGTTTGCAAGTCCTGAAATGTATAGGAATACTCACGGGGGAAGGGCTCTGATGGCTGGACAGGGCGTCACAGAACCACTCCGTTGGTTCTATAAAATCAACACATTTTAGGTCCAGTGTGATAAATCTGAGATTTCCTCATAATTGTCCACAGCATGTTTCTTCTGCACAAAACACAGTTTAACAGTCCCTACGATGAAAACGTAGCCTAAATCACACCTTGGGTGATTTACACACAAGGTTACAGCAAAATACACATTATACCCCTCTTAATGACATAGGAAAGGAGAAGAATAATGTCATGAGTTTTCAGTTTGATACATTGTCCAGAAAACTTGCCTAAATGTCCTTTGTGCTGCTTTAGAAAGAGCAAAAAGAGCTTCCGACTCTTTCTCTCTTACGATACAACTCCCAGTACTCAAAAACCTGGCTGGTCAATGAACTAGTAACACATGCAGATCACAAGACAGTCTGCTGATTTGCCGAAGGTGTCTGTTTTCTGTCTCCTGGCCCCCATCATGGCCACTCAGAGTTGTAAAAGGCGAAAGGAAGAGGAGTTTATTTGTCTTGTGATAGGCTTGTAAAAGGGGGATGTGCCAACACAAACATAACTTTAAATCTTGGCCTGAAATGTGGGACTTCTGATATCTGTTCTCCATCAACCCCCTTCACCCCCCGTGTGGGCTTTCGTTACAACAAGGATTTTAACCCCTCTTCACCACGGCAAGATTTATGCTTTCAATTCCAGCCGGGGAATTAGTAAACGTGGAGCCAAATAAAAAGTAAACAGCTCCCTCTTTTACAAATGAGACCTCAGACTCAATCAACATCTTCACGCCAATGATTCCCATCAGGTTTCTCCACTGGGCTCAGAGTCAGAGTCCACAGAGTAGAATCTAATATAGGAGGCGAAGAAAGGATCAATATCTTGACCAAGGACTTTCTCTCAGTCAGAGAGACAGGCATTAAAAATGTTCCTTGGTTATATTTTAACTTCTACCATCTCTCTCTCATCCACACACTCTCTCTCCTCCACCATCTCTCTCTCCTCTACCATCTCTCTCTCATCCACACACTCTCTCTCCTCCACCATCTATCTCTCCTCCACCATCTCTCTCTCCTCTACCATCTCTCTCTCCTCCACCATCTCTCTCTCCTCCACCATCTCTCTCTCCTCTACCATCTCTCTCTCCTCCACCATCTCTCTCTCCTCCACCATCTCTCTCTCCTCTACCATCTCTCTCTCATCCACACACTCTCTCTCCTCCACCATCTATCTCTCCTCCACCATCTCTCTCTCCTCTACCATCTCTCTCTCCTCTACCATCTCTCTCTCCTCCACCATCTCTCTCTCCTCCAACATCTCTCTCTCCTCCACCATCTCTCTCTCCTCTACCATCTCTCTCTCCTCCACCATCTCTCTCTCATCCACACACTCTCTCTCCTCCACCATCTATCTCTCCTCCACCATCTCTCTCTCCTCTACCATCTCTCTCTCATCCACACACTCTCTCTCCTCTACCATCTCTCTCTCCTCCACCATCTCTCTCTCCTCTACCATCTCTCTCTCATCCACACACTCTCTCTCCTCCACCATCTCTCTCTCCTCCACCATCTCTCTCTCCTCCACCATCTCTCTCTCCTCTACCATCTCTCTCTCCTCTACCATCTCTCTCTCATCCACCATCTCTCTCTCCTCCAACATCTCTCTCTCCTCTACCATCTCTCTCTCCTCTACCATCTCTCTCTCATCCACACACTCTCTCTCCTCCACCATCTCTCTCTCCTCTACCATCTCTCTCTCCTCCACCATCTCTCTCTCTCCTCCACCATCTCTCTCTCCTCCACCATCTCTCTCTCCTCCACCATCTCTCTCTCCTCTACCATCTCTCTCCTCTCCATCTCTCTCTCATCCACCATCTCTCTCTCCTCCAACATCTCTCTCTCCTCTACCATCTCTCTCTCCTCTACCATCTCTCTCTCATCCACACACTCTCTCTCCTCCACCATCTCTCTCTCTCCTCCACCATCTCTCTCTCCTCTACCATCTCTCTCTCCTCCACCATCTCTCTCTCCTCCAACATCTCTCTCTCCTCTACCATCTCTCTCTCCTCTACCATCTCTCTCTCATCCACACACTCTCTCTCCTCCACCATCTCTCTCTCCTCCACCATCTCTCTCTCCTCCACCATCTCTCTCTCCTCTACCATCTCTCTCTCCTCCACCATCTCTCTCTCCTCCACCATCTCTCTCTCCTCCACCATCTCTCTCTCCTCCACCATCTCTCTCTCTCCTCCACCATCTCTCTCTCTTCCACCATCTATCTCTCCCTACTCTACAATTGTGCTGCTGTCTGGGTTCAAGTCTTAATGATGAAAAATGTAAAGTCATGTGACAAAGGCAGACAGACACCATTTGCCATGCAGGGATAGTTAGGGTAGCGAGAAGTTCATTGAGGATGTCTGGCGCAGCGACCATACACACACACACACACATCCTCCCTCACCAACCCCCACCCTTTGCAGCAATGGCAGTCACAGAAACCCCATTCCTCCAAAGAGTAGGGATAAAACCCCATCCCTCTGACAGTGACTGAGCCTAAACCCTCCCCAAACTCCCTAAGGCGTTCACGCCTGCAGGGAGCTGTCACAGACAGTGTCACCCCCAGTGTGTTACCCATGGGTTTAACAGAGCGGGCCCAGGACCCTGGACCTTGTTTAGGGAAACATCCCCCACCACAACACACGTCTCAGATGCAGCGCACCGCAACCGCCGTGCAGAGACCATGTCATCACTTCATTATTGGCCGAGATCTGGGGAGAGTAGGGAGGCCATATTTCACATACAGTAACTCTGGATTACACTGTCTCTCCCATCTCTCTCTCTCTCTCTGCATGCTGGGAGTGTTGGTGCATGCTGGGAATTGTGTGAGTGAGTGAGTGAGTGCGTGCCAGTGTTGTGAAGAGTTAGATATCCTGGGTTTTCTTTCGGTTTTCCTTTTCTTCTATGCATGATTGTTATTATTTTTATTTACTTGTTGTGGTAGAATTAACTATATTGTTTTTTTCGTGTCGAAACTACCCTGACTTTGGCGGGATGGCTACCGAATGGGGACGCCGTCCCTGTCACTTCGCACGGCTTTAGGTGTGTTACTGAAGCTACTGTCACGTGGAGGATTTTCTGGTCGCCGTAGGAGAGAAGGTAGGCTATGAAAATGTTGCTTATGCGTCACGGATGAATAAAGCGGTGGTGGTTTTCCTTAAAGAAGAGCGTCTTGTTGACCGTATGGTTGAGCATGGCGTGACTTAAAGGAATGTTTATTCAAGTCACCCCGCTTTTTTCTCCGTCAACAAGGGTAACGATTTCAAATGTACTGCCGTTTATTCCCAATGAGCTATTGGAGCGCGAGTTATTGCGGTTCGGGAAGTTTGCAAGCTCAATTAAGATTGTCCCGTTGGGTTGCAAACACCCCGGCGTTGAAACAGGTTATGTCGTTTCGGCGACAGGTGTTTATATTTTGGGATTCTCCGGAGCAGACTTTTGAGTTATCGTTTAAAGTTAAGTATGACAACAGACTGTATATGGCTTATGCTAGTACGGGTAGTCAACGGTGTTTTGAGTGTGGGGATGTTGGCCATAAGCGACATGCTTGCCCGAAAAGGGAGAAGGCGGAGGGAGGGGCGCAGGTGGTCCTCGTAACGCCTGGGCCCACTGATGTAGGGAGAAGTGGGCCGACAGCGGTAGAGCAGCCACAAGCACCTGTTGCTGAGGAACAAGTTGTCCGTGTTGAGGGCACGGTTTTCCAGCTTGTACCAGAGGGAAATGTTGTGCATCAGAAAAATATAGCTGTAGAAACTAAGGACGGATCTGAAGAGACATTTCCTCAGACCGGTGAGGAGATGGCCAGTACGAGTGCTGGGGTACAGGACGGGGGTTCATGTAGAGCTAGGCTCCCAGGTAGTGGAGGAGATGCCCACTATGAGTAGTGGGGTACAGGAGGGGGTTCATGTGGAGCTAGGCTCCCAGGTAGTGGAGGAGATGCCTGGTACGAGTGATGGGGTGCAAGTGGGGAGTGTTGAGGGGGATGTGGTAGAGGGGAGTCAGGGGTCTGTGGCCTCAGCTGAGGAGGATCAGGAGAAGGATATGGATATCTCTGTTGATACGAAAGCAGCTGGTGAGGACTCAATTTATAATCTGGAGGAGATAAATGGGTTCCTGGATCAGACTTTTGGGAAATCTGTCAAATTGGCAGATTATTTTGACGTTGATAAGTTTGTGAGGTCAGCTGTGACAGAAGACTGTGGGGTTAGACCAGTTGAGTGAGAAGAAGCGTTTTCGCTTGAGGAAATTCGTTACTGCTGTCACAGCAGCAAAATGCACTGGGAAATGTGAATTGGTTAAGAGAAAATTTAAATAATGATGTGGTTCATGCCTCATAGGGTGTTTTCTTTCTCTTTGGTTTCTCTGTGGTTTCTTCTGCTTTTCCTTTCTCTTTTCTATATGGAGGTACTAAGGGTAGGTTATCTCAATATTAATGGGGGAAGGGACAGGAATAAGAGGGCTTGGGTATTAGAAGTAATAAAACAGAAAAGGCTTAATGTAGTTTTTCTACAGGAGACATAGTGATGAGGCTAATGAGGTTGACTGGGGTATGTGGTGGGAGGTGCAGCATATACTCAGTCATGGTACTAATTTCAGTGCTGGGGTGGCAATCTTGTTTTCCTCAGGCTTAGGTGTGACTGTGGTATCTACAACAGAGACTGTCAAGGGTCGGGTTTTATTGGTCAAGGTAGATGTTATGTTTTTTTTTTTTTTTTTTTTTATGTATATGCTCCTAATGAGGGCAAAATAAAATAAAGGAAACCAAAATAAAATAAAGGAAACCTTAAGACAGTGTGACCAAGAGGGGTGTATGGTTTTAGGGGGGGACTGGAACTGTACAGTGGATTTTACTGTTGATCGCACTGCTGAAGAACCTCACCTGCGGTCATCAACTTGTCTGTCTGGTCTATTAACTGAGTTTGAGCTTTCTGATGTGTGGAGAGTAAGGAATGCTAGGCAGTACACCTGGCTCAAAGTTAATGAAGGTCATGTCAGTGCAGCAAGGCTAGACAGGTTATATGTATCTGAGCAATATTGTAGTAGGGTTGGAAGGTGTGACATTACTCCTGTGGGGTTCTCTGGTCACCATATTGTTACTGTTGATATTCACTTGTCCTGTCCACGAAGGTCATCACCTTACTGGTATTTTAATGTTAAATTGTTACATGATGTCATGTTTTGTGAAAGGTTTTTGTTGTTTTGGGAAAAATGGAGGGTTACAAAAGGGAATTTTGATTCCTTGAGACAATGGTGGGAGGTTGGGAAGGCCCAAATACGAGTGTTTTGTCAACAGTATACTGCTCTGTCACGTATTGAAGTTAAAGAGACTATCAGGGCCCTTGAACAGGACATCAAGTCTATTGAATTGAAGTTGCTCACTCAGAATGACCCGGGACTAGTCATGAACTTACAGGACAAGAGACATGAACTGAAGTCGTTTCTACACGAAAGAGTGAAGGGTGCCTTGATTAGGTCTTGTTTTGCTACCCTCAATGATATGGATGCTCCTAGCGCTTTTTTCTTTAACCTAGGACAGTCGACATTGCAACGTAAACAGATGGTCTGCCTTCGTCTCCCTGATGGGAAGGTGACCACGGATGATAGCGAAATGCGCCAACATGCCGTGGATTTCTACTCTGCCCTCTATAAGGCGGAGGATTGTGATCCTCTGTGTACAGAACAGTTGTTACACGGTCTTCCTCAGTTGGGCCCTGAGCAGAGAGTTGCTTTGGACTCTGACATTACTTTGCAGGAGCTGTCCACAGCAGTTATGCAGCTCTCAACATGCCGAGCCCCTGGCATCGATGGTTTACCATCTGAGTTCTACAAGCACTTTTGGCGGTCTATTGGGGAGGATTTTTATGAAGTGGTGTGTGAATCTTTTCATGAGGGTTCTCTTCCTGTATCCTGTCAACATGCGGTGCTTTCATTGTTGCCAAAAAATGTGGATTTGGCTCTCATAAAAAATTGGAGACCTGTTGCTTTGCTGTGCGCAGAATACAAAATTGTATCTAAATGTCTCTCAAATAGGTTGAAAGAGTATGTGGGGTTGTTGGTCCACAAGGACCAGTCTTACTGTGTACCTGATCGCTCTATTGTTGACAATTTGTTTCTAGTAAGAGACGAGATTTAGACATTTGTAAACTGTCTGATGTAAATGTGGGTTTACTTTCTTTGGATCAGGAGAAGGCTTTTGATCGTGTGGACCACCAGTACTTGTTCAAAACAATGAAAGCCTTTTGGTTTGGGGATGTTTTTTTGTCTTGGATGAGTTTACTGTATATTGGGCCCTCGTGTATGGTGAAGGTGGAGGGTGGTTTGAGTTGCCCTATCCCTGTCCAAAGGGGCATCAGGCAGGGATGCCCAATTTCAGGGCAGTTATATAGTCTGGCAATTGAGCCAATGCTTTGTTTTTTAAGAGCGAGGCTTACTGGTTTCTCTGTGCCAGGTGTAATGAAGGGCCCCACGATAGCACTGTCTGCGTATGCAGATGACGTGACAGTTTTTATTACAGGGGATGAGGATGTTAAGGTTCTCTCAAACGCTTTAAAGGTGTATGAGGGGGCCTCCTCAGCCAGAGTCAATTGGGAAAAGAGTGAAGCGCTGTGGGCAGGTCAACTTCAGACGGGGTCCGCTCCACAGTTACCTGGGGGGCTTCAGTGGGGCAGAGAAGGGATGAAGATTTTGGGGGGTTTTCTAGGCTCTGATGTCTTTCAGAAAAAGAACTGGGAGGGTGTAGTGGAGAAAGTGTGTGCCAGACTGTCAAGGTGGAAATGGGTGCTACCTCAGCTGTCTTATAGGGGAAGGGTACTGGTAGCAAACAATCTTGCTGCCTCTACCCTGTGGCACAGACTAATGATACTGCAGCCACCGGCATTCTGATACAAGAGCTTCAGAGGACCCTTGTCAATTTCTTCTGGTCTGGACAACACTGGATTAAAGCTGCAGCCCTGTACCTGCCACTGCATGAGGGTGGGCAAGGCCTGGTGGACATTTCTTCCAGGATCATGACTTTCCGGCTTCAAGCAGCCCAGAGACTGTTGTACTGTGACGGTTCTAGCTAGGTGGATACAGCCTACACATTGATGAGGAGAGCGGGCTGTTTGGGCTTAGACAAGCACCTTTTCCTCTTAAAGCTAGAGGGGGGTGAGTTGTCTGGCCTGACTCCATTCTATGAGTCTGTTATGCAGGCTTGGAGAGTTCTTGTCAAGTCCCGTAAGGCCGGCACGCCACCAGGGATGTGGCTTTTTGAAGAGCCTCTGTTTTACAACACTGACATCCAGTCCCGTGCTATGGGTTCAGCCAGCCTACGTTCATGCCTGTTAGGTGTGGGGTGTACCAAGCTGGGTCATCTGATGCGGAGTAGGAGCAGATCGTTGGAGGAGCTGGGAGAAAGAGCGGGGATCCGATCATCTCGCCTACTGAGGAAGGTCGTCGCTGAGGTCTGTGATTCCTTGCCAGTACTTCATCTGCAGTATGTGACTGATACTTCCAATTCTGATCGGTGGAAGGAGGGTCTGGATTATGTGTTCCCTGAAATGATTGTTAGTGAAGACGTGGGGATGCTGCTTTCCTTCCATACCCCGGAGCTGGGGGAGTTCAAGGAGGTGGGAAAGAAGGCCATGTACAGAATATGTGTGAAAGTGTCCCATGCCTCTTCCCTGGAAGGGGTCAAATCGACGAGGTGGGCGGGTGTGTTTGGTCCAGGTGCATCCCCAAAAGGCTGTTGGAGGACTTTATACAAACTGCCTATTGAAAAGAGGACAGCTGACCTCCAATGGAGGATAATACATGGAGCTATAGCCACAAATATGCATCTGGTACACCTGGACCCGACAGTTGAGGAAGGGTGTCCATCTGTGCTGAGTCTGAGTCTCTGGCACATCTGTTTTTACAGTGTCCCAGGTTGGTCGGGATGATTGACCTGATCAATAGCTGGTTCTCAGCTCTGGGAGAAGTTTTCTCTTCTCAACTGTTTATATTTGGACTAAAGTACAGGTTTAGTCGAAGGGGTGTGTGTATGTTGCTTAATTTTGTGTTGGGGGCAGCTAAATTAGCGATATGGAAGACCCGAAAGAACAGTATTCGGGGACAGGGGTCTGTGGATGTGGTGGGAATGCTGGAGGGAATGTTGGCAGCGAGACTGAGGGTTCAGTTTGCCTATTATAAACTTGTTAACAACATTGATCTGTTTATGAGTATATGGGGTATTCAGAGGCTGTTGTGTTTAGTTACATTGAAGGAGGATTTGGAGTTGTGTTTTTAATTGATGTGTAAATATGGTTTTGTATGAGTGTTTATTGTGTTGTGGGTTCCCAGACCCAATAAAGATTATTTAAATCTCTCTCTCTCTCTCTCTCTCTCTCTCTCTCTCTCTCTCTCTCTCTCTCTCTCTCTCTCTCTCTCTCTCTCTCTCTCTCTCTCTCCATAACACAGACACTAGTACTATACTATACCTAGGTTCTAGGAAAGCCATTACTGTATCTACCATCCATCTAGGTAGTCTAGAGGCAATCAACCCCCTCAGGAAATAACCCCTCATCCACAACAAAGAAACCATCACCCACCTCAGTTAACATTCACACTGATACGGCCACATGAATGAAAACTAAAACACTTTCACGTTTAGCAAGTCAACATCTCTGGCTTGCATTTGTTGACCTTGACACCTAATGATAACAATTTACTTGACAGCGTCTTAAAAGGATCATTACAGAGCTGTTCTCAAGGATTGTTTCTGCCACTTAAAATTCTGTGAAGTGTATCGACAATGCAGCGGGCCGCGACGGGGCGATACTGGCAGCCCACTTAAAATGCCACAGGCCTGCAAACAGTACCCTGAGAGGATCCAAAATGCAGCCGTCTGCCAACAGAACCTCATGACAGTTTGAGAGAGTGCATTGAAATTCATTGGCGTCCGTCTCTTCCGACTATATTTTATTACTATTTAACATTTGAAGGATAAATTACCCTCTTTCAGGGGAACATGCGTTGTCTTGTTGCTGTTGATTGTCTCTCCCGTAATTGCTTTGGCAAATATGAATAGTCTCGCCTTTTCAACAGAAAATGCTTTATGGATTGCACAGAGAAGTGGGATTTTCAGAGAGGAGGCGGGAAGGACAAAAAATACAAGGCGGAGGGAGAGAGAGAGAGAGAGAGGGGAGGAGGGAGGGGAGGGAGGGAGAGAGGGGAGGGAGGGAGGGAGGGGAGAGAGAGAGAGGGAAGGGAGGGGAGAGAGAGAGAGAGAGAGAGAGGAAGGGAGGGGAGGAGAGAGAGAGGAAGGAGGGAGGAGAGAGAGAGAGAGGAAGGGGAGGAGGGGAGAGAGAGAGAGAGGGGAAAGGAGGAGGGAGAGAGGAGGGAAGAGGAGGGAGAGAGAGAGGGAGGAGGGGAGAGAGAGGGAGGGAGGGGAGAGAGAGAGGGAGGAGGGAGGGAGGAGGAGAGAGAGAGAGGAAGGAGGGGGGAGAGAGAGAGAGAGAGGGAAGGGAGGAGGAGGAGGGAGAGGGAGGGAGGGAGAGAGAGAGAGGAAAGGGAGGGGAGGGGAGAGAGAGAGAGAGAGAGGAGGAGGGAGAGGAGGAGAGAGAGAGAGGAGGAGGGAGAGGAGGGAGAGAGAGAGAGAGAGAGGGGAAAGGGGAGAGAGAGGGAGAGAGAGAGGGGAGAGGAGGAGAGAGAGAGAGGGAGAGAGAGAGGAAGGGAGGGAGGGAGAGAGAGAGAGAGAGAGGAAAGGGGAGAGGGAGAGGGGAGGGAGGGAGGGAGAGGGAGGAGGGAGGGAGAGAGAGAGAGAGGAAGGGGAGGGAGGGGAGAGAGAGAGGGAGGGAGAGAGAGAGAGGAAGGGAGGGGAGGGAGAGAGAGAGAAAGGGGAGGAGAGAGAGAGGGAGAGAGAGGGAAGGGAGGGAGGGAGAGAGGGAGGGAGGAGGAGAGAGGGAGAGAGGGAAGGGGAGGGAGAGAGAGGGAGAGAGGGGGAGAGAGGAAGGGAGGAGGGAGAGGAGGGAGGAGAGGGGAGAGGGAGGGAGAGAGAGAGAGGGAGAGAGAGAGGAAGGGAGGGAGGGAGGAGGAGAGAGAGGGAAGGGAGGGAGAGGGGGAGGAGAGAGAGAGAGAGAGGAAGGAGGGGGGGAGGAGAGAGAGAGAGGGAGGGAGGGGAGAGAGAGAGGGGAGAGGGGAGAGAGGGAGAGAGAGAGAGAGGGAGAGAGAGAGGAGAGGGAGGGAGGGGAGAGAGAGGGAGGAGAGGGGAGAGAGTGAGAGGAAGAGGGAGAGAGAGAGAGAGGGAAGAGGGAGGGGGGAGAGAGAGAGAGAGGAAAAGGGGAGAGGGAGGGGAGAGAGAGAGAGGGAGAGAGGGAGGGGAGAGAGAGAGAGGGAGAGGAGAGAGAGGAGGGGGGAGGGAGAGAGGGAGGGGGAGGGGGAGGGAGAGAGAGAGAGAGAGGAAGGAGGGGAGGAGGAGGGAGAGAGAGAGAGGGAGGAGGGGAGAGAGAGAGGAGGGAGAGAGAGGGAAAGGGAGGAGGGAGAGAGAGAGGGAAAGAGGAAGGAGGGAGGGGAGGGGGGAGAGAGAGAGGGAAGGGGAGGGGAGGGGGAGAGAGAGAGAGGAGAGAGAGGAAGGGAGGATGGGGAGAGGAAGAGGAGGGAGAGAGAGAGAGAGAGAGAGAGAGGGGAGAGAGGGGGGAGAGGGAGGGAGAGAGAGAGGGAGAGAGAGGAGAGAGAGAGAGAGAGAGAGAGGAAGGGAGAGGAGAGAGAGAGGGAGGGAGGGAGGGAAAGGAGAGAGGGAGGAGGGAGGGAGAGAGAGAAGAGAGGAGAAGGGAGGGAGGGGAGAGAGAGGAAGGGAGGGAGGAGAGAGAGAGAGAGGGAGGGAGGGAGAGGAGAGAGAGAGAGGAAGGGAGGGGAGGAGAGAGAGAGGGAGGGAGAGAGAGAGGAAGGGAGGGAGAGGGGAAGGGGAGAGAGAGGAGAGAGAGAGAGGGGAGAGAGGAAGGGGAGGGGAGGGAGAGAGAGAGAGGAGAGAGAGGAGGAGAGAGAGAGAAAGAGAGGGAGGAGGGGAGGGAGGGGAGAGAGAGAGAGAGGGAGAGAAAGAGAGGGAAAGGGGAGGGGAGAGGGGAGAGAGAGAGAGAGAGGGAGAGAGGGGAGAGGGAGAGGGAAGGGGAGAGGGAGGAGAGAGGAAGGGAGGAGAGAGAGAGAGAGAGGGAGAGGAAGGGAGGATGGGAGAGAGAGAGAGAGAGGGAGAGAGAGAGAGGGGGAGAGAGAGAGAGGGAGAGGGAGGAGAGAGAGAGGAGAGAGAGAGAGAGGAAAGAGGGAGAGAGAGAGAGAGAGAGAGGGAAGGGAGGAGAGAGAGGGGAGGAAGGGAGAGAGTGAGAGGAGAGAGGGAGGGAGAGAGAGAAGGGAAGGGAGGGGAGAGAGAGAGAGAGGAGGGAGGGAGGGAGGGGAGAGAGAGAGAGGAAGGGAGAGGGGGGAGAGAGAGGGGAGGGGGAGGAGGGAGAGAGGGAAGGGAGGGGAAGGGAGGGGAGAGAGAGAGAGAGAGAGAAGAGGGAAGGGAGAGGGGAGGGAGGGGAGGGAGGAGAGAGAGAGAGAGGAGGAGAGAGAGAGAGAGGAAGGGAGGGAGGAGGAGAGAGAGAGGGAAAGAGGAAGGGAGGGAGGGGAGAGAGGAAGGGAGGGAGGGGAGAGAGAGAGAGAGAGAGAGGAAGGGAGGATGGGGAGAGGAAGGGAGGGGAGAGAGAGAGAGAGAGAGAGAGAGAGGGGAGAGAGAGGGAGCGAGAGAGGAAGTGAGAGAGAGGGACAGGGAAGGAAGGAGGGAGAGAGAGAGAGTGAAATAAATTGAAAAAGAGGGAGAGAAGAGAGAGAAAGAGAGAGAGTGAAACAGAGAGAGAGAGAGAGAAAGAGAGACCTGCTTCTCCTAATGGGATTATTTGCACTCAGCAGGTCCTTGTTAATGGCCTTATGATTCAGCTGAGCATAACAAGGCTCTACTCAACACTTCACTAACAAAACTTACAGCCGCTGAGTGTGTGGTGAAACAGAGAAGGTAAGCTTAGGCTTGCACAATGAGGTACACACACAAACAAACACCTGCTGCTGTCATGGTATGGTAACTCAGCTGCTGTCAATATGGGAGTCTGAAAGCTTGTTTAGTCATAACACAGATCAGGAAAGGACTCAGGGCGGGAAACTAAATGCCAACATATTTCCCTGATCAAACGGTGTTAAGAAAAGGGTCTGTGAACTTCGAAATATCAGAAAAATGCATTTAGGATAGGAGTACAGGGAGTGGGAGAGTGTAGACCAGGAGATCTTGTCTCAGATCTTGTCCAGGGTCAATTCCATTTCAAGTTCCAATTCAAGAACTGAAAAAACTCTTATTGAAAATAAGTGACGCTTTTCATTTTGGGAATTGGAACATTAGTTCATTCCTTCACTCCTTTGAATTGACTGACTGAATGAAATGGAATTGACCCCAACCCTGGGATTATCATCAAATCAAATTGTATTCGTCGCATGCGTTGTAAACAACAGGTGTAGACTTACAGTGAAATGCTTACTTACGGTCCCTTCCCAACACACACACACTATATATCATACTGTATTCACAAGCTATAGTAACGGGACAAAGAACAAGTCTGGATCAGAAATCAGCCCTAAAGTGGAAAGAGTTCTGGACCTCAGATGATTGACTGCTATTAGGTCTCGCCAAACCATTGATGCTTCCCTCCTCTCACACCTAAATGGATACTTTTCTGTTGAACAACTGCTTGTCCAAACTGAACATCGGCTCAATAGCTGCTGTTGAGCTGTTGACAGCTCTAGTGTGTGTGTGTGTCTGTGTAAGTGTGTGAGTGTGAGTGTGTGTGAGTCTGTGCAAGTGTGAGTGTGCGTCCTTGTGTCCATGCATGTGTGTGAGTGTGTGCCCTGGGATGATGGATGTGTATGGGGGAAGGGAAGGGTGACTGGGGAGTAGATATAGACAGGATCAGTGTGGAAAAAGGAACTGGAAGTACTAGTATGTATGTACAGAATCACTGGGCTGTTTCCACAGGATGTCTGACTTGTAATCTATAGATAGATTAATGGACCATTGATAGCTGGAAGTGGATCCAGCCTATTGTATAAAATAACGTCTACTAGCGAACATTAAAGAAAGCAACTATGTTATTTAGTTTATACATTAGATTCAAAAGCTTGTTCATGGGTGCGGGCATAGAAACAAACCTGTTGTAACTCAATAATTCAAAATCCTATTGATTTAAACTGTACTCAAACTCAATCTCACCTAGCTTCCTGTTTTGATTTACCCCTATAACACAAGGCTATAACACGTCCAGAGTAATGCATAAAAGTTAACAGCCTTGAAACACCTAGCCCTGTACTACAAATGTAGTTTGAGGAATCCAACTCCGAGTTCAACTTGGGATAACCGGTACCACGAAAGTGGCTCACATTTTAGTCAGGTACATTTCTATGTCAATGAATCCTTCAGATCTAACCCGCACCGGGGCATGCTTACTCAGGGCTAACTACATTTATCCTGAATGAAGTGTCTGAGCTGCGAGTTGAGGACCAATGAAATCAGATTCCCTCCCTCCCTCTCAGAAAACTGCATCATCATCCGCTTCATTTGAGGAAGACAACTGATTAGATCTTTTATTAATTAAATGTGTTGTTTTGTGCAAAAAAAAAGTGTGATGCTAAAATACCATTCACTTTACACATTTAGTAATTACAAATCTATTTGAAACATCATGCACATCCAGGGCTGGATTAATGCTGGGTTTTACAGGGGAAGCCCCTGGGTCCAAGCCCATATGTGGCCTGAGAGGCAGAATTTTGTTGTTGTTTTAATCCAACCACAGGAGCCCGTTCTCAAAGTTCAAAATACACCAGAGAGCATCATTTTGTCACAGAGGATGGAATGGAAAGATAGTGGAAGCTGGCTAGCTTTAGAAAACTCTGAGTAGATCAAGCTTGCTTCGTACTACACCGCATCTGTTTTCCAAAAACGAGAATAACAAAACATAAACAATAAACACAATTTAAATCCTGAGTATGATTCATGCATCAATTTAGTCAATGAATCAATAAAACAATTACACAGCTGGTCATTTATTGCGGACTGCGGTGGTAAACACCCATACGTTCAGAGTGCTGATTACCTTTTATGACAAGCACACACAGTTAGCTGCCAAAATAAAGGAAACACCAACATAGTGTCTTAATATGGTGTTTGGCCACCAAGAGCTGCCAGAACAGCTTCAGTGTGCCTTGGCATAGAGTTGTGGCCATAGACATATAATCCATAGAAGTGTTTTTGAACCTCTTACCCTGGCAATTTGACTGTTAAACTCACGGGTACACTACTGTAGCAATGGCTGCCAGTCCTTACTTGAATGGGAACTGCCATCATGGATTATATTTCTATGGTTGGTTGCGGCTTTAGTTCAAATTTCTAAATATAATCGTGGTAAAAACATACGTATAGTCTGGAAAGCAAATGCCTACTGCTGAAAAGAGAAGTCTGTAGAACCAATATAAACAATGTTTTCAACAACTCCCAATTTGCAGCTAACAGAAGCACTGTTTTTCAAAGTAGCTTATCTTGAGAAAGGCCTTGCCACGACGAGCGTATTGTCCCTCACCAGTATGTAGCCTATGGCTTCATCTTCATAATGGGGGAGTCAGTGTCACTGGATAGTGTATTTAGTAGCCTACTGTAGCCTATGATATATCTATTTCCTCCTAATATTGTAATCTGTGTGTCGCTTCATTGGCCTAGGCTATTGTTTGGCCAGGGACTATGATTTCTTAATCCGGCCCTGCACACAATAACACTTTTGTATTATTTAATACAGTTATTTTATTGATAGGAGTGGGGAGCTGCTTGTGCATTGATAACCACACCAAAGTATTCAAATGAAGACGGCACTTCTAGAAGTCTATTTAACACGATAGCCCGCTGAATTTGCAAGATAAAGTTATCGCTCATTTTGACTTGCCCATGGATTGATGTTTCAGCATTGTCTCAAAGTTTGCCGTTCGACTAGCTACGTATGACAAGCACACGCAGTTAAAAGCCTGCTAGAGTTAGAGGCAGGCGCACGAGCAATATCCACCGCCGTAGTACGGATGAAGCCTGAGTTTCAGCTGGCTAGCTTTAGACAACTCTGAGTAGATCTAGCTTGCTTCGTACTATACCCCATTTTACAAAACTGAGAATAACAAAACAAGCAATAAACAAAATTTAAATTCTGAGTATGATTCATGCACCAATTTAGTCAATGAATCAACAAAACAATTAAACAGTTGGTCATTTATCGCGGACTGCGGTGGTAAACCTTTATGAATAACACCCATATGTTCAGAGTGCAGATCGAATGGCAGTGTTCTGACCGGCACTGTGTGTTTGTGTCTGTGTTCGCATGGATGTACTCGCGCATCAAATCAAATCAAATATATTTATAAAGCCCTTTTTACATCAGCATATGTCACAAAGTGCTATAAAGTATGTTCCAGACCGACAGATCCAGGCTACTGTTGACAGGGCTAGTGCAACACACACATGGGAGCGTGGGAACTAATGAGAAGACTATGTCACAACATGTCAACCGCCTGGTCCTCACACAGCCTTTACCACTGACAGCCAGCTTATCTCTGGTCCCTGTTCTCTGAGAGGTGAGGACTGGTCAGGGGCCTGTTGTCATCTCCCAGTTCTTCACAAACAGAGGCCTAGGACCCTTAAGCCTCTACCTGCTGTCAGAGACACTGGCTGGCTGGCTGGCTGGCTGGCTAGAGAGACTGGCTGGATGGACACCAACCAGGTTGTTATTGTAAAAGATAATTGATTCTCAATGAGTTACCTGGCTAAAATTACATTTCAATATATTGGGGAGAAAAGGAGAGATGGGGAAAATACAAATTGATTGTCTCCCTCTATCCCTCTTTCTTTGCAGCCCTGTGTAGCTAGCTATACCCTCCATTACTTTTGGACATTGAGTCCCCTTGGGGACAGTGATTTAGAAATGTCCCCTGACAGACACCGTCCCAGCTGCCACCCAGAGCTGTGATCATTACCAGGGTTTACCAGGGGTCAGCTCCACTCTACATGACTGATCTACTGTATCGTACATCTACAGCAACGCAGAAATACCATTCTGATTTTAATGTAGAACAGTTCCCCCAGGGGAGGAAGTGGAGGGCTATTCTCTACCTCTGCTATTTCTGGTTTACTTTAGTAAAAAGAAAGGAAATAATAAAAAATGTCCTCGCCTGTCAGAATCAATGAATCACCGGCAGTGAGAAAACTTCATGGGTTATATAAGGAGATAGAAACTTAACTCAAGTCAAAACTAACAAATGTGCAGTGCAGATTGACACTACTAAGGTTTATAACTGAACAGAGCCATTTTCACATATAGTTCCACTTCAACCCCTGATTGATCCACCTGAGAGCTACCTCAGCTCCACCTCAAATCACCTGGCTGGTGCTCCTCCTCTTTTTCTAAGCATCATCTCTCTCTCTCTCTCTTTACCTCTCTCCTCTCTGGGATTTAGTGCAGCAGTAAGGAGCAGCACACCTCTCTCTCTCTCTTTACCTCTCTGGGATTTAGTGCAGCAGTAAGGAGCAGCACACCTCTCTCTCTCTCTTTACCTCTCTGGGATTTAGTGCAGCAGTAAGGAGCAGCACACCTCTCTCTATCTCTCAATTCAATGGTCTTTATTGGCATGGGAGACAGACGTTTACATAGCCAAAGCAAGTGAAAAAGATAAACTAAAGGGAAATAAACAATACAAAATGAACAGTGAATATTACACTTACAAAAGTTTCAAAGGAATAGTGACATTTCAAATCTCTCTCTCCCCCTCTCTCCCTGGCTACCTCCCCCTTAACCTCCTGGGCCGTTGTCGTAGAGATAAGAAAGCCTCCATTCTATTCTGCTGGCTGGTCCCAGGGACAACACTGACACCTGGTCTGTGTGTGTGTTTGTGTTTGTGCAAGGCTGCACTATGCACGTCTGGCCCTATGCACGGACTTCATGGGAAATCAATTAGTTCCGCCTATACACTACTATTCAAAAGTGTGGGGTCACTTAGACATTTCCTTGTTTTTGAAAGAAATGCATATTTTTTGTCTATTAAAATAACATCAAATTGATCAGAAATACAGTGTAGACATTGTTAATGTTGTAAATTACTATTGTAGCTGGAAATGGCAGATTTTTTTATGGAATATCTACATAGGAGTACAGAGGCCCATTGTCAGCAACCATCACTCCTGTGTTTCAATGGCACGTTGTGTTAGCTAATCCAAGTTTATTATTTTAAAAGGCTAATTGATCATTAGAAAACACTTCTGCAATTATGTTATCACAGCTGAAAACTGTTGTTCTGAGAAAAGAAGCAATAAAACTGCTCTTCTTTAGACTAGTTGAGTATCTGGAGCATCAGCATTTGTAGGTTGGATTACAGGCTCAAAATGGCCAGAAACAAAAACCTTTCTTCTGAAACTCATCAGTCTATTCTTGTTCTGAGAAATTAAGGCTATTCCATGCAAGAAATTGCCAAGAAACTGAAGATCTGTTACAACTCCCTTCACAGAACAGCACAAACTGGCTCTAACCAGAATAGCCAGAATAGAAAGAAGAATGGGAGACCCCGGTGCACAACTGAGCAAGAGGACAAGTACATTAGAGTTCCTCTGTCCAGTGTCTGTGTTCTCTTGCCCATCTTAATATTTTCTTTTTATTGGCCAGTCTGAGATATGCCTTTTTCTTTGCAACTCTGCCTAGAAGCCCAGTCACCTAACCGACTTGCCAAAACTATAGTTTGTTAACAAGACATTTGTGGAGTGGTTGAAAAACTAGTTTTAATGACTCCAACCTAAGTGTATGTAAACTTCCGACTTCAACTTTATATAGGGAAGGTAATAAGGGGGGTGGTGGAGACCAGGTGAGTCTGATGACACGCAGGTGCGTGTAACGATGGTGACAGGTGTGTGCCATAACGTGCAGCCTAGTGACCTAGAGGCCGTAGAGAGAGCACACATGACACGTTTCCAGCTACAATAGTCATTTCCAACATTACCAATGTCTACACTGTATTTCTGATCAATTTGATGTTATTTTAATGGACGAAAAACAAGGACATTTCTAAGTGACCCCAAACTTTTGAACGGTAGTGTACGTGGCAAGCATTCATATACTTCATTTTCCCTCCCCAGCCGGTATAGTGTATACTGCCTCCGTCCACCATAACACAATACCCTCATCTCTAACAGATCCGTATCAGCATCAGGCTGCAGTGTAAATTGCAAGGGCACAGTGAAGCAGCAGTGGCCGCAGGTGTGTACAACTTGGTGTGTGTGGATGCCTTGGAACCTGGCCATAAAAGCTCACTAATCTCCAGGTCTGTTAACAGCGCGTTAAGAAACCATGTGCCACACACACACACACACACACACACACACACACACACACACACACACACACACACACACACACACACACACACACACACACACACACACACACACACACACACACACACACACACACACACACACACACACACACACACACACACACACAGCCTCCCATCTTATTCTCATTAATTGCCCACAGGAGTGAGTGCGTGTGTATGTGTGTGTGTGTGGCAGCGGGCTCCAATCAGGGGTGTGTGAGGTGGGTGATGGTGTGTGATTGGGGCGGGTCAGGTGATCAGGTCGCCATGGGAGACGAGGGTGAGAGGCAGAGGTGAAGTAATGAGGCATGGGCAGCAGGTGGAGTTAGCCAATCACACTTCTTAAAGAGGCACAGTTCCCAACACACAGCCACATAAATCTAGTCATCAATCTCACACAACACACGTCCAGGGATGCACGCACACACACCATCACACAGTCACGCACACACACCATCACACACGCACTCACACAGGCACACACACAAACAACATGGTGACTTTGTGACTGAATTTTAACCATTGTGGTTTCAATCTTCTTGGAAATTCCCATTCACTTCCTGAATTTACTGCATTTAAATGGAACTAACTCCAACATAGGTTTAGGGGCAGATCCATCCGACACCCAGTGATCCTTCTCTCCCACCCCCACAAAGGAGAGCAGGCCCTGGCCCTGGCATTCTGCTCAACAGCCAAGGGACCAGTCCTGGTTATGGGTTAATTATATTAATAGCCCTGATTTCATGAATGTTTCAGGCTCAGTGATAGGAGCTGATGTGACAGGAGAATGACGGGTCTCACAGGGTCCATTAGTTAAGAGACCAAGAAGGAGCACTAAAGGACTATTTAAACAGAAGATCCACAGAAACGCTTTATACAGTCTAAAGTACACGCCAGCTACATGCAGGGACACAGGAGCAGAGTGTGTTGTTATGTGCGTGCGTGCATGGGACTTTGTGTGTGCGCCCCGTGTATGTACACACATTTAAATACAAGTGCCTGGACGATTTTGAATGTATGCATTTTGTACTGTATGAGTGATCGTGTTTGCCTGTGACAGGAAAAGAGAGAGAGAGAGAGAGGTAGAGGTGAAATTGATGGGTTAGGGGTGGTGAGAGTGTGAGGGAGTCTGTAGGAGAAATGAAATGTATTACTGGAGAATAAGGGCTAGAGGGCTACAGAACTGTTTTCACCCCGTCTCTGCAGTGCAGAGCAATTTCCATACAGCTTCCTGCCAAATAGCAACATGCTGGAGGGAGAGGTCGAGAGAGCAACAACTAGAGTGAGAGGGGAGAGGACTAGAGAGGGAAGAGAGGAAGGAGGGGACTAGACAGTGAGAGGGAGACAAAGAGAGCGAGGAGGGAGGGAGAAAAAATGGGAGAAAGAGTGACGGGAAGGGAGAGAAAGGGGGAGAAAGAGAGAGCGGTAAAGAGGGGAGAGATGGTTAAAATGGGGACAGAGAGCATTGGAAATGAAATACATGTGTACACTCCTGTCAAGCATCAAACTACCAGGAGGACATTACTCAGCAGTGGGACACACAAAGCTGTGATTCAATTAGTTTTTCTTCAAATTGACCTGGGGGGGATGGAAAACCCACATCAGAATTTGTTTGTCGGTTATTTTGTGGAATTGTTAAGGTGTGAAGGGAGAGGAAGTTGTCTCCATTGCTCAGTTCACTGAGCTACTCTATAGTATGAGAGGTTAGTTTACTCACTCTGCTCTGCTGTGTAGTATCAGTAGGAAGGGGAGGATGAGGAAGAGGAGGAGGAGGAAAAGAAGAGAGCAGTAAAGGAGGGGAGGAATGGGAGGAGATTTTTTGATGTAAATGAAATGTTATAGAAGGGTCCAGACACCTTTTTAGTGATTTCACATGTTTTATGGAAACTTACCCCAAACAGCAAATCACTTCCTCATTCTCGTTGCCCCGAAAAAACATGAACAAAGGCTCTATAAACACCCCAACATGTCCTTTTAGAAACGGCACAACTCTCAGTATAGTGATGCAGGTCTTTAGATGTTGTACGCATTAAATAGTGTCATTCCGAACTTAATCCCTCGGGTGGCCCAACACCCTCAGTTACCTGTATCAGCAGGCTACACAGAAAATGGAATCGCTCAAGACGGCTCCAATCGTGCAAAAGGGAATATAACTTTGCAGATAAAGTTCGGAAATGACACAACTTCATGTGTACAACAGCTAAAGATCTGCATCACTATACTGACAGCTTTGCTGTTTCTAAAAGGACGTTTTGGGGTGTTTTTGGAGATTTTGTTCATGTTTTTTCAGGGTCCCCATACTACACAATGAGAATGAGGAAATGATTTGCTGTTTGGGGTAAGTTTCTCTAAAACATGTGAAATCACTAAAAAGGTGTCTGGACCCTTCTATAACATGTCATTTATATAAAACTTCTCCTTTAAGGTATGTCCCCCTCCTCACCTTTATCCAAGTCCAGAATACCTAAAGACAATCTCACACACTTTCATTCATACTTTACTCCACTCTCTGTTTATACCAAACCATAAAAATATTGATTGCGTGCAACAATTCATATTTCTCTCTCTGCAGGCTAAATAGGTTTGATGGACAGAATCTCTGCGTGTTTTCCTTAACGCACCACCAGTCCTCTATTTATGCAGACATCCTTCTTAGAACAAAGTGACAGCCCAGTGAGTCCACCAAAAATAATTCCCTGACTGCAACTTCGTTTCAAATCAGAATGATTTGTTGACCCCTGCCCAGAGCTATATGTGGGAGGGTTAATGCATTTCCCTCGGCACATCCCAAAACAAACCCCATTTGAAAAGAACAGATAAAGACGTCACTGTCTAAGACTGAGGCTCTGTAAATGAATCTGAACCAGCAACAAGATTATAGCTAATGTATACAGCCAATACACAAGACTCCATAGTCTGACAGCGTGGGTATCTGTGACAGTTTACCAGGAGTGTGCAACACACAAAGTGTTGCAGATACAAAAATGCCATGACTAGAGCTGACATGATTCCTTATCAGAGGGACCCCTCAAGTCTGTCCTACCTTCCTAATATGGAGTTGCACCCTCTTTTGCCCTCAATTCGTCAGGCATGGACTCTACAAGGTGTCGAAAGCATTCCACAGGGATGCTGGCCCAAGTTGACTCAAATTTTTTATTTATTTTATTTTATTTTATTTTACCTTTATTTAACCAGGTAGGCTAGTTGAGAACAAGTTCTCATTTACAACTGCGACCTGGCCAAGATGAAGCACAGCAGTTTGATACATACAACAACAAAGAGTTACACATGGAATACACAGACATACAGCCAATAATACAGTAGAAAAAAAAGAAGTCTATATACAGTGAGTGCAAATGAGGTAAGATAAGGGAGGTAGGGCAATAAATAGGCCATGGTGGCGAGGTAATTACAATATAGCAATTAAACACTGGGATGGTAGATGTGCAGAAGATAAATGTGCAAGTTACTGGGGTGCAAAGGAGCAAAATAAATAAATAAATACAGTATGGGGATGAGATAGTAGAATGGGCTATTTACAGATGGGGTATGTGCAGGTGCAGAGATCTGTGAGCTGCACTGACAGCTGGTGCTTAAAGCTAGTGAGGGAGATATGAGTCTCCAGCTTCAGTGATTTTTGTAGTTCGTTCCAGTCATTGGCAGCAGAGAACTGGAAGGAAAGGCGGCCAAAAGAGGAATTGGCTTTGGGGGTGACCAGTGAGATATACCGGTTGGAGCGCGTGCTACGAGTGGGTGCTGCTATGGTGACCAGTGAGCTGTGATAAGGTGGGGCTTTACCTAGCAAAGACTTGTAGATGACCTGGAGCCAGTGGGATTGGCGATGAGTATGAAGCGAGGGCCAGCCAACGAGAGCGTACAGGTCGCAGTGGTGGGTAGTATATGGGGATTTGGTAACAAAACGGATGGCACTGTGATAGACTGCATCCAATTTGCTGAGTAGAGTGTTGGAGGCTATTTTATAAATGACATCGCCAAAGTCGAGGATCGGTAGGATGGTCAGTGAAGCATGAAGGATGCTTTGTTGCGAAATAGAAAGCCGATTCTAGATTTAATTTTGGATTGGAGATATTTAATGTGAGTCTGGAAGGAGAGTTTACAGTCTAACCAGACACCTAGGTATTTGTAGTTGTCCACATATTCTAAGTCAGAACCGTCCAGAGTAGTGATGCTGGACTGGCGGGCAGGTGCGGGCAGTGATCGGTTGAAAAGCATGCATTTAGTTTTACTTGCATTTAAGAGCAGTTGGAGGCTACGAAAGGAGAGTTGTATGGCATTGAAGCTCGTCTGGAGGTTAGTTAACACAGTGTCCAAAGAAGGGCCAGAAATATACAGAATGGTGTCGTCTGCGTAAAGGTGGATCAGAGAATCACCGTCAGCAAGAGTGACATCATTGATGTATACAGAGAAGAGAGTTGGCCCGAGAATTGAACTCTGTGGCACCCCCATAGAGACTGCCACACTGAACTCTATCAGAGAAATAGTTGGTGAACCAGGCGAGGTAATCAATGCTTCCCACAGTTGTGTCAAGTTGGCTGGATGTCCGTTGGGTGGTAGACCATTCTTGATACACATGGGAAACTGTTGAGCGTGAAAAACCCAGCAGCGTGTTGCAGTTCTTGACACGCTCAAACCAGTGTGCCTGGCACCTACTACCGTACCCCGTTCAAAGGCACATAATCTTTTGTCTTGCCCATTCACACTCTGAATGGCACACATACACAATCCATGTCTCAACCTGTCTCCTCCCCTTCCTCTAGACAGATTGAAGTGGATTTAACAAGTGACATCAATAAGGGATCACAGCTTTCACCTGGCCAGTCTATGTCATGGAAAGAGCAGGTGTTCATAATGGTTTGGACACTCAGTGTATTTCTATTGGAATGTTCCACATTGTATACTGTGCACATCTAAACAGGTGTTGGATTTTACTATGAATCTCTAGATTGTAAATTGAATGATATGGCAAAATGTTGATTTCCACCTAAATAGACATACCCAAATGTAAATATTTTTCATGAGATGGTCATGAACAATAACTGATGATCAAATCAAATCAAATGGTATTTGTCACATGCGCCGAATACAACAGGTGTAGACCTTACAGTGAAAGGCTTACTTACAAGCCCTTAACCAACAATGCAGTTTTAAGAAAATGCCCCCCAAAAAGTAAGAGATAAGAATAACAAATAATTAAAGAGACGCAGTAAATAACAATAGCGGGCCTATATACAGGGGGTACCGGTACAGAGTCAATGTGCCAGGTAATTGAGGTAATTGAGGTAATATGTACATGTAGGTAGAGTTATTAAAGTTATGCATAGATAATAACAGAGAGTAGCAGCAGCATAGAAGAGAAAGGGGGGGCAATGAAAATAGTCTGGGTAGCCATTTGATTAGCTGCTTCAGGAGTCTTATGGCTTGGGTGTAGAAGCTGTTTAGAAGCCTCTTGGACCTAGACATGGCGCTCTGGTACTGCTTGCCGTGCGGTAGCAGAGAGAACAGTCTATGACTAGGGTGGCTGGAGTCTTTGACAATTTTTAGGGCCTTCCACTCACCACGCCTGGTATAGAGGTCCTGGATAGCAGGAAGCTTGGCTCCGGTGATGTACTGGGCGATACGCACTACCCTCTGTAATGCCTTGCGGTCTGAGGTCAGGCAGTTGCCATATCAGGCATATATCACCCATCAGGATGCTCTTGATGGTGCAGCTGTAAAACCTTTTGAGGATCTGAGGACTCATGCCAAATCTTTTCAGTCTCCTGAGGGGGAATAGGTTTTGTTGTGCCCTCTTCACGACTGTCTTGGTGTGCTTGGACCATGTTCGTTTGTTGGTGATGTGGACACCAAGGAACTTGAAGCTCTCAACCTGCTCCCCTACAGCCCCTTTGATGAGAATGGGGGCGTGCTCGGTCCTCCTTTTCCTGTAGTCCACAATTTATCTCTTTTGTCTTGATCACGTTGAGGGAGAGGTTGTTGTCCTTGCACCACACGGTCAGGTCTCTGACCTCTTCCCTATAGGCTGTCTCATCGTTGTCGGTGATCAGGCCTACCACTGCTGTGTCATCAGCAAACTTAATGATGGTGTTGGAGTCGTGCCTGGCCGTGCAGTCATGAGTGAACAGGGAGTAGAGGAGGGGACTGAGCACGCACCCCTGAGGGACTCCCATGTTGTGGATCAGCATAGCGGATGTGTTGTTACCTACCCTTATCACCTGGGGGCGGCCCATCAGGAAGTCCAGGATCCAGTTGAAGAGGGAAGTGTTAACTTCTTAAGGAGTAGCAAGGTGCGCTGGGGCGCTAGCGCCCCACTCCCGACACTACCAGGTGAAATGCAAGGCGCAAAATTCAAAATACCCCATCTGTAAATAGCCCATTCTACTATCTCATCCCCACACTGTATTTATTTATTTATTTTGCTCCTTTGCACCCCAGTAACTTGCACATTTATCTTCTGCACATCTACCATTCCAGTGTTTAATTGCTATATTGTAATTACCTCGCCACCATGGCCTATTTATTGCCCTAATTGCCCTAATATACAAGTGTTTCATAGTCATCAAAAGCTATGCTTCTTGGCAATATCACAGCGTTGTCAGATTTCAAAAAGGCTTTACGGCGAAAGCACCACATTTGATTGTTTGAGGATAGCACCCCACATATTTTTCCCCACATAATTCATAAACCATGCGGTTCACACAAAACACATTTCACAGTGAAAACAAATCAATTACCTTTTGAAGAACTTCTGCTGAGGGCTTCTCAAGTGTCCAACGAAGACAATCCATGGTTCTTTTGTTAGAAAAAGTAATGTATTATATCCATAAATCTCAGTTTGGTTGGCGCGTTATATTTTCTCTCCAATCGTCCATTGAAACGTGAAGAGAACTCGTTCAACTTATACCTATAAACTTGTCCAAGAACAATCAAACATAATTGTAAATGTATCCTTAGGAACACTTTTATGTATAAATAGCATAATATTTCAACCGGAATATAAACTGGGCGATAAGAAAGGAAAAAACCACAGAGCGTGCCAGCCGTGAATGCGCATTTACTCCTATTGACATTCTCTGTGGACACTTCCTTATTCGTCTTCTTCTCTGCTCTAAAAGCATCTAAGAAGAATCAGAACACTTTCTCGAGACTGTTGACATCCAGAGGAAGCGATAGGTACTGTATTCATATGCCCTTATATGGGCATTTTCATAAGGGAGGGGTTCCAAATGAGGCAATCTGTCAAAACCAGTTTTTCCAGGACAGAAATTCCTTGGGTTTTCGCCTGCCATATCCGTTCTGTTATACTCACAGACAAAGTGTTAACACTTTTAGAAAATTCAGTGTTTCCTATCCAATGGTACTAAATATGTGCATATTTTCTGGGCCTGAATGGGAGGCATTTTACTTTGGGCACGCCAGGGTCTGCAAAACGGTCACCTCGCGCGCTGCTCCCTAAGAAGTTAAGTCCCAGGATCCTTAGCTTAGAGATGAGCTTTGAGGGCAGTATGGTGTTGAACGCTGAGCATTCAATGAAAAGCTTTCTCACATAGGTGTTCCTCTTGTCCAGGTGTGAAAGGGCAGTGTGGAGTGCAATAGAGATTGTATCATCTGTGGATCTGTTGAGGCAGTATGCGATTTTGGAGTGGGTCTAGGGTTTCTGGGATAATGGTGTTGATGTGAGCTACGACCAGCCTTTCAAAGCATTTCATGGCTACAGACATGAGTGCTACAGGTCGGTAGTCATTTGGGCAGGTTATCTTAGTGTTCTTGGCACAGGGCTATGGTGGTCTGCTTGAAACATGTTGGTATTACAGACTGAGACAGGGAGAGGTTGAAAATGTCAGTGAAGACACTTGCCAGTTGGTCAGCACATGCTCAGAGTACACATCCTGGTAATCTGTCTGGCCCAGGGCCTTGTGAATGTTGACTTGTTTAAAGGTCTTACTCACATCGGCTGCGGAGAGCGTGATCACACAGTCGTCCGGAACAGCTGATGCTCTCATGCTTGTTTCAGTGTTACTTACCTCGAAGCGAGCATAGAAGTGATTTATCTCGACTGGTATGCTCGTGTTACTGGGCAGCTCTCGGCTGTGCTTCCCTTTGTAGTCTGTAATAGTTTGCAAGCCCTGCAACATCCTACGAGCGTCGGAGCTGGTGTAGTATGATTCAATCTTAGTCCTGTATTAACGATTTGCCTGTTTGATGGTTCGTCGGAGGGCACTGCGGAATTTCTTATAAGCTGACGGGTTAGAGTCCCGCTCCTTTAAAGCGGCAGCTCTAGCCTTTAGCTCATTGCGAATGTTGCCTGAAATCCATGGCTTCTGGTTGGGGTATGTACGTATGGTCACTGTGGGGATGACATCCTCAATGCACTTATTGATAAAGCCAGTGACTGATGTGGTGTACTCCTCAATGCCATCTGAAGAATTCTGGAACAAATTCCAGTCTGTGCTAGCAAAACAGTTCTGAAGTTTAGCATCTGCTTCATCTGACCACTTTTTTATAGACCGAGTCACTGGTGCTTCCTGCTATCATTTTTGCTTGTAAGCAGGGATCAGGAGGATAGAATTATGGTCAGATTTGCCAAATGGAGGGCGAGGGAGAGCTTTGTATAGCTTTTAACATGCTGATAGAAATTAGGTAAAACTAATTTAAGTTTCCCTGCATTAAAGTCCCTGGCCACTAGGAGCGCCGCCTCTGGAATAGCGTTTTCCAGTTTGCTTATGGCGGTATACAGCTCATTGAGTGCAGTTTTAGTGACAGCATCGGTCTGTGGTGGTATGCAGACAACTACAAAAAATGCAGATGAAACAAAGCAAAAAAGAGCCAAATAGACGGCAGCCATCCCCTTCGGCGCCATAGTTTTAGAAAGGTCTGGAATTCACCTCTCTGGATTAGATTTTTTTAAATAAATTGCTGAGGTGTACTTACTTTTGAGGATATATATATACACACACACACATATAAATATATATATATATACACACACATATATATAAAAAAAAAAGAAATAAGACAAATATACAAAAATGTATACAAAGTAAAATGGCAGTACCACACCTCAATCCTTTGTAAAACCATTGTGTGTGTGCATATTCTTATATATATATATATATATATATATATATATATATATATATATATATATATACACATACACTACCGTTCAAAAGTTTGGGGCCACTTCGAATTGTCCTTGTTTTTGAAAGGAAAGCGCTGTGTTAGCTAATCTAAGTTTATAATTTAAAAGGCTAATTTATCATTAGAAAACCCTTTTGCAATTATGTTAGCACAGTTGAAAACCGTTGTGCAGATTAAAGAAGCAATAAAACTGGCGTTCTTTAGGCTTGGTGAGTATCTGGAGCATCAGCATTTGTGGGTTTTATTACAAGCTCAAAATGGCCAGAAACAATGAACTTTCTTCTGAAACTCATCAGTCTAGTCTTGTTCTGAGAAATAAAGGCTATTCCATGTGAGAAATTGCCAAGAAAACCTCTTTAGTGTCCTTCTTTGCCTACCGTCTGTAAGCTGTTAGTGTCTTAACGATCGTTCTACAGGTGCATGTTCATTAATTCTTTATGGTTCATTGAACAAGCATGGGAAACAGTGTTTAAACCCTTTACAATGAATATCTGTGAAGTTATTTGAATTTTACGAATTATATTTGAAGGACAGGGCCCTGAAAAAGGGACGTTTTTTTGTTGTTGCTGAGTGTAGATATTCCATAAAAAAATCTGCCGTTTCCAGATACAATAGTCATTTACAACAATAATAATGTCTACACTGTATTTATGATCAATTTGATGTTATTTTAATGGACAACAAATGTGCTTTTCTTTCAAAAACAAGGACATTTCTAAGTGACCCCAAACTTTTGAATGTTTTGAATGTTTTCCTATTCAACAAAAGTGGCCAATAAGGCTTGAAATGACTGAATGCTTTCTAAATATAGTACAATCAAATTATAAATGACTTATTATAAGATTTCACCTTTCTTATAACTGTAAAATAAATATGATCATACTTATTGACAGTACAATATTGGCACTATTTCATATAACGGACAACAGATCATTCTCTCCTAAACGTCCACTGAGAGCTCTAAATCCGTCTGAGAATATCACAGCGAGATGAAACCAGTACTGCTGGATTCGATGGACTGTCTTCTTTCATATGCTGTCTCCCAGACTGGGCTTTGCCACTCAGAGGAAGAGGAAATGTATTATTTGTCTGGAAAGGCCAGAAAATATGATACGTTGTTCCCTATGCAAATGTGGGCTCCGCTGAGAGAGAGGGAGTGGAGACCCGGGACTCTACGACGTTCACAGTGCGCTTCGTACACCAAAATGTCAGTCGGAACCGGTCCAGAACCGCTTAGGTCCCCATATAGGGGAACTTAACATCTAAGAGGTACAGACATACAGATATAGGATTTTACTTTGGTCATTGTTTTGTTGCTGAGAATTTTTCTGCACTGCAGGAAATGCAGATAAGCTTCGTGGGTTACATAAATTCACTGAAAACCCACACTAACACACGGTTATATTAACAGTATCACACTTTTCATGTAGCCAACTTTTGTCCAGCTAATACAATAACCACCGATCAAGCAACATTATGGACTAAGCAATCAAATCCTGTTGCTGCAAGATTATTTTGCTGTGAGAATATAGGTACAATTAAGATCCTTCATCTGTATAGAAGATGTATTAGATTCATATACTAGAGCGGTTATGTCCCATTCCCTCTAAGGATCCCCCTCCTGGCCCTGTGTCCGCCAAGCCCCCACCCCACCCTCTACCTCCCTCCATCTCTCTCTCTCTCCCCACGAAGCGACTCTCCCCTCGTCTCATAAATGTTTGAGCGGCCCAGCAGAAATGGAGACCATGCATTATGCAGCATCTTTAAACGCCACATCCCAAATAATTGCAAATACAATCTAAGTCCTGGAGATCGCCTCCGAGCAGCTTCAGTTACAATTCCACAGCCCTGTTTTGCCTAAATCATCATTCCTCCCACTATACTGTACGCAGAAGGAAACAAGGTTTGCTTATTGCAGTGTTTGTGACACCGGCTGGGTTGGTAGTAATAAAGTAATGATGGATGGTAATGACTGTAAAGAATCACTGATGAAGACTCAATCGCACTGAGCAGGAGAAGCAAAGGGAAGGAACATAGAGTTATACTGTATAACCTGCTGGAAAGAAAGATATGAATTATGAAAGAGTAGATGAAGAAAGAGAGAAAGTCAGATTGCAAGAAAGAAAGGGAATGAGAAGGAGAAAGAGAAAGTAACTATTTACTTCCCTTCTCTCGTCCCTCATCCTCCTTTCAGAGCCTCACTTGGAGAGAGTGTGGTGGTAAGTCAGTAATGTGGTCAAAGGTTTGCAGAAATATGCAATTAACCTGATTGGTTGTAATTAATATACCACAGACAGACAGACACCCTATCTGCTGCAGGTCAGTGCCGAGATGACGGTGGCAAACCTGTCTCTCCCAGAGACAGCCTCAGCTGGTCACTGTGTTTCGCAGTTCTGGAGGCTGTCTCCGGGATAGACAGGGTTGCCACCTTCATCTCTGTACTGACCTGGACGGGCCCTGGATTGGGGTGCCGCGGTCTGGGAAAGGGGCGAACCCGAGGTTGAGTCCTACGAGCGGTTAACCCTCCTGTTCCACTTGGTGTTTGATCATCCTGTGGAGGGCGGAGAGGGGGGTGAGCGCCTACTCCGACTACGCCAGGGAGCTAGGACTGCCTCGGAGTTCCAGACCATCCCACCGGATGAAACGAGTCTGCTCTGGTCACCGTGTTCCGCAGCGCACTGCGGGAGAAGTTACAGATGGAGTTAGCCTGCCGTGATGACAACCTGTCACTCGACCAGCTCATCAGCATGGTGATCCGGTTGGACAACCTCCTGCTCCGTGGCCAGTGCCGATGGAGGTGGGCTTTGCACGTTTGCCAGAGGCAGAGCGTAAGAGAAGGAGGAATCTGGGCCTCTGCTCCTATTGTGGAGAAAGAGGTTCTTTCTCCCCGACCTGCTCTCTAGCCACTAATAGGCGAGGAGGTGATAAGCCAGGGAAGTCCCCTGCTCCAACCCAGGTAGGATGCAAGATCTCCCCTTCTTTTCTGTCAACTCAACCAGTGTGTTTTCCCATTAAATTCCTTGAATAACCTAGCCCCTCACTACCGTTAGCGCTGATTGATTCCGGAGCTGCCGGGAATCTTTTAGTTACTGCACTGGCCACTGCATTACGCATACCTTTGGTTCCCCTACAGTCACCCAATTTCGATTCGAGCCCTGGATAATCGTCCAATAGGAACAGGGCTCGTGTCTCACAGTGTCTGTCTGGAGCACGCCCCTCAAGTGGATTTACCTGAGGAATACCAAGATCTGCACCGGGTTTTCTTTAAGACCCAGGCTACACGCCTGCCTCCTCATCACCCCTGGGACTGTGCCATTGACATGCTTTCTGACGCAGCCCTCCCGAGAGGGCACCTCTATCCCCTTTCCTATGTTGAGACCGAGGCCAAGGAGACCTACGTACAGGAGGGCCTCCAGCAGGGTTTTATCCGCCCCTCTATGTCACCAGCCTCCTCAAGATTTGTTTTTGTTAAGAAGACAGATGGGGGACTGCGCCCCTGCATTGATTATCACACTCTGAATAAAGCCACTTAAGTTCAGCTATCCTTTACCCCTCATCCCAACCATCATCGAACAAATGCACGGGGCACAGTACTTCATAAAAATGGACTTGAGGAGTACCTACAATCTGGTGCGCATTCGTGCAGGCAACGAATGGAAAACGACCATGACAATAACCACAGCGTGACAATAACCATCCGCGGAATGAACAGACAACATGAAATAAAAATTTGAAAAATTGTATTCTACATTTTAAAAGCTCCAAATGAATCCCCTTTTGTTTCGTTGCCAGAGACAATGAGAAATATTGGTTCTATATGATTGACATACACAAAATGTATTATGTCCCAACAGATTCTAAGCAATTCCAAACTAACATTACAAATCATGTGTAATTCATCTGTTTAACATGCAATTATCAGGACTTATTGATGTGGCTGTAATGTTGATTGATCACCGATGACTTTAGCCCACGTGAATTTAGGATGATCCCCAAATCGAAGGCTGCCGACCCCAGACAACCAATGTGTGTTTGTGAGTGTGTGTGTATGTGTGTGGTCAGTAGATGGCTGATTGATTATCACACCCATGACAATACCTCTTCCCTTAACCTCTGACCCTTGGCCTGTGACCCTTCTACATAAACAGTGACCTGGAACAGCAACCTCTCCTCATTGACTTAGCATTCATGTATATGGGATCCATAGGAGCAAGGGCGTAACTCTGTGGTTTGAAATGAAGAAGGCAATCCACATGTGCAGACGAAGGATATCAAGGATCTGTAAAGATTCTATACGGAGGAATGGTCTAAGATCCCTCCCAATGTGTTCTGCAATCTCATAAAACATTTTATAAAAAGGCTCAGTGGCGTTATTCTCGCAAGGGGAAGGGGCTGGAGTAATAAAACGGGATCCAATAATATTTTTTATTTTTTAATACTTGTTAAACAAAATTAATTCCTGGTTGACCTAACCCAGCATTTTTGGGTTGAGCAGAACACACACACACACACACACACAAGGACACTTCCTTCTGCCCCTGAGCAAGGTAGTTAACCCACTGTTCCCCGGGCGCCGAAGACGTGGATGTCGATTAAGGCAGCCCCCTGCACCTCTCTGATTCAGAGGGGTTGGGCTAAATGGGGGATCACCTCATCCTCTAGATGGAAGGCTACAACCAAACCATAACTAATGTTTTGGTAAGTACTTATCTCTACACATTAATACAAATGTATTATGCAATAAAAGAATCCTAAAAGCAAACTCTTATACAAGATTTTTATACTCCAGTTTAAAGGAATACGATTATTGTGACTTGTATTAACATTATTGCACTGATTAACATTGTGTTAACACCATTACACAAGACTGTTTTCTGAAAAGAAAAAACATTAGTTCAGATTAAATTATTTGGTGTGATGAACCAATAACAAAGGGAGAACTGCAGAGAATCAATTTTACCATAAGTATTTAGATTATCATTATGGAGACACCTATTGGATAAATATGCAAACTCCTCTCTCGCGTCTGGAAAAAAAATTGGGACTAGTTTTCAGGCCTTGTGGGGTCCAATAGAAAAATGTGGAAATGAGTCGCACTGAGTGGTGCAACTAATTTCCAGTAGCTGCCTGGCCGCCCCCCAGTCCGCCACAAGTTATGCCTTTGCATAGGAGACATCTTTCTTCCATCTCTCAGTATGGACACTGCTGGTTACTGTATAGTTAGGAAAAAACATTCTGATATTACAGCGCATTCGGGAAGTATTCAGACCCCTTGACTTTTTCCACATTTTGTTACCTTACAGCCTTATTCTAAACTTGATTAAATTGCTTCTTTTCTTCATCAATCTACTCACAATATCCCATAATGACAAAGCAAAAACAGGTTTTATACATTTTTGCAATTGTATTAATAATAAAACACTGAAATATCACATTTACATAAATATTCAGACCTTTTACTCAGTACTTTGCTGAAGCAGCTTTGCCAGCAATTACAGCCTCGAGTGTTCTTGGGTATGACACTACAAGCTTGGCACACCTGTATTTGGAGAGTTTCTCCCATTCTTCTCTACAGATCCTCTCAAGCTCTGTCAGGTTGGATGGGGAGTGTTGCTGCACAGCTTTTTTCAGGTCTCTCCAGAGATGTTTGATTAGGTTCAAGTCCAGGCTCTGGCTGGCCACTCAAGGACATTCAGAAACTTGTCCTGAAACCACTCCTGCGTTGTCATGGCTGTGTGCTTAGGGTCATTGTCCTGTTGGAACGTGAACCTTCGCTCCAGTGTGAGGTCTTGAGTGCTCTGGAGCAGGTTTTTATCAAGGATCTCTCTGTACTTTGGGCCGTTCATATTTCCCTCGACTAGTCTCCCAGTCCCTGCTGCTGAAAAACATCCCCACATCCCCATGATGCTGCCACCACCATGCTTCACCATAGGGATGCTATTGGCCAGGTGATGAGCGGTGCCTGGTTTCCTCCAGACGTGACGCTTGGCATTCAGAACAAAGAGTTCAATCTTGGTTTCATCAGACCACAGAATCTTGTTTCTCATGATCTGAGAGTCCTTTAGGTGCCTTTTGGCAAACTCCAAGCGGGCTGTCATGTGCCTTTTACTGAGGAGTGGCTTCCGTCTGGCCACCATACCATAAAGGCCTGGAGTGCTGGTTGTCCTCAACAGAGGAAATCTGGAGCTCTGTCAGAGTGACCATCAGGTTCTTGGTCAACTCCCTGACCAAGGCCCTTCTCCCACTGATTGCTGAGTTTGGCCCGGTGGCCAGCTCTAGGAACAGTCTTGATGGCTCCAAACTTGTTCCATTTAAGAATGATGGAGGCCACTGTGGTCTTGGGGGCCTTCAATGCCGCAGAAATGTTAGGGTACCTTTCCCCAGATCTGTGCCTCAACACAATCCTGTCTCTGAGCTCTAAGGACAATCCCTCAACCTCATGGCTTGGTATTTGCTCTGACATGCACTGTTAACTTCTATAGACAGGTGTGTGCCTTTCCCAAATCATGTCAAATCAATTGAATTTACCACAGATGGACTCTAATCAAGTTGTAGAAACAGCTCAAGGATGATCAATGGAAAAGGATGCACCTGAGCTCAATTTTGAGTCTAATAGCAAAGAGTCTGAATACTTACATAAATAAGGTATTTCTATTTTTATTTGTAACAAATTAGAAAAACGTTCTAGAAACCTGTTTTCGCTTTGTCATTATGGGGTATTGTGTGTAGATTGATGAGGAAAAAAATGTGGAAAAAGTGAAGGAGTTTGAATCATTTCAGAATGCACTGTACATTAATTTAAGGGGTGCCTGGGGAGATAAGAAATCAAGGCATCCTCATAGGTGTTAAAATATTAATGGCCAGTGGACGCCACCATAATATCAATGTTGGTCCAGTCCATTATTTTAGAAGCAATATGTTTTTTGACATAATTGCGATTGTCATTTTTGAAGAACACCACTTAGAAACGACTAAAATGGGTTAGTATTGATTCTCACCTAATAATAATATTAATAATAATACGAATAAAACATCTGCAAGAACAAGAGAACGTTTTATTGCTATTATTTTTGCTACAGATGTAGGATCTTAATTTGAGCCAATTTGCTACAGCAGGAAATATATATTCTTGCAGCAACAGGAAATGTGAATTAGTATGTGGATTATAATTACTGGACATTTTTCAAAGGGGAAATTACAAACTTAAGACTTTGTAAACCTCAAATACATTACAAGTTTAAAATGTCCTGCATTTCAGGAAAGTTCTCTTTAAACAGGGCGATCAAATTAAGATCCTATATCTGTATATGTTGTCAACCTCGCAAACCAATCGTAATACAGGAAGTTGTGCACAAAAAACCTGGCCGCACCGACTAGTCGTGGTAAAAAGCTCAATTGCATTGTCACCCCCCAAAAATCTGGATTTCTATTGCTTTGATACTGTAATTAACATTTGACACTGGTTGCAGGTGGAAATGTTACATGTATAACCTTTAAAGTCCAGATCAGCGAACACTCAATAGGACAGGGATCATCACCTACTGTAGATTCAGCCACGGTCCAATTTGTTTCTGGAGCGGAGGGTAAGGAGCCAGAACATAATGAGAAACAATTTGTGGACTGCAAATTGACCGCAAGACACCCAAACAAATATAATATTTGACTAAAACATAATAATTTCAAACCTTGCTTACATTTGTATACGATCACATACAGTATATCTCTCGATTATGAGTGGGAATACTTCAGAGCAGATTTAAAAATCACTTGGAGCTGATTTACTGGTGTTTTTATAGTCGTTGTTTATGTCCAACAAAAAATATATACAAATTCATTTTGCACAGAATTCTTGGGGGGCCAAATAAAATCACCCGCGGGGACACACACTGTTTCCGACCCTTATTACCCCTCCACCCCTAACTAAGCGTCAACATCACATGGTTTGACTTCAGTATTCAGCGTTTGTCCAGAGGGGAGATAAATGTCAAATTCTGAAGGTTAAGTTCAGGGATTAATTCCGAATGGTTAAGGTAAGAGTTAAAGTTTGGGATAGGGTAAAAACTAAAATAGTGCCTAGCACTGGGATTGAACACAGGACCCTCGGAGCCGGAACTTGCGGCTTACGCCCATCGACCATCCACAACGCCCTAGCAAGCCACAAGCCTACTTGATGTTAATAGCACTCACCGTTGCCCCTAGTGGACAGTTTTGGAAGCATCTCCTGATGTCCTGGTGACCTGGATGAACGTCGAATGTCGCCTTGGATCTGGAGTGACCTGGTTTGACTTAGCCCATGTCCCCTTGACAGTCCCACACACCTGTTACACAGCACTGTGACCATGCAGCCCAACCAGGTCACTCCAGTACAGCCCAGCTCTGACTGGCTCATTCTCCCATCACACAGCCCAGTGGAGAGATGAGCTGCCTGCCAGTGAGAGTCACAAACACTCAGCATCTCCCTGTCACAGCATGCTTACTCAGCCTCACCTTAAATGACACACGCTCCTCATTCAAACACATTCACTGTTAGAGCCTCCCCTCTGTGCACAAAAAACAGACACTTTGCATTCGCACATCCACCTTGCACATACACCCTCTCCATTCACACACACTCTGTCACAGGCTGCTTCCGCAGCCTTACCTCACCTCTGCAGGCAAGCAGGGAACAGCAGCCTGGGCACAGCAGGACCATGCAGATAAAGTTCCTCATGCAAAAACTGACTGAGCCAGTGATAATGCCAAATACCATCAATGCAGGCATTGGAGCAAAATATTACACATGTACTGTATGCAGATCATACACCTGCTCTTTCCATGACACAGACTGACCAGGTGAATCCAGGTGAAAGCTATGATCACTTATTGATGTCACTGTTAAATCCACTTCAATCAGTGTAGATGAAGGGGAGGAGACAAGTTAAAGAAGAATTTTATGTACGCCATTCAGAGGGTAAATGGGCAAGACAAAAGATTATGTGCCTTTGAATGGGGTATGGTAGTAGGTGCCAGGCACACCGGTTTGAGCATGTCAAGAACTGCAACGCTGCTGGGTTTTTCACGCTCAACAGTTTCCCGTGTATCAAGAAAGGTCCACCACCCAAAGGACATCTAGCCAACTTGACACATCTGTGGGAAGCATTGGAGTCAACAAGGGCCAGCATCCCTGTTGAACACTTTGTACACCTTGTAGAGTCCATTCCTCAACGAATTGAGGCTCTTTTGGGAGTGGGGTGGGGGGTGGGGGCTCAATAATAGGAAGGTGTTTTTGTATCAGCTATAGTTAAACAGTAAACTACAGTCTGGCTATGAGTACAACACACAGGGATGGAAAGACGGTGACCTTATGAAGCTCTTTCCCCCTCTCCACAGTGTCCTTTAACCCCTGACCCCACTCACCGATCTCACAGTTCTCTCCAGAGTAGCCCTGGGGGCAGTAGCAGCTGTAGCCGTCGCCCTCCGGCAGGCAGCTGCCTCCATGCAGACAGGGGTTGGTCTGGCACGGGTTGTCCTCAGCTGCAGAATGGAGATAGAGCAGGGGAGTTAACCGAGGGAGATGTGTACACAGAGATGCAGTACATTAACACACACATGCCAAACAGCTACCTGGACTATCTGCATTACCCTTTTTTGCACTCACTTTTTTGACGCATCACAAACGCTGCTGCTCCTGTTTATTATCTGTTACTTTATTCCTAGTTTATGTACATATGTACCTCAATTACCTCGTACACATCGCCTCGGTACTGGTACCCCGTGGCCGTGTATACCCCTTGACCTTTTCCAAATTTTGTTACGTTACAGCCTTATTAAAAACAAAATGTCCCCTCATTTTTCCCCCTAATCAATCTACACACAAAATCTCATAATGACAAAGCAAAAACAGGTTATTCAAAATGTATCACATTTTCATAAGTACTCTGACCCTTTGCTCTGTACTTTGTTGAAGCTTTCCGAAGGCACTGTATAGCCAATTTATTATTACTCATTGTGTATTTATTATTGCTTTAATTATTACGCGTTATTACATTTCTATTATTTCTCTAGTGTCTTTCTCTCTGCTTTGTTGGGAAGGGCCCGTAAGTTCCAGTCCGCTAGGTGTATCTCTACAGCATGGGCATATCTCTGGGTGATGTGGACATCCCCATGCATGCACCTTACCAACATATGACTCATTCAATATTGCACCATCCCATTCTCTGGGTTCTGTCTGCAATCATAACCAGCAGTATCTACCAGGAATAATGAATCATAACCAGTAGCATCTGCCAGAAACATAGAATAATACTAATGTTTGGTGAATCTATGAATTATGAATGACTACTGGAGTCTTTGCCACTCAAAATATTTTTTGAGGAGAATATTTAGATATATATTTAATCACTCAAAATCTTGCCCAAGCATTTTCTGTAGGAGGGGTTAATATGAATTTAAAACCTTTTGAGATGATTTATATTTATTTACATATGGACTTTGAAATGAACAAAGGTAGGCTAAGTCTGGCGTAAGCTTATTCCCACACTTTACAATAACTCTGTTGCAGTGGTCTCTGTATAGGAGATTCCCTCCATTGCGACACTGCTGCCCTGTTGAAGAGCTTGTGATCTCCATGTAGCACCACAGCACCATGCGCCTTCGGAAAAGCACCCCTCAGCCTCAGATGCCCTTCTGGAGGCATGCAGCCATAGAGTCATTATACCCTAATGTAGGTCTATTTGCCTACTAGCCAAATAAAGTGAAGAGCATGCCTGATGTGTGCAACTCGTCATTCCAACATATTTGAACATTTAATTCATCCTTCCTTCATTCAGGTCAGTCAGTATGTCATCCATTCAGTCATTTTGTCTGAGTTCCAATAGGAACTAAATCAAAGAAAATCAACTCAGACAAATGACTGAAAGAGAATAGAACAGTCTTATAATAATTTTTATTGAAATCCATGTGTGTATTCAAAATTATCTAGTTCTTTAGCCTATCACTTTAATAATTCGATGTTGAATTTCTTTCTCTCTGCATTGTTGGGAAGGGCCCGTAAGTAAGCATTACACTGTTGGTTTACACCTTCGACGAATAAAATTGTATTTGACATGCACAAGTAAGTAAACGCGCAACACACAAACACGCACACACACACACACACACACACACTGCAGATCTCTCTCAAGCACACACTCACACACAGATAGATTTACACATACTAGAATTCTACCTCTCCGGGTCGGGTGAGCTTGTATCTTTCCCCTCATACATCATTAAGTAAGCCTGGGTATTATATATGCTGGAAAAGAGATGTAGCGCATCAGATTGTGTCTGGGCTTGGAAACTTATCTGGATTGGCTAATAAAACCAGACTTAATGTAGCTATCTCTCCCCACAGCCATGAAACAAAGCCTAAAAACCTTGTGCTATGCAACTTTCCTTGTCAAACACCAGCACCATCCTAAAAGTATAGCCTATAATTACGACTTAATCTACTCAATCTCACCATTTATCCCAAAATGTTTCCCTTGAAGAGTGGTGCTTGGAGTTATAGTCTGGCAAAATAAATCTTTCTGATTGAGAGGGGGTCAAATACTTATTTCCCTCATAAAAATGCGAATCAATTTATAAAAATTTTCACATGCGTTTTTCTGGATTTTTTTGTTGTTATTCTGTCTCTCACTGTTCAAATAAACCTACCATTAAAATTATAGACTGATCATTTCTTTGTCAGTGGGCAAACGTACAAAATCAGCAGGGGATCAAATACCTTTTTCCCTCACTGTATGGCATTAAAAGAGGTGGCTCCGAGGGTGCCTGACTGGGCGATGATCAGGTAATTTATGAGTACCCAGCTCATCAGAGTGACGCGGGTGGGTGGCACACATTGTCCTCCCCCCCACTGAGCATCCATCCTGATAAAAGGGAGGGGGGACAGACAGAGCAGCCAATCTGTCACCTTGTGGAAAGTCACAATCACACGGCCAGGCTGTCCCCCCCTCTGCCTTCGGTCTCTCTCTCTCTCTCTCTCTCTCCCTCTCTCAAACAGAGTGTGTCGCTGAGAGGGTGAAGTCCAGTATGAAGGACCTGTCAGATTGTCTATCGTCTGTACTATTTCTCAATCTAAAGCTCTTCAATGTGAAGACTGGGGCTCTATCTGAGAGAGTCACTGGCACGTCATGGTTCTCTGTTAGTTGGTTCTGTGGTAGCTCATCCACCACTAATATATGAATTAGCATCATATATCTGACAGTGGTCTGTTTAGCCCTGCGTGACAGTGTGTTGGTAAAGAATCCACACCTGCTCCATTTTTTATGTGATGGTTAACATGGCTGTGTGGGTCTGACTACACAGTTCTAGTCAGCAGGTTCCACAGCAGATGGGACTGTTTGCTCTGATAAATATCACAACCCCCCAAAATGCTATGCCTCTCTGTTATTGGTAATGGTGAGAGCTTAGCATGTTAATAATTCCTTCATGATTATCTGAAATCATGGAAGCATCCACACAAATGTAGAAGTTTTCAGAAAAATATTTTATTCTTATTTACAATAAAAGGGGGACTCCAAAACGACACAATGCATGACTGACCATTCATTGCTGTTGGACACAAAAATGTATTTGCCCGAGATGTGTGCCGACAGACCGACGCAGCTGACCACACCGCTGGCGTTATGTGCGCGAGAGTTGCTAATAAATTTACACATACAGTGCATTCGGAAAGTATTCAGACCCCTTGACCTTTTCGCCCCAGTCTGAGGTCCTGAGCTCTCTGGAGCAGGTTTTCATCAAGGATCTCTCTGTACTTTGCTCCGCTCATCTTTCCCTCGATCCTGACTAGTTTCCCAGTCACTGAAAAACATCCCCACAGCATGATGCTGCCACCACCGTGCTTCACCGTAGGGATGGTGCCAGGTTTCCTCCAGCCGTGACGCTTGGAATTCAGGCCAAAGAGTTTAAGACTAGAGACTCTTGTTTCTCATGGTCTGAGTCCTTTAGGTGCCTTTTGGCAAACTCCAAGGGGGCTGTCATGTAATTGAAAGATGAACTGAGGTCCACACTCCAGTCCAGTTGGTGGTGGTAATGCACCTTAAAGTTGATTGCCAACTGCTATATAAAGTCCACAGAAGAAGAAGAAGATGACTGATGGATTAGAGATTACTAGAAAATAACTAGGTTTCCCCTTTTATCTGTGGCTTAATTGTCAGAGTATAGAAACACACAATTTTGTGTGACTCAAAATGGCAAAGAATTCTAGAAAGATCCTGAAAAAAAGGAACTTGTGCATTTCAGGTAAAGTATCAACCCAATATTTATATCCCAGTACAAATTAGCTAGCAACTGCAAGCTAGCTAAATGGCCATGAATGTTCCATGTGTCCATGTGTTTCAACCTGTCCCCAAAAGTAGTCGGTTCAGAGTTCGTTTTTATATTTCAACCTGCGTGCCCTGATCACATCTGGTGTGGATGGACAAAAACAATATGCGCGTGCCCAGTCTAGTCAGCATGTGTCAAAGTTAAAGCATCCAAGCGATAGTGTGGCATGTCATAATATTTCTGGCCAGACAGCATCAGATACATGGACTACATATAGAGGGGCGCTGTTTCGCTTGTTCGGATGCTTTCTCCTGTAATATAGTATGGAGCGAGAGACTTGCCAAAAGGTTGAATGTATGTATCGAATAGTACTAGATGTTTGGTGAATCTATGAATTATGTATGACCACTGGAGTCTTTGCCACTCAAAATATTTTTTGGGAAGAATATTTTGATATCTATTTCAGCACTCAAAATCTTGACAAAGCATATTCTGTAAGAGGGGTTAAAATGAATTTTAAATAATTTGACATGATTAATATGAATCGGTTCATGAACATACAGTGAGGGAAAAAATCCCCTGCTGATTTTGTACATTTGCCCACTGACAAAGAAATGATCAGTCTATAATTTTAATGGTAGGTTTATTTGAACAGTGAGAGAAAGAATAACAACAAAAAAATCCAGAAAAACGCACGTGAACATTTTTATAAATTGATTTGCATTTTAATGAGGGAAAAAAGTATTTGACCCCCTCTCAATCAGAAGGATTTCTGTCTCCCAGGTGTCTTTTATACAGGTAACGAGCTGAGATTAGGAGCACACTCTTAAAGGGAGTGCTCCTAATCTCAGTTTGTTACCTGTGTAAAAGACACCTGTCCACAGAAGCAATCAATCAGATTCCAAACTCTCCACCATGGCCAAGACCAAAGACCTCTCCAAGGATGTCAGGGACAAGATTGTAGAGGCTGGAATGGGCTACAAGACCATCGCCAAGCAGCTTGGTGAGAAGGTGACAACAGTTGGTGCGATTATTCGCAAATGGAAGAAACACAAATGAACTGTCAATCTCCCTCGGCCTGGGGCTCCATGCAAGATCTCACCTCGTGGAGTTGCAATGATCATGAGAACGGTGAGGAATCAGCCCAGAACTACACGGGAGGATCTTGTCAATGATCTCAAGGCAGCTGGGAACATAGTCACCAAGAAAACAATTGGTAACAGACTACGCCGTGAAGGACTGAAATCCTGCAGCGCCCGCAAGGTCCCCCTGCTCAAGAAAGCACATATACATGCCCGTCTGAAGTTTGCCAATGAACATCTGAATGATTCAGAGGACAACTGGGTGAAAGTGTTGTGGTCAGATGAGACCAAAATTGAGCTCTTTAGCATCAACTCAACTCACCGTGTTTGGAGGAATGCTGCCTATGACCCCAAGAACACCATCCCCACCGTCAAACATGGAGGTGGAAACATTATGCTTTGGGGGTGTTTTTCTGCTAAGGGGACAGGACAACTTCACCGCATCAAAGGGACGATGGACGAGGCCATGTACCGTCAAATCTTGGGTGAGAACCTCCTTCCCTCAGCCAGGGCATTGAAAATGGGTCGTGGATGGGTATTCCAGCATGACAATGACCCAAAACACACGGCCAAGGCAACAAAGGAGTGGCTCAAGAAGAAGCACATTAAGGTCCTGGAGTGGCCTAGCCAGTCTCCAGACCTTAATCCCATAGAAAATCTGTGGAGGGAGCTGAAGGTTCGAGTTGCCAAACATCATCCTCGAAACCTTAATGACTTGGAGAAGATCTGCAAAGAGGAGTGGGACAAAATTGTTGTGTGCAAACCTGGTGGCCAACTACAAGAAACGTCTGACCTCTGTGATTGCCAACAAGGGTTTTGCCACCAATTACTAAGTAATGTTTTGCAGAAGGGTGAAATACTTATTTCCCTCATTAAAATGCAAATCAATTTATAACATTTTTGATCATTTCTTTGTCAGTGGGCAAATGTACAAAATCAGCAGGGGATCAAATACTTTTTTCCCTCACTGTATGGACTTTGAACAAGGGAGAGGTTAAACGTGGTCTGTCTGGCATAAGCTTATTCCCACACTTTACAATAACTCTGTTGCAGTGGTCTTCCTATAGGAGATTCCCTCCATTGCGACACTGCTGCCCAGTTGAAGAGCTTGTGATCTCCATGTAGCACCACAGCACCATGCGCCTTCGGAAAAGCACCCCTCAGCCTCAGATGCCCTTCTGGAGGCATGCAGCCATAGAGTCATTATACCCTAATGTAGGTCTATTTGCCTACTAGCCAAATAAAGTGAAGAGCATGTCTGATGTGTGCAACTCGTCATTCCAACATATTTGAACATTTAATTCATCCTTCATTCAGGTCAGTCAGTATGTCATCCATTCAGTAATTTTTGTCTGAGTTCCAATAGAAACTAAATCAAAGAGAATATAACTGAAATCCATGTGTATTCAAAATTATCTAAATTTTACTAAGTTCTTTAGACTATCACTTTAAAAATGCAATGTTTAATTTAAGTCTATCCAAATAAAAAACAGGTCTTCAACGTGTAGGCATTGCAAGGCTATCATTTTGGGTACTGGTGTCTTAAGGAATAATTGTAGAACTCAATTTGTGTTTTAAAACTGTAACCGAGTAAAGGGAAACGTAAAGTAAGAAATGAACGTGTAAATGTTCATTCATAATCATAACATAGGGTTTTGTATGTTTACAGATCTAATTTAACGTTTTCGTTTCATGTTTGATGCATGGCTTTTCTTATGATCCTAACAATTTATGTATGGATTTTCTTACGATCCTAACGATATGTACGTTCAACCTTTTTGGCAGCTATCTCGCTCCATACTATAGTTTCAGCAGAGAGGAAGAGGCAGAATAATATGCAGACCTAAGCTTGTCGCCTGCCTTCCCGCCTTTGGGGCAAAGGCTCACATTGTTAGTGCATAGACATGAGAACCTCGTCATTTCAGTCTCTTGTGAATTGAAAAGGAAAGTTGGCGTGTGCACAGTGCACTGTTAGGATGCTGGATTGCCCTAAAGTAAATGTATGTTCTGCCAAAATTATATAATTACTCCTGTCTAAATAAACTAATTCAAAATACTTCACCAGGCAGCATGATTTAGCCACAGAGGCAGTGCTTAATTTGAGCCGGATCCTGCCGGAACAGGATCCGGCACCTCTCAGATTGACTTTGTTCATTCCAGCACCTATTTGCCCGGTACCTGTTGCGGCATGATTTATTAATTGTTTCACTGTTCACAACATTCAAATAAACGCGATCAGCGTTAATTAACCCCCCCAGAAAGACAATAATGTAAAGGTATGGTGTTCCTTCGGTGTAATCATCATATCCTACCACACTGATTCCAGACCTGCTTGCTTATTTGTACATAGAGGTTATGGGGAGGGAGATTGGGGTAAGTAACTAAGTCGCGGAGTAGAGGTTCCTGATGGCGATGCCAGAGCTTGCAGAGCTGCTAATCCTGCCAGTTCAGCATCACCATCGGCACCTCCACTTGCTAGTAGGCCTGCTAGCGAGTCAGACTCAGCAGGAGAGGGAGACAGGGAGCTGGGGGGGGGACAGTACATCATCTACCAACAAGGAGCGGGTGCAATTTGCAGTTCAAGAACAAGCAAAAGTATAACCCCTGGCTTGTCATGCAGAATTCAAAGCTGTGCTCTACAACATGCAAAAGGGTAGGGAGCTTGTGTCTAGAAATGACTGGAGGGATTAAACTAGCAAAAGAGGGGGTAGAATGTACAGTATCGTCCTCTGCCTCAGACAAAAAAAAACAAAAAACAAAGAGCCTTCAGAAAAAAGGTTTTTGAACATGCCCGAACCAAGGCGCATTTGGTGGCAGCAAGCCTTGTAGACAAGGCTAAAGAGGACACCCAGGTTATAGTTAACACTCAAAATGAAAAAAATACTCTACAGTCAGAGTCTTCAGAACAGGAGGCTAAAGGAGGCTAAACATCACAGGCCCGCTTATGGCTTATAGCAAGAAGTTGACTGTCAAGAGTTATAAACTTTTTCTGTACTGTGAAATTAATCTGAATATGTGCATCATATCCCATAGGCATGTTCTACTGCTACATTGATGTCTTGAAAATTGGATGAAATTCGGGTCTCGTAACCCCCACAGCTGAGTGTGTGCGTATATGCATATGGCCTTATTAGGGATCCCCATTAGTTCCTTCCCAGGCAGCAGCTACTCTTCCTGGGGTCTAAACAAACATTACATATGAAACAAAAGATAAAACAGTACATCATATAACATTATTACACCACTACATATCTACAATGCAAAATGTATAATACCACCATACAACAATATTACAATGTACGTGTGTGTAAAGTGTGTGTGCTAGCGCTTGTGTACCGTTGTGTGTGTTTCTTCACAGTCCTTGCTGTTCCATAAGATGTACTTTTACCAATTTTTGTATCTGATTCTACTGCTTGCATCAGTTACCTGATGTGGAATAGAGTTCCATGTAATCATGGCTCTACTGTATGTAGTACTGTGTGCCTCCCATAGTCTTTTCTGGACTTGGGGATTGTGAAGAGACCTCTGGTGCCATGTCTTGTGGGTATGCACGGGTGTCAGAGCTGTGTGCTACTAGTTTAAACACACAGCTCGGTACATTCAGCTTCTTACAAAAACAAGTAGTGATGAAGTTAATATCTCCTCTACTTTCAGCCATGAGAGATTGACATGCATATTATTAATGTTAGATCTACGTGTACATTTACGGGTGAACAGGGAGTACAGGAGGGGACTAAGTACACACCCCTGAGGGGCCCCAGTGTTGAGGAACAATGTGGCAGACATGTTGTTGCCTACCCTTACCACCTAGGGGCGGTCCATCAGGAAGTCCAGGATCCAGTTGCAGAGGGAGATGTTTAGTCTCAGGGCCTTTAGCTTAGTGATGAGCTTCGTTTGCACTATGGTGTTGAACGCTGAGCTATAGTCAATGAACAGCATTCACATAGCTGTTCCTTTTGTCCAGGTGTGAAAGGGCAGTGTGGAGTACGATTGAGATTGCGTCATCTGTGGATCTGTTGGGGCGGTATGCGAATTGGAGTGGGTCTAGTGTATCCTGGAGGATGCCATGACCAGCCTTCAAAGCACTTTATGGCTACCGACGTGAGTGCTACGGGGTGGTAAGCATTTAGGCAGGTTACCTTCGCTTCCTTGGGCACAGGGACTATGGTGGTCTGCTTGAAACACGTAGGTATTACAGACTCAGTCAGGGAGAGGTTGAAAATGTCAGTGAAGACACTTGCCAGTTGGTCCGCGCATGCTATGAGTACACGTCCTGATAATCCAGCTGGCCCTGCGGCTTTGTGAATGTTGACCTGTTTAAAGGTCTTGCTCACATCGGCTATATAGAGCATTATCACACAGTCATCCAGAACAGCTGGTGCTCTCGTGCATGCTTCAGTGTTGCTTGCCACAAAGCGAGCATAAAAGGCATTTAGCTCATTTGGCAGCTCGTGGCTGGGTTTTCCTTTGTAGTCCATAATAGTTTTCAAGCTCGCCTCTTCACTGTTGACGTTGAGACTGGTGTTTTGCAGTTACTATTTAATGAAGCTGCCAGTTGAGGACTTGTGAGGCGTCTGTTTCTCAAACTAGACACTCTAATGTACTCATCCTTTTGCTCAGTTGTGCACCCACTCCTCTTTCTATTCTGGTTAGAGACAGTTTGTGCAGTTCTGTGAAGGGAGTAGTACACAGCGTTGTACCAGATCTTCAGTTTCTTGGCAATTTCTCGCATGGAATAGCCTTCATTTCTCAGAACAAGAATAGACTGAGGAGTTTCAGAAGAAGGTAATTTGTTTCTGGCCATTTTGAGCCTATAATCGAACCCACAAATGCTGATGCTCCAGATACTCAACTAGTCTAAAGAAGGCTTTATTGCTTCTTTAATCAGAACAACAGTTTTCAGCTCTGCTAACCTAATTGCAAAAGGGTTTTCTAATGATCAATTAGCCTTTTAAAATGATAAACTTGGATTAGCTAACACAACGTGCCATTGGAACACAGGAGTGATGGTTGCTGATAATGGGCCTCTGTACGCCTATGTAGATATTCCATAAGAAATCAGCCGTTTCCAGCTACAATAGTCAGTTACAACATTAACAATGTCAACACTGTATTTCTGATCAATTCGATGTTATTTTAATAGACAAAAACTAGGACATTTCTAAGTGACCCCAAACTTTTGAACGGTAGTGTACATAGACACACTGGCTTTACTCAAAGCCAGTGGATGTTGTTAGTAAAGATTGAAAAAAGTAAGGGGTCTAAACAGCTGCCCTGGGGAATTCATGATCCTACCTGGATTATGTTGGAGAGGCTTTTATTAAAGAACACCCGGTGTGTTCTGTTAGACAGGTAACTCTTTATCCATAATATAGCAGGGGGTGTAAAGCCATAACACAAAAGTTTTTCCAGCAGAAGACTATGCTCGATAATGTCAACAGCCACACCAAAGTCTAACAAAAGAGCCCCCACAATCTTTTTTTATCAATTTCTCTCAGCCAATCATCAGTCATTTGTGTAAGTGCTGTGCTTGTTGAATGTCCTTACCTATAAGTGTGCTGAAAGTTTGTTGTCAATTTGAGCCATTAAAGGGGGCTTTAGTATTCTTGGGTAGCGGAATTACTTTTGCTTCCCTCCAGGCCTGAGGGCACGCACTTTCTACTAGGCTTAAATTTAAGATATGGCAAGTAGGAGTGGCAATATCGTCCGCTATTACCCTCACTAATGCTCCATCCAGGTTGCAATACCCCGGTGGCTTGTCATTGTTGATAGACAACAATACTTTTTTCAACTCTTCCACACACACTTTACAGAATTCAAAAATACAAAGCTTGTCTTTCATAATTTGGTCAGATATACTTGGATATGTAGTGTCAGCGTTTGTTGCTGCACTTGCCAAGTTTGTTAATCTTGCCAATGACAAAATCATTAAAGTGGCTGGCAATATCAGTGGCTTTTGTGATGAATGAGCCCAAAATGTCATTTAAAGTGCTCCACTATTATTCTTTATATCATTTATTTTAATTTTAATAATATCGTTTATTTTTATTCAGCTTACATGATTTCTCAATTTGTGGTATGTTTGCCAATCGGTTGTGCTGCCAGACTTATTGCCATACCACTTGCCTCATCCCTCTCAACCATACAATTTCTCAATTCCTCATCAATCCAAGGGGATGTAACAGTTTTTACTGTCATTTTCCTAATGGGTGCATGCTTATTAGCAACTGGAATAAGCTATTTATGTGTAAAGTGCAGCATCTGGTTGCTCCTCATTACACACCACAGACCAGCAAATATTATTTACATCATCAACATAAGAATCACTACAACAGTTATTGTATGACCTCTTATACACTATATAAGGCCCAGCCTTTGGAACTTTGGTTTTCCTAGATATGGCTACTATATTGTGATCACTACATCCTATGTATTTGGATACTGCTTTAAAGCACATTTCTGCAGCATTAGTAAAGATGTGATCAATACATGTTGATGATTTCATGCCTGTGCTGTTTGTAACTACCCTGGTAGGTTGACTGATTACCTGAACAAGGTTGCAGGCACTGTTTACAGTTTGACGTTTTTTCTTGAGTGGACAGCTTGATGAAAGCCAGTTAATATTTAAATCACCCAGAAATATAATAACATGTAACAAAGTGTGAAATGTTGTGTTGTAGAAAAATCCTGGTTTGAGTTGTGGCTGTCAGTAAAAAGTGTCTAAAATATGTGTAAAGACAATAGCTGTGTTCGAATACCCATACTAACATAGTGTATACTACATACTTAATGAGTATATACTACATACTATATACTATTAGTTCATTTTAGAATACTGTAAACAAACTGCATTCTTTCAGTTGAGCGTACTAGCGCTTTACGTGTCTACTGGAATTTGATGCTGTTGCTATGCAACTTCTTGCTAGCTTGTTAGCATAACAAACTACCAACTAAACATTTTACGACTTCGGATATGATCGTAAATTCAATCTGGAGTGTGCTCTGGGTGTTTGTAAATTCAGAGTGTTGTCAGATTGTCCATTTGTAAATTCAGAGCGTACACTGGATGCTCTGGCCGAGGAGTAGGGTTGATCCGAGCGTCCTGACCTCACAACGGCAGTCAAGCACACACGCTAACTGACTAAAGTTGGCTAGCTATCTCCATACAATGAGAGAACACCTCACTCTGACCATTTTACTCACCCTAACATAGCTGGTTAGGCTGTTTTCATGTTATCCAGAGCGTTGGTGACTAACTGTGCTGCTGGCAACAATTTAATTATGCTTTTTTGCCGACTTTTACTGACACTGGCCATATTCAACGGGTTTCACCTCCTATTGTGTGTATTGACATTCATATTGCATTGTACAGCTTTACCGTAGGATGGGGGATCAATGAAATGGGGTAACAGTCTACTCAATACCCAATGTATTTTTTCCCAACGTCCTCCTCAGAGTTATCAGACTCCAAAACATCCACGCAGTATTGTTTTTCCTCTGGATTAGTGTTCAATACACATAGGTTTTTTTAACATTTATTTTTTATTTCAACTTTATTTAACCAGGTAGGCCAGTTGAGAACAAGTTCTCATTTACAACTGCGACCTGGCCAAGATAAAGCAAAGCAGTGCGACAAAAACAACAACACAGAGTTACATATGGGATAAGCAAACGTACAGTCAATAACACAATAGGCAAATCTGTATACAGTGTGTGCAAATTAAGCAAGGAGGTAAGGCAATAAATAGGCCATATTGGCAAAGTAATTACAATTTAGCAATTAACACTGGAGTGATAGATGTGCAGATGAGGATGTGCAAGTAGAAATACTGGTGTGCAAAAGAGCAGAAAAACAAAAACAAATATGGGGATGAGGTAGGTAGTTGGATAGTCAGTTTTACGAGGTTATGTTTGGCAGCATGAGTGAAAGAGGCTTTGTTGCGAAATAGGAAGCCGATTCTAGATTTAATTTTGGAGTGGAGATGCTTAATATGAGTCTGGAAGGAGAGTTTACAGTCTAGCCAGACACCTAGGTATTTATAGTTGTCCACATATTCTAAGTCAGAACCGTCCAGAGTAGTGATGCTAGTCGGGTGGGCGGGTTCGGGCAGCGATCGGTTGACGAGCACGCATTTAGTTGTACTAGCATTTGTTAAGACAGTGTCCAAAGAAGGGCCAGATGTATACAGAATGGTGTCGTCTGCGTAGAGGTGGATCAAAGAATCACCCGCAGCAAGAGCGACATCATTGATATATATAGAGAAAAGAGTTGGCCCGAGAATTGAACCCTGTGGCACCCCCTTTGAGAGAGTCGAAAGCCTTGGCCAGGTCGATGAAGACGGCTGCACAGTACTGTCTTTTATCGGTGGAGGTTATGATATCATTTAGGACCTTGAGCGTGGCTGAGGTGCACCTGTGACCAGCTCGGAAATCGGATTGCATAGTGGAGAAGGTACGGTGGGATTCGAAATGTTGGGTGATCTGTTTGTTAACTTGGCTTTCGAAGACATTAGAAAGGCAGGGCAGGATTGGTAAAAGGTCTGTAACAGTTTGGGTCTAGAGGGTCCCCTTTTGATAAGGGGGATTACTGCGTCCGCTTTCCAATCTTTAGGAATTTCAGACGATACTAAAGAGAGGTTGAACAGACTAGTAATAGGGGTTGCAACAATGGCGGCGGATAATTTTAGGAAGAGAGGGTCCAGATTGTCTTGCCCAGCTGATTTGTAGAGATCCAGATTTTGCAGCTCTTTCAGAACATCAGCTGTCTGGATTTGGGTGAAAGAGAAGCGGGGGCTTGGGCCAGTTGCTGCGCGGGGTGCAGAGCTGTTGGCCGGAGTTGGGTTAACCAGGTGGAAAGTATGGCCAGCCGTAGAGAAATGCTTATTGAAATTCGCGATTATCGTGGATTTGTCGGGGTGACATTGTTTCCTAGACTTAGTGCAGTGGACAGCTGGGAGGAGTTGCTCTTATTCTGACAATAAATGTGGCTCAATTCACAGTTGTTTCAGCATCATAGCATATGTATTGATGAATCGTTGTGACATATGAAATACGAGTGATAGTGTAATCAATGTGTAATAACTACGTAAAAAATGAATGAACGTGTTAAATTATTATGTGACGTGCAGTCATATTCAGGTCCTGATTGGTCAACAAGCTTATTTGACACGTCAAATAGCGTTATTTGACATGTATCTTTTTTGACACACAAAGACCCAAACGGCGTTCCATAGAAATCCTGGCTGAGAATGAAACGACTGAACAAATGAACAACGAAACAGCACACCAAGTAAGTGAAAGAAATAGGTTTGATTATGTTTTACTGGTAATGGGGACGTACGTAAATGCCAACAAAATAACTTTTTGGTCAGTGTGTGTGTGTGTGTGTGCAAATCAGTGGAGAACAAATTCTTATTTACAATGACGTCCAATTGTGCTCCGCCCTATGGGACTCCCAATCAAGGCCGGATGTGATACAGCCTGGATTCGAACCAGGGACTGTAGTGGCACCTCTTGCACTGAGACGTAGTGCCTTAGATGGCTGCGTCCTTGTGTGTGTGTGTGTGTGTTAACTATTTAACTGTACTAGAATGCTTAAAAGGCAGCAAAAAAATGTAATATCGGTTATTGGTGTCAGGTTTTTTGGCAAGGAAAATATCGGGTATCGGACAACAATGTCCAATCGGTGCATCACTAATAAATGTTCTTAACTGGCACACAGATTGGTAGAACAAATTGTAAGCTTACCCAAACTTGAAACTCATGAGCTGCCTATGGTCTAAATTTTATACACTATAAGTGAAGTATGCTCCCTCTAATTCTCTCTCTCTCCCTCCTGGAGGACCTGAGCCCTAGGATCATACCTCAGGACTACCTGGCCTGATGACTCCTGGCTGTCCCCAGTCCACCTGGTCATGCTGCTGCTCCAGTTTAAATTGTTCTGCCTGCGGCTAGGGAACACTGACCTGTTAACCGGACGTGCTACCTTGTCGACTCTCTCTCTACCGCACCTGCTGTCTCGACCTCTGAATGATTGGCTATGAAAAGCCAACTGACATTTACTCCTGAGGTACTGACCTGTTGCACCCTCTACAACCACTGTGATTATTATTTGACCCTGATGGTCATCTATGACCGTTTAACGTTTAAGCATCTTGAAAAACAATCTGGCCTTAAATGGCCATGTACTCTTATAATTTCCACCTGGCACAGCCAGAAGAGGACTGGCCACCCCTCAGAGCCTGGTTCCTCTAGGTTTCTTCGTAGGTTCCTGCCTTTCTAGGGAGTTTTTCCTAGCCACCGTGCGTCTACATCGCTTGCTGTTTGGGGTTTAAGGCTGGGTTTCTGTATAGCACTTTGTGACATCTGCTGATGTAAAAAGAGCTTTATAAATTCATTTGATTGATAGCCTCCCACACTCTCCTGTGCTGCAGGCACTGATACACTAGTGTGAAGTGATAATAACATGATTGTTGGCTTTGGAGAGAAGGAGAAAAGCCATTACAGTGTGGGGTTTAATTTCTTAAATCAATAGCAAAAAAAAATAAAACAGTGCGTGATTGGCAAGCATACACAGCTCATCTGTAAACCTTTATCAAATAAACTAATATAATTATTACATCATACCTCTCCCCCACTTTCACACCCCCCTACCGCCCCACAACCCCTACACCTACACACACCGTGTAGACACTGCAGCAGTGGTTCCCAGGCTGAAAGATATTATCCATAACAGGCTAGAGTGAGTGTGACATTGCGCTCTCTTTGCAGAGGGCTGTTTGCCCCTCCTGTCTCCCCCCCTCCTGTGTTCTTCCACCACAATTAGGCGGGCCAGTGACAGGCGGTGTTTTAATGGGCTGGGTGGACAGCGGTGTGGGGCTATGGAGTGGCCGCGGGAGACAGGGGCTTGCCTAGTACTGGCAGCTGTCCATTGTGTGTCTGCTCCAATGCAGACGCTAACAAACACAGCCCAGGAGATACAGTGCTTGTGTCTTGTCCTGACCTAGCTACTAGAGGAGATGATGTGAATAGAAAATCTCAGGCTGGCTGGCATTCTAGTTCTTTTCTGATCCACAGCAAGGGCAGTGTAGGCCTATGCCAGAGTGCTCAGTAGAAATGTTCCAACATTTGCTTGCGGTGCGTGGGTAAAATCACAGTGGAAGCCACGCCAGGAAAACATGCCATATTACAATCTGTGTTGTGATAATTGCATTGTTTGCTCTATAACCTGTTAGTTCATATGCCTTGACACCGTCATATATAGGCCTAAGGCTGAGACAATAAGAAGACACAGTGGCAGAATAAATTCAACCACAGCTTTGTTTCAGCACAAAACCTCTGTCCGGTGAAGTCCACAAAACATATTGCATGTAACAAACTGTTACATGACCTACAGCATGGTCAAGCAAATTAATGTTTCTGACATTTTCGGACTACGAAACAACTATTGATTTAGAACCACGGAGAGTTACTACAAATCACAAAGAAAACAGCTCAACGCTGATGGGCAATTATTTTATATAATTTTTTATCAAGGGAGGCCAAATGCTTGCTGGCTTCCCTTACATTCAATGCTATGGGCGGCAACAATCTCATACTCTTGTTGACCAGACAGCATCAGATAGCTGGGCTAAACATACAGAGGGGCGTTGTGTCGCTCGCTCGGGTGCTTTCTCCGGATACATTCAGCCTCTTGCGAATTGAAGAAAATGTATGAAACAGAGATGAAAGATACATTATTTTATTTATTTTTTAACATTTTTTATTTATGGTAGATATGAATTCAGACAATAACATCAGTGTCCATTATCTACATTGGAACTGTGGATGATCCATTAAGTTATCACTGTTTCTTTACATTTCTCTGGCCTTGTGTGTGTATGTACAGTATCTGGTGTTAATAGTTTATGCACCACGACTGTGGTTTTAGAGCAGAAGAGGAATGGCCACCTCTCTCAGGCTCAGATGGTTATGTATGTGTGTGTGTCTCCGTCTGCGTGAGCGTCTGCGTGTGCTTGATGCATTATTAATGGTTCTACTGTGTTGTCTTAATGGTCTGTCAGCAGTCTCAGTAGTCTTAGTACACAGATGGCGAGCAGCACAATCCCATTTGGGTGTAAACAATCGTGACTAATTGTGTGAGAATTGGATCAATGTCGTATTCCGCGGTATCAGATTAGTAAACTGCATTTTTTTCTCTTTGAGCAGAGTTTTTCATATAGTCGAAAGACACTCAATAAAAGTTCAGTTCGGTTTCTGTTTTTGTTTCATGCCGGAATAATGTGGTTGACATGATCCCAGTGGCTCACTCTCTCTAGACCTCATTATATATAGAAGCTGTTTCATACTGTAACAGGGTCAGTTCAGTTTTGGTTCCACGCAGGGAAAAAGGAACCCTACTGTCCCTATTTCCCTGCTGGGTGAGAGCAGGGCTAACTGCCATTTCAGCTGAGTGCCCCCCTGAAAGACTGAGTCAGAGCAGCCATTTACCTTCTTTGTTTCACTCAACACCAGCCCCACTTATCTCACGTATATGCACAAACACACACACACACAGATACACACACACGTGTAAGAGAGATGACAGTATTCCCCTGCTTACAGCCTCCTCCAAGGTGAAAATGTTTTTTCCCTTGGTTGCTAGTGTGTAAGTGTGTGTGTGTGTGTGTGTGTGTGTGTGTGCATTTGCGTTTGTGTGGGAAAGAAAAATAGGGAGAGCAAAAGAGACAGAAAGACACAGAGGGAGCTGTCATACTTTTTTTCTTTGTAATGCTAGCTGCTGGCTTATGATGAATTACAGACTACTCTTAAAAAAAGCCACTCTATTCCATTCCATCTCTGTCTCTACTGCTCGGACTCTGACATGGCACTGTAAGGGAGGGGGACACTGCAGAGCCATCCTTACTGTTGGTCTCCAGTCAGGACTACAGTAAGCATTTTGGTTTAGCAGGACAGTGTCCTGATTCTGTCCTCTGTCATCCCCCTATTAGATTAATATACAGTATCTGTTGGGAAAATACTAGGAGACTAGAACTGCTTAACATTAACATTACAACTTAAAGGTTGCTCATAAAAAAAAGAAGATTTCAGTGTTGGGGGTGTGGTTCGATGTGGCAGTTACTGATGTTTATCCCCCATGAGACATCATTGTAACAAAGCCAGCATCACTTCCTGAAAATAGTCAGAATGAATTCAAGATAACTCAAGAAAGCTGTAATTAATTTGGATGTTTTAGTCGTGCAATCTTACATCTAGCTAAGGTGTTTGGAGCAGTATTTCTCAAGTAAAAAAACGTGTGACGTGTTGTCTTATGTAAACAAAGTCCAATCCGCTGCGCTGATGTGCAGGCCTGTCTGTGTGTTCTGAGGTAGGAGTAGATCGACCGCTGAAATCAAAACCCAACCCTCAGGTCCTGACAAACTCTTGTCCTCAAATCTCACAAAACTCGGTTTTAAAACCTACTCTCACTTTGTAAATTTTTAATTGAAATACATTTTGTGACTAATATCGATGTGACATGTCAGTTCTCAAATTCAGTTATTATTTCAGTTATAATTTGAGGACAAATCTGTTCTATTGACACATACACACAGTCATCTCTACACATAAACACAAGTACACACAAGTACACATACACCGAAACACCATTACTGTGGAAGTTAATGAACCTTGTAATAGCTTTCCAGAGACAAGGATCACGGGATTTGCCTGTTCAAGAACAAGATAAGCCATTGCCTATACCCAGCAACACAGCTAGACCTAAACGTTAATGCCACACTGGAGAAAATGTACTGAACCACCAATATCCCTCACACTTAAAGGTTTTATGATGACTACATTTACCAGCGAGGGTCGGGGGAAATATAAAAATCACAGTCACCATGACAATCTGGTCAACCACAACCTGAAAAATGACTCACCTATACATATTAGGTCAGTTCCCTGGACAAATATTAAAGCGACTGGACTTAAAAGCATGTTCCAAGGAAAATCTCCATTAAAAGTGCATTATAGTGCAGGACAGGCTTCATCTGTGTCCAGGAAATTGACTCCTACTGTTGTACATAAAGCGATTATGTTTTTTTACCTGTTAATTCCTCCTTTCTTTATTTCTGCTACTTCATATGCTGCTGCAGTATACATACTGTTACTGTTTATATAAATGTATAAATTCAACTCAAACTCAAACACGCTGCTATCACCTGTTCCATCGCACAGTAAATGACCTACACGTTTCCATCTCACTACTGACAGAGCAGGGAGGACAGCAGGCATACGATCCACTGTATCGCCATGTCCTCAGATAGACACTTCACTCACTGCAGATGAGGCTATAATTACTGCAAAGGCATGCTGAATGCACACCCAGGGAATATGAAACCTATTTATCCTGCAATATAGATAGCACTTCTCTCTCTCCTCTCTGTGGTGTAGACCCAATGCAATCTCAGCTCACCTCCCACACACACACACACTAATACAAATGCAGAGAGAGGAGGATGAGAGAAAGTTAGAAGACTGGTCTGCTGGTGCTGTACTCCATCAGTGCTTCATTGGTTGGTTTGGCCCTGCTGCATTGCTTGGCCCTGCTGCATTGTGCCCTGTGGTGCCTGGCTGTAACATGGGGGTCAGTGTGGTCAGCCCAGAGTCTATAGAAAGGCTGACCTCTATGGTTGGGTTGGACAGTAATCACCAGAGAGCTGTGGTCTGTTTGACCTCTGTGGAATGAGACCCTCTTTTCTCTTCGACCCAGCTGCCAGTCCAACAGACCATCAAATGTATTTCTGCTGTTTGAGACGGTTTATGGGACAGGCCTACCACAGTCAATACCAGACAGCTCCAGTCCTTTTGGTTTTGGTGTCTCCTTAATAATTAATTGATCAATTAATGTCATTGATTGAAAAGATGTTCAGGTATGTTAGTCTTTGACTAAGCGACAAACCGTCTATACCTTGTTATAGGATAAGTGACATTGCTTTAGATCAGGGGTGGGCAAACTTTTTGGCTTGAGGACCACATCATGATTTTGAAATTCAATGGAGGGCCACATTGTTTGGAGGACCAATTGTTTGTTAAAATCAAATTGCAGGGGCATCCCGAGTGGCGCAGTTGTCTAAGGCACTGAATCGTCATGCTTGAGGCATCACTACAGACCCGGGTTCGTTCCCAGGCTGTGTCACAGCTGGCTGTGACTGGGAGACCCATGAGGCGGTGCACAATTGGCCCAGCATTGTCCGGGTTAGGAGAAAGTTTGTCAGGCTGAGATTTCCTTGTCCCATTGTGCTCTAGTGACTCTTCTGGTGGGCTGGGCGCATGCATGCTGACACGGTCGCCAGGTGCACATTTGTTTCCTCTGACACATTGGTGCGGCTTGGCTGGGTTGTGTTTTGGAGGATGCACGGCTCTCGACCTTCGCCTCTCAGTCCATACAGGAGTTTCAGTGATGAGACAAGACTAACTACCAATCGGATACCACGAAATTGGGAGGAAATAATGTGTTAAAAAAAAGTATATATTATTTATGTATTTTTGTCTCGCGGGCCGGATTGAAGTGCCCAGCGGGTCGGATACGGCCCACGGGCCGTACTTTGCTCCCTCCCTTGCTTTAGATCCAGAGAGTGATGATGTCCTCTGTAAGCCATAATATGCAATGCAAAGGTTTGGAGAGAGCAGGTGTGACCAGCTTGATCAAATCCATTAGTCTATGACAAACTACGATGGATGGAAGAACCAGGAGATCTATTTTGGTCTGGTCATGTCATGCATTGGTGCTGTGGGTGTGCTCGTGCGTGCAGGTGTGTATGATTTTGGAGGCACATGCAAGTATGGAAATGTAAACAGAAAGGTTGAAATGTTAGAGTTCATCTTTCCCCTCTTAGCCATGCTTTCAGAGTGCTACAGCAAATTGTATTAAAAATGTAGGAAATTCTGTGCCACAGGGATTCATTTCCCTCTCACAGGTCCTTCTTAAATCTATTTCTGCACCGAGCCCTATCATCCCAAAGTAAAACCTTTCCATTTGCGTCAACCTCTTGCACACACACACAAACACACACACAGCTTTATCAGAAATGCATGACACTGACAATTAGCTCCACTGGGGAAGCTCGAGAGAGTTAAAACCAGAAAACTTTCACCACCCGAGATCTCCTCCTAGCATCACACTAAATTAGCAGGGAGAGAAGCAGCAAGCAACATGTCGACTGGCTACTCAATAGAGACCAATTAAACAGGCCGAGAAACAACAGTGACGGACAAATTGGGATATTGTTACAACAAGAGCACTTTGCAGTGAGCCTAAATAAATTGCATTATCTGAGCTGTCACACTCCTGAGGAAATAATCCATCCTTCATTATCATCACAAACACATTCTACTAGCTTTGTTTTTCTACTAGTCATGGTTTGTTTTCACCCCCATCTTCAGCTTTTTTCCGAGATAGGACTAGGTAGGAGAGCCGTTGGAAATCATAGCAGACAGTGTACCCTTTTAGTGTATACCGAACAACATCTTGAGGAGCATACAGTCTTTTGTGTACGTTTCACAGGGTTGGGGAGTAACTGATCAGTTACGTTACCAACCAAAAATATTGTAATAAGGTTATAGACACTTTTGAAAAACTAGATGATTACTTAAATTCAGAAAGGATATTTGCAAAAAAATACATTATGACACCTTTCTGTTTTCTCAATGATATTCAATTCAGCATTGAAAAATGGTGCAAGTTTAAGTTTGTTCCACCTGAGTGAGTCTGACCACAAGTCAGAGACTACCATGATGACACACCAAACGCGTTTTATGGATCCTTTTTGTGTTATTCTTCTAAAGGGAAAGTAATCCAAAAGTGATATTACTGATTACAATTTTGGGCAACTAGTAGCTGTAACGGATTACATTTAGAAAGTAACCTACCCAACCATGACGGTTCATACAAAACCATCAGTTATGTAGGAGGAGAGTACAGCTGTGGTTATGGGCTCTCTAGAGTTTGATCTCTGATGGCAGACGTTGCCGGCTGTTCTGTTTCTGTTCCACAATTCATGTCTGGAGAGCTGCTGCTGACAGCTTCTCTAATAGGAGCACTGCCATGCTGGAGGCTACAGAGGGCTGCTAATAGCAAAGTACAGCAAACTGAACCAGCCCCTTAATATCTCCCGCCTCTTCCCCCTTTTAACGCCCCATTCTGTGGGTGAACTCTCTGGGTACCGCCTGGCATGCCAGGCTCCATCATGCTCTCCACAGCCAGATTGCCCTCTCCCCGAGCTGGTAATAGCATGATGAGACGTGACTGCAATGAGCTCACTGCCTCCAAACTAACTGGAACATCTTCTGAAGTAGAGGATGCATCTCCCAACTCACAAAAGCAGCTGGGCTCCGTTTCTTACCCCGCAACTTAAAAAATTGTTTATAAATTCATTATCTTCCCAGTAAACCTTGATTTCAGCACATCTCTAGGTAAATATGGCTACAAAATGTAAAACTAATATACTGTATCATGATTGGAACGTGGACGGCCTCCTTTAAATGTCGTAAGGCATACTGTATGCATAAGACAGTGGTGGTTCTATCATTTTCTTGGCATGAATGCAAGGTTCTAAGCGCTATGTGATCACACTCTGTCAGAGAGAAATAAGAAGCGTTGTGAAGAGACAGGAGACCGGATAGGGAAACAGGTTGTCTGTCTAGGTCTTTGTTCTCCTGGGGGAAAGAAGCTGTGGTGAAATGACACATCAGTGGTGGAACCTGAGTCCCCATGCATAATCAGATAGGACGGAATACTTTGTCCTAGCTTCCTCTGGCTCTGGCTCAATCCAGGTCAGAGCTGCAGTTTAGAGGGATCCCATTCTGCAGACAAGGACAAAGCCTCTATTGAGGGTATTATATTCTACTGACTGACAACCCTCCGACTACAGACCTCCAGCGTCATTTTATACTTCCTGGGACACAAAGGTGATGTGATTTGCAGGTTTATAAGACTCAACGCACCCGTGGGACGCCCTTGCTGTACAAAACAATAAAATGACTGATATCGATTTTGAACAAAACACATCAAATCAATGACACTTTTTAATAGGATGACACATGGCTCGATAGAGGGTTTTTTCTACTGTCGTTTATGCCCATCTAAAACAGAATGACCGGTATAAAGTGGACAGCCCAAACGTTCAACCACGGAGAACATTACATTTTGGCTGTGGTTTGTACTGTGCTGTTTTATCTTCCATAGAGACAGTTTGTTTACATAAATGTAACAAGCCCACAGGGACGAATAATATTAATTATCTTCTGTGGAATGACTGAGCACTAATTTCAAACACTCACAGCCGTGCTAGGCTAGGGAAGTAATGCCAGGTGGCCATGCTAGTCTAGGGAAGTAGTGTCAGGTAGCCATGCTAGGCAAGGGAAGAAGTGCCTGGTAGCCATGCTAGGCTAGGGAAGTAATGCCAGGTGGCCATGCTAGTCTAGGGAAGTAGTGTCAGGTAGCCATGCTAGGCAAGGGAAGAAGTGCCTGGTAGCCATGCTAGGCTAGGGAAGTCATGCCAGGTGAAGACTTAATGACCCTGAAGAAGACACAGTTATTCACTAGAATACCGCCCACTATGATATTCCCAGTCTGAGCACCCTAATGACTATGCAACTCTTCTGAATGCAATCGTACAGCACACAGCAATCAATGAACACAGCATTGAAGGATCAAACACTGTATCAATTAAATCAAATCAAATTGTATTGGTTACATACACATGGTTATCAGATGTTAATGCAAGTGTAGCGAAATGCTTGTGCTTCTAGTTCCAACAGTGCAGTAATATCTAACAAGTAATCTAACAATTCCCAACAACTACCTAATACACACAAATCTAAAGGGGTGAATGAGAATATGTACATATAAGTATATGGATGAGCGACGGCCGAGCGGCATAGGCAAGGTGCAGGAGATGGTATAAAATACAGTATATACATGTGATATGAGTAATGTAAGATATGTAAACATGATTAAAGTGGCATTATTTAAAGTAGCATTGATTAAAGTGACTAGTGATCCCTTTATTACAGTGTCCAGTGATTGGGTCTCAATACAGTATATACATGTGATATGAGTAATGTAAGATATGTAAACATTATTAAAGTGGCATTATTTAAAGTGGCATTGTTTAAAGTGGCTAGTGATCCATTTATTAAAGTGTCCAGTGATTGGGTCTCAATGTAGGCAGCAGCCTCTCTGAGTTAGTGATTGCTGTTAAGCAGTCTGAAGGCCTTGAGATAGAAGCTGTTTCTCAATCTCTCGGTCCCAGCTTTGATGCACTATATACAGCAGCATACAGGGAAACGAGGATCTGGGAAGCAGCCGTTCACTATTCTTGTTCTCTCAGTTGAACTACAGTACTGTACAGAATGTCTCACAATGTCTCACAATGTGCTTTCAGGGGGCTCCAAGGAAAAGCTCCATTATATTTGTAGAATATTATTATTCTATTTCCCCTCGCCAGAACAGCACAGGGATTCAGTCATTCACTATTTATAATTGGAACTTGGCTGTACATCCAGCAAAATATAGTTGTTACAGATTCTGCCTATGGCCTATTGTTGAAGTTAAGGAAAATAGTGTTTTTTTCCTGAAAAAAACTGTGATACTGTCACAGCCCTTTCAGTCGGTTTTTGTTTCAAGATGGAATAAAAAAACATCTAATCTCACAAAAGCAATATTGGTGACACTTCTTATGAATACCCTCTTTGTAAGGGTTTTTATTATGCATAATAAAATCTGTGTGTGATTATTATGTATCATGCATTGCATCTAAAGCAGGGGTGTCAAACTCATTCCATGTAGTAGGGCCTAGTATCTGCAGGTTTTTGCTTTTGCTTTTCAATTAAGCCCTAGACAACCAGGTATGGGGAGTTCCTTACTAATCAGTGACCTTAAGTCATCAATCAAGTACAAGGGAGGAGCAAAAACCCGCTGAACCTCGGCCCTCCGTGGAATGAGTTTGACACCTGGGATGTAAACGTGCCTTTAATGCAAAGAGGGTACACTCACACAAGAAGTGTTGCCACATGGTGTTGTCCTCGCAGTCCTTTGCAACATAATGTTGTATGACCTTTCTGTGAGTACCACTTGAAGTTGGTCCACCAAGGGATCATCTCTCTCAGAGAAACAGTACAGATACATCAACACTATGGATGGAGATTCAGTGCTTACACAGTGGAGACGAAGCCTTCCTACAATACGCTTAAAGAATACAGATAAAACATTAATTCAATATCTGATTTGGATACTATTCCTTCAATAGAATGACTTAAAATAAGACAGGATTATCTATGGGACTTCTCTATATAAAGCCACATAAGGAAACGCAGTGGGATCCTGAACTGGGAAGAGCACAAGTGTGTATTAGTGAGGTGGCAGTGTCTACATAACCCCAAGAGATACTCACTAGTCTGCTCATTCTCAACACTTTGGTTCCTTCCTTTGTTTCGCCTTGTTACCAGAACACAGAAAGCCAATGCTAGCGTAACCGTCTTTATCTTCTCCTCCACCATGGAGTACAGTTTCCCCAAGGTGCTGCTTTAGCAAATCCCCATTCATTAAATAAGCACCCGGCGAATGGGATTATATCCAGCATGAACGTTTGATATGGAAAATGGACGTATTAAGGCGTGGAAAAGAGGACTGGAGGGAAAGATGGAGAAAAGAAACGAGGGAATGAGGGAATGGTAGAGGATTTGTGGTGAAGCTGTGTTAATATTGGTGATGAGTATAGGGATTCTTGCTGAGGTTAGCTAAGGGCCTTGGGGGCCATTGTGGGCCATTGATTGTGGTGCGCGCCTTAACACCAAGGGCCAATGAGGCTCTCTAAACATTATTACGAAGGGAGACGTAACAATTACCAGAGGAGTAATAAAATACACTATATGTATATAATTATATAAAAGTATGTGGACACCTCTTGCAACGCTCACTACCGAGTTTCAAACTGCCGCTGGAAGCAACATCAGCACAAGACCTGTTCGTCGGGAGCTTCATGAAATTGGTTTCCATGGCCGAGCAGTCACACACAAGCCTAAGATCACCACGCTAAGCGCCGGCTGGAGTGGTGTAAAGCTCACCGCCATTGGACTCTGGAGCAGTGGAAATGCGTTCTCGGGAGTGATGTTTCACCATCTAGCATTCTGACGGACAAATCTGGGTTTGGCGGCTGCCAGGAGAACGCTACCTGCCCAAATGCATCGTTTTATTTTTTATTTAACCTTTATTTAACTTGGCAAGTCAGTTAAGGACACATTTTTATTTACAATGACAGCATACCCCGGCCAAACCCTCCCCTAACCCGGACGACGCTGGGCCAATTGTGCGCCGCCCAATGGTGCTCCCGATCATGACCGGTTGTGATACAGCGGGATGGGGTTGAGGTCAGGGCTAAACCCCATCAACCCCATATAGTGCCAACTGTAAAGTTTGGTGGAGGAGGACTAATGGTCTGGAGCTGCTTTTAATGGTTCGGGCTAGGCCCATTAGTTCCAGTGAAGGGAAATCTTAACGCTACAGCATACAATGACATTCTAGACGAGTCTGTGCTTTCTTTGTGGCAACAGTTTGGGGAAGCCATTTCCTGTTTCAGCATGACAATGTCCCCGTACACAAAGCGAGTTCCATACAGAAATGGTTTGTTGAGATCTGTGTGGAAGAACTTGACTGACCTGCATAGAGCCCTGACTTCAACCCCATCGAACCACCTTTGGGATGAATTGGAACTTTGACTGCGAACCAGGCCTAATCCCCCAACATCAGTCCTAATCGCTCACTAATGCTCAAGGCTGAATGGAAGAAAGTCCCTGCAGCAATGTTCCAACATCTAGTGGATAACCTTCCCAGTGTGGAGGCTGTTATGGTGGACCAACTCCACATTAATGCCCAGGATTTTGTTCGACGAGAAGTCATGCAGTGTACATAAACCTGAAGGAATGGGAAGAGGCACCCTGACAGAAACAGGACAAAGAAAATCAATATTCTTAGGTCTATGGGTACTTCACAACCTTTCACAGAGCCAGACAGACACCACAGTATCAAGGTCTCGTACGAAAGCTGGAGACAAACTGAGCATCCATATCGACACTATCCGCAAACAGGGGCCAAACAGTATGCCAAGCTGTTTTCTCCAACCCAAATGTAACACTCCAATTCAGGGCTTCTTGGTTATTAATGTGCGGCAGGTCTGATCCATCTAAGAGCCTTGGCAAAGCTTTAGCCAAGGAGGCCATAATTCCTATTTCTTGTTTGACAGAGGCTCAGATTGGTGTTGGTAATTTAAGGGTCTGAAAGACAGGCTGCACACTGTAAACCTCCTTCTCCTTCTGCTCTATAACTCTCTGCACATGAATGCCAAGTTGGAATTTCCTGCAGGGTTACCTTGCGAAGTATGAAGCAGATCGTAAACAAGGAGGTGGATATACGGCAGAGGACTTCTACAAGACATTTGCAGTATACTTGAATATAAAACAATATAGTTCCACCTCCATTTTTGTCATAATGTCACTGAGTAAATTTGCTTGCGATTGTACATTATGCAAATGAGGAAGAGTCATTAACCCCTTACATGCTGACTAGACCGCTCGGGCGTGTGCACCATCGCGTGCATGTTGATTTTGTCCCCCCACACCAGACACGATTGGGACATGCAGGTTGACATATCAAAACAAACTCTAAACCAACTATATTCATTTGGGGACAGGTCAAAAAGCATTAAACATTCATGGCAATTTAGCTAGCTAGCTTGCTGTTGCAAGCTAATTTGTCCTTGGATATAAACATTGGGTTGTTATTTTACCTGAAATGCACAAGGTCCTCTACTCTGACAATTAATCCACAGATAAAAGGGTTTTCTAGTAATCTCTCCTCCTTCTGGCTTCTTCTTTGGACTTTATATGTCGGTTGGTAACCAACTTTAAGGTGCATTACCACTACTGACTGGACTGGAGTGTGGATCTCAGTTCATCTTTCAATCACCTACGTGGGTATATGCTCCTAAAAACCAATGAGTAGATGGCACGTGGGTATATGCTCCTAAAAACCAATGAGTAGATGGGAGAGGCGGGACATGCAGCGCCTCAAGTGTCACAAATAGAACCAAATTCTATTTTAGTGCCTGGCAACGCAGACGCTCGTTGACCCGCTCAAGCAGCGTGGGTGCAATGATTGAATAACATGTATGTGTACATTTATTTTGCAACGCTCACGTATGCAACGCGAGCGGTGTGGTCAGCATGTTAGAGTCTATTGACCACCGGTGCATCAATATAAGCAACATAATAAATTAATCCCCATCAAAATATGTCAGTTTAAGCTAAAGATATCTGCGGTGGGAGGTGGCCGAGCTACAGAGATGTTTGTCAGACCATGACACATCCCGAAAAATCGGTCTTCTCGCGAAAACAACAGCTGTAACATTCGAATGGTATAGGATTTTTTTTTTTTTTACTCTCTTTTTTGCCATTTATGAATGTGTTATTCAATTTGCTTCTATGGGATTTGGTACTAAAGGCCAAATTCAATATTTTATCAAATATATATAAAAAAATATCAGAATGCCCCAGGTGGACATTGCCCTGTGTAGAGTGCAGTCTTTCGGGTGGGACGTTAAATGGGTGTCCTGACTCTCTGTGTTCACTAAAAGATCCCATGGCACTTATCGTAAGAGTAGGGGTGTTAACCCTGGTGTCCTGGCTAAATTCCCAATCTGGCTCTCGTACCATCACGGTCACCTAATCATCCCCAGTTTACAATTGGCTTATTCATCCCCCTCCTCTCCCCTGTAACTATTCCCCAGGTCGTTGCTGTAAATGATAATGTCTTCTCAGTCAACTTACCTGGTAAAATAAGGGTAAAAAAAAGAAGAAAATACAAAAGAAATGTGGATCCCCAACTGCTGTTGTTGAAGCACACAAAACATGACATCAGTAGAACATCAATAGACAAGAACAGCTCAAGGACTGAACTACACACATTTAAAATAAGTACAATAGAACCCCCAAAAAAGGCTCCACGGACAGTTACACACGTACATTAGTACATATCCATATGCCAATTAGTTAATTACGTCAGATACGGGAGAGGCTGTGAGATGTTTTATTCTGTTTTTTTTTAAAGCAAATGTTGTTGTTTGCTTGAGTCATTGCGTTGCCTTAAACTCGTTCTGGATTTGAGGACTGTGAAGAGACCCCTAGTGGCATGTCTGGTTGGGTAAGTAGGTCTGTCAGAGCTGTATGCAAGATGATTATACAGACAATTTGGAATTTTCAACACATTCATATTTCTCACAAAAACAAGAATTGATGCAGTCAATCTCTCTTCTACTTTGAGCCAAGAGAGACTGACATGCGGGCGGCAGGTAGCCTAGTGGTCGCCAGATCAGATCCCCAAGCTGACAAGGTAAAAATCTGTTGTTCTGCCCCTGAACAAGGCAGTTAACCCACTGTTCCTAGGCTGCCATTGTAAATAAGAATTTGTTCTTAACTGACTTGCCTAGTTAATAAAAATCAACATGTGTACTGTTGACAATAGTACTCTGTGTACATTTAAAGACAATATGTGCTGCTGTGTTCTGGGCAAGATGCAGCTTTTACATGTCCTTCTTTGCAGCAGCACTTGACCATATCCCTGGGCAATAGTCAAGATTAGATAAAACTAGAGCCTGCATGACTTGTTTGGTCAACGGAGGTGTTAAAAATGCTGAGCATCTCTTTAGTCTTTATCACAGACAGACCACTCTTTAGGTTTACAACAATTGAATCAATATGCCTTGACCATGACAATTTACAGTCTAAGGTGACACCAAGAAGTTTAGTCTCCTCAACTTGCTCAACAGCCACATCATTCATTACCAGATTCAGCTAAGGTCTAGATCTTCAGCGTACCTACACACACAGGCTTTAAGGCTATAGGTAGATCATTAGTAAAAATATAAGACAGCAAAGGGCCAAGACAGCTCCCTTACGGAATACCCCACTTTACATGTTTTACATTAGAGAAGCTTCCATTAAAGACAACCCTCTGTTAAAAGGGAGAGGGCTGAGACCAGCACATTACAACAATACCCTATACTGATATCATGATGAGATAGATAGAGAGAGAAAGAGAGAGAGTGAAGTGGGTGGGTGAGGGACCACAAAAAGGAGAGTGGCGAGAGAAGAAGGCAGAGAGAGCAAGAGCGAGAGAGAGAGAGAGAGAGAGAAACAGAGAGAGAAAGAGAGAGAGAGAGAGAGAGAGAGAGAGAGAGAGAGAGAGAGAGAGAGAGAGAGAGAGAGAGAGAGAGAGAGAGAGAGAGAGAGAGAGAGAGTTTACTGTACATTTTCTCTTTGTTTATTTCACTTGCTTTGGCAATGTAACCACATGTTTCCCATGCCAATAAAGCCCTTAAATTGAAATTGAAATTGAGAGAGAGAGGTAGCGATAGGAAGAGAGAGAGAGAGCGAGGCTATTTTTCCAGGACAGATCTGGGCTGTGTTGTGGGGCTCGTGGGACAGTGTTACTGCAGTAGCTGATCATTGATTAAAGGGGCTTATGAACTTCCACCTGCAGCAGTAAGAGAGGACAAACACTGCCCCTCCTCCTCCTCCTCCTCCTCCTCCCCTCACCCTGGGCCCTGATCTACCCTTTTATTTACCTGCTCACTCACTCAATCCAGCTGGATGTGGTTGGATGTAGGAAACAAAGTCGTACAGCGATAAAGGATATTTGAGGCATGCATTCCAAGATGTGCAGCTACCAGATGTGCTATGCTGCATTATTCATTCACAGTCATTTATTCTACATAGGACATCAGTGTTCCTTTCACGGACATGAACTTTGCACTGAAATAGGTATTTAAATATTTCACTAGAACTTTCTAAGCAGGAAGTCAGCCCTACTGTGTGGATTTCAAACGAGGCCAAGAGAAGAAAAAACTCTTCAACCAAAGATGTTACCTTCCCTTCCTTCCTTCGTTGCGGAGTAAAAAAGTAAACCCCATTCCCATCAGGGTGACTCAATGTTTACAAGTCTATACATGCTGTATCCTTCTGAACATGGACAAGGGCCTCACTCGGCGAGAGACGGGGGGGAAGAGTCAATTACAGCTCGCATCTTCTAGTTTCCGTCAACATTGATTTGCCGGGTCCTAAGAGCTCAGCCTCTCACAGCCTGCCTAATTGCACTAACCCTGACCCTCTAATTACTACACTAAGGCTGCTTCCATTCAACCAGTTCACAGACCCTCTTTGCTTACAGCAGCACTCTCTGATGCCCAACATACATACATAGATATTGAGACAGAGAGACAGAGAGAGAGAGAGAGAGAGAGAGAGAGAGAGAGAGAGAGAGAGAGAGAGAGAGAGAGAGAGAGAGAGAGAGAGACAAAGAGCATCGGCAACATCATGAAATCGATCATGGGGCGTCAGCTCCCCTCCTACGGATTAGCAGCATATTACGATGAGGAATAGATTTTATATTTATACAGCATGATTACATAAAGGCTGATAATTTTGATGGTAATATAGATAATAGAGAACCTACCTGAAGGGTTGAGGTCATAGCCCCAGGTAGGCACAAAGACACCAAAGGGGTTCTTCTCTGTTTTCTCTGTGATCACAGGGGTTTTGTCCTCCTTAGATTTGGGGTTCCTCCCTCCCAAAGGCTTCCACCCTTTTCCCACCACGAACGACTCTGAAACGGCCAACCTGGACTCGGCCTCACGATCGCTGCTCTTCAGAACGGACACTGGCATGGTAAGCTGAGTGGAAGCTGTGGTCGTTTGTGGTCCATCTCCGGTCAGAGGTGTGGTACTGATTGTCTTCTCTCTCTCCACCGGAACCCATACGATAGAGATAGGAGGCTCCTTGGTGGAATCTGTTCTCTGGGTGTCTGTTGTGGAGGTTTTGATGATGGTCAGGGGCTCCATAGGGGCTGCAGGTCTGGAGGTAACCCCAGGTGTGGTGGCCTCATCTGGGCTGTGTTGTCTCTCAGTCACTCTGGTTGTGTTCAGGTTCTGCTTCCTGATCACAGGGGGGAAGCCACCTTTCTTACTGGAGGTGGCTGGAAGCAGTTTCTCAGTGGGGCGTCGGACGTAGACAATCTCTCCCCTGGCCTCCTCAACGGTTCCCTCCGGGCCCTGGCTGGAGCCAGCAGCAGAAGCAGCAGCAGCTGCAGGTGAGGTGGTAGGCTGGTCCACCAGCTGCCACTGGGAGATAGTGGTGTGTTCTGCTACTGTCTGGGTTTGGGTCTGGGTGGGTTTCAGTCCAGACACAGGAGGCTTTGGGCTGCTGCTGGCACCGCTGGCTGGATTGGTGTTACCGTTAGATCCAAAGCCTCTTGGTAAGTCGTTCGCTCCTCTCCCGCTTCCCTCCGTCTCTGTCTCTTTATCCCCCTCCTCTCTCTCCAGGACGTCTCGGGGGATGCTGTGGTCCTCATCCTGGTCCCTCCCCTCGCCAGAGTAGTTCTCTGGGTTGATAGGCAGGGTCATGACCTCCAGGGGCCCTGCTTTGGCCTCCATTGGCTCCCAGGTGGAACCCTTCCCCACGTAGGACATGTGTCCCTCCGGCACAAGTCTAGAGCCCTTCATGGCCTTGAGGGCCCATCTCAGCTGGCCGCCTGTGGCTGGTGCCGGGTCTCCTAGGGATGAAGCCAGCTCATACCTGATGCCATGGTGGGGGCCTCCTGATACATTCAAAGCCTCCACAGTCTTGCTACTACCACCGGGCCCCAGTGCTGTGAATCCTGCAGGGGGACAACACGCATTCATTAACTTAGAGTGGGAGGGAAATCGGTTGTATAATTTTAATTAAATGCGCATTGAATAAGCAATCATAAAACACGGCTGCCACGCTGCCTCCAGTGCAGCAGTCATTATATTTAAATAATTAAAATAAATAGTTTCATTATGTATTATCCTTTTTATATTATTTATCCATTCTTATATCTTTATACCCAGTTGTGTGGCATAGTTTACAGGGTTTTCCAAATGCAAACAGAAATAAAGTGTAAGACATTAAATGGTGATTGGTTGTTGTGTAGCTCCCCAGGAAGGATGGTTATTAATGTGTATGCTGGAGGCAAACCCTCATTCATGGCAACAATTTACTATAATTCCTGCTAAATCTGTGAAATTATTTATTCTCATTTATTCCATCGTAGTTCAAATAATGGTGCAGCTGTTTCTATTCCAGCACAAAGCGCAGTAGCAGACCCACATTGTGTATCAGGCCCAGCACACAAATTAAGAGAATCTGGCCAAGGCAATTTCACACTTCATACTCTGTCTCTTTTCTCATTCCATAGAAACTCTCCTAGACCCCAAACCAAGCTACAGTCAACCAACCCCTGTATAAAACAGTAAAAACGTGTAAAAAACACTATCCTTTATTGACTTACTGTACTATACAATATATACGCCAGGGTTGGGGTCAATTCCATTTAAATTCCAGACAATCCAGCAAGTGCACTGAAATTCCAATTATCTTCAATGCTTTTCAATGAGAAAACATTTCAAATGGAATTGGAATTTGGTTTAATTTCTGAATTGACTGGAATTTAAATGGAATTGACCCCAACCCTGATCTATGCCATTGCTTATTCAGATTAAGCACACCGCTTTGCTCCTTCTAGTTAATATACTACACCATACTGTATCTACACTATGAATTATTCAGACGAACTGTGTGGCTTGATTTTCAGTAGTGTATCTCTTCAGGGTATTACTGTATTAGACAGTAGGGATGTAAAGATTCACAGATATGCATTGGTCCCCGACGAACCGAGCCAAATGTAGCACACATCAGTCACAAAATAGATTCAAATGTTACGAATCGCCAGTTCAATTTTTTGTTGTAGTTGCTCATATTCAATTCTTTCTACCTTCCAAAAATACCTCTCATCTTTTGTGACAACTGATGCGTCCTCCCCTTCAGTGTTGAACTGCAGGTAACTGTGTTGACAGTCTGCAAGTCATTTAGCATGCCGAACAACCCAATCCAATATCAGTAGCCTATTCAAACTGCGCACTGTGCCCAGTTTTGCACGCTTACCAAAACGAGGTAGGCGGCCTGTTCCTGATCTTGCACAACTGCACTGCACCTTTGGCAATCAAACGCTAAAATGGCTTAATGTGATATTAGGCTTTAATAATTGAGTGACATCCTATGTAATTTGTTAGGTTATTGTTATCTAACATTTGTGTTAGATAACACTTAATCTGCAAAAATGTTAATTAGTCCACCAGCTAATGGTGATTTCAAAACAAAAGTGAGGGGACAAAAAACAGGCTGCATTGCCCCACCTAATCTGATAGTGGGGTTGTAGATGCCTAGTCTCCCTTATGGCTCAGCTCAGGTGCCTACATACACCATAGACATACATATTTTACACACATACACCACACACACAGATCCAGCTCAGAGAGGCACAGCTCATAAGCTCCATCAGAAGCAGATTTTAATTTAGAATGGAAAATGTCTGTGTTTATGCAACAAATGCATAGAACCGAATCCGAATCGCACCAAATAGTTTTGAACTAAAACGTGACGTTCCTGTATCGTATCGGTGCACATGTATCTAGATACATATCGAATCATCTTGAAAGGGAAAGATGCACATCCCTATTAGACAGCTACAGTACCTCCAGAAAGTATGATAGTAGAAATTTGCACATCTATTGAAAATGAAATACCTCATTTACATAAGCATTCACACACCTGATTCAATACTTTGTAGAAGCACCTTTGGCGGTGATTACAGCTTTGAGTCGTCTTGGGTATGTCTGTACCAGCTTTGTACATCTGGATTTGGGGATTTTGATTTTCATTCTTCCTTCCAGATTTTCTCAAGCCTTTATATTTTACCTTTATTTTACTAGGCAAGTCAGTTAAGAACAAATTCTTATTTTCAATGACAGCCTAGGAACAGTGGGTTAACTGCCTGTTCAGGGGCGGAATGACAGATTTGTACCTTGTCAGCTCGGGGATTTGAATTTGCAACCTTTCGGTTACTAGTCCAACACTCTAAACACTAGGCTACCCTGCCGCCCCAGTCTGGGCTTTGGCTGTGCCACTCAAAGACCTTCACATTCCTTGTTCTGAAGCCATTCCAGCATTGCTTTGGCTGAATGACTGGGATCATTGTCCTGTTGGAATGTAAATCTTCACCCCTAAGGTTTGCACTCTGAAGCAGGTTCTCATAAAGGATTTGCCTGTATTTGCCACCATTCATTGTTCCTTCTATCCTTACCAGTCTCCCAGTCCTTGCTGCTGAAAAGCATCCCCATAGCATGATGCTACCACCACCATGCTTCACGGTAGGGATGGTGTTAAATGGGTAATGAGCTGAGCCTGGTAATGAGCTGAGCCTTCTCCAGATATACAGTAGAGCTTTGCATTCAGGCCAAAGAGTAACATTTTTGTCTCATCAGACAACATCATTTTCATCTGTCTTTCACGTGCCTTTTTGCAAACTCCAGGTGTGCTGTCATGTGCTTTTTTCCAGGAGTGGCTTCTGTCTGGCGGTAGCTAATCCTGAGAAACAGGCACATTACAGCACGCCTGGAGCTTGCAAAAAGGCACGTGAAAAGCCTGGATTGGTGAAGTGCTATAGAGACTCAGCCAAGGAACTCTGTAGTGGTCCATGGGTTCTTGGTCACCTCCTGTCCAAGGTCCTTCTTGCACGGTTGCTCAGTTTGGTCAGACGGCCAGCTCTAGGCAGAGTCTGGGTAGTCCCATATTCTATCCATTTCCCAATGGAATCCACTGTGCTCTTGGAAACTTTCAACACTCTAGAAATTGTTTTATACCTTTCCGCACATATATGCCTCATTACAATGGACAGTTCCTTGGACTTCATGGTATAGTTTCTTCTCTGGCATGCACTGTCAACTGTTGTAGTGACATCTCAAGGATGATCGAAGGAAATTGGATGCAACTGAGCTCAATTTGGAGTGGCATAGCAAAAGGGTGTGAATACTTATGTAAATGAGATATTTCTGTACTTCATTTTCAATAAATTTGCAAAGATTTATAAAAACATGTCTTCACTTTGTCATTATGGGGTATAGTGTGTAGATGGGTGATAAAAAAATTGTTTAATCAATTTTGAATTCAGGCTCTAACACATCAAAATGTTGAATAAGTGAAGGGGCATGAATACTGTCTGAAGGCACTGTACAGTACAGTATAGAGTACCTCAAACCCAGCTTCTAAGTCTAGCTCAACACAGAACAGTAGAGCGTGCTCTCTGAGGTGCAAAGCACCACAGCAGGGGCTCTGGTTGTACTACATAATACAAATTACTGTGGGTAGAAACATACACAAATATGTCGACAAATGAAATATTTAAAAAATACTAAATTATTCAGAGGTCTGCATGTTGCCTTCGCCTATGTACTATATGAGCGAGGATTCATTTACATAAGAGATGTAGACTGTGTTATCATCGAATTAATAATGGGAATAATAGCTACTTAACCACTTTGCCTTTCGCATACTGATGAGATAATGAGTGATTAAATTAATTAATCAAGTCGGATGATCTATTCTAATGGCTGATATATTAAATAAAAAGAGCATATTATACACAGAATGTGTTATGATAATTTCATGCTAGGCCCCGTATTATTAATGTCATATTTCACTGCTGTCGTTTGCTGTGAGTTTTGGCTTACAATAAGTCAACACAAAACAAACATCATCGTACTGTGATAAATTGCCTACAAACGACTAAATCGAGGCAAGTCAATTATGTGCTCCTTTGTGTGTTTTCAGTGACAGTTGTGCTGTATATCAGCTGTTTATCCGTCTCTTTCTGGAGTAAACAAGCGGAGTCGAACCCTCAGGTCACAAAACATAATGGGAGAAGGGTTGAAGCCTTCTCCGGGACACATTGTATTAATGCAGTCTCAGCACTACTGTTGTAAGATACGGCATCTAATTAATACACACACGGACGCGGACTCACACACACACAGACTCACACAAGGCCTCACATACACACACGCTAGCACACACCCACACACACTAGTGTAGCACATGGGGATGTGTGAAATCTACTCCTCGCCTGAAGAGTCCCCACTTGCGTTAGCTTTTTGCGTGGCGTGACTGGTAATATGCTTTGGGAGGGTGGTCACGTGTGCTAGCAATGCAGAGGTCCTGGGTTCGATCCTCGTTTTGAGCCGAATCAGGAGGAAGCTGTACTCGCTAAGCAAGCAGCGTGACATCCGTAATACTACCACATACACTAACACACATGCTAGCACACATACACTAGCACACATACAGTAAGATATGGTGTCTAGTAAAGACGACAGGGAAAAGTTATTATGTGGCGTGTGAATCATGTCACACTCACAATCTGGAGTGTGATGTTTTACCAAAATGCTATATTCCCACGACGCCTTGCTAAGGCTATGTGGGAAAACAGTGATTGAGGTTCAAGTGTCAAGATTCACATGCAATGTCTTTCCTGACACTTTACTCGAGACGTGCTTTGACAGTCAGAATAATAAAAATGGCAGCATCGATAATGAAGATTTCAGAGATGCAAGTAACAGCCCGCGGTGCTCAATAACGTAGTTAATATCAATAACGTAGTTAATATCAATAACGTAGTTAATATCAATAACGTAGTTAATATCAAGCGAGCGATGCCACTTTAAGAGGATATATCAATTGAAACAGCTTCCTAGACAAAAAAAGAGCACTTCAAAAGCCCCTTCCTGATGCCTCCTCTTCTCCTCTCTTCTTTTTGTCCTTCACGGTTTCCCTCCGCTCATCATCGCTATTGATAATGACCGCCTACGTTCACCCATGGCCGTCCTAAATGGGGGAGACGTAGATGGCAAAGAGTGCGGCAATGAGCACATAGCCAGCCCTGCATTCATTGGAAAGAGGCTGTGAATAATGTATGCAGACTAAAGCTATATTTTCATCCAGCATAAAACATAAACACCTTGGGGTTGGCTTTTTGGTTTCAAGGAGTCCTGGCCATACCTTTACTGAACCAACTTAAACACCTCTGTGCAAGACTTTAGCTCGTTCTCTCTATTCTTAGCCCTGGTGACTGTGTTGTGTAAGTGGTGGCCGCTATGATAAAACATTGCTTGGTTGCCTGTCTGTCCCTCTTTTGCACAGCAGAGGAATCACAGCTATTGATTGTGGTTTGAAGTCACAGGGCTCTCAAGTGGGGAATAGCCCAATATGGTGACCTTTACGACCCACACACCTAGCTCAGCTCTATGGAGAATTAACTGGGGTTTTGGTCACTGAGCCAACAGACACAGAAGTAGACATGAACACACACACACACGTACACATACACACGGACGCAGACATGCACACAGAGAGACACATGCACGCACGAGCACACACACACACACACACACAAGCTCAGCATGGTGACCTGATTCCAGATAGACCTTATTTCTATCTATTCACATCAGCTATTGCTTTGGCCTGATTCACTCTCTGCTCTAATTTTCCTCTTTGCACTGCGTTTCTCACCTCTGCTGGAAGCAGGCTTAGTGAAGGATGGCTTTAAACAAGTGTTAACATACACTCAAAGTGCATATAAATTCAATGTAATTTCTCCCTAGGAAAAAACAAAGAAGGAGATGTGAGTGATGTTTTGATATTCTGGAAATTCTAACATCTGTGACACAGAGACGGTGTCTAGGAGCAACAATCTGAAAGGTTGTAATGCGGAATTATTTTTTTATTTTTTATAATGATGAATAATTTTCATATTCTACTTCCATTGTCCTCCACAGTGTCTGAATGTTTCTCCCATAAATATTGGCCTGAGACAGCGTATAACAGTATGAAACAAACCTTCGTTTTACAGGACCTGAGCTGGCATCCATAGAAACCATCTTTTCAATGTGCTACCTTCGTAAACAGCGCATTTTCAATTTCACACAAGCCATTGATTTGGAAGAAAATACTGAGGCCGGGCAATATGCCTCGGAAATAGGAACGAAAAAAGAAAATTACTTTTAGAGAGAAAAGGTAATGAACTACATTATAAAGAGACAGATTGTACTCAGACAACCCACACAGCCTCTCTGATGGATGGATTGCAGGTGGCTCTTACCATTAGAGGAGGAGGCTGAAGGGTTGGTTAGGGATGTGCTTGGATCCTTCCTCCCTGGCTGGGTGTACAGGATCACAGGGCCAAATGGGACCACCTCTTTCTCCTGTTCAGTCAGACCCTCCTCTGAGCTGGTGAGCCCACCGGTGGACGTCTTGAGCGAGGAGCCTCCGCTCCGATGCTCCATGATGCCGTTGTCAGTGCTTCCTTTGCTGCCAAGCTTGGGCCTCCCTTCGGTGGGGTTGACCTTAGCTGACCCTGCGGGTGCCTGGTCTGCCACAGCTCCTGTCCCCTCGGGCAGTGAGGCAGGTGTGGCTGGGGGAGGGGCCTCCGTGTCGGTCTCCACAGAGCCCGTCCAATACTTGAAGGGCTTCATCAGGTTGTTGACGAAGCTGTGGAGAACGCTATTGGCAGTCTGGGCCTGGAGCGTTGGAGAGGTCTGGGAGGACAGAGGGGAGTCCGACGACCCGAAACGCCCCTCCTCATCCCCCTCACCCTCCACCTCCTCCTGGGCAGAACCTCCGTGGGTCTCCAGACTCTCCAGGGCAGACAGACTCAGGGTACTGGTCTTGGTCTTAGGGCTGGAGGAGGCGTCCTGAGGGGCTCCAGTCTTGGATTGGTCCTGGGTCTCCTGGTTCTCCTCTCTCCAGCGCTGGGTACCCTCCCCTGGCTGGAGGTGGATTACCACGTGTTCCTCTGAGATCTCAGAGGACTCGTTGCCTCCAGCGATGGAGCTGATTCCCTCCTTGTCCAGGTCCACGATGCCAGTCCAGGTGGAGGGTTGGGGGAAGGGGTCAGAGCGCTGGGGCTCAATGTCTGATGAGTTGTTCTCTGGCTCGCTGTATTGGAGGAACCCTGGCTGGGCTGCCTGGACTCCTGCTTCACGTTCTGGAAATAAATAAATAAATATATTGGCATTCTTATTTGCTTTCCTGGCAATAAGGCATGGGTTTTACATAATCATCTTTGCAATAAGCTGTGAATCATCCATATTCTTATATGTTGATGATCTCTGTTTTTGGTTTTGTTTCAATAATAAAGTATAAATAATACATGTAGACATGTTCTTCCTCTCTCCTTGGGTTACTTTCTTTTAGGGCAAAGTCTAAGATAAGACTTCATTACGTCTGTATCAATTTAGTCCCTGTCAATCATTCTCCATGACACGCAGAGGAGGTAATGCAGATCACACGCTGCACAAACACAATCAAATCCAAGCACACAGCACACAGGAGTGTACAGTCGTTCCAAAGTCAACTTGAAACTAAGTTAGACAAATCACCAGTGGTCCAGTAACATTATAAACACTCTAGAATGACACTGCAAGGACATTGAGGCTACAGCCAGTGTACAGAACTCTGCTGGGTCTCTAAGTCTGTATTGAAAGCTTGCAGATGCTGATACCAGACACTGGCTGGTTGCTACAGTAGAAGATTTCAGATCCCAGAAGGGACCAAAATGTCACTGAATCCCCTCTGTATTAATTCATGCATGAGACAAACAACACGCACTAATTAATGGGAATTAAACAGGATGGTTGCCATGGTGATGGCGACCCTGCCATTACCTCGGTAGCAGTAAGCGTCGAAGCGGGTGGTGGTTACTGGGAAACCGGTGCGGTTGGGGTTGTGGTAGATAGTGCGCACCCCCGGATCATCCCCGCCACAGTTGCGCCGGGGAAGGTTTATGGGGTAGCGCACGCTGCCGTCAGCCAGCCAGCCTGGGTCACACTGGTCCAGGCCGGCCTGCCAAGCTAGGTAGAGCTGCCCTGCCGTGGCCAGCTGGGCACTTAGAGCGTGGCAGTGGGTAGAGGCTGTGGCCAGGCTCAGCTTCTCTGGTACAGACAAGTGGAACACCTCACCTGGGAGAGGAGGGTGGAGATGGAGAGACGGAGGTATAATGAGGTAGTGTGGGGGGAAGAGAGAGGTTTGGGAGGTGGAGTGGTACGGTAGCAACGGGGGAGGATGGGAGTACCATATGAAGAAGAAGGGGAGACATAATTACAATCAATTATGAGATGAATAGAGTGGTGTGGAATGTAATATTAGAAGTGATGACAGACAAGACTGAACAGGTCAATAAAGCAATGACTCACACAGAGTAAGAATCATAGAATACTCAGAACCACTGGACACCCATCCTGTCCAGCTAGATAGCCCTGTCATATGCAAGGTGTCAAGAATGACACTCTCATAAAATGACCTACTTCCTGCTACAGTATCACAGTAGCACTATTAACTGAACGGTTTGGCTCTGCACAGTAACAAATTACCCAGGTTCCCAAGTGCTATTTTAAAGGCACCTGCTGTGAATAGGACTCAATCCTTCTGTAGAAGTTTCCTCTGATCCTGGCCATGGCAGTATAACTCACCACCCAGCTACAGCTCAAAATGAGTCAGGCGGCTCCAGCATCGTAGCTCCTGGGGCGTCTGGGGCTTTGCAGGGCCTTGCATGACTAAAATCTAATTGACGCCTCCCTCCTACCTTGCAGTTGCTTGGAAAAGCAGTAGACATCAAACAGCTCGTCAGGGGCCCGATTGCCGTAGTTGCGCACTCCAGGTGAGTCCTGCCTGTCGCCATAGCAACCAGGCCTGGGAGACTGGATAGGGTACCTGAGGAGAGAGGGAGGGGTAGAGGAAGGAGGGGAGCCAAAGAAAATCAGGAATTTCTCCAGATATTTCTCGGCTGGGGGGCGAAAAGCAATCTATATCCGGGCTCCGACTGTGCAATTACTCTGAAGTACATTGATTCAAACAGCATTGAGGGTACAGGCTAAATGCTGATTAAGAGATTATGTATACAGGCATACAGGGGCTTATGGAGGACAACAGGAAGGAAGGAAGGAAGGAAGGAAGGCGTATTACACACTCAGTAGCTACAATCATGCATGCCCTCGGTTTGCAACCGTTTTCGTCAGACAATGTTATAGCTAAATCTCCTATCTCACCCTTCCATCCTGGTAGCTGATGTCTCTATTTTTACATTATTAATTGCACGTTTGCCTCCTCATTGATGTGTAGCCAAGTAGCTCTGGAGATGGACCAATTATATGTGTCCCAGGTGGGGAGGAGAGGAGAGGATGCAGTTCTCAGGGAAAGCTGTCCAGGAGTAATATGCAAGCTGCTTCTCCAGTGCAATTATTGGGCAGACGTTTGAGATAGAGATGTGTCAAAATATCCACATGGACCTTAACCATCCTACACACGCGCACGTGCGCGCACACACACACACACACACACACACTGACTATCCGTCATCAACAGACATAATGGGAGACGGCAAGCTGAAACACAAACATCAACATGAAAGGTAGTTGAGGGATAGTTGTGGCTAAAATGGCGGAGCGTAATGAGGAATGACAGAGCTAGCCTTTGAAATGTAAACAAGCAATTACATCCTTCGATATGAGAGATTCAGAAGTTCCTGAGGGGACAACTGGGGTCAAAACACTTTGCATACCTTACTTTCTGAAAGTAATTTCATTCCCTGGTTCCTTATTCGGGCCACAGAGAAATGTTATGAAAACTAATTGCCTATAAAAGCCTTGTAATTTTTTGTTAGTCTGAAGTAAACATATACTTTGCCACTCTTCATAAAGATGTATGACCTCTGTCACTTACTCGTCAGAGATATTGCTTTACATTGTTGCAGCAGATAAGTAAAGTAAACATAAGGAAACAACTTATACAACCCTGGCAGATTTCCCCCCAACATCGGACACTCTCCATCAGTTAGAGGATTAAATCATCACAAGCTCAACATTTAAATGGACTGGAAAATAACGTTAAGTTTTGCGACTAAAGACACCCTTGTAGCTAGCTAATCACCGATTAAATTTGACTGCGCGACAGACCACACATACAGTGGGGCAAAAAAGTATTTAGTCAGCCACCAATTGTGCAAGTTCTCTCACTTAAAAAGATGAGAGAGGCCTGTAATTTTCATCATAGGTACACTTCAACTATGACAGACGAAATGAGGAAAAAAAATCCAGAAAATCACATTGTAGGATTTTTTATGAATTTATTTGCAAATTATGGTGGAAAATATACCACCACCCAAAAGAGCACTTTGGAGACTGTAAGGACAAAAAGGGCATGTGCTCTGCACAGGTAGAGCCCTATCTGCACACGTGCCTGCCTACAAGAATAGTGGCCATGCTGTGTTGTGTTTTTCTGAGTCAAGCTTCATGCCCGGACGTTTTGCCCTTACCTCACGCTCTGGTCAGAGAGCCAGCCGGCATCACAGTTGTCATACCCGTCGGCAAAGGTGGCCTGGAGCTGAGCAGGCGTGGCGATGACAGCCGAGTTCTCCAGACACACCCGCTGGGCGTCGGGGAAGGACAGGGCGTAGCGGTTGTGGGGGGCACGGTAGTGGAACACCACACCTGAGGAGAGGATGCAGAGGTGAAAACACGTAGGGCAACACCAGGGTAATATGGAGACATGGACGCATGCTTGTACCCGCACAGACACACGGCTCAAACCCTACATTATCATGTACTTCAAAATATCTGTATCTGCACAGGAAGTTGAAAAACAGCTCAAAGTTCATTTGCATCAGACAGGCTTATCTTTAGGGGAGAGATCTTGTCCTTGGATACAGTGGATGACAAACAGCAACCATGTTTGCTTTCCTGCTTTACCTTACAGTCCACAACAATACTATATCTTGTTTTCATAGCCAAAAAAGAAACAGTGATTCGAGAGAGATAGTAAAAAAGAGATAGATAGAGAATGAGAATCAAGAAAGAGGAAACAAAGGAATGAGAGTCCCATGTGCTCATTCCCTGACCTGTGAATGGCCAGGATTCCTCTCCACTGTGCCGGGAAATGGGAAGGGAATTGCTTTTGAAGTGTCCATCTCATATTTCCCCACCAAGCTAGCATCACTAACCTCCCCCGCATGTGGGGCCACCTTGGCCTGAAATTCACACATCAAACCCCAGCGGAGCCCACTACATGAAAGCCTGTGGACAGGGAGGCTGAGGGAGGCCGGGATACAGCTCCAAACATGGGTTCCTTTATCTTCTGATGCTTTGTGTAGCATAATGACAGAAACTTCTCGGGGCGCGGGGCCAATTTGAGCAATCATGCTGCAGGCTAGCCTCAGAAATGATCCGGTATCCCTGTGGTATGACAGACACACCCACACTTATACGCGTTAAAGCACACACTCACACACACGCACCCACCCAGCTACAGCCCTCCATCCTGTTTCCATATGATGCTGTACTGTACACTCCCTGGCTTTTCATTTCTCTTCTCCCAGGGTCTCTGTTTAGGGCTCCTTCCCTCCGAGGCTAGGAGCCAGGCCAAACACAGAGATGCTAGCTGCTACCGTTCTGGTGTTTGGGAGACAAATAGGTTTATGATGAGCACCATGGGGGGGACCCCATCCCATTTAACAGGAGGGTCACATTTCCCACAACTACTACACACACTCTCTATTTCCACCAAGCCATAAGACATACAAATCAAATCAAATGTTGTTGGTCACGTACCAGTGGAGGCTCCTCAGAGGAGGAAGGGGAGGACCATCCCCCTCAGTGAATTTCATAAAAATGTCAATTGTAAAACATTTAAAAAGTTATACATTTTAGAATAAACTACACTCTCGTCCTCCCTCATCTGAAACGACACTGAACGCCACTGTCGCGTACACATACTTTGCAGTTGTTATCACAGGTGCAGCAAAACGTTTCTAGCTCCAACAAGTGCAGTAATACTTAACAATAAAAAACAATACACATAAATAAAAAAAATTGCAGAATGAGCAATGTCAGAGTCCCGAATGTATATACACATATATACACTGAGTATACAAAACCTCCAAAAAGTAGATGAAGGGGAGGAGACAGGTTAAAGAAGGATTTTAAGGCGAGACAATTGAGACATGGACTGTGTATGTTGTGCCATTCAGGGGGTGAATGGGCAAGACAAAAAATATAAGTGCCTTTGAATGGGGTATGGTAATATCGGTTTGTGTCGAACTGCAACACTGCTGGGTGTTTCACGTTCAACAGTTTCCTGTTTGTATCAAGAATGGTCCACCACCCAAAGGACATCCAGCCAACTTGACACAACTGTGGGAAGCATTGGAGTCAACATGGGCCAGCATCCCTGTGGAACACTTTCGACACCTTGTAGAGTCCATGGCCCAACGAACTGAAGCTGTTCTGAGTGCAAAAGGGGGGGGGTGCAACTCAATATTAGAAGGTGTTCTGCTGCCCTCCAGTATGTACTTGACCAGTGTCAATAGGGCGGCAGTCTCTAAGTTGCAGGGTAGAGTCCCGGGTGGTAGCCGGCTCGTAACAGTGACTAAGTTCAGGGCAGGATACTGAGCGGAGGCCGGCTAGTGGTGACTATTTAACAGTCTGATGGCCTGGAGATAGAAGCTGTTTTCCATCTTTGTACTGTACTGTACTGTCTTCGCCTTCTAGATGGTAGCTGGGTGAACAGGCCGTGGCTCGGGTGGCTGAGGTCCTTGATGATCTTCTTGGCCTGGAGGGCAGGCAATGTGCCCCCGGTGATGCGTTGGGCTGACCGCACCACCCTCTGGAGAGCCCTGCGGTTGCGGACGGTGCACTTGCCCTACCAGGTGTTGATACAGCCTGACAGGATGCTCTCAATGGTGCATCTGTAGAAGTTTGTGAGGGTCTTAGGGGCCAAGCCCCCAAAAAATTGCCTCCTGAGGTTGAAGAGGCGCTGTTGCGCCATCCATCATCAGCTCCTTAATTTTGTTGACATTGGGTAAGAGGTTATTTTCCTGGCAGGTGCCTCCCTGTACTTTCTTGGGTACAGGAATAATTGTGGACATCTTGAAGCAAGTGAGGACAATAGACTGGGATAGGAAGAGATTGAATAAGTCCGTAAACACTCCAGCCAGCTGGTCTGCACATGCTCTGAGCACACCACTCTGCTCCAGTCTCTGGAGAGAAAAGGAGAGCACAGATACTGAGAAAGCTGTTGATAATTGAGTGATGCCCTTGTTGTAACACAGTATACAACACTAATACAGTCCGCCTGTGAGGAAAATCTAAAAGGGAAAGGGGGATACATTCAACTGAAATGTGTCTTATGCATTTATCCCAACCCCTCTGAATCAGAGAGGTGCGGGGGGCTTTTATTACCTTGTCAGCTCGGGATTCAATCCAGCAACCTTTCGGTTACTGGCCCAACGCTCCTACCCACCAGGCTAATAGACCGACAATGCAGAGATTAACACCTGTGTGTAGATATGTCTATTTGTGGATCGCCACTTAAGCCGACCTGACATACTGTATCTAATGACTGTGGCTGACAGCGAGGATCAATGTCTGGGCTCTAATTGGAGAGACAGACAATTGACCATGCAATATGGGTCGAATGGACAGAGAGAGAACCTAACCAGGGCCTAGAACACACACAAACAAGCCAATCCCGGCTGCCCAGAATGAATATTATATTGATATGGCCGGGCAGTATCAATACCTTGCTAATTAATACACTGAGTGTACAAAACATTAAGGACACCTTCCTAATTGTCACGGATCCCTCCGGAACATTCATTACGCACACCTGGCCCCTATTCCCATTGATTAGTAATTGTATAAGTGTGCCCTTTGTTCACCATTGTCCTGTCGTTTATTGTTCCCATGTCCGTTGGTAGTGTGAGTACCTATGCGTTGGTGCAGCTGTTATGCTGCGTGCTTTATATATATTGTGTATTACGGGTATCATCCGGTGGCGTTCAACGAGGTTTACCCTCACTATTTTCACCTTCTGTATGGCACAGATACACACGGCTCAGTTGTCTCAAGGCTTAAAAATCCTTATTTAACATGTCTCCTTCCCTTCACCTACACTGATTGAAGTGGATTTAACAAGTGTCATCAATAAGGGACCACAGCTTTCACCTGGACTCACCTGGTCAGTCTATGTCATGGAAAGAGCAGGTGTCCTTAATGTTTTGTGTACTCAGTGTGTATTAAACACTTGCAAGAGTTAATATGGGGGGCTCTGCAATGTAGCGTGACTTGTAATTAACACTAAGCCCGGGAGAATGTTTGGTGCGCTCATAGACGGACCAACCGGTAATGGGGTTTCTCTTTCTGAAGGAGGAAGGGGGTTTTATGGCGCGCTAATCGATTGGCTGGGAGTGGGGACAGGGTTTCCTGAGCACCGAGCCAGGGGTCTCTACAGGAGCAATGAACTGCTCTCGTGGAGAGAATAGAGAGAGAGAGAGGAGCAGTCGATGGAGAAAAAACACAGTGCTTAATGTCATACTCTCACACACACACACACACACGTAAACATTCACACACACGGGAATACACACATGCACGCATACGTTGCATGCACACACACACAGACACACACACAGGTTATATCGTGTAATAATAGCGTAGCGCTATATCTGTGCTATACGCACTGGGAGCCCATGGAGCTAGTGTACAGTATGTGGGTGAGTGAATGAGGCTACTGGGCGTAATGTGGAGCTGAAGATCAGCTGACTGCTGGCAGCATTGTGTAGAGCTAGGTGAGTACACAGCAGCACTGTAAAGCCAATGCAGAGAGCAGAGTGCCACTTCCCTTAAGTCATTACTTTAATAGGCATTTATTAAAAACAGCAAGTGACCTGGAAAAATCTGAAAGATTTTTATTTGGTAATTACTATGATACTATTAGCTGATATGGCATATAATATCCACTGGACCTCACAGTGAAGAAGTGGGTGGGTTCAACATAAACTACAGCCCATAGACCTCAACATAACACTAGATAACAACACACTTTATTTTCTCATTATGTCTATTTGCTTTCATGGCATGAAACGGACCTATGCGACGGGGTCAACGATCTATTACTCGGTCCAGTTGGCACACGTTGTCACGTTCCCCAGACCAGACATTCCCACACAGTAAACAAACCCACTGACATATATAATAATTCCATTAGCAATGCCAGTTAGAGCTACAGGCAGGGTCGTGTTCATTAGGGACAAAACACTTTAAAGCATTTTGCAATGGACAATGAAAATGGGCATTTCTTATTGGACGAGTCCAGATTGTCCCTCCCTGTTTTGTTACGTTTACTTCGTGTTTGGTGCCTATTGAACACGACTCAGGTGTAATGAGTATAGCAGGGGTCAGTATTACCTGTGACCTCCAGGGGCACGGTGTCCTGTTCGTCATTGATGCCCACCACCACCTCACAGCGGTACATGCCAGAGTCACTGGAGCGCAGACCGCTGAGCGCCAGGCTGGCGTTGTAACGGTTGTCCTGGTAACCGGGCAGGGTGACACGCCCCTGGAATGCCTTCTTAACCTAGACACCGAAAATACATTACAGTTATGAACACACAGTTAAATCAAAATTAAGCATACAGTATGAAACACAACAAAGGTGGCAATGAAAAAGAAAAAGGACATTCCACTAAATGTTTGCTGGTCCAATTATTATAGTTGGCAGCAGAAAAACAGTGAGAGGAAATGTATTTAGTTTTATTTTCATGGAAAGAAGAAAGGATTGTGCAGTACATACTGTAAAGTTACAGACTCTGCTTTTAAATAAGTTGAAGCTAAGTACTGGATAGACGGCCAACACACTCCATATACATAAAACCGACATTTTGTATTCTTCCCACTCCGTCAATCTTTACCTTGACCACGTTGTACTTGGCGACCAGGATGGACTGTTCCCTCTGCCGACTGTCGACGCCCCTCTGGCCCCACACCTTGCTCCACTTGATGCGGGGGGGCTCGTGGGTAGGGGTGGGGCGTAGGGTGAAGACACAGGGCAGCAGGACGGTGTTGGCCAGCTGCTCCCTCACCCTCTGGTGGGTCACCTTCCTCATGTTCACCACCGGGTCTGACCACACCAGGCCTGTGGAGGAGGAGGAAGAAGAGGAGGAGGAAGAGGAGAGATACACAGTCAGGTCTACAGTGTCAGACAAATGTTTCTGAACCGCGAATATGAAACACTGGAAATGGATACTAGGTCTACTACGGCATAATACAGCTGCTTTTTTAGCCACATGTTATCAAGACCTGGATCAGCTGGGTCAGGTGTGTTGGTACTGGGCTGGAAGGGGATCACTAATATACAATACTATCGCATGCTATTTTCTTTGGCATGGAGAAAGGTGGGGATCGATTAATTATTGGTCCTTGATTATTGGTCCCAGCAGGGGTCTCAAACCTTTTCTAGCATGAGAGCTACTTTTAGAAAATTAAATAGGTTACGATATACTATTTTTTAATTTTTTTCAAATAAGCACATTCTTCTCTTCTCTTCTCCTCTACCCTGCAACTCTTCCGGTCCTTCGTGTACATGATATGTGTTTTCTGTCAATATAAGTGCTAAAAATAATGGTTAATAAAGAACTCTAAGGGGGTGCCCATAAAATCCTATTTAGTATTTTCCTAAATTCATTTTTTTTACTCTCGGTATTACAACTATTCACAGAGAAACAATGAATATTTATGTTCTGAGTTCATGTCAATGCTTAAATTTTTAGGGCCTGGAATAAAAAGTAATACATTCAGATTTTTTTTTGTGTAATTCCCCTTTAATTGCACATCTAGCAAGAGAGGAATGGGTCGGCCTAGAGATGTTTCTGCTGCAGAACATTAAATGGCAGAGTTTGCAAAACCATTGCCACCCAATTGATACAAATAATCATGATATAATTCTGCCAGGTAAGCCTGCTTTGCAGTTAACATTTAATTGAGAAGGTTTTGGGGGAATGTCTTAGATTTGCTAAGTAGCTACATAGAAGTGATAGACAAACGCGGGCACAAAGAAGACAAACGGGCAATATTGCTGGAAATTAATTTGAAGATATTGTGTTACGTTTGGCTATTTAAGCCAACAGTGGTTAACCAGGGGTGGGATAATGTCAATGTGGTTTTGATTGGATAGCATAACTAGGAGCTTTATGTTCATGACAGCTTGTGATGGAACACGTCAAAAAAGGCATGTACTTCAGAATTGATTGGCGAGCTAAACATAGCTGGGCGCTAAACTACTTGTAACTCGAAATCTACACATTGGAGACCCCTGCTCTACAGTCACGTAGGATAGAGATATAGACTGTATCTCTATCCGTTCATACAGTTCACCTTATTATAAATGAGGTTAACATTGGAAGCTACTGGCTTTTTTTCTCTCCTCCACTTCACCTCCCTCCACCCTTCCACTCCTCCTCCCTCCACCCTTCCACTCCTCCTCCCTCCACCCTTCCACTCCTCCTCCCGCCACTCCTCCACCCTTCCACTCCTCCTCCCTCCACCCCTCCACTCCTCCTCCCTCCAACCCTCCTCCCTCCACCCTTCCACTCCTCCTCCCTCCACACTTCCACTCCACCTCCCTCCACCCTTCCACTCCTCCTCCCTCCACCCTTCCACTCCTCCTCCCTCCACCCTTCCACTCCTCCTCCCTCCACCCTTCCACTCCTCCTCCCTCCACCCTCCACCATTCCACTCCTCCTCCCTCCACCCGTCCACTCCTCCTCCCTCCACCCTTCCACTCCTCCTCCCTCCACCCCTCCACTCCTCCTCCCTCCAACCATCCTCCCTCCACCCTTCCACTCCTCCTCCCTCCACACTTCCACTCCTCCTCCTTCCACCCTTCCACTCCTACTCACTCCCCTGCTCCTCCTGAGACCAATCCAAGCCCAAAGTCATTAGGTTACGTGGGAGTGTGTTGGGATGTGGAGGTATCGACAACATCAGCCGCCAGCGCCTGGGAAGGCCAGCAGGGAATATGGGCACACACACACTCTCCCCCAGACTAAAAAGCCCTCCTTATTATAAAAACGTTCAATCAGCAATACACTCACTGTGGGACCTCTCTTATAAGAGCATTAATTAATAAGAGCATTGAGATCTGTCAGATAGGCTGTATCGTTTGAGTGGAACCAGGGGAGAAATGCATACACTAAAACCCTCTTATTTCTTTCTCGATTGCCCTGGCAGCAGGGGGGAAACATAGACTGCTAGTGTCACGCTGTTATGAATGAGAGACGGAAGGAAAGAAAGAGAGAGAGAACTGAAGGCAGTGGTTGATGGTAGGAAGTAGGGGGAAATGAGGGTATTGATTTATTTTCATTACTATCCATTTCCTCTACACCTGCAGTGTGTCAACTCGCTCCCCGTTCCTATTTCATCTGATGAGATTTCATGTAAAATGCGGTGGAGCAGGATTGTGGCGTCGCCGCTGGTGGAACGTGTCTCTCCTGGCTTTTCTCCACAGTAATTAAGTAGCTGATTGGAAGAGCGATGCTTCCCGAGATCATCACAGACACGCCATTGTGCTTTTCTCTCTCCCGGCCACTGAAGCTTTTTATTTTTGCCTCTGTTCATTCTTCTGACACAATCTATTTTTCTTCCGTTTTCCTTTTTGAAACCTGGCTTGATGTTTTCGCTCGGCATCAGCTAGCAATTTCATTACATTCAGTCTGTGACGGCAATTCAATTTGGCCTCTGTTGCCTCATTTTCAATTCACATTGAATTATGCCCAATGCGAGATGGATAAGAGTGGTGTGCGTATGTGTGTGCCCTCCCCTCATAGCCCAATGGTTACCCTTGGCCTGGCATTCAGCCCCAACCCCTGCTTGAGAACATCTCATCTCCCATTCATTATTCATGGAACACTGAATACACATATGCTACTCATACACACACACGCGCGCTTTTGTGGGAATATATCATTTTCTGTCTGATGGTTTATTGTGTCTTTGAGCACGCCAGAGCACACAAATAGCAGACGAGACGTGTGAATAGCTGTCACTGCTCATTGCTACATGCTTTATATGCTTTACCCGTGGCTTCCTAAGAGGCTGACTGCCACTTGGCGAAAAGCTTAACATCAACACACAGAGGGCTCCTCTCCATCTGTCTGTGTGTGACATGCTCAACACTCCGAGACGCCCACGGTGCTGTGTTTGACTCCCTCACCTAGCTGATCTATTTGTAAACCGTGTCGCTGGCGCTGCCTCTGACTGCATGAAAGGTGATTCATGCTTAAAAAGGCTGTTTTCTCTCAGCATACTCAAGTGGCGCTCCACCTGCCTAAAGAGCTGTGACCTGTGAGGAAAACATGGCCGCCTCTTTTCAAAAAGGGGCGTTTAATGGGGCTAGGAAATATTAGCACGAGCTCATGATAGAAACAGAACTTTGTGAACTACAGGTTTTATACTGTCCATCTTTGTGTGGCTGTGTGCTGCAGAAGGGGCTTTAAACCATATCTACTATGAGAGATTTGATGTGGTATGTTACGAAGTCTACAAAGTTATAAGGAATTTCCGGAGATTTCTGTGGCACTGAAGGCAGTTGACCATAGCAGTAGTGTCATACGGGGCATTCTCGGTTCCTGAGACAGAATGTTCCGGTAGGTACAGTTGCTCCGTGTGACATATGAAACCGTCCTCTGAGTACAGAATGTAATGTGCTTCAGTCTGTCAGGGAAAATGGTGGAACTTCTGAACTTTGTTCACTTGGTAGCAGCAGCCCAATTTCCTCTTTCCTCAGAGAGGAGAAACGCAGGTTGGCACTCTGCTCAGAACATGATGGTGAGGATGGCAAAGGAGGAAGGAAAGAAAGGAGGAAGCGAGATGCAACAGTGTGATTTATAGAAGGGAAATGGAGTAATGTAAATCACACATATGCATGTGCACGCACACACACTAATTTTCTCTCTAAAGTGTCTCTACTCTGGCAGCATAAGAGGCAGAGATGGGAGTATGTTGGTTCTCTCAGGCTCAGTGGAGTGAGTCAGCAGGTCTGAGGGGACACACACACACTCTTCTCCTCCCTTTTCTCTACCTCCCACGGGAATGTGGTACTCATCAGTGTGTTTACTGCACACACACACACACACACACGCATATACACACAGTCCCCAAGGACTATCACGCTGCAATTTCTGGGCCACCTCTCCTGTAGCTGGGGAAATTTGCAAAACAGCCAAATGTATGCTTAAGCTGAGAAGCACCGATAATGCTTCAACTGTATAATCATGAGGCATGGCAGTGTTTGCCAAACCCTGTTCCACTTTCCACTTGGCAAAGCAGCAGTATGGTGATCCACATTACCATTGTGTTGGCCGTGTTCCCACAGCACCCAAACAAATGTGCAGTGAATTAAGTCAAGTTGTAACCACTGTTCTCCTTCTGTCAACCTTGCTTTGTACAAATGTGTTTCCTTGTTTCTCTTCCCTTTCCCAGATTGTATTTCGTTGTCTACACCGACTGCAACAATTTGTGACACAAAATCAATTGCAGATACACTTCTTAAAAATCCAAATTACTGCTTAAAGCGGAGGCCCGCGATAAAAGATGGCTCTATTCCCACATGGTTAAATAATGAATGTAAGCGCTGTGGCCCCCATCGCAGTAGATATACCAAATCTGCATTTAGATGGAATTGTTTTTACAAGCAGAACCCCATTGAGACCCTCCTTTGTTTGGAAATCCGCCTGTTTTTCATTTGACTTTTTCATCTAAATGAGGTCCAATCAAAGACTGCCTAACCTGCAAAGGAAAAGGCGAGGCAAATGAGCACTGAGTGAAGAGAGAGCAAGAGTGAACGAGAGCCTGAGGCGGAGAGACAGGGAGAGAGGAACATGTCTCTCTTCTTGTGCTCAATCACACAACAGGACTTTCTGATCTATGTGATTGTCAACTTGGTCACATTTGTCATCTTCATTTTTTTGAGCAGCAGGAAATTGTCAACTGCAGGCAGAAAGAAGCCTTTATCTGCTTCGAGCAGAAAGGCTGTTAATGCGTTCTTCCACAGTCATAAGTTCACAATGGCCGACATCTCTCTTTTCTATCCCTCTCCGCCCGGTCTTACCTGTAATGGGCTTTTCAATGATAAAGGCCCCATTGTCTTCTATTAGACCAGCCACCTGGCTCTGAGCTGATCAAGTGTGTATTTGGCATTAGCGATGTGTCTGGTGTTTGCTTCGACATTAATCAAGAAACATCTTCTGTCTGAGCTCTCTCTCTCTATATATATATATATCTCTATATCTCTCTCTCTGTCTCGCTCTCTCTCTATATATATATATCTATATATCTCTCTCTCTGTCTCTCTCTCTCTGCCTCTGTCAGGTGTCGAGATCACAGGAATGTTTTGCTCAAGAGCAGTTTGTCAGGATGAAAGCGATGCTAAAGTTATACTAGGGGTAACTGGAGGGCCTGTATGAGGGTTTGCGCTCTGGCTAAAAAGAAAGGTGGCCGGTGCGTATAAGGTTTACAAGGTACTCTCACACCGTTGTACACCACTGATGAAGGCATAAGGCCGAAACGTATGCTCCTTTTTGTTTTATTTGCACTGTCACCCTTTGTATTCTTTCCAGCATGGATTCAATTAAGTGTATTATCTTTGCATCTCGGCCTGGTTTGAGTGCGACTACCTTTTGAATTCTCTAATGCTGCTTACCATGAACTTTTGTGTGATAGAGGCTGCCGCGAGTTCTTACTTAGAATGTGCTAACAAAACTGTTTATCTGTTTTATTTGAAGGCTGTTTCTTTTTTATATCAACGCCTGGATCTATCTACAATACATACCCTCTTATTAAGGACAAGTATTTGAACAAGAGAGAGAGGAGAGAGGAAAGCGAGAGGGAAGAGCGAGAGAGAGGAGAGATACAGAGAGAAAGAAAAGAGAGATAGAAAGTAGAGAGAGGGGGGATGTTGAAGCTGTTATCTTGCAGATGCTAAATCAGCCCTAATGATAACCATGGCAACAGAGACACCACAAGCTGAGACAGGGAGGTAGGATTTTAGGGAAAACCACATCCTCTGTCTTTCAGTGTAGGTTGGAATTGATTGTCATGAATCTTGCCCTGGAGGCAGCTTTGCAGAGTGGTCACCAACTGGCACAGCCACAAAATCAGATGGTAAACCTAACCCTAATGCCTAACCTTAAATTACGACCAAAAAGCAAATTTTTGAAGTTTTGCATTTTTGCCAATTCTGACTTTGCAGCTGGCCCAGCTAGTGGTAATCACTCAGTCTGCCTCCAGGGCAAGAGTCATGACAATTAAGTCAACCTGCTCTTTCAATGGCCAAACACATACCCTCTCCACTTATAGTAGCTAACACTAACACATAGCTCTGTGTACGTGTTTTACCGATGTGTAGGGGTAGTCTGCTATCAAGGCAGGTCTGGAAATGTGTAATCTAAACGGAATAAGGGGGAGTCGCTTCTTGACAGAAAACCACCGCTTCTCTACCCCCTCCATCCCACTCCTCCGGCCTGCCACCTCTCCTGCAGTCAGAGCTGCCCGTCTGACAGTAGATTAAACTAGTGTGTGTGTGTGTGTGTTGTAGCGAGTGCACAGCGGGCCTCCCACAGACAGGCATCACACATGGGCATAGAATGACATTCCCGTGCTGGGACTCTCTCGTATAAAATCTTCTCTCCGGGACCCCTTCCTCTTCTCCTCTCCCCCCTCCTCTAGCTCTGAATATTAAACATAACCGGGGATAGGGGCCTGCGTCTGAGCCCTGTCCCAGCCCTGTCCCATCCCCGTCCCATCCCCGTCCTGTCTCATCCCTGTTCCAGCCCTGTCCCAGCCCTGTCCCAGCCCCTGTCCTGTCCCTCCCTGTCAAATCCCGGCACACGTCGGTTTAGTGCCACTCGGAGGATGCTGGCGTGACTAATGCCCGCGCCCTGTGTGGCGTAATGATACATTTATCTGAAATGGCACAGGGCCCAGTTCCCCCCGTTCTCATCTCTGACCCGTCGAACAAACACATTCACCAGAGGAGCTGTTAATGCGAACCACCCATCTGTGCCCACTGCCCCCCTGCCTCCCTCTGTCTCCCTTCATCACCCATTTCCATATTCACTCACCCGAAAAGGAGGAAGTTAGAAAAGGGGGTGGTGCAGATGGAGGGGACGTCTTCAAAAACACCCTCTCCACAGTAGGGGGGTAGAATGCATCTTGTTACAGGACAGACATAGAGGCTCATGCGTGTCAATAAGAAATTGGGCGTATGACTCAAGGGAGGTACTTTATTGTGCTTATGCTATGTGTGACTGCTGAGCTTCTTGGGACACATAACATGCAGGCTATTACAACTACAATAACTGCCATTACACCCATGAACGCATGTACACACACACAAAAACACGCAATCTGCTCCAGTCACGTCTCTCGTGCTGAGGGAATAGCTTGCTGAGTCACAGGCCTATAAGCCTTGGTGTTCCTCAGGCCTCACAATGCTCTGCTGTTTATCTTGACATAAGGCAGAACAATGACGTGCAGATGGCAGCAGACGGAGCTGGGAGACAGGCAGGCACAGGGGACATAGAGGGAGCACATAGGGGCTTTGGTCTGGGCTCCCTCCTGGTAGGACTGTGGATGCAGTCCTACTAGGAGACCCTTCCAGACCCTGCACCCTGGATAATGCATGCGTGTGTGTGTGTGTATGTGCTCTTTTGTGTGTGTGTGTGTGTGTGTGTGTGTGTGTGTGTGTGTGTGTGTGTGTGTGTGTGTGTGTGTGTGTGTGTGTGTGTGTAAGGGTGTGTGTGTGTGTGTGTGTGTGTGTGTGTGTGTGTGTGTGTGTGTGTGTGTGTGTGTGTGTGTAAGGGTGTGTGTGTGTGTGTGTGTGTGTGTGTGTGTGTATGCATGCATGCACACGTTTTACCACTGTCCTGGGTCTCTGTGTAGGATCTGTGAGTGTGTGTACACGGCTACTCCAGCCCCTGCAGACCACTGCACTCGCCAGATAAGACTCTCTGAGTAGGACAGGTCCAGGATCAGCTGTTGTCTGCAGGGAGAGACTACTCCCTGACAGCTCATGATCTCAGACCTGCCAAAGTGTTCTCAAGGTGATTTGAGAGAGAAACACACACTGACACATAGACAGAGGGTAAAAAAGACCTTACCCAGGCATCTTTCAAACGATCGCCTGACTTGTAAGAGTGATTATGCTAGAGGACTAAACTGTCCTGCCAAATGACTGCTCTTGCTGTAATGTGCAAGGACAGCTCTGACACACAGCATAGCACTCAGGAATTCACATTCGGTCTCAGAGCAAAACTTATTATATTTTACTAAAATCGATGCTATGTTACTTCAAATAAAATAAAAATCAAATTGTACTGGTCACATGCGCCGAACAGGTGTAGGCTTCCCCTTTAAATGCTTACTTAGGTGCCCATTGCCAAAAATACAGAGTTAAAAAGTAAGACAAATATTTGCTAAATAAAAAAGGAAATAGTAACATAAGAAAAAACATAATGAGGCTATATACAGTTGAAGTCAGCAGTTTAAATACACCTTTAAACTAAAGTTTTTCACAATTACTGACATTTAATCGTAGTAAAAATTCCCTGTCTTAGGTCAGTTAGGATCACCACTTTATTTTAAGAATGTAAAATGTCAGAATAATAGTAGAGAGAATGATTTATTTCAGCTTTTATTTCTTTCATCACATTCCCAGTGGGTCAGAAGTTTACATTCACTCAATTAGTATTTGATAGCATTGCCTTTAAATTGTTTAACTTGGGTCAAACGTTTCAGGTAGCCTTCCACAAGCTTCCCACAATAAGTTAGGTGAATTTTGGCCCATTCCTCCTGACAGAGCTGGTGTAACTGAGTCAGGTGAGTAGGCCTCCTTGCTTGCACACGCTTTTTCAGTTCTGCCTACAAATTTGCTATAGGATTGAGGTCAGGGCTTTGTGATGGCCACTCCAATACTTTGACTTTGTTGTCCTTAAGCTACTTGGAAGTATGCTTGGGGTCATCGTTCATTTGGAAGACCCACTTGCAACCAAGCTTTAACTTCCTGACTGATGTCTTGAGATGCTGCTTCAATATATCCACAGAATTTTCCTACCTCATGATGCCACCAGTCCCTCCTGCAGCAAAGCACCCCTACAACATGATGCTGCCACCCCCGTGTTTCACGGTTGGGATGGTGTCCTTCGGCTTGCAAGCATCTCCCTTTTCCTCCAAACATAGCGATGGTCATTATGGCCAAACAGTTCTATCTTTGTTTCATCAGACCAGAGGACATTTCTCCAAAAGTACGATCTTTGTCCCCATGTGCAGTTGCAAACCGTAGTCTGGCTTTTTTAAGGCGGTTTTGGAGTAGTGGCTTCTTCCTTGCTGAGCGGCCTTTCAGGTTTTGTCGATATAGGACTCGTTTTACTGTGGATATATATACTTTTGTACCTGTTTCCTCCAGCATCTTCACAAGATCCTTTGCTGTTGTTCTGGGATTGATTTGCACTTTTCGCACCAAAGTACGTTTATCTCTAGGAGACAGAATGTGTCTCCTTCCTGAGCGGTATGACGGCTGCGTGGTCCCATGGTGTTTATACTTGCGTACTATTGTTTGTACAGATGAACGTGGTACCTTCGGGCATTTGGAAATTGCTCCCAAGGATGAACCAGACATGTGGAGGTCTACAATTTTTTTTCTGAGGTCTTAGCTGATTTCTTTTGATTTTCCCATGATGTCACGCAGAGGCACTGAGTTTGAAGGTAGGCCTTGAAATACATCCACAGGTACACCTCCAATTGACTCAAATTATGTAAATTAGGAACCTTCTAAAGCCATGACATCATTTTATGGAATTTTCCAAGCTGTTTAAAGGCACAGTCAACTTAGTGTATGTAAACGTCTGACAAACTAGAATTGTAATGCAGTGAGTTGTAATTGACTTTCTTTTTTTTCTCTATTGTGTTATAGACTATACGCTTGTTTATTCCATGTGAAACTCTGTGTTGTTTGTGTTGCACTGCTTTGCTTTATCTTGGACAGGTCGCAGTTGTAAATGAGAACTTGTTCTCAACTAGCCTAACTGGTTAAATAAAGGTTACATAAAAAAATTTTTTAAATAAAAATAATCTGTCTGTAACAATTGTTGGGAAAATTACTTGTGTCATGCACAAAGTAGATGTCCTTACAGACTTGCCAAAACTATAAAACGAGTTTTAATGACTCCAAGTGTATATAAACTTCCGACTTCAGCTGTACAATGAGTACCAGTTCCGAGTCAATGTGCAGGTGTACGAGGTAGTTGAGGTAATTGAGGTAATACAGTATGTACATGTGGGTAGGGGTAAAAGTGACTAGGCAATCAGGATATATAATAAACAGAGTAACAGCAGCGTATGTGAAGTGTGTCTATATGTGAGTGTGTGTGTGGCGTCAATATGCATGTGTGTGTGAGTGTGTGTTTTGTGTGTGTGAGCGTATGCACTGTGTGTGTACATTTGTTGGAGAGTCAGTGTAGTATGTGTGAGTGTGTGGGTAGAGTCTAGTGAGTGTGCATGGAGCCAGCACAAGTGCAAAACAATAAAGGGGTCAATGTAAATAGTCCATGTTGCCATTTGATTAACTGTTCAGCAGTCTTATGGCATGAAGAAGCTGTTCAGGAGCCTTTTGGTCCCCGACTTGGCACTCCAGTAACGCTTGCCGTGTGTTAGCAGAGAGAACAGTCTATGACTTGGGTGGCTAAGGTCTTTGACAATTTTTAGGGCCTTCCTGACACCGCCTGGTATAGAGGTCCTGGATGGCAGGGAGTTCGGCCCCAGTGAAGTTATGGGCTGAACACACTACCCTCTGTAGCTCCTTGTGGTCAGATGCCGAGCAGTTTCCATACAAAGCGGTGATGTAACCAGTCAAGAGGCCTGTCAATGGTGCAGCTGTAGAACTTTTTGAGGATCCGAGGGCTCATGCCAAATATTTTCAGCCTCCTGAGGGGGAAGAGGCGTTGTCGTGCCCTCTTCACGACTGTGTTGGTGTGTTTAGACCATGATAGGTCCTTAGTGATGTGGACACCGAGAACTTGACCCGCTCCACTACAGCCCCATTGATGTGAATGGGGGCGTGTTTGGCCATCCGTTTCCTGTAGTCCACGATAAGCTACTTTGAGGGAGAGGTTGTTGTCCTGGCACCACACTGCCAGGTCTCTGACCTCCTCCCAAAGAATGTCTCATCGTCGTTGATGATCTGGTCATGATCATTTGAAAATAAAGAAGAGCCGCACACTCTAGGAGCTCAGATGCAAAAAATAATTTATGTCCAACGTTTCGACAGGCAAGCTGTCTTCATCAGGGTATAATCACAAACACTGCAGGGTGACTTGTTTATATAGTGTCAAAGGACACACACAGGTGTCTGTAATCATGGCCAAGTGTGGCCTAATATCATTGGTTAATTCTGAGATATTAAAATGGCATACAAAGAACATACAAAAAACAAATGGATAGCATACGATCATAGATTAGATTTAGGCTACATAAGCCTACAAACAATCACAATGGCAAAGTCACAATCACAAGAATGGTTTCAGATCAAAGTCTATGTTGAGACCGAAGGGAGCGAGCGTCTTTAAATTAAAGATCCAGGCAGCCTCTCGTTTAACAATAAATTGTCGAGGTCATGATGGTGTTCCTTTTGTCCAGATGGGAAAAGGCAGTGTGGAGTGCAGTAGATATTGCATCATCTGTGGATCTGTATGCAAATTGGAGTGGGTCCAGGGTTTCTGCGATGTGAGCCATGACCAGCCTTTCAAAGCTACAGATGTGATGCTACAGGGCTGTAGTCATTTAGACAGGTTACCTTGGCATTATTGGGCACATAGACTATGGTGGGTTTTTATTTTACCTTTATTTTACTAGGTAAGTCAGTTAAGAACAAATTCTTATTTTTAATGACGGCCTAGGAACAGTGGGTTGTTCAGGGGCAGAACAACAGATTTGTACCATGTCAGCTCGGGGATTTGAACTTGCAACCTTTCAGTTACTAGTCCAACACTCTAACCACTAGGCTACCCTGCCACTTGAAGAATGTAAGTATAACAGACTGGGTCAGGGAGAGGTTGAAATTGTCAGCAAAGACACTTGCCAGGTGGTCAGCACTTGCTCTGAGTACGCATCCTGGTAATCCATTTGTAAGCTTTCTCACATTGGCTACAGAGAGCGTGTTCATACAGTCATCCATAACAGCTGGTGCTGTCACACATGGTTGAGTGTTGCTAGCCTTGAAGCGAGCATAGAAGGAATTTAGCTCGTCTGGTAGGCTCATGTCACATGGCAGCTCTCGGCTGAATTTCCCTTTGTAATCTGTGATAGTTTGCAAGCCCTGCCACATCGGATGAGCGTCAAAGCCAGTGTAGGAGGATTCGATCTTAGTCCTATATTGACGCTTTGCCTGTTTGATGGTTTGTCAGAGGGCAAAGCTGGATTTCTTATAAGCGCCCGGATTAGTGTCCCGCTCCTTGAAAGCGGCAGCTCTAGCCTTAGGCTCAGTGCAGATGTTGCCTGTAGTCCATGGCTTCTGGTTGCGATATGTACAGTACCGGTCAAAAGTTTGGACATACCTACTCATTCCAGGATTTTTCTTAATGTTTACTATTTTCTACATTGTAGAATAATAGTGAAGACATCAAATGAAATAACACATATGGAATCATGTAGTAACCAAAAATGTTAAACAAATCAAAATATATTTTATATTTTAGGGGCGAAATTTTCAAATACAGACTGTGTCACATCTGGCTATGATGGGGAGTCCCATAGGGTGGAGCACCATTGCCCCAGTGTTGTCTGGGGTAGGCTGTCATTGTAAATAAGAATTTGTTCTTAACTGACTTTGTCATAGAGCTCTGTGTAGGATGGGGTGAAATGCTAGTGTATGGAAATACAATTTAAAGTTTGGTATGGATAGTATTACATTTTAATATCTTAAAACGTACTATATTTGACTAAATCCGGGACACTCAAATTAGTATGATATGTTACAGTAGGGATTCTTCAATGACTACTTTTGTTTCAAAGTAGATTTGTTTAAGACTATCAAGAATCACTCTGTGTGACCCTGATTTAGCCCACTGCAGAAAAATATGAAATGCTTCTGGGGAAAGGTTACGAAATTAATTTAGAATTTATATATTGAATGATTTCCATCTATTATGTTACATAATGAATATCTCAATCAATCAGAGATGATTACTCCTGGCAGGCAGCACCACTGCACGCTTTCCAATTTAACCAGGGGATACAGTTACTATTAGAAGTTATGCTTATTAGAATTATCAACAGTGAGAATGAATGGTGCTAACCAAGGAACAATTGAGGCCTGGACAAATATACTTGACTCTGTAAAGAACAATTTCAGATAAAGCCCCACACACACAAACCAATTATACACAGTGGTGTAGTGGAGGATATACGCTGTATACCCACTTATTTTTCAGTGTCTATACTCACTTCTTTATCCCCACAGATACATTCAGTGCATTCTGAAAGTATTCAGACACCTTGACATTTTGTTACGTTACAGTCTTATTCTAAAATGTATGAAATAGTTTTTCCCCCCTCATCAATCTACCCACAATAACCCATAGTGCCCTCCCATTTTTTGTGCAAATTTATAAAAAATGTAAACCTGAAATAGCACATTTACATAAGTATTCCGACCCTTTACTAAGCACTTTGTTTAATCACATTTGGCAGTAATTACAGCCTTGAATCTTCTTGGGTATGACGCTACAAGCTAGTCACACCTGTATTTAGCGAGTTTCTCTGTCAGGTTGGATGGGGAGCGTTGCTGCACAGCTATTTTCAGGTCTTTCCAGAGATGTTCGATCGGGTTCAAGTCCAGGCTCTGGCTGGGCCACTCAAGGACATTCAGAGACTTGTCCCGAAGCCACTTCTGTGTTGTCTTGGCTGTGTGCTTAGGGTTGTTGTCCTGTTGGAAGGTGAATCTTCGCCCCCAGTCTAAGGTCCTGAGCGCTCTGGAGCAGGTTTTCATCAAGGATCTTTCTGTACTTTGCTCAGTTCATATTTGCCTTTATCCTGACTAGTCTCCCAGTCCCTGCCACTAAAAAAACATCTCCACACAGCATGATGCTGCCACCACCATGCTTCACTGTAGGGATGGTGCCAGGTTTCCTCCAGACGTGACACTTGGCATTCAGGCCAAAGTTGGTTTCATCAGACCAGAGAATCTTCTTTCTCATGGTCTGAGAGTCCTTTAGGTGTCTTTTGGCAAACACCAAGCGGGCTGTCATGTGCCTTTTACTGAGGAGTGGCTTCCATCTGGCCACTCTACCAAAAAGGCCTACTTGGTGGAGTGCTGCAGAGATAGTTGTCCTTTCTGTTGCAAAACATTTTGTTTCAGTGTGCACTATTGAATACACACAGATTTTTTAGCGTTATTAGCATGGTATTAAGTTGTCAAAATGCAGCTGAGTTTGTTGTTTTAAGCATCAAAGTGGTTATTAACAAGTCACATGAATATTTAACAAGTGATGCAGCAAAAAAAAATCTAAATTAAGCTCAGCATAGGAGATTAGCGAATGTTCCTGTTTTTCCAGAGACTGTGACTCAAGAGCTAAGTACTGCAGGATAAATGGAGCTGGGAGATTTGTTGTCCTCCCTGCCCTAAATGCCTCATCATTTGCCTCTACTAAAGGTCCAGCTCCAGTATTTATAGTGAGATATAATGAATGGAATCAATCCCCTCGTCTCTAAACTGTGAGGGCCTGCCAACAGTCCCAGCCCTATAGGGATGATGGAATTGGGTGTGTGTGTGTCTAAACCATCCTCCATAAACTGCAACCCTCCAAAGGGTAGTGATACCAAGAACCGTTTTGATCAGATGAACCCTTTTTTGAAGACAAGGGTACTTTGTAAGGCAAAGGGTTCTACCTAGAACCTTTAACATTTTAAGAACTGTTTTTGGAAGAAAGGGTTCTTTGATGATTCTTTGGAAGGCAAAACGGATTATTTGGAAGGCAAGAAGGGTTCTACATAGAGCCTTATATAATATTTCCCAGCATGCTCCATTGCAGGGAGATTTTCAGAATTGTTTGTTTCACTGTAATATCTGTTTTTGCATGTAATTGATTGGTTGATACATTTAACGCGACACAAAGATAAATAACATACCGTTTTCTAAACTAATCCAATCTGTTAGTAATTGGATTTATTTCACCCGTTTGAGGTAGTCTCAGTACTCAATCTTCCCTACCCTGGCAGTCATTCTGAATGCAGGTTGCGGGTGATTAACAATTCCACTTGTTGGATATCCTAACTCTGGTTGGATTCCAATAGGAATTCCAATAAATTTGATTTGACATCACTTTGCAAGCTAGCATAATTCGACTTGCAGGCCTGAAGTGGCCTGTAAACCAGGAAAGCCCTCAAAAAAAGGCCTTATGATATATGTAATTTTAAAGGCTGATAAGGCTGGTGGAACCTTTCATAGATAAAAGGGTTCTCGGTAGAACTCTTCATAGAGTGTTCTAGGTAGAACCATATACAAGGGGTTCTTTAAAGAACCCTACATATAGGGTTCTAGATAAGCCATTTCTCCATAAACTGCAAAGGGTTCTGCCCAGCACCAAAAAGGGTTCCCCCATTGGGACAAACAGAAGAACCCTGTATGGTTCTACTTACCATAGCCCAGAGAGAGCAGGAGGGTCGTCAGCAGAGCCTGCAGTCCACAGACAGGGACCACCGCACCCAGCATCCTGGACCTGAGAGAAAGAGAGAGAGATCTTTAGAATTATAATCACTCAAGTTGTCGATATGTTTGCATGTACACTCCCTATCTCCTTCCCTTAACGTTCCAGCTAGTGGAGAGGAGTGGAGACAGGAGGAGACAGCTGAGAGGTGGACAGGAGGCACAGCCATTAGAATCCCATCACAGACAGGCCCTTCTAGTGACAAATCAGACAGGAGTGATTTCTGTGGTTTGAAATCACCTGCTGGCCCTACATCAGGGGAGGGCACTGATAATGTAGCTGACTTTACAATCTCCCTACAATCAAAGACTGATTTCTGCCTAGAACAGCCCAGTCAGTAGGTCTACAATACAGTCTGATTGACAATCAGGTGGATAATATATTTGTATTGAAGAACATGTTATTATTTGGCAACCCATCAGCTTCCTCTGATTCCCATACCAAAATAAAGTGTGTTTTCACTGTTCTACATCAAAACAGCTGAGCAACACAACACAACAAGCAAATACAACATGATTGAAGCCTATTCCAATTGAAGCCTATTCCATTGACAATTGTTACACATGGCATATTTGACATTTTCACTAAGCACACACAAAATCAAAGGAATTCTTGGATCTAGTGAGGGTGGAGGCAGCTGGTATGTGAGAGAGAGCAGTGTTTATATTAGTTTATTGGAAAATGCACCTTTTCTGTGTCATTGGGAAGGTGAAAAACAGCCTCACGGGTTGACTCCTTACATTTGGAAATATAATGCTACAGAACGTGTCATCCTTGCCACATTAGATTACTTATTTTATTTCAATAATTGTTTTTCTTTCACATATTTTCCAATAAGAATACAAACAAATGTGCGTAGAGATTTTTCTATTGAAGCTTATGTCAAATGTAAGTGATTTGCTTATTTTTTATATTTATAAAAGTACAGACTCTGAGCTTCAAAATGGTATATCGTACGTTGTAGTTGGAGGAAACATAGGAACGTTATGCTGGGAAAGTTGATAAACATGGTATCCTACTTAAAAGACAAGTAGGGGAAAATACCCTTTCGAAAGATATTTATGAAAGTTTCACACTGACTAGAGAGCTCTTGTTTGTTTACGCCCATTCAGCATCGTTTGCACAATCTTAAGCATTAGCCCCACCCCACCCACACATGTAAACGCGTGTGAGTCAGCATGGCATTGTCCTCCAGAAAGTAGGTCTCTCCATAAACACAGCTAAATTCACAGAAGCAATGTTTTTGAGAGCTGTAGCAACACTTTTGCAGTTGTCCATAACTGTATCTCTCCAAAAATCTGAGTTACATAAATCGATATACTGACCAGGGAGGAGCCCATTCAGTTAGACAGACCAATCAGGACTCATCTCTCAGGATGTCCAACCGTTCCATTATCTCGGCCAATCATGACTATCCAGGAAAGACGTCGTCTTTCTCCCTATATAGCTCAGTGCTTTCTCCTTGGCTCAACTAGAATGATAATAAAAAATGTGTATTCATATTTATTGATCTAATGCAAGTTTGTAATTAAGCCACGTGAAAGTTCACATGTTCAAGAAGGCATTTCTGACAAAAATAAACATTTGCAAATGGCCCAACTGTGAAGTAGGAACCAGCAGCAGACTCTGTACCTGGTCGCATTTCTTAATGAAGAAAAGTGAGGTTCTAATCTCAATCTTGAACGAAGAATCATGAAAACCCAGTGAAAAATATGCCTTCAATTAAATTCAAATCAAATAAAAATGTATTTGTCAAATGCTCCAAATACAACAGTTGAAATGCTTACTTAACCAACAATGCAGTTCAAGAAATAGAGTTAAGAAAATATTTACTAAATAAAAGAAAGGTTTTTATTTTGTATATTTTTTTAAATAACACAATAAAATTACATAACAATAACAAGGCTATATACAGGGGGTACCTGTACCGAGTCAATGTGCTGGGGTATAGGTTAGTCAAGGCAATTTGTAAAATGACTATGCATAGATAATAAACAGCGAGTAGCAGCAGTGTAAAAACAAAGGAGGGGAGGGTGGTGTCAATGTAATCGTCTGGGTGGCCATTTATTAATTGTTCAGCTGTCTTAAGGCTTGGGGGTAGAAGCTGTTAAGGAGCCTTTTGGTCCTAGACTTGGCGCTCTGGTAGCCCTTGCCGTGCGGTAGCAGAGAGAACAGTCTATGACTTTTGTGACTGTAGTCTTTGACAATTTTTGGGATCTTCCTCTGACACTGCCTAGTATATAGGACCTGGATGGTAGGAAGCTTGGCCCCAGTGATGTACTGGACCGTACGCACTACCCTCTGTAGTGCAGTTGCCATACCAGGCGGTCAGGATGCTCTCGATGGTGCAGTTATAGAACTTTTTGATGATCTGGGGATCCACGCCAGATCTTTTCAGTCTCCTTAGGGGCAAATGTGTCTTGGTGTGTTTGGACCATGACAGTTCATTGATGATGTGGACACCAAGGAACTTGAAACTCTCGACCTGTTCCACCTCAGCTCCAACAATGTTAAAGGGGGCCTGTTCGGCCCTCCTTTTCCTATATTCCACGATCAGCTCCTTTGTCTTGCTCACACTGAGGGAGAGGTTGTTGTCCTGGCACCACACTGCCAGGTCTGTCAGTGATCAGGCCTACCACTGTTGAATACAACTTTACTAACCCCCCCAGGGACAACATTGTCAGAGCACAAGCACACATTTACATCAATTCTCCACATTATACAGCATAAAGAGATAAGCAACCAGCTTTACAACCAGGTACAGTATCTGCCTGGTTCAACTAAGCTAAACTCTGACCTGTCTGTTGTTACAGTATGACAAAGGGTTAACACCTGTCCAGTCCAGTCCAGATAGTAGGGTCCAGTGTGTGTTGAGTGTAAACTAAATTCCAGTGAGATGTCAGTCCCTGGATGGAGGACAGAGAAACCCTGTGTATAAATAATGGATGTGGCAGCTCTGGAGATACGACGTCCAGCCCGGCGCGGCGGCCAAGGGGCGAAATCCGAGGCGAGGGTACCAGAGATGGGACACAGATAGCTGGTGTCCATTACAGCCACGCTATTCGCTCAGACTGTCTCAAAGGCAATCAAGGACAAACACAGACAGCCCAGCCAGGCTATTCTCTATGGGAGGAATATAGATGGGACCATTTAGGCATGCTTTATCCCTCCTAAATATTACAGGAACAACAGAACAATGCTTGAATGCTGCCCAAATGATGATGTGATATCATGCTAGGGGCAGGACTTTTTCCCAATCACGTGACCTGACCAGGGAAAACTTCTGGCCCTAGCAATAGCCTCCGGCCTACAGTACTTCCTGTTTAGGAAAATTCAGAGCCATAATTATTAGGCTCCTTAGTACCATGCTAGGGGTGCGGGAAGAATGCCTAGTGAATTCCTGGCTAACCAAGCCTAGAAAATATCATATTCCCTTTTCTAGACTACTTGTATCTCCAAAGGCTCTTCATGACACACAGATCCACCTCAGTTCAATCCCAGATCAATACAGTCTCTTCAGAGCACCGTAGCCATTTCTCCACATCATCAATAATAAGAAAGCCCTCTATTCATGTGTGTTCTATAGGGCTAAGTCACAACGTTATGTTGGCTCTGACCTTGCCACATCATCAATACAAAGAAGGCCTTTTGGTGGCCATAAGCGAGATTTGGTTAGGGGGGGGGCAAAACATTTTAGTGGCCCCCCTCTTGACGACGGCGGAGATAAACATTTTAGTTTTAAAGGTCATCTCCTGCTATTCTACACATTTTGCCATGGGGCGTAGTGAGAACATTTTGCAAATGTATAACACATTTCATGCAATTCTACTCACTTTGCCATGACTTATGCCATGTTAATATGATATCTGAGTGAGAGTGACTAATGAAATCAATGGAGGCCCCCTGGTGGTCAGGGCCCCTAGGCACGTGCCCTGGTTTCCCATTCGGTATTCGGCAATGATTAGTCTAGTTTACCAATATTTTTTCTTTTAGCTGACATGGCTTATTGAGTGAATGTCAGTGACTGACATACAAGAGATAAACTGTTGATGCACAACCAAATGTAGAAATGACACCTTGGGTATTCTACTTTTCGAACCCCGAATGAGTTCCTCACTCTTTACGTTGCTTATGCCCAGGGCCGGCCCTCCTTGCCACTATCTTTTTCTTTGCATCTCTCTCTCTCTCTCTCTCTCTCTCTCTCTCTCTCTCTCTCTCTCTCTCTCTCTCTCTCTCTCAGCACTTATTCTTCTTGTCTTCGACCTCTATGCTGCCAGCGTGACTCAGGAGTATCTCTTAATAGTATTTTCGAGTTGGAGCCATACTGTTCTACCGGACCTCTGTAAGCAGGGGACAGCCGACAAGCTGTGAGTGTCCTTTCAAATACCAACTCTCTCTGCTCCGCTGGCTCACCGGACTGGACGTCACCACAACGCCAACATGAACCTGCTGCTGTATAGACAATGAAGCTGCCAGTTGAGGACTTGTGAGGCGTCTGTTTCTCAAACTAGACACTCTAATGTACTTGTCCTCTTGCTCAGTTGTGCACCGGGGCCTCCCACTCCTCTTTCTATTCTGCTGCTGTTCTGTGAAGGGAGTAGTGCACAGCTTTGTACGAGATCTTCAGTTTTTTGGAATAGCCTTCATTTCTCAGAACAAGAATAGACTGACGAGTTTCAGAGGAAAGTTCTATGTTTCTTTCCATTTTGAGCCTGTATTTGAACCCACAAACGCTGATGCTCCAGATACTCAACTAGTCTAAAGAAGGCCAGTTTTATTGCTTCTTTAATCAGAACAACAGTTTCCAGCTGTGATAACATAATTGCAAAAGGGTTTTCTAATGATAAATTTGCCTTTTAAAATGATAAACTTGGATTAGCTAACACAACGTGCCATTGGAACACAGGAGTGATGGTTGCTGATAATGGGCCTCTGTATTCTTATGTAGATATTCCATAAAAAATCTGCCATTTCCAGCTACAATAGTAATTTACAACATTAACAATGTCTACACTGTATTTATGATCAATTTGATGTTATTTTAACGGAAAAACAAGGACATTTCTAAGTGACCCCAAACTTTTGAACGGTAGTGTACATTTGCAGGAACCATATTGCTGAACTTCCATATTGTATAGTAAATGTTCTCTTTATAATGCTACATTTGCAGGACAAAGTTGGCCTTTATGAGCTGCTTCTCCCTCCTCAATTGGTTGTGTTATCCCTTGGTGAGTTTTTGTTTTGATGCATAATGATAAAAGCATCCAGATGAAAACAATGCTGAGACCGCAGAGCTAAAAGCTAACTTATAAAACCTGAATGAGGAGAGAACACAAGAAAGGAGATCATGCGGGAAGAAAGGAGATCATGCGTTTTCTGGGGCACAACAAACACAATGTCTGTCTGTGGTGCAGTACATTCAGATGTCTATCTGTGGTGCAGTATATTCAGATGTCTCTCTGTGGTGCAGTACATTCAGATGTCTGTCTGTGGTGCAGTACATTCAAATGTCTCTCTGTGGTGCAGTACATTCAAATGTCTCTCTGTGGTGCAGTACATTCAAATGTCTCTCTGTGGTGCAGTACATTCATATGTCTGTCTGTGGTGCAGTACATTCAGATGTCTCTCTGTGGTGCAGTACATTCAGATGTCTGTTTGTGGTGCAGTACATTCAGATGTCTGTTTGTGGTGCAGTACATTCAAATGTGTCTGTGGTGCAGTACATTCAGATGTCTGTCTGTGGTGCAGTACATTCAAATGTCTCTCTGTGGTGCAGTACATTCAGATGTCTCTCTGTGGTGCAGTACATTCAGATGTCTGTTTGTGGTGCAGTACATTCAGATGTCTCTCTGTGGTGCAGTACATTCAGATGTCTGTTTGTGGTGCAGTACATTCAAATGTGTCTGTGGTGCAGTACATTCAGATGTCTGTTTGTAGTGCAGTACATTCCGATGTCTGTTTGTGGTGCAGTACATTCAGATGGCCCATTGGCATGGCATTTGGTTGAGCGCTCTGACTCTAGCTAGCTAGCATCCACGCTAGCATCCACACTAAAATCCATGCTAGCATCCAGCACTCTGACTTCCTAGCTAGCATCCACACTAGCATCCACACAAATGCCAAGCCGGAGCGGATGAGTGCAACTTGAATCTTAAGCAGCCATTTATTTCCCTGGCCTGTATGGGTACTATATGAGAGCCCGTAGCTGGCCTGTGGGTCCCCCTCCACCAGTCTGGCTCTGCATCATCATCGCAGCCTACCATCTGCTCTCACACACGGGCATACAAAAACACACATACATAAATTAAAGCGCACGCACATTCCACCATGATTGAGGCTGAAGGCTCAGTTCATAAAAGGAGGATTATTGGCATTTCAACAGCGTTGAATGATAATGAAGTCAATGCCAACCTCCTGTATGGGCGTGAGAATGTCGGCGTGTGTGTGAATGCATGTGCATGCGTGTGTTCTTTGTGTGTGAGTGTGTTTTATGTATGGGTGTGTGTGTGAGCCTATTTGTCCCTGTGAGTGTTTGTATGAGTGTTTCTCAGTGAACATGCAGTAGTGTGCCCTTGTTCCCTATATGAGTGAGGGATTGTTTATGCTGACATGAAAAGATGCAATTAAGCAGGAGATGCTATTCATGGGACGAAGGGAGGGAGGGAGGGAGGGAGGGAGGGAGGGAGGGAGGGAGGGAGGGAGGAGGGAGGAGGCTGTGTGCCACATTAACGCTAAACTCCTGAAAGGCCCTGTCAATTACACTGGAGTGCTCCTCACGGGCCCTCTCTCTCTCTCTCGCCGATTGCATCTAATGTGCCTGGATGTGACCAGGGCAGCAGGGAATGCAGAGTGTGTTTATTTCCCCTGCATACAAGTGTGTATTTATACTGTATGTTTTTCTACTCTCCTGATGATGCTACCAACAACACAAAAGGTTGGATGTGTTCTCGCATCGTGGCCAAGCGCTGGGCAGTGAAAGAGACAAAGGGGAAAGTATAGGAGAGGATTTCTCCATGCAGAGTCTGCCCAGGACTGTGTGAAAGCATATTACTTCCACCTCAAAGAAACAGTGTCTCCCTCTGCCCTCTCTCTCCTATTCAGATGAGCAACCTACCAATGAAATGAGCCTGGCTGGAAGTCAGGGCTTGGCTGGAGGTGTAATATCTCTCCTCTTTAAGATGAAAATAACATATTGCTCCAATTTGGCATCCAACAGGAGTGGCGTGGTCCTGATTTTAAACGAGAGAGAGAGAGAGAGAGAGAGAGAGAGAGAGAGAGAGAGAGATATAAAAGTGGAAAGAGTGATCGACGCTCAGGGGCCGTAAAGCCACTTTACAATGTGGCAAATGTTTAACTTGTTCTTGAGCACATCAAGGTCTCCTTGCCTGCTGTCTACAAGAGGAACGTACATTTGGGCTAAAAGTAAAGTATATTGAAAAAATTTCAGCGCAGCGTCAGACACAAGCAGGCTGTGACTGACAGGGCTTATTTAGGGAAAGCCTAGCGGTTAAGTGCATTGGGCCAGTAACTGAAAGGTCGCTGGTTCAAATCCTATGCCAACTAGGTAAAAAATCTGTCGATGTGCTCTTGAGCAAGGCACTTAACCCTAATTGATCCTGTAAGTCGCTCAGGATAAGAGTGTCTGCTAAATTACTGAAATGTTTAAATTTAAAATGTAAATAAATGTGTGTCCTGTTCTGTCTGCTGTTGCCTTACCTAACCAACCCATCACTGTAACCTTGGTGTTAGATCAATACTTGACAATCACAGAGGATGAGAAGGAGGAGGAGGAGGAGGGGCAGTGGTTAGCTATGGCATGCTGAGCCCAAGGAGCCTCTGTAGCAATGGCATGGCTGGCCCAGCGACCATACACACACACACACAGAACCTCCTTCACCAACCCCCAACCTTTGCAGCAATGGCAGTCACAAAAACCCCATTCCTCCAAAGAGTAGGGATAAAACCCCATCCCTCTGACAGTGACTGAGCCTAAACCCTCCCCAAACTCCCTAAGGCGTTCACGCCTGCAGGGAGCTGTCACAGACAGTGTCACCCCCAGTGTGTTACCCATGGGTTTAACAGAGCGGGCCCAGGACCCTGGACCTTGTTTAGGGAAACATCCCCCACCACAACACACGTCTCAGATGCAGCGCACCGCAACCGCCGTGCAGAGACCATGTCATCACTTCATTATTGGCCGAGATCTGGGGAGAGTAGGGAGGCCGGCTGTTAACACTCAGTTGATCAACGGGCTACAGGCCACTGAATCACGTTTCAGTAACATTCACTCTAATATGCTGCTGAGATAAACTCTTACATATAAACATCAGAGGATTATATTGTGTTCCCAACTTCCCAAATGAAGACTGGGGGGGACTTTTAAGATTTTGATTATGGTGTAACCCCCACTCTAAGACACACTCCCCCACCACACCTCCACTCTAAGACCCCCACCACACATGCACACACACACACACCACACCACACACACACACACACACACACACACACACACACACACACACTCAAATCAGTAGAGTCACAGTCAATTGAAGACACCAACCCACCAGACCTGTTATTACTTGAGTACTTTCAAATACATGAAAATACTTTCCAAGTGTATTTCCAAATACAGTCCAATATTCAACTACTTGTGTTTTCAAATAAAAAAATATCTAAATACTTACTTCCAAATGACTTTGAAATGAGTTAAAATACCTTGTATGTGTGGCAACCGAGGTCTGGTTGCCACACATACAGAACGGATAATATGTCATCACCCAGGATTCCTCAGTCAGTAACACATGCCCATGTCTCCCCTGTGTGAACTAGATAACTTTGATATCTGTGAGTTATTAGGAACAACAATGAACAATTAGCTCCAGTACACCATCCCTCAGCACTGCTCAGCACTCCCCACACTGTGAAAGGGAGGTTAATTAACTAACGATAGGAGCTGTCTGTCTGCTGTTTAGGAAGCTCTCTAATCCATTCCCTGAGTTAAACACACACACGCACACACAAGCAGGAGAGAGACTGTGGGGAGACGCTTGGAGAGAGTTTGTGGAGGCGCCTCTCCTAGTCCATCACGGTGCTGTGGTGTGTGGGTGTGTGTGTGGGTTGGTGGGTGTGTGTGTATCTCTGTGTGTGTGTGTGTGTGTGTGCGCTGTTGGTTTGTGCCCGTAGCAGTGTTTTAATGAGGCTTAACTCTCCCACTGTGGGAGTCAGGGGATCTACTTTTTTACCTTGTCTCTACAGCTGAAGGCTGCTTTTGTTTTAATCATGCCATAAATTACAATACCGTCTGAGATGATGCAAGAATGGTGACAAATGGATGCAGGGACTATGGAAAGTAAGTGGGTAGGGGGTTAGGGGTTGTCAATAGAGCTTAGCTGGACGTTCCGGGCTTCACACAGCAGCCTGCAGGCACGCACGCACACACAAACAGACAAACAAACACACCAGTTGTGATCGCAGAACCTATTCTGTCCCACGCCATTTCATCCAATCACTTTATGAAATTAAAGCTCATTAAACCATCAGTCACTCCGCACACTGTGAAGCATATGCTGCCTCCGGAGATATCGCTGCGTCCCCAACTAAACACACACACACACAAACCCAAACCGCATTGGGGAAATTTGCCCACTGTTATGGGGACCTGGATGTCTGCATCACAATCACAGCACCTGAGACATATAGAGGAGCCTTGTGTCCCCACCACACACACAAACACACACCCTATCAATCCACACACACCCTCTCAATCCACACACACCCAAAGCCCATCAGAGCCAGAGGGACGTAGACAGACAGAGACAGCCAGATGGGCAGGCTGCCTAGACTAGCTACTGAGGCCCCCTGACAGTCATACAAACACAATAATGATCCAGTCAGATAAGGACCACATGTGTCCTGTCCTCAGCAGCACATGAGAGCTTGACTGACAACTGCTAAACGGTACGCATGGAGCAGGTGCACTTTGCCTCTAATGATTTAATGAACACAATGTCCCATCAACTCAAAGCCAATGTGAAGGTTTTGGCAGATATTTCAATCAATTACTCAGTTACGTACAACAAAATGTCAATCCAAGTTAATGTATGTGTTATATTTAATTAATCTGTGAAATATATATATTTTTTTCTGAGTTGAATTCATTCTCCATTGACTGGGAAATAAGGACAATAAGATCCAGAGTGATGGTAAAGAAATACAAAATCAATATGAAGAGGTAAGAATGGAATGATAGACCGGAGAGAGAGAGAGAATCTTAACAAAGGTGGAACCATAAAGAAGGGATTGAGGGAATGAAGCAGTGAAGGAGAGAGAAGAGAATGTAGAGGATATGGTAGACGGGGGTGAGACTTCCAGTCTTCCAGTCAGACGTGAGCGAAATGACACATCAAACAGAGACACGCTCACAATAGTTGAGATGAGCTTTGGAAGAGAAATGTGACAGATAGACAGAGAAGAGAAAGAGTGAGAGTGATAAAGAAAGAGAGTGAAAATTGGGGAGAGGCGAAGAGAGAATCAAAGAGAGATATGCTGAGTTGAAAAGAGAGTGTGAAAGTTAGAAATGTAGCGGAAGTGTGTGCGTGTGTGTGTGTGTGTGTGTGTGTGTGTGTGTGTGTGTGTGTGTGTGTGTGTGTGTGTGTGTGTGTGTGTGTGTGTGTGTGTGTGTGTGTGTGTGTGTGTGTGTGTGTGTGAAAGAGAGGGAGGGAGAAAATAAGTTGAAAAGAGAGTGTGAAAGTTAGAAACGTAGCGAAAGAAAAAGAGTGGGTGTGTGTGTGTGTGTGTGAGAGGGAGAGTTAGAAGAAGAGCGAGAGAGACACACAAACACAGGAAGTCAAACTCTTTCACCTGAGGTACAGTACAGTACTGAGAAACACTAAGAAAAGCCTGTGTGAGCTCAGCCTGGGTGGTTGTTTTAAAGTGCTTCTGCTTATTAAATAATCACACTTAGAGCAGCTAATGAGTAATGAAAGCCTGCAGATGTTTCTGGATCCTGTTAGAAGGAGAGAGGTGACAGGGGTAGATGAGTGTTGTTTGGGAGGTGTCAGAGGAGAGAAGGAAGGAGAGAGTGAAATAACTAGAGGGGGAAAGAAATGTGTGAGAGACAGATAACGAGAGAGAGTGGGAGAGGAGAGAGCAGGAGGGAAGGAGATTAAGAGAGAAGGTGAGGGAGGATGAGTTACAGAAAGAGAGAAAAATAAGAAAGAGAGAGCGAGAGAGAGAGAGAGAGAGAGAGAGAGAGAGAGAGAGAGAGAGAGAGAGAGAGAGAGAGAGAGAGAGAGAGAGAGAGAGAGAGAGAGACTGTAGAGAAAAAGACAAAGAAAGAGAAAACACTGGGAGTGCAATGTAAAGGTTTTGGCTCGGTGATGGTCTCTCTGTTGTCTGAAATAGATACAGAATGGGATCCCCCGGCCATATTGATTCAGAGGCACAGACTCGTTTGGAAAATAAGAATGGATGGCTTCTCCTTTAGGTCAGGGTTAATTTATTTATTTATCTGTCAGGCAGAGAGGGACATCTCCCAGCGTTCAAATGTTGAGGTCAGAAAACTAATTTCACAGAGAAAGCTACAGGTAGATTTGCCTTTTAAAGATGCACTCCGCCATTTCCTGGTTGCTAAAATACTAAAAGTTTGCCTAATTTCACTTTATGTGACAAAACAAGCAAGTGCAGTGTAGAGAATAATTGTACCATCTAAACTGCTGTGAAATATATTTTCCATAACCAATAATTATGTATTTTCAGCTGTTTGAAGCTGGTGGACTAAACCGAAAGTAAAAGACTAAACTTAAGCACGGGAAGCATAGAAATAGATCTACTGCTCCTTACAATTGCTTTCAATGAGAATGACAGATCTATAACTCACATTTCTATGTGAATTTGGTTGGGTCGGCCCAAAAGTGACATCTTGCAGCTTTAAGTGAGTGTGGGAAAGGATGATAGGTATGGGTAATGTTAACTGCAGAAGGACCAAGATTCAAAATACCTGGTGATTCACAAAGTATTTTTCATGAAGTTCTCCCTCTGCTGTGGTTCTGTGGTTGGTTATGTGTAATAAGCATCAATAAGCCACCAGAGCAATCGAATAAAAAGCATTTGTGTTATAAAAACTAAAGAATGTTGGCATTGAATCGGCAACCGGTTTTTCTCTATCAACAATGTGAATGTTCAATGTAACTCTTTTTGACAGTCTGATTGCTCATAGTAATTCCTTAGTATCATTAACACCATCAATGTCCATAGTATCATTCTGACAAAGGGAGACGTTGAATGTGGAAAACAAAGCCAAAGAATCAACAGGGTTTTCTATCATATTTTTTCCTGCTCTCTTTCTCTCCCAGAGTAATGCTCCAGATATCACAGTACAGTATTACCCATCCTTTCTCCCTCATCCCTCTTTCCTTCCCTCGCTCTCTCCTCCCTCCTTTACCACCCCCATCTTGTAAGCTACACAGGCTCCCGGGTAATTGCATTTCAACAGACAGTTCAAACGATGGCATGAAATAATTAGTGACAAAACTGATGCAATCTCCGGCATGTTGATCATCTTGCCAGCCCTGCTGTGGCCTCAGGGAGAGGTACTGTAGGTGCTGGTGGGATAAAGTGGATCCTCTATTGGTTTATACTGAACACAAACCTGGTACACTACACACTACACGGTTACTATATTCTATGGTGATGCAGGGAGGGATAGTTTCGTGGTAGATGACAGTGCAGGCTGTGGTACATGTATACTGTATAGGCTGCACACGTGATGCATGCACACCACACAGACACACTCTACAGGATAACTAGCCTAAATGATATGGATCTGCATTGATTCTGCTGCTCTGTTTTCACCAGGACGAATGAACAAAGAGGCAGCACATCTTCCTGACTCCGACTTAGAACACTTTTATCAGCGGCGCCCAGGCATGTTTCTACCGGTAATTGGCACGCTTTAAATGATCTGACTGCTACTGTCTGTACCACACAGAGCCGTGATGGAGGCACAGTGTCATATGATCTGGCTGACTGACTGATGCTCATCTGGAAACCATTGCTCTGCTGTGCCGAAGTTTAAAGATACTTTTAAAGTTTCACTGATAATCCTACCATAGCCAGGTGTTCAAATGGGAAGATTTTGATGGGCATACTTGATGGTAACGTGGAATGGAATTGTGTACATGCAATTAATATTCTGCGTCCTTACATGCCATGTACAGTGCATTCGATAAGTATTCAGACCCCTTGACTTTTTCCACATTTTGTTATGTTACAACCTTATTCTAAAATGTATTAAATTGTTTGTTTTCCTCATCAATCTACACACAATACCACATAAAGACCAAGCAAAAACAGGTTTTTAGAATAAAAAACCCTGAATTATCACATTTACATAAGTATTCAGACCCTTCACTTAGTACTTTGTTGAAGCACCTTTGGCAGCGATTGCAGCCTGGAGTCTTGGTTATAACGCTACAAGCTTGGCACACCTGTATTGGGGAGTTTCTCCCATTCCTCTCTGCAGATCCTTTCAAGCGCTGTCAGATCGGTTGTCCAGAATCTGGCTGGGCAACTCAAGGACATTCAGAGACTTGTCCCGAAGCCAGTCCTGCGTTGTCTTTGCTGTGTGCTTAGGGTCGTTGTCCTGTTGGAAGGTGAACCTTCACCCCATTCTGGTGTCCTGAGCAGGTTTTGGAGCAGGTTTTCATCAAGGATCCCACCACCATGCTTCACCTTAGGGACAGTGCCAGGTTTCCTCCAGACGTGACGCTTGGCATTCAGGCCAAAGAGTTCAATCTTGGTATCATCAGACCAGGGAATCTTGTTTCTCATGGTCTGAGAATCCTTTAGGTGCCTTTTGGCAAAATTCAAGCGGGCTGTCTGAGGAGTTGCTTCCATTTGGCCACTCTACCATAAAGGCCTGATTGGTGGAGTGCTGCAGAGATGGTTGTTCTTCTGGAAGGTTCTAGCATCTTCACAGAGGAACTCAGGAGCTCTGTCAGAGTGACCATCGGGTTCTTAGTCACCTCCCTGACCAAGGCCCTTCTCCCCGATTGCTCAGTTTGGCCGGGAGGCCAGCTCTAGGAAGAATATTGGTTCTTCCATTGAAGAAGAGGTTTGTGTTCTTGGGGACCTTCAATGCTGCAGACATTCCAGATCTGTGCCTCGAGCTCTACGGACAATTCCTTCAGCCTCATGGCTTGGTTTTTGCTGTGACATGCACTGTCATCTGTGGGACCTTATATGGACAGGTGTGTGCCTTTCCAAATCATGTCCAATCAATTGAATTTACCACAGGTTGACTCCAATCAAGTTGTAGAAACATCTCAAGGATGATCAATGGAAACAGGATTCACCTGAGCTCAATTTCAAGTCTCACAGCAAAGGACATGAATACTTATGTAAATAAGGTATTTTTTATTTTTTATTTTATGTAAATGTGCAAAAATGTTTAAAAACCTGTTATCGCTTTGTTCTTATGGGGTATTGTGTGTAGATTGATAAGGAAAATGCTTTATAGAAATCAATTTTTGAATAAGGCTGTAATGTAACAACATTTTTAAAAATGGAAGGGTTCTGTATACTTTCCAAATGCACTGTATGCTACAGATAACATGGGATTTCATGTCAAAAGCGAGTAGGGGCATCATAATGATGTAATATTGTTGAATGGCTATTTCATTTAAATGATGAACTGCTGTTATAGGTCAATGCCCTAACTTCTTCCTTTTCTCTGCAGTTCTTTCCTTCCACCTTTGTAAGCCTAAGGACAAGGATTAATATGATACTGTGTAACAGATGACCATGAAAAATGAGGATCGGCAGTAAAGATCCTATTAGTCTGTAGTGAAATACCACAGCGTAGAATTAAACTGGATTTAACAGCCAAGGAATTTAAAGCAAAGGAATGATTTGCTCTCCATTGTTGCTGTATTGTACCTAAATTACAGCATTTGCAAGTAAGGCCTGCCTGTAAATGTAATAACATTTCAAAGACTTTACTTTATTCCTGAGAATGTGTCTAGAGAGTGCGGGGCTTGATAAATTCCACTGCACTCCGTAAGTGAATTTTAGATTCATGAGCCAGTGCTTCCAAACTATATCTTTGGAAATGTATTTGTCTGAATGATTTTGGCATTTTCTAAGATCAAAACAGCGAGGACCCCAGAAATGAGTTTAGTTCTGGGCTGCAAACATATTAACGCTCCACAAAACATTGATACTCGTTTAGCTCCATGTTACTTGATGAGGTAAGAATCTAAACATGAAACAAACAAGCAATCAACAGATTATTTTCCTGCAGTTCAGAGTTCTACCTTTTTTAATGTGACACCTACATTTTCATGTATTCCACTTGGCCATGTCGTCATCCCAAAAAGTTCTCGTTCTCAATGACTTACTGTATCTAGTATTATATTAATTAATTTGCATACGATTGCATTGTCATGGCATCCACATAGTGTTTGAGTGTTTGAGTGTTATTGAAACCACTGCATCTCTGTAATCCCAATAATTTATCATGTATCAAGGCCACAGCCAGCCGGATGGAAGTGTTTTGAACCACTGTGTCCTCAGCTGGCATAAATTGATTAATGGGCTGCAATTACTAACAACAGAGACAGGATTGGGCAGACACCCCCATTCACATTAATGGTACAACATGTCCCCAAAAACAAGAGCGAATGCCAGCCACATTATGACGAGGGCCCTTCATTCTTTGTGTTTATAATCAATCTGGCCTGGCCCTAGAGTGCTAATGCCTTTTTTTGTGTGACACTCCAAATTAGTGCCCAGTAAACACAGTGGTGATGGATTCAGGCGTTAAGCGTCCTAGTACAGTAGATGTACAGGCCTGTGTCAAATGAGAGAGGAGAGGCTCATTTAAATCTCATAGAGAGCATGTTGACATGCCAACATAACCTCCTCCATCCTATAATTATCCTCCTCGCTCGAGGACAGTGAGGAAGAGAGAGTGGAGGAGAGGAAGAGAGGGAGAGTTAAGGGCGCCATCTTTCATCTTTATCAGCCCTATCTCATCAGATTGGGAGGGGGGCCAGCTTCCTGCGAACCATCGGTACCAGGAGAACAGATTGCAAACACCTAGAGACAGAAGGGCTAGGCCCGGCCCATTTGCTCCGAAACAGAACACACTCTCTCTCTGTCTGCTGTGACGGTCTCGCTCTCTCTCTCTACTGTGAAAGTAACTCTCTCTCTGTCTCTCTGCTGTGAAGGTCTCTTACTCTCTCTGTCTCTGTCTCTCTCACTCGTAGCCTGTCAACAAACTCACCTATTTCCCCTCTCAACCCTCTATCCCTCTGTGCTACCCCTCTCTCCAAGTTTCTTTCTTTCCCCCGTTCATGTCCTCCCTATACCCCCACACATCTCCAGAGACAGCACTGGCAAAGGCCACGGTGCAACCCTCCCCCTATCTCACCCTCTACATCACACCCATCTCCTCAGCCCCAATCATCCACATACTACAGCGCACACACCCTCCCATCCATCGTATCCCATCCTGGCACATATTCCCTAATCTGGAGCAGAAGGTGTTATCACTGGAGAGAGAGCTCAAAGAGACAGCATCAGCACACAACATCACCTAACACACTTCTGTTTCTGCAGATCAGCTTCTGTAATAGTGAGATTCTATGCATGACGTCTCACATGTGTATCATCTGTGATGATACCAATTACATTGAATGCAACTTTACTTCCCTGAGTCGTATTCATTAGTGCACACCATAGAATAACGTTTTGCAAAGGAAAACAAAAGCCAGCTTTCTTATTGGACAAGATCAAATAATCCCTCCCTGTTTCAGTCCATTTTCATTCCATTTTGTGCCTAGTGAATGTAACAGTGAATTCCCTGGATCTCTCTGCAGCCTCACAGGTGTCAGCTTTCCATTCCAACTTAGTCTTAATGACTAAATTGGGGCAATTAATTAGCTTGATTTGTGGTGTTAACCTCAGCCCCTTCCACATGGGGCCTCGCATTTCTAACGGGGAGCCAGTCGATGTATACAGAAATTCATCGACTAGCCCTCTTGATACAGTGCTTATAAAGACGTATTGATAAACAGATGGATTGACTGAGAAAAGAGTATTGGCTTTCTCCAGCAGCGAGAGAAAGTGACTAAACAAGGAAGCCATGATGTAAAGAAGAGTAAAAACTCTAAAACTCCCACTTATACCTGGACTAACGCGCCTCGATCTCGTTTCATCTAGTTTCCTCTCCATCTCTCCATACACCTGCCGCCTGCAGGTTTTAGGTTTGTCAGTGAGCTCAGAAAAAACTTTTCTAAGGTCCCATCAAAGCCCCAGGCAGCCTGACTCAACTTCAGCCCCTCGGTGTGTCTCTGTATTGGGGTGCGGAGGGAGGGAGTGTGGTGCTGGAGCTGGAACCATGGAAGCATCCTGCTAGTATCCTGCTAGTACAGCTCTGATGGATGCAGTCCTGTCACTGGAGCCAACTGTTCCTGCACGGCGTGTGCCCAGCCTGCTTTTAATGGATGTCTCACACATGCCCAATTAATTCCTAATAATGTTTCCTTTCCCCATCCCCTGCCACTGCTGTCCCACCAACGGCAGTGTAGGCGGCTGTCTGGCGGGAGGAAGAGAGGAAGGAGGGAGTGGAAGAGGGAACGAGCAACAAACTGGAAGAGAAAGGAGAGGTTCGCTAGCCCATGGAGCAGGTAATGTGGCTAGGGGAGCGGCTAAATTGAAAAATGCTATAGTGCCTCAACATGGAGCTCCCACCAAGAGAGTACAAAAATGATTCAGAAACAATTCATTTCGAAAAGACAAAAATTCAATACAAAACCATATTGATAAAATATGTGTTATTTTTGTTATCTCTGCTCCAACACACAGCTCTCAAACACTATTACAACAAGCTAGGGTCCAAAAGCTTCTAAAGTTCCGCTCAATTAGCATTTTCAGTCAATACAATGGATGGAATAAACAAAAGGGAGAATAAAGCCATTTAAAATGTTCTTTAAAGGGAGTGACCTAAAGGGAAAACAACAGAACTAAACACAGTAGGGGTCTCATGTTAGCTTTATGAGCTCATAACAGACCTGTTATTTATTCATAAATGGGGCTGTTGGACACGCTTTGTATAATTAATGAGGATAACGGAGCCTGCCTCCCCATACGGCCTCACCTTATCACTTATACAGAGTACACTCTATGGATGACACCTTATTCTCTAGAGCACTACTTTTGACCAGATCCCATCATCCACAATACCCTATACAGGCTAATGCACTACTTTTGACCAGGGCACATAATGCACTATAGGGTGCCATTTCCGATGTACATACAGTATCATTATGGACTAATCAAAGGATGGAGCCATTATGTGGATCGTAGTGTTTACCAGATGAGACATAAAGGAGTCATTGTCCCCCAGCCCCCTTGCTATGCCAGACTACGTGTTGGAAAAGTCATTTAGCTAACTCATCAAACAATGTTTTCTGTTTAATTAAAAAACTCAGTCTGGCAGAGTGGGAGAGTTGGTGTGACGCTTGTGAAGTTAACGAACGGGAAGCAGGCTTGATTGAAATGGATGGGAGGATGAAGAGATGGAAATATTGAGGGATGGATGGATGGAGGATTGGCGTTGCAAGGAGAAGGACACAAGAATGCCAATCTTCTTCTGCAGAAGAAACTGTCTCTGAATAAACACCAACCCTTCAGAAGTTTTGAAGTCTTAAAAACGTGACGAAGCGGACCATCCCTCCATCCATCTCCTCCTTGGGCAGGAATCCATTGGGCAGGATGGACAGAAACATCGGGTATACATGCTGCCACACTAATCGTTTAACGCTGTTAGGTCTCGGACGGAAAAACATTGACAAGTAGTTTTCGTCATGTGTGCTTGGTGCAAAGGAGTTCGCTGAGGCACAAGAGTTCAGCCGTTCTCTGTCCTTCCCCCCATCCCAACCCCATGTTGGAGCAGATGAGCGGAGCGGTGAATAAGAGACAGCCAAGCGGTCCCAGAGCCCGGGCCTACTGCCCTCTCAGTATTACTGCGCTGCCACAGGAAAGCAAACACATCATTTATCTTCCCGCCAATGTAAAGACCAGATCCCATAGGAACTGGAGCTGGCAGTCCAATGCATCCATATGACAGAGTGATCAGGCCAGCTACATTTAAACTTCCTACTGGATACGAGCTAGCCTGGTCTCAGATCTGTTTGTGCTGTCTTGCCAACCCTTATGGTCATTGGCGTGACAATGACCGTAGGAGTTGGCAAAACAGCACAAACAGTTCTGGGAACAGGCTAGATTAATACGGCATCATTAATTAAGACAGCTTCTGCCATCGCGGGGCTGGTCGATCATAAAGCGAGAGTGGCCAATTAAAGACTGTGTGATATATAACACATGACAATGCTTTGATTGCAGCCGGGCAATGTGACGAGCGTCTATTCTACAATGCTCCTGCTTTCCTGATTAGGAATACGGGATAGCGTAATCAAACCCTGTGATTGCGACGGATCGAGCACCGACACTAAACGGCACTTTGAATGCTGTTTTGACCTAGATGTCTGGTATTAAAACTGAAGGGAGAGAGGGAGGAGAGGAGGGGGGCTGGGTTGGTGTTTTTGTTGCTGTGAAGAAGCTAATTAAGGGGTCTTTGAGACACAGTGACGGTAGGAAGCCCATGTTTCATCATTTGAGAATTATTTTATTTTTTGACTGATGAGAGAGTCATGATGAGGTACTGAGACTAGTGCTGGAGTCTGGAGAAAACAATCACAATCTGCATCCTGCAACTGCCCACTCTAGTGTCTTAAAGCCACTGCAGAGCAGCAGAGGGACCTGCACATTCAGCTCCATAATGACACTTCTTTCACTTCCCCAACCACTGTGGTCTGAAGCAATGTTGTCTTAATAAATCACAGGGGACCCTTTATGACCACAGTGCAGGTGTATTTCTTCATCCCCTCTGAGAAAAGGCTGCGTGCAAGGGGCTGAATAATAATTGAGCAATGACAAATCATACAGTATCTTAACCTATCTCTGTGTTTACACCAGACATGCTCAAGTGATCTGCTCGGCTTCTCCATTCCAGGAACTTTTTCATTCAAGACCATGGAGGCGAGTGCAAAACACCATTCCACAACGGTGGACTCACTGTGACCCCTTCAGAAGCCCAGAGAAGCCAGCCAGCTAATGGCTCTCCTCCATGCTGTCTTCTGGTCCTCGCTGGAGAGGCGTGTGGGGAGAGGAGCGCTGCCTGCGTCTGATCAGCCTCTGTCAAAACAATGAAGGTCACGCAAGCTGACGCCCAATTAGGGCTCCGCCAGTCGCCTGCTGCTCACGGAACAGCGGTTAAGCCTGTGGATAGAGGAGGGAGGAAAGGCTGGGGGAGGGAGAGTGGTAGTGGTGATGGGGCTTGGACACATTAAAGGAAAAGGGACAAAAGAAAAAAAAAACAAGGAGCCATTTTGACGCCATTAAGCCTTCAACGCTTGATGCAGCAGACCGAGGATTCAATACCAGACCCTTTCTCTCTTGTCTGATATTTTCATTAGAGGATTGGACAGTTCTCTAGCTGGTCGGAACAATTTGAGCTGCCTTAATACTCCTACTGGTCTGGTTCTGTAGCCCTAGTGGTTCTTGTGACATCAGCCAGGCACTAACAGCCCAGCTAATAGTGGTGTAGAGAAAAGAGGCATCCATCACTGGGAAAGCTCTCAAATCTATTGAACAGAGAGCGGGCCGTCGGGGCAGCCCCCACGCTTCGCGACAGTGTGTGTGCGTGCGTGTGAGCAGCTGCCAGATTAATCAGAAGGCCCCTGGACAGCCCCTGCTGACCAGAGGTGATTCCAGCAGACATACAGAAAGGCATTAAAGCCTGTTAATTACAGCTGAGGAGACAAAGGCCATGATGCCAGACAGACGGCCTGCCAGGGGAGAGACGTGCTCACTGGGACACACACACGGGCAGGGTAGGGGGGCCGAGAGGGGCGCAGGGATACCCCTCTGGGGTTGGGGAGAGTGGGGGCACGGAGGGGTTGGCATGGGGCAACATTCTGATGTTATTCTGATGCTGACATACACACTTTTGTGAAATACAGACACATAAGTATGCACACACTCACACAGACACCCAAACACATAAGGACACACACGCACACACAAACGTTGTTATCTAGTCTCTGCTAGATAACATATTACCCTTGCAAGAATAACATTATCCTTGCAAATCACTGCAAACAGAAACATTCCGCGTCTCGGGACTGAAGTATTTAGTGCCTCTCTCTTATTTTCTGCATTTCTCCTCCTCGATTTATTCTGTAGGATGACAGTTAATTACAGAAGGGAATTGGTTACAAGCCCACCAGTTAAGTGTATATGTGGCAAACAAAATGGAAAAGCAATTCAAATCACTTAGGAGAAGTTGCCTGCAGAGATTCTGTGTAACACGGCTAAATGCTAATTGTTTAACAACCCGGAGCCTAAAAGGTTGCAAATGCATCACTGAGACAACACAAAGAAACAGTGTTTTTCTTGTAAGTGTGTGTGTGTGTGTGTGTGTGTGTGTGTGTGTGTGTGTGTGTGTGTGTGTGTGTGTGTGTGTGTGTGTGTGTGTGTGTGTGTGTGTGTGTGTGTGTGTGTGTGTTTTATAGACACAAACTCTGATAACTCTAAATGAAACACATTTAGTCTCTTTAGTCTATAAAAAGTCAACATCAATGTTCTTCTGGGTTACTGACTTGCTGATGTTTCTTTCTTGAAATGGCAACGTAGCAAACAAATGGCTTTTGATATGTGCCTATTTGTACTCTGTTGCCAAGACACAGCAGTTGCAATGTGAAAGGAAATTACATTTTCAAAGTGCAATTTTCCCATCACTAACATGACAACTATTGGAAAACGTATGTACTGTACCTACTGGTACATTAAGTCTTACCCTCCATTTAGGAAACAAGCTTCGCTCTCAAACACAACCCTGACTGGAGAAAACTCTCTCTCCTTCTCTTTCTTTATTCCTCTCCATCTTTTTTCTGCACTCACTTTCATCAATGAGTAAATTTAACAGAGAATCTCACAAATCTAAAGGAGAATAATGGGTCCCACTCCCTCCATGCAAAACCACTCCAGTGGGGCATTGACAATTGCATTAACGACTGCAGAGCAACTGCAAAGTGTATTGGTGGGACATTTGACTTGCTATAAAATCATCCGATTGAGAGACTTCAGCATTGAATCAAATGGCTGGAGTTTTTGTTTGAGTTTCTCCCTCCAGGTTATAGAGTGGATGAAGTACCAAAGTAGGACTGGAGGCCCCTCCTGGCCACACCAGAGGACAGCCATTAACCACCTAGAACTGTATATGTGTGTGTGTGTGTGTGTGTGTGTGTGTGTGTGTGTGTGTGTGTGTGTGTGTGTGTGTGTGTGTGTGTGTGTGTGTGTGTGTGTGTGTGTGTGTGTGTGTGTGTGTGTGTGTGTGTGTGTGTGTGTGTGTGTGTGTGTGTGTGTGTATGTGTGTGTGGAGCTGCAACAGAGGAAGTGAGCTTTAACCTTGGCCTGCCTAAGCTGCTGTAGCTCATTCTGCTCAGATAAGCAGATTCCAGTATCCCCTCACTACAGGAGAGGCTTTGTTGATATCAAACAGGTAACTTCCACTCCAGAGCCTGCAAATCAGGGGTTGGAATCGGTTCAGGGAACAGAACAGAAAACCGGGAAAGAAGGACATTTTTCCAGGAATAGAATCAGAACCACGAACAAAAGTGATCTATACTGTTTACAAGCATGGGAACCGGTTAATAACGTTCTTTTACGTTCCGGGAATCTTTTACAGTCCCACGAAAAGCGCCTATGCAAAGCCCTCACTCTGTCACTCAAAAACATGTTCCATTGTCTGCCTGCCTGCCAGCTGAAATCTTTGCCAGTGTGTGTCCATGTGTAGAACCCTCCCCCTCAGAAAACATAGTCTAGTAGCCTACTGACATTATAAGCGTGATTCAGATATGAGGGATAAAGATTTTAATTCGAGAAGAAGGGATTAACCTTATCAATGCTAGATAAACATACTATAGTTATCACATTTCACATTGGATCTATTAACTACAGAAAGGTAAGACATTTTTATTTGAACTCTGCACACACAAGCTTGTTAGCTATCTAGCTGGTCCAACATTAAGCCAACTTTCTGGAGTTCAAAGACCCTTCATAGAAGTCACTCTTCCGTAGGTATAATTCTGTCAGCCTGATTCAGATCTTTTTTTTATTTAACTAGGCAAGTCAGTTAAGAACACATTCTTATTTACAATGACAGCCTAGGAACAGTAGGTTAACTGCCTTGTTTAGGGGCAGAACGACAGATGTTTACCTTGTCAGCTCGGGGATTTGATCTACCAACCTTTCAGTTACTGGCCCAACACTCTAACCACTATGCTACTAAACCTTCCTCCCCTAAATAATGATAATGCATGTCACAACAAGATGCTCAGCGCTTCAAGCCAAGCCTCCTCCTCCACCCTCTCTCGCTCTCTCCCCACCCGTAAGATTTCAGTCGCATCTCACGCCCTACACTCTTCTGTCCAATGCATGTAAATAGCTTGCCTGCTCCATAGCAAGCTGCTCTATCCACATTGATTGGTGTAGTAATTTAATGTCAACCTAAATGTAAAAAAAAATATTTCTGAGGTTAAAAAAGGAACACAAGGGACGATATAAACCCTTATGTTTTTGAGGTTAGAACCAGTTCAGAACTTGATTTTTCTGGTCAGAACAGTGGAACTGAACAAAAAAAATTATGGTTCTGTTCAGAATGAAATGATTGGAAAATCCTTTCGGTTTTGACCCTTGCTGCAAATCCATCAATTACTGCAAAACACTAAATCCACCTGAATACAAGTCAGAAAACTACCACAGGGCACTAAAAAAGAGGATCAACCTGATCTCAGTGTGTATCTTGGAAATTAGAAAATAATAATGGCACATATTGTATTAGAACCAAAAATTTAGATACTGTACATGAGGTTCTGAGCTTTTGCCTTCAGGAAGGCACACAGAGAAATAATTGTATTTTTGTCTGGGAAATATGAAAACTGAATTAAATGTTCTATGCAGAACAAAACACCCGTACTGCTTTTTTGAAGCCACCACATTTAAGAGAAATGATTCACTAAGGCAAGCCGCATAAAGCTTTCAGTATCTTTTTAACATGTTAATGAGCATCTCTGAATTACACAAGGGGGAGAAATCTCATTGTCGCCTGCAAACTAATAACTAATATCAATAGCAGCACAAGCTGATAGTGAACAGGCAGATTGCATTCACAAAGCCGCAAATAGAATTTCAGAGGCGCCACAACCGGGGTCCGAGAGGGATTTGAATGAAATGAATTACATTACTTTCCATTCTTCCAGAAATCTGACGCGATTCATTTTGGTCTCCCCCCAGACTCAGACAAGGCAGATATATGATAAGAGTTGGGCTTCTTATAGCTATCCGACAGACTTTGGGCTTCATAAATACCTGCAGTCAGGGGGACGGTGGCAGGCAGAGAGCCCCAGGAATCATTATCGGTAATGGGGGCTTGAAGAGCTTATGTTTCTCCTTCTGTGTCTCTCTGTTTTATTTCTCTGTTTTTCTTCTCTAAGTCTTCAAAAATATGTTTCAGACCTCTAGGTTTTTCCCCATACATCAAAACATAACCCGACTCAACCCACTCACAAAACATACAGCTCCACTGGGAACTAGTTGTTCTGAAGAAATTAAAGAATGCCTCACTCATCTGTAACCTTGACAAGTGTTCTCTGTTTAAAGGCTTATCAAGGTCTGTCAGATGGCAGGACATACCAGGGATGGGAGCCCAGCAATCTGTCGCGGTGCCATCCACAACCACGTCATGTCCTTCAGTAACGAAGAAGCAGATGAGAGGGGGGTGGAGAGGAAGAGAGAGTCTGGAGTGGTTCCATTCTGTGTTCCAACCTTATAGCATCTCTCTCTCTCTATTGCTTTGTAGCTACTCTTGTCTAATTTAGCAGTAACAGATTCTGCTGTGCTTGAAGGAGGATCGGTGACAATGACAGCATTGGTCCTGGAGCTATCCAGTGCCGAAAGAACTGCAGCCTCCTACACTACAGAGCCCCTGGGGAGGTTAGTCTCTCTGTGTGAGGATTAAATGTTCCAGATAAGAACCCACTGGCAAATTGGTGAAATAAACAGCAAGTATTCTTCCCTTATTGGTTTCAGAGTCTGAATCACTATTCAATTCCAACCTGGATAACACAGAGACCATTTCATTCGCCACCTGAGCCATATTACTAACAAAGGATGCATCCAACCAAAATGATCAACAAAGAAGGAAGGTGGAAAAGATATTCAACCCCCAAGTAGCCCCTTTGTGCCCTCCATTAAAAATTTGACAAAAACTGTTACCAGATGTCATTGATTATTTATGGTGTTTAATAGGCAAAATGCCCACATTGAATTATGCATTCGTGGTCTGTTCCTCCGATGAATATTCAAAAGCTGTTTCTGCTGAGAGTTGCTGCTTGCCTTTGTCTGCATGCGGTTAGCCAATGGCACATCTGTGACTGCAGCCCGGCACTGTGGTTAGCCAATGTGGCTTACGCCAAAGCATTGCTAATGCCAGATGAAAGCCAACACCCTGCTACAGCTCAATATTGCTCTGCTCTGAGAGGCCAGAGGCTTCAGAACAACCTGAGATTCTCCAGAGCTGTCAATCAAAGCAGAAACGCCAGGTTCATTAAGGTGATAAAACGTCCCTGGGATTCTGGAAATAAGAGGTAGAGACTGGCAAAAAGCCAAAGCAGACCTCAGTCAGTGGGATTCATACACATGCACACACATGCATGAGCGTGCAGACACACACTTACAATCACACGTGCATGGACACACGCACTAAATAACACACATGCACATATGCACACAACCCACTCACAGACACACTCACTCTCACACACAGATACACAATAACACATATGCATGCACTCACACAGAATGCTGTGAGCGTTTGCACTGTTTAATTTGATCAGGGCTGTCTAAGTCTTTAAATGAGTCTCTCTCTGTCTGAAGGCACATAATCCCCCCACCCATTTTGCACTGCATGTATGAAAGTGTATTGCTTTCAGTAGGAATACTGTCTGGCACCATTGGCCATCTGAACCATCTGCAGACATCTGCAAGTTCTGTTGAATAACTTCAGGAGTGATTTTGTTCATTCAACAGACAGTGGCTGCTTAATTAAGTGAATATTAATTTACTACATGAGTGAAACCTCAGAAAATCCATGCTTTCTTTCATTGGCTTGGATGCTACTCAAGTGCAAAATTGAATTATCGCCGTTCACGTCACTCCCTACAAGTGTCGGTGCTAAGCTGTGTGCAGCCGAGCAGAGAGGCACATTATTGAAAGACATTACGAGTCAACCCATGCAAAAGCAGAGAACACTCTGAATTCTCCCCAATCTGTTTTATAGCCACTTGTGATGACAACATTTCCGAGCTGTTTTTGGCCCTTGTCAGTATCATTGGAAAACAGCCATCTGGGAGCAGTGTGCAGCAAACTATCTGATGGGATATTGTGCCTCTATTGTGCCTCGGTGTAAAGAAGAAAAACGGAACAGCAACCAAATTGGCAGTGCCACAGAAGACCTCTATTGAGATTAGTTTAGTGGTGTCAGCCAGCTAGTCTTTGAACCTGAAGAGAGAGAGAGAGACTGATAGAGAGAGAAGAGAGGGGTGCCAGAGAGGGGGGAGAGACAGACAGAGAGAGAGAGCATTGGAGAGAGAGACTGAGAGAAGGGTGGAGGGAGAGGGAGAGAGAGGCTAAGACAGAAAGAAGGAGAGGGGGTTCTCCCACTAACAAGATTAGCACTGATCACCTTTGTTTAGGGAGCGTTCCGTTTCCACAGGTGCCAGCCAGGGAACCCTGATGGTCCCCAACACGGGTCAGTGACAGGAGGGACAGCTTTTCCAGATACACACATGATACACACATATGACTGCTCAACCATGTGAAGGAGAAAAAGCTCAAATAATGAGCATGCAGCCGTTGAGGCGTTTTTTTTATCTCCTCCATGTCACTATGCATCAGCCGTGTGAGCCAAGCCTACCTTTATAGTTTTCCCATCCATCAGCCCGCCTGTCTCAGAGTATTGGCAATGCCACACACAAACACACACATGAATGGGCAAAACAGTTTCTACCCAGGTGGAATCGGCAAGCTCACACACATGCATGCACAGAAAGAAGTGGAGCAGAGATAAAAGAGAAAGATAATAATTTCACGAAGTGCTGGTTGGAATCCGTGCTATATTTCACTGGGGCTCATCTAAACATGAAAATACACATACACATGTACAGCACGCTGTTCAGCAGCATCATCTATCATTTTCCGATCCAAAGGCATATATATTGCAGACTGACGCAACAGACTCCACCAGCATTTGACCGTGCACTTTCATTCGTGTGAGCGGGAGTTGTTCGTTTTCAGACAGCAGAAAGTATAAAAACACATGCCATGTTTGACAGAGTGCCATCAAAGATAACGTCTCAAGTTCCCTCTCTCGGTTAGCTAGCTGTCGTTGCTTTAGGATTTACTGAAAGGGCTTGCTGCTTGTTGAATTCACAGCATATGCAATACATCCTCCCTCCGTCTGAAGACTATAATCTCTACTCTTCCTGAGAAACTGAGCAAGGCTGCTCAGATGCTCGTGCTGTTAGTTTCGTCAAGGCCGATATCCTTCTGATTATCTCGTCAAAAATGAAGTGGCTTTAAAACAGAGCCGATAGGCTATTAAAACATTCCCCAACATTAAACACATTAACACATGTTCTGTCGCACCCCTGCCGGGGTGATGGTTGTTACTTTGTAGACCACAATATCACGCAAAGCAGCGAAACGGTATTGAATCACACATGATAACAGTTAGATCAGATCATAAAAGGACAAACAAGTATCATTCGTCAGATGTCATTCAGATGTCAAGCATGCACTTTCCTCTTAGCGAAGAGTAGCTAATTGTAGTATCAGCAAGGATTCTACACGTGTTATAACATGGTTAAAAAAGGGTTAAAGCACGTAAAAATATAGAAAAAACTTGTTATAATAATATGACAACTGAAATTCATACAAGATGCCAAATGTGTTATTCAATACTCGACCAGAATAAAGGCATAAAATAAAAGGTTTGGAAACAAGAGTGTAATAAACTATACAGTGATACAGTATGTCAACGCTCACATGGAAAACGAAATACTGAAGTCTCTTCAACGCATGCATAGACTATTTGTATTTATTTAAGTGGTAGTGTATTTACAAACACCTCGCTTTGTCTTCGTGAAGATAGAATATAGCCTACTCCCTATTAATAGCGAATACCAAAGATACCGATTTCTCAAGCTTCATATTAAGTGACGCCAAAAAGACAAATCGTAATGTAATATATTGGAATAGACTAATACACATTGTTCTCACCTTTTAAGAGGAGGTGACCGTGAGCCGCGCTGGTGTCTCTGTCAAGTCCTCAGGAATGTAGAGCGATGCCGCCTCAGAGGGACGTTGGTCTGATTCGGTGCAGGTGTTCTATTAGTCACGAGCCACAGTCAGCAGTGCGAGCCATCGAACGCACCAAAACCGTATAAAGAGTTGGGAAAAATAACGAATCTCGTTTTGGAGAGGTCCAAAACACAAACACGGGGTATCTGGTGTCCGTCCTATTGCGCAAAGAGAAGAGAGGCAGACGAAAAGTGATGAGGAGAGCTACAACGATTCTCACCTCCCCCGCAGCCAAGTGCTACTGAACAAAAGAGCGCAGATACTCTCTGCAGAGTCCCCTATTCAAATCAGCGAAGGGAGAAGGGGGCGTGGGCGTTGAGGGTGTGTGGGGAGTGTGGGGAGAGGGCGTCCTATGGGCGAGAGACATAATTTGGCACATCTGCACTGTTACTGTATAATCCCGTTTGACTGTTTTGAGCGCAACGATTAATAGCCTGGGGGATAATGTTACCTTGTATTGTAAATTCACATTGACCTCGCAGAGTAAGAAAGTTAGAGGTATAACTCATTAATGCTGAAACCTTAGATTAATAACAATTAGGCCAACTCTTGTTTTTGAAGTAGCTTCAACATTAATTATAGTCTTAGAAACACGTTTGAGGTCACAGGCAGGCTTGTCGCTGCTCCAAACAACACTTAATTAACACCTATCTACCACTAAAACTAGTCAACAACTAAGACAGGTCTCAAAATGCATAGAACATGTATTGTATAGACAGACGTGTCACCAGCCAAAACATTAAACTATGCAATTAACGCAAACGTCATGACTTTTTACACTCTTATAAATTTGCTTATATTATAGTGTAGCCTTGTTGAAGTGTCCAGAAATCCATAGGACCTGTTTCCCGTAGACAGACAGGACCAGAGAGCCTCTCAACATACTGCTTTACCACACCGAGAATAATGATCCCCTCCGAGATGCCACGGTGCTGCGCGGGGAAGATTAACTCGCCCTACTAATTCACAGCCCACCATACACTTTCATTATTGCTTGTTAATTTAAATAAGAAAAAAAAAATCTGCAGAGTGTCTTTTGAAACTGTCGATTTAAAATTTATTCGAGCACGAGGCTTATTCGTGGTTTGTTCTTGGCGTGTAGAAATGGGGATTTCAGCAAATCTCTTTGTGATAAATTGGACAGTGAACCTATTCTAAACAATAATGCTGGTGCTGAGAGTTTCAGGTTTACTTTCCAACCTGGCAAATTGTAGGACTTGACATTGCGCTACACCGACAAAAGGTAGATCCTTTCAGTCCTTAGAATGCCGTAGCTGTCCATGGTGCTGAACAGTTAGTTACCAAGCTTCATGGGTTTGTTGTTCAGAGCTTTCCTATCAGCACCAAGAGCATTACTTGACCTGTGGACTATCGGTTTTCCAACGCTCACAGCTATAAAAGCTGCTACATGGACTGCTGTACTCAAACAACACTCATCATATGATTGATTCAAACCCTAGTGCATGTGTTGGAGCTTATTTTAATTTCCATTATTTTTTCTAATAACTGCCTTTATCTTTACTTAAAACATAGCTCTTTGTATTCAATAGAACTTGACATGCATTTAAAGCAAACGTTACCAATCCATTTCCAGTGGCATTTACAGGACAACAAAGGGGCTGTCAACTTTGGCATTTCATCGCTGCTCCAAATACATTTGCAGATGTTTAATTATTAGCTATCACAGTCTCATGCTGATAACATATTTGTGATGCCTATCAGTGTGACACTTAATGTTTCATTATCAAAGCAAATGCGTGTAATGATCCAATTTGACTTCCAGATAGGGGTGACATTGTGACATTACAATGTCTGTTTGGGGCACAGTGCTCAAGATTGAGGTTCCCTTTTGTATGAAAGGGTCCTTGCCTGCATGTTGTAGCAGGCTCTCTCTTCAGTGGCTTTGAACCTAAAAGCACTACAGCACCCTCAGCTCCAGCTTATCAGATCACTTCACAGCCAGATACTTCAAAAGCCATGGCCGCCTGCCTGATGCCTAATGCCGCACACACTGGCCAGACACTGAACTCCTCTCCAGCCTTCACCAAGCCATCACTGGTAGGCAGGCAGGCATGCAGGGAGAGACTAGGAGGCAATCAGAACGAGTCAACATATATTGAGCTTATATTGATCCATGTCTTATATAGATGGGGGCACATGTGTTTATCTTGACACCACCATATAACAGTACGTCTGTTTATGTGATCTGGGCTGGCTAAGCACAGCAGCACAGCCTAGCAGAGGCTCTTCTCTCTCCTTGATGTTCATTACTGTTAATACCTTAATTAGCCAACACACACACAGTCTGTAGACTGAGAGAGATTAGTCCCAAAGGATGGAGCTTAGAGAGAAACGGTCCATCCACCCCTGACGGCCCACAGGAACAGTCACAGAACTGGAGGAATGTCTGTCCCCCTAGAGGATTTTAAGTCAAGTTGAGTCCGTAGGGGATTGGAGATTGCATAATAAGGAGCATAGAGCTGTGATTTATTGTCCACAGCAGATACCATTCTGCAGGCATAGAATCAAATAAGTCGGCTCCCATGACAACAATAGAGCATTGAGTATTGCAAAGCTTCCTAAACTCATCTTGAATATATGCGACTGCTTTAGTGAACATATGGTAAACATACCAACACACAACACAATGCATTTTATTTAGTATGAATACTCACTTCTTTTGTGCTGGCAAGCTGGTAATTTCAGCCCTTATATGTAGTTTTGATGCAAATTGACAGTTTCTATTATTCTACATAATTCAGGATGAGCAGAATATGAGATGATAAGATATGCTATATAAGGTCAGCAGACATGCAGACGCCCATGCTGACCTCTGCTATGGCATTACTGGTGTTTTTCTCCGATCTGCCCAATGATCCTTCATTCCCCTGAGTAGGCTGCTATCAGATATGATGTATAGCACTGACAGACAGAAAGGCCAAAGCCTGAGCCCATTGATCTCAAAAGCAGAATAAGAAATGTCTCCCAGGAAAAACAACATTCTATCAAAGTTTTTGTAGAAATACTGTTCATGGCAAATTTTACACTTCTCTAGTATGATTGTGTAATATCATATTTGGGGAAGCAGGTAATCTAGTGGTTAGAGCATTGGACTTCCCTGAGTTGACAAGGTAAAAATCTGTCATTCTGCCCCTGAACAAGACAATTAACCCACTGTTCCTAGGCTGTCATTGAAAATAAGAAATTTGTTCTTAACTGACTTGCCTAGTTAAATAAAGGTAAAAAAATATACAAAATATTCACTTTAATCTATTGTTTTCTTCTATTTCCTATGATCAATCATAAACTCTGCTTGGTTTGTTTAATCTTTCAACTGCAATATTAATAGACTGACCTTTGATTAAATGAAATACAATTTCAGCCAAAAGCATTTAAAACAAGGTTTCATAATCCAATGCAAATTGCAATTAGTTATAGTCGGCATAAGTGATCCACTAATTAACACAATATCGTGATAATTTATAATCGCTTCCGATACTGTAAGATATTATCGTCTACGTGATAGGAGTCCCTAAACCGGGAAGGTTGTTGCTAACGTGTGCTAATTTGACTAGAATGACGTGGTAAACAACAGCCAACTTTCTGGGACGTAGACATGTCTGATATGGACAGACAGTTTAAATTCTTGTTAATCAAAGTGCAGTGTCCAATTTACAGTATCTATTACAGTAAAAAAATACTATGCTATTGTTTGAGGAGTGCACAACAACAAAACACTTTTAGCACAGCAACAGGTTTGATACATTCACCTCTGAAGGTAAATAATGTACTTACATTCAGTAATCTTGCTCTGATTTGTCATCCTGAGGGTCCCAGAGATAAAAATGTAGCATAGTTTTGTTTGATAAAATCCATTTTGATATTCAAATGTAGGAACTGGATACTATAGTTTGAACCCCTGCTGTCTCTGAAAACACTTCAAAGTGTTTCCTTTCAAATGGTACCAAGAATATGCATATCCCTGCTTCAGGTCCTGAGTTACAGGCAGTTAGATTTGGGTTTGTCATTTTAGGCGGAAATTGAAAAAAAGTGTCTGTTCCTTAAGAGGATTTATACAACAACAATAATAATAATGATAAACTCAGAATGTTACTAACCTTCACAGTATGATGGATACTCTCACAAATCACCTTCCGTTATCTTGCATGAAAAGAAGCGCTTCAGCTTGTATTGATTTGACTTGATATATGAGATATTGTGGATGTGGGTTAGAAACTTGATTATTTTCAGTAGTTTGGCATGAATAATTTGACTATAATCTACCATACATGGATCTGACCGCATGAGTTATGAATAACAGTGAGGGACAAATCTAATCCATTGTCATAGCAGTGACTCTTATTGCTTCTGAGTGTGTGTTGTGTGTTGTGTTGATGGGTCAGGGATAGAGGCTGTGTGTTTGGACTCTTGTGTTAGGGATAGGGGTAAGAGGTGACTGTTTGGAGAACTGCCCTGATTGATTTCCATCCATACTTCCCCCTGATCCATTCATCCATCACCAGAGGAGAGGGAGATGAGAAGAAAGGCGAGTAGAAAGGAAGGAATGATATGAGGGCAGAGAATACAAGAGGATGAAAAAGTGAGAGGAGAAACTGAAAAAAGAATCGAGGAGAGACGAGAAGAGAGAATGGACAAATGAGGAGAAAGGAGAGGCGATAAGAGGAAGTCATAGGGAGAGAGGATGAGAGAGGACAGTGCTACTGTCTGGGGTAGAGGGGGTGGTGGTGAAGGTTGGGGGGTTCTTGGCACCAGTCCAGCAACCACAGCTCATTGACCCAGAAACGACTGACACAAGCACTTAGAGGCAATCAACAAACCACACTTGGTCACTCGCCATTAATGGGGATGCGCGAGTGGGTTAAATTATGCTGAGGTGAAAATGAGAGGAGAGGATGGGGGGAGGAGGAGGGGAGACAAAGCGTGGGATGATGTTGGTGGTTTGACGGCCTGGTGGTTTGGTGACAGGCATTGTGGGAACGCCACAGGGGCCATGGAGCGCCGGAGGAAAGAGGAGAGTCAGCAGCCAGAAGCTATAAATGAGGGTGAAATGAAGCCTCTCAGGGGGGTGCAGCTGATCCATAATGAATTAAGGGGAGAGGACCAGGAGAGGAGAAGTCGAGGAGGGAACGGGCCACTAGTCGGGCCCTTGCCAGATAAACAATAAACACATTCGGCTCGACACAGTCAGCGATGATGAGAGCAGCTTTTGTTTGGTTTTGAAGATCTCTTTTTGCCAAGGGGGAAGTGGTTTGGTGCTTGGTGGTGATGAGAGGCGATTACCCTGCTTCACAGAGAGGGCAGCAGTGTTATTGTCATCTCAATACATGGACCTCGAAGCAAATCTCTCCAAACTAAGCACTCACTCTGACAACGGAGTCAATAAGGCGAGCGTGGAAAGAAGTGTACACTGCACTTAGGGGAGATGACTGTTTTAAGTCAGCCTTCACAAACAAATCAGCTAACTGGAGCACAGAACAGAACAACCCCGTGTCGGTCGTTAGATAGACACTCTAGGAGAATGGTCAGTAGTGTTCTCACAGCATTCTCTGCATGTGTTTTTAATTGCTCAACCCTGACTCAGACATTTGATTTGTTTAATATGCACTAGCTGCACAGAGAGAACGAGACAAATAGAATGAATGAAGTTTCATTCTTCCATTATACATTATATAAATATCTTCTGACGTTACAAAGAGAACAGTCATTGGCTAATGGAAATTCCATGCCGCATTTCATAAAAAATACTCTCAGAGCCCAAACTATTTGTTTCAGGCACCAACAATTACCTTGGCCTTGTTTTTCAATGCTAAAAATATTGTGAATACTTTCTGATTACGTCTCTGCAGGAAGCCCGTCCCCCCAAAGAAATAATAACAGAACGTGTTCCTCCCCTTCTGTCTTATAAGCAGACAGATGGAACCGGTGATCAAAGAAAATATATTCCTTCTTTAATTGTTTATTACAAAATGCAGCTTTATTTAACCAGGTAGGCCAGTTGAGAACAAGTTCTCATTTACAATTGCGACCTGGCCAAGATAAAGCAAAGCAGTGCGACAAAAACAACAACACAGAGTTACACATGGGATAAACAAATGTACAGTCAATAACACAACAGAAAAATATATGTACAGTGTATGCAAATGTAATAAGATTAGGGAGGTAAGGCAATAAATAGGCCATAGTGGTGAAATAATTACAATTTAGCATTAACACTGGAGTGATAGATGTGCAGATGATGATGTGCAAGTCGAGATACTGGGGTGCAAAAGAGCAAGATAATAAATAACAATATGGGGATGAGGTAGTTGGATGTGCTATTTACAGATGGGCTGTGTACAGGTGCAGTGATTGGTTAGATGGTCTGACAGCTGATGCTTAAAGTTAGGGAGGGAGATATAAGTCTCCAGCTTCAGTGATTTTTGCAATTCGTTCTAGTAAATCATGCAGCGTCACGATAGCAGATTTTAGAGAAACAACAAATGTCGGTACATATAAGTGTCTTATATCGGCTGAAAGCTTAAATTCTTGTTAATATAACTGCACTGTCCAATTTACAGTAGCTATTATTGCGGAAAAAAATGCCATGCTATTGTTTGAGGAGAGCTCCTAACAACAAAACCTTTTTTCACCGCGATAGGTTTGATAAATTCACCTCTGAAGGTGAAATGTGTACTTACATTCTGAAATTTTGCTCTGATTTATCATCTAAAGGGTCCCAGAGATAACATGAAGTGTCGTTTTGTTAGATAAAATCCTTTTTCATATGCTAAAAAGGTCTGTATAGCATGCACGATCGATTTTGTATTTCCTCTCGTTCAATGTGCAAAGAAAAGAATCTAACCCTAAACGTTGTTTAATCGTAGATTTATCGGTGGTGACAGTGTTTCCTAGCCTCAGTGCAGTGGGTAGCTGGGAGGAGGGGCTCTTTTTCTCTATGGACCTTACAGTGTCCCAGAACTTTTTGGAGTTTGTGCTACAGGATGCAAATTTTTGTTTGAAAAAGCTAGCCTTTGCTTTCCTAACTGCCTGTGTATATTGGTTCCTAACTTCCCTGATAAGTTGCATATCGCGAGGGCTATTCGATGCTAATGCAGTACGCCACAGGATGTTTTTGTGCTGGTCAAGGGCAGTCAAGTCTGGAGTGAACCAAGGGCTATATCTGTTCTTAGTTCAACATTTTTTGAATGGCATGCTTATTTAACTTCTTAGGGCTAGTGGGCAGTATTTTGAAGTTCGGATGAAAGTAAACTGCCTGTTACTCAGGCCCAGAAGCTAGGATATGCATATAAATAGTAGCTTTGGATAGAAAACACTCCGACGTTTCTAAAACTGTTAAAATAATGTCTGTGAGTATAACAGAACTGATATGGCAGGCAAAAACCAAGCAAAATCCATCCGGGATGTCTGAATCAGTCATGTCACACTGTTTTCAATAGGCCAGCTATTCAAAGCCTCATAGTTTAACCCCCAGATTGCAGTTCCTATGGCTTCCACTAGATGTCAACAGTCTTTAGAAAAATGTTGGAAGCTTCAATCATGAAAATCAAGGGAGTAAAACCACTTGTTCCTGAGTTCACGTCAAGTGTCCTGTTTTGGATTATGCGCGTAACAGGGAATGCGCACTCAGTTCTTTTTCTCTTTTATTCAGCAGGTTATATTCCATCTGAAATATTATAGTTTATATTAATTTTAGGGTATCTGAGTATTGATTACAAATGCTGTTTGACTTTTTTCAACAAACTTTACAGGTACTTTTGGGATATCGTTTGTCTGCATGGATGAAAGCCTTTGGGCAGGTGGATTACTGAACAAAACGCGCCAACCAAACAGAGCTATATGGATATAAAGAGGAACTTTATCGAACAAAAGGACTTTTTATTGTGTAACCTGGATGCTTGGGTATGCCATCAGAGAAAGATCATCAAAGGTAAACAATTTCTTTTATGCTATTTTTGAGTTTTGTGACACCTTTGCTGGTTATGTTATTATGCTAATTGAGTTTTTTTTATAACAAGCGGCAACAGTGAGAGACTCATTTCTGGAAAGGTGCATTTTTAAAAGTAGAAACTGTTTGGGCACAGACCTGGATAGTATGACAGAACTCTGCAGGCTATCTCTGCAGTAGATTGCAACTCCGCCCCCTTTGGCAGTTCTATCTTGATGGAAAATGTTGTAGTTGGGGATGGAAATTTCTGAATTTTTGGTGGTCTTCCTAAGTCAGGATTCAGACACGGCAAGGACATCAGGGTTGGCTGAGTGTGCTAAGCAGTGAATAAAACAAACTTAGGGAGGAGGCTTCTGATGTTAATATGCATGAAACCAAGGCTTTTACGGTTGCAGAAGTCAACAAATGAGAGCACCTGGGGAATAGGTGTAGTACTGGGGGCTACAGGGCCTGGGTTAACCTCTACATCACCAGAGGAACAGAGAAGGAGTAGGATAAGGGTACGGCTAAAGGCTATAAAAACTGGTCGTCTAGTGCGTTGGGAACAGAGAATAAAAGGAGCAGATTTCTGGGCGTGGTAGAATAGATTCAGGGCATAATGTACAGACAAGGGTATGGTAGGGTGTGAGTACAGTGGAGGTAAACCTAGGCATTGAGTGACGATGAGAGAGGTTGCATCTCTGGAGGCACCAGTTAAGCCAGGTGAGGTCTCCGCATGTGTGGGGGGTAGGACAAAATAGCTATCTAAGGAATGTTGAGTGGGACTGGGGGCTCTACAGTGAAATAAAACAATAAGAACTAACCCGAGGCAGCAGTAGACAAGGCATATTGACATTAGAAAGGCATAAAGAAATTACAGGTGTTGAATGGTCCAGAGCTTGCGGCAGGAATCCGGTGATGTGGTTGAGAAAAGCAGTCCGATATGCTCTGGGTTGATATCGCGCTGTGCAGACTGGCAGGTATTGTCTGAGCTAAAGCTGGCAAGTGTCCGAGCTAAAGGTGAAGACTGCTAGCAGTGGCTTACAATGACTACTAGCTAGTAGCTAGTTAGCTGGCTTGCTTCTGATGAAGGTTCCAGTTATAAAGTATAGAAATAGCAGATCCGTACCACATTGGGTGAGGCGGGTTGCAGGAAAGTATATTTTCGTCCGTAGATGGAAAGTGAGATTAAAATATATAGGGGGGAATAAACGAAGAAAGACTATATACACGGGACAAGACAAACACACGTCCGACCGCTGTGCCATCTTGCATCTCAACTGAATAGCATCTCAACATATTCAATAGTCACTCCCCTCACACAGACAATTTGTCAACGTCACTTGGTAGACATTTAAATAGATAAAGGAGAAGATATCAAAATAAACAACAGGATGCTAATGCCGTGCTTGGCTCGTGTGAGCGTGTGTGTTTGCTGCACGCCTGCCCTGGCACAGACCCCCATCAAAGCTAATGAGCTATGAGCATGTCACTTCAATTTTCCTGGTACACGCTGCCCTTGGGCACAGATCTAGCAACAACTTACCCTCTCCAAGTCATCACGTCAACCACTAGGTAAAGAAAAGAAACAACCTAAAATCAGTGTCTTTGGGCAACTCCATTCAACTCTTCATTACTTCAATAGGGTGAGTGATGGTGGCCCTATTGGGACAAGAAGCAAGAGAGAATGCACATTCTCTAGCCAAACCACAGTGGGTCTCCATGGCAACCCAATGCCCTATATGATGAGCCAGTAACAGAGTCCACCGTTGCCCAATGCTAGACAGCCAAACAATAATTGACAGACCTCAGCTCATTGCGGCACTGAAAACTCGATTCCAAACAATAGCCGGAGACGATGCGAGCATGAAAGAGATATAGAGTCCTGGGGCCAGGTTGTATTACAAGCAGAGGGAGATTAGCTTTACTGGCCGTCAGCACTGACACTAAAGACCATTATTGCAGGAGAGAGAGAGAGAGATAGAGAGAGAGAGAGAGAGAGAGAGAGAGAGAGAGAGAGAGAGAGAGAGAGAGAGAGAGAGAGAGAGAGAGGAAGAGGTAGATAGGGCAAGATGATATACTCAGTGAGGTTGATCATGTGAGAGAATTCTCTTCTCTCAAGGCACCTTAATGGTCTCTGTTCTGTATAATTTCTCCCTGGTCCATCTGAAACCTCAACAGAGAGATAGTATGGTGTAACATGTTTCCTTTTAAACACACCATTTAAAGGAAACTGATAAACAAACAACCTCATGAGAGATCGAACTTAAAACCTGGGCCCAACCATCAAGTAGCCTTGAAGTACACCAGTATTCTGTTTCACAGTACGGTAAACAATAAAGTGGATAGTTCAATAAAAGCAGAGTTACATCAATCATCAACACCAATGATCAGCTGATAGCCCACCCTCTTCTGTTACGTCTGTCCCTGCCTCGCCCTCTACTTCTCATCCTGTGTCTCCCTAACCGGCCGCTACTCCTCAAGTGCTCTATCCATCTCCCTCTCTCTGTGTGTGTATCTGATTGTGTGGGTGGAGACAGGTGTGCTGGAGTCAGAGCAGAAGCCCACCAGCTGCAACCTGTTCCTTAATCAAGACCTCTACAAATACTCAGCCCTACCATTCCCAAGCTACTAGATCGTAGCATTTGCTCAGTCAGTCTGCATTTCAAGCTGTTTGTTCCTGCATAGATCTTATTATCCTGTGGTACCTGTTTTTCCTAGCTTGACGCTGCGTTTTCTCTCCGCTACAGTTCCGCCCGCTCTGACCGTGTCGCCAGTCCCTCGTCTCGTCAGTCCTGCTTCCCTGGACCCCCGCTCTACTGTTTCCTTGGATTCCGGACCTGCTTACCATGCCCTTGCCCTAGCTGCAGCCTCAGTTCCTCCTATGAGTTAATTTCTTTGAACATACAGTTAGCATATCTCTAAAACAAAGCCCTCTGCTCTAGATTAGCGTAACGAAGCATTAGATCAGCATTAATCAGCATATGGGGAAATGCATGGAACTGGAATGGCTGACTAATGCTTATGGCACATAAGCTACACTTAGTATACAAAACATTCAGAACTCCTTCTCTATCCATGACATAGACTGAACAGGTGAATCCAGGTGAAAGCTATGGTCCCTTATTGACGTCACTTGTTAAATCCACTTCAATCAGTGTAGATGAAGGGAGGAGAAAGGTTAAAGAAGGATTTTAAGTCATGAGACAATTGAGACATGGATTGTGTATGTGTACCATTCAGAGGGTGAATGGGCAAGACAAAAGATTGAAGTGCCCTTGAACGGGGTATGGTAGTAGGTGCCAGTTGCACCGGTTTGTGTCAAGAACTGCAACGTTGCTGGGTTTTTCACGCTCAACAGTTTCCCATCTGTATCAAGATTGGTTAACCACCCAAAGGACATCAAGCCAACTTAACACAACTGTGGGAAGCATTGGAGTCAACATGGGCCAGCATCCCTGTGGAACGCTTTTGACACCTTGTTGAGTCCATAGCCCAACAAATTGAAGCTGTTCTGAGGGCAAAAAGGTGTACATGATCCATTATGCATCTCTATAACACAACATACATTGCTTGGACTCACCTCCTACTCTCTCGCTCCCTATCTCGCTGTTTGTCTTTCTCTCCATCTTTCTCTCTCTCTCCTAGTCATGACTGGCCTTCAGCGCTGTGACTTTTACAAATGCCCTCAGACAGATGAACGATGCGTGTCACTGTAACTCCTCTCAGGCAGAAAGCTTATCCACACACACCATGGTCTTGACGAGCGGGAGGGAGAAAGTGATGACAAATACAATCTGATAAATGGCCTAGTTAAAGAAATCATCACAAGGCATTATGAGGTATTGCTTGATGCATGCAGAGGATGGCACTGATCCAGAGGACAGCCGGAATGGAGGATGCAGCCTTTTACAGGACCAATAAAGAGTGTTTTACACAAAACGGTTCTGAAAGGCTCACCACTGGCCAGCTCAGAGAGTGATGGCCACAAGCACAGCAGTGTCCAGCAGTCAATGAGGAATCACCTTCTGTCAGCTATGCTTGGCTGGTGGACAGCAAACAACCAGAAATGCACCAGAAATGATCTGTACTCCAAGAGACATACAGGCGCTACACTCAATCTGCTCCACTGTATAATCAAGCCAAAGGAACAGCATAACAGAACGTGGGGCTGGGGGCCGGGGGCCCCTTTTTCATTTCTTTTCTGAAAAGCCAGCATTTTTAAATAGACTAGTGTGAACAATATGTACAATCGGAGGGCAGAAAGGGGGCCGCTTTTCCCACACAGAGGACGGCTCTCGCCCTCTCTCCAGCTGTGAGCCCTCATTCAGATGGGAGCACATTTTCTCTATTCAGCTATTCAGTTATGAAGCTGTAATTATCTCATGCATATAATTTAGCTTTTCTTTCTCCTGCTATCACTCTCTCTTGTCGCCGCTCATGCAACTTTGCTTTTCTGTAACAATATAATATACAGCCTTTCCCTGGCTTTCATAGCTTTGTGTTTATTTACTTACTGCCACTGTCTGTAAGATTTCCAGTCATCTCAACTATTGAAATATCCCTTGAAGTTAAGACATTTACTGTTGTAATTTGCTTTGGAAATATGAAATACCCATGTATGTCATGCCAAGAAGGCACCACTGAATTGAAATGATGCTGCAGCTACTCTGCCAGAGAAGAGAGGCACATCAGAACATACAGTGGGGAAAAAAAGTATTTAGTCAGCCACCAATTGTGCAAGTTCTCTCACTTAAAAAGATGAGAGAGGCCTGTAATTTTCATCATAGGTACACTTCAACTATGACAGACAAAATGAGGAAAAAAAATCCAGAAAATCACATTGTAGGATTTTTTATGAATTTATTTGCAAATTATGATGGAAAATAAGTATTTGGTCACATACAAACAAGCAAGATTTCTGGCTCTCACAGACCTGTAACTTCTTCTTTAAGAGGCTCCTCTGTCCTCCACTCATTACCTGTATTAATGGCACCTGTTTGAACTTGTTATCAGTATAAAAGACACCTGTCCACAACCTCAAACAGTCACACTCCAAACTCCACTATGGCCAAGACCAAAGAGCTGTCAAAGGACACCAGAAACAAAATTGTAGACCTGCACCAGGTTGGGAAGACTGAATCTGCAATAGGTAAGCAGCTTGGTTTGAAGAAATCAACTGTGGGAGCAATTATTAGGAAATGGAAGACATACAAGACCACTGATAATCTTCCTCTATCTGGGGCTCCACGCAAGATCTCACCCCGTGGGGTCAAAATGATCACAAGAACGGTGAGCAAAAATCCCAGAACCACACGGGGGGACCTAGTGAATGACCTGCAGAGAGCTGGGACCAAAGTAACAAAGCCTACCATCAGTAACACACTACGCCGCCAGGGACTCAAATCCTGCAGTGCCAGACGTGTCCCCCTGCTTAAGCCAGTACATGTTCAGGCCCGTCTAAAGTTTGCTAGAGAGCATTTGGATGGTCCAGATGAGGATTGGGAGAATGTCAGATGAAACCAAAATATAACTTTTTGGTAAAAACTCAACTCGTCGTGTTTGGAGGACAAAGAATACTGAGTTGCATCCAAAGAACACCATACCTACTGTGAAGCATGGGGGGGGAAACATCATGCTTTGGGGCTGTTTTTCTGCAAAGGGACCAGGACGACTGATCCGTGTAAAGGAAAGAATGAATGGGGCCATGTATCGTGAGATTTTGAGTGAAAACCTCCTTCCATCAGCAAGGGCATTGAAGATGAAACGTGGCTGGGTCTTTCAGCATGACAATGATCCCAAACACACCGCCCGGGCAATGAAGGAGTGGCTTCGTAAGAAGCATTTCAAGGTCCTGGAGTGGCCTAGCCAGTCTCCAGATCTCAACCCCATAGAAAATCTTTGAAAGTCTGTGTTGCCCAGCGACAGCCCCAAAACATCACTGCTCTAGAGGAGATCTGCATGGAGGAATGGGCCAAAATACCAGCAACAGTGTGTGAAAACCTTGTGAAGACTTACAGAAAACGTTTGACCTCTGTCATTGCCAACAAAGGGTATATAACAAAGTATTGAGATAAACTTTTGTTATTGACCAAATACTTATTTTCCACCATAATTTGCAAATAAATTCATTAAAAATCCTACAATGTGATTTTCTGGATTTTTTTTCCTCATTTTGTCTGTCATAGTTGAAGTGTACCTATGATGAAAATTACAGGCCTCTCTCATCTTTTTAAGTGAGAGAACTTGCACAATTGGTGGCTGACTAAATACTTTTTTTCCCCACTGTATCAGCACTAAGGAGAGAAAGAGAAGGCAAAGAGCGAAGAGGACCATAACCCCCACTGGGACCATGGCTGAACAGGCAAAGTGACCAGGCGAAGAGCGAAGAGGACCATAACCCCCACTGGGACCATGGCTGACAGGCAAAGTGACCAGGCGAAGAGCGAAGAGGACCATAACCCCCACTGGGACCATGGCTGACCAGGCAAAGTGACCAGGCGAAGAGCGAAGAGGACCAAAACCCCCACTGGGACCATGGCTGACCAGGCAAAGTGACCAGGTGAAGAGCGAAGAGGACCACAACCCTCACTGGGACCATGGCTGACCAGGCAAAGTGACCAGGCAAAGAGCGAAAGAGACCATAACCCCCACTGGCTCCATGCCTGACAGGCAAAGTGACCAGGCAAAGAGCTTTATTGGCATGGCTGCTTCAGCCTTACTGACTAGGGTGATAAGATGTTCTGAGTCCATTGATACACACAGAGTCTATATTTGGGAGTTTGTAAGTCATGAGGATGTACCCAACATTTCCTTTCACATTATCATTTAAAATCAACAACAGCCTATTCAATTCCCACTTTTCGACATCTTTTCTCAAAAGGTGGTGGAACAATCCGACATAAAATGTCAAAATAAAACAACAAGACAGATATCGACTTCCATTTGTTGTGCAAATGTTAATATTGATAACAATGGTTGACAGCAAATATCAACAGATCAATATGTTTCAGTCCTCACACTTATCTCTCCAGTGTCCATGGCTACAGCTTGTTCCATGTCCAATACACTCACATAGAGGTGCAGAGAAATAGACATCATATTATCAGGCTCTGATGCAAATTTAGACGCCCCGAAGGCATACCCCTGGGCAATGTAAAAGTCACAATGAGAGAGAGGTGTCATTTTGCAATGTTTATGTATTTTTAGATAGAGAACTATAAAATGGGGTCATGCAACAACATGTTTGTTCGTTCTGTCATTGAGGAAAGGTATGGCATATGCTACATTGAGATGTGCTGAGGTTCAAGTGATAAATGTACAGTGCATTCGGAAAGAATTCAGACCCTTTCACTTTTTCCACATTTTGTTAAGTTGCAACCTTATTCTAAAATGTATTAAATATGTTTTTACATACATTCCTCTCTGCAGATCCTCTCAAGCTCTGTCAATTTGTATGGGGAGAGTTGCTGCACAGCTATTTTCAGGTCGCTTCAGAGATGTTCGATTGGGTTTAAGTCCGGGCTCTGGCTGGGCCACTCAAGGACATTCAGAGACTTGTCCCGAAGCCACTCCTGCATTGTCTTAGCTGTGTGCTTAGGGTTGTTGTCCTGTTGAAACTGAGGTCCGGAGCATTCTGGAGCAGGTTTTCATCAAGGATCTCTCTGTACTTTGCTCCGTTAATTTTTCCATCAATCCTGACTAGTCTCCCTCAGTCCCTGCCGCTGATAAACATCCCCACAGCATGATGCTGCCACCACCATGCTTCACAGTAGGGATGGTGCCAGGTTTCCAGACGTGACTCTTGGCATTCAGGCCAAAGAGTTCAATCTTGGTTTCATCAGACCAAAGAATCTTGTTTCTCATGGTCTGAGAGTCCTTTAGGTGCCTTTTGGCAAACTCTAAATGGGCTGTCATGTGTCTTCTGTTGAGGAGTGGCTTCCGTCTGGCAACTCTACCATAAAGGCCTGATTGGTGGAGTGACGCAGAGAGGTTGTCCTTCTTGAAGTTTCTCCCATCTCCACTCTGTCAGAGTGACCATTGGGTTCTTGGTCACCTCCCTGACCAACGCCCTTCTCCCCCGATTGCTCAGTTTGGCCGGGAGGCCAGCTCTAGGAAGAGTCTTGGTGGTTCCAAACTTCTTCCAATTATGAATGATGGAGGCCACTGTGTTCTTGGGGACCTTCAATCCTGTCTCGGAGCTCTACGGACTATTCCTTCGACCTCATGGCTTGGTTTTTGTGCCGCCATGCACTGTTAACTGTGGGACCTTATATAGACAGATGTGTTTCTTTCCAAATCATGTTCAATCAATTGAATTTACCACAGGTGGGACTCCAATCAAGTTGTAGAAACATCTCAAGGATGATCAATGGAAACAGGATGCACCTGAGCTCAATTTTGAGTCTCATAGCAAAGCGTCTGAATATTTATGTAAATAAGGTATTTCTGCTTTTTATTTCTAATACATTTGCAAAATTTTCTAAAAACCTGTCATTATGGGGTGTTGTGTGTAGATTGATGAGGAAAACAATTAATTTAATCCATTTTAGAATAAGGCTGTAATGTAACAAAATGTGGAAAAAGTCAAGAGGTCTGAAAACTTTCCAAATACACTGTAAGGTTGGGAAAGCACCAATTTCCCACAATTATGAAGTTCCTGTTGCTATAGTGATGCCAGTTTGACTGTTTCATTTCAGACCTCGACTCCTGATCATTTTGTTATTTGTTCATTCAATCCTTGTTTGGTGCTATTGTTTGTTTGCTTTGTGTTTCTTTAACACATCTGTTAAAATATTACAAAATATCTAAGACAAGACTCTGATCTATAAACATGTTATTTACGTGATATTGATCCAAAGAGAAAACATAAACAAACTCAGTAGCATGGAGTCAAGGGGGCAGGTAGCCTAGTGGTTTAAAGCGTTGGGCCAGTAACCAAAAGGTTGCTGGTTTGAATTTCTGAGCCAACTTGGTGTAAAATCTGTTAATGTGCCCTTGAGCAAGGCACTGTACCCTAATTGCTCTGGATAAGAGCATCTGCTAAATGACTAAAATGTAAATAAAGATGTATTACTGAGTTCTGAAATACAACACAATCAGTCTTTATATTTCCTCCAGTCACACACATCAACGTTCATGGAGCACCAAATAAAAGGTGATATCATGTTGAAGTGTCAGCCACAACATTGACAATCAGTTTGTGTGCTGTTGCTTCCTGGTCCAGGCCAGACGCATACCTATTGGTGGACCGCAAGTATCAGTCAGTAGATATCAGTTGACTTTGGACCCAAAATTGGATACCATTCATCAATAGGCCTTTAAACTGCAGAACACTGCACTGACACTCAAGTCATGTACAGCAGGTATAGGTTGAGGACTGTTTCTCATGCTGCTGAACCAAACCCTCCCCAGCCATCCTCCCCGGAACCAGATTGCTTTGTCACATCTCAGTGACAGTAATCCTAGTGACAATTCCTCTTTACCAGACATGGCAGTGGCCGTGTCTTTCTCCATCTCATGCTGCTCGTCTCCAGGCCATTATTCCCCTGACTTCTCTCTTCATGCCCCCCATAAATTTGCAGATATATGAATCACACATAATGGAAAGTAAATGGCATCTGTCTCCTGGAGCTCACCGCCTCCTAACGCATGGAAAGTAGAGCACCGTCTCACCCATCATGACTCATGTTGTTGAGAACAGAAATGTTAGACTGGTTGTAATGATATGAGGGGGGTTTAGAAGAGGAAGGGGGAAGGTGAGATTGTATTTCTGGCCCATTGTATACACTTTCTCCATTCCCTTCACGTAGCTTTCTTATTCGATCCCACCACATTTCGGGTAGGTTATGGGTAACGGTAACCTAGGGTTACATAACATCTCTTTGTCCACTTTTGAGTATTCTGAGAAAATTCCTTTCTTTAATAACATCCAGGGGGACGTTCCTTGAATGTCAAATGAGGAGAGAAGAGGAGAGGATGGTAAGGATGAGAGGAGAGGTGAAGAGAGGAGAGAAGAGACGGAGGAGAGGAGAGGGGGAGAGAAGAAATAAGTGAAGAGAAGAGACAGGAGGAGAGGAGACAAGGGAGAGAAGAGGGCTGAAGGGAGGTGACTATAGAACACCGCTGCACTGGAACTAGACTGTTCTCTTTGTTGTTCAACCCAACAGGGCCCTGCACTTCTGAGGCTAATGCCTCAAATGTCAGAGAATGAAAAGCAGAGCAATTCCCCAAAGTTTTCACACCAAGCCTCCCATCTATTTAACCTCATTATAACCCAAGAAACTTGGGAATCAACTTACTTTTGGTTTGCAATTAAAACTCACTCATGAATCTCAATTTCTGTATTATGCAGAGGCGTAAATGACCAAGGTCCATGTCAATGAACGATTAAGCTAAGTGTGAATGATTGCCTGAAAAAGCGTAGGCATATATTGCTCATTCCTACTCATTCTACATCGAACCTCTAGGCAGCAAATGATGCAGAGTAGAGCGTGCTTGACCTTATTATCCAATTGTAGATGTGGACATACAGCCGCTAGCCATGTGAATGTTTGCTCTTTACTGTGCTGAGGCGTAGGCTATGGAACTCCCAGTAGGCTATGGAACTCCCAGTAGGCTATGGAACTCACATCACATCGCCAGACAAATATGCAATGGTGCTTACAAGAGAATTACTTTACTCACAGGTGCTCCTGTCTGAACTGAACCATAATACTGTACAACTTCAATGCAAACTCCACACTAACCCTTAACTGAGTTTAAATTCCTAATTGGCACCTCTGTTGGGGGTAATTCAAAAATTACTCTTAAAGAACAAAGGCTTTGTGGAGTAAAACAGGGCTGTAGAGTTTATGGTATCTGTTCTACAGGATATATCAAGATGCTAGGTTCTTCGAGTCGCAATACGTTCCGGAGCAACATGAGTGAGTGAAGAAGAACCCGCAATCGAATTGATTGCCTTCATTTGTTTACGTGTTGGTGCGGCGGACTTGCTTGGCTGAACTAATTGCAACCAGTGCTTGCTGGCGCTCTCTTAAAGCAGACAGGCCTATTTTTTGTCTCTTATCAGCTTAACTCCTCAGTTATTTCTTTATTTAGCTATTTGTATACAGCTTACTGTTGCAGCATTTTAAGTTATGGATGAATTCTCTTCCAAGACGCCATCGCCAATGCTGTGTGTGCCTCTCCGTTTGAAGTATCGCAGAGGAAGATGATTAAGGATATATAAGACTTGTTTCGTTTTTTTGTTCGTTTTTTTCCTTCTGCCATGCAGCCGACTTGACAGTCTGGTTACACGCTAATCAAAAGAATGCTTGAGGAAAATGGTGATGGGATTTATCCAGTCCCTAATAGCATCAGAGGCAGATAGAGAAAGGCTGTACGGCTCAGCTTAGTTACATTTCTGAAGGATGGTCCAACTCCCCACGTTACAAAACGCACAGGTTGGTTAATTAGAGAATAGGGCTAGTGTGGTAGCCCTGCTGCACCCCTGCCCATTACCCATCCATACTTATTTGTTCCTGTCATGACAAAATACATCTACACTTAGAAAAAAGGGTTACAAAGGGGTTCTTCAGCTGTTCTAAATTCTAAAATAAATCACTCCATAGGAGAACTCTTTTTGGTTCCAGGTAGAACCCTCTCTGAAAAGAGTTCTACATGGAACACAAAGGATTCTCCAATGGGGACAGCCGGATAACCCTTTCAGGTCCCAGATAGACACTTTTTTTCTAAGAGACAAGCACACACACAAACATACACACCTATACAGACATACAGTGGGGCAAAAAAGTATTTAGTCAGCCACCAATTGTGCAAGTTCTCTCACTTAAAAAGATGAGAGAGGCCTGTAATTTTCATCATAGGTACACTTCAACTATGACAGACAAAATGAGGAAAAGAAATCCAGAAAATCACATTGTAGGATTTTTTATGAATTTATTTGCAAATTATGGTGGAAAATAAGTATTTGGTCACATACAAACAAGCAAGATTTCTGGCTCTCACAGACCTGTAACTTCTTCTTTAAGAGGCTCCTCTGTCCTCCACTCGTTACCTGTATTAATGGCACCTGTTTGAACTTGTTATCAGTATAAAAGACACCTGTCCACAACCTCAAACAGTCACACTCCAAACTCCACTATGGCCAAGACCAAAGAGCTGTCAAAGGACACCAGAAACAAAATTGTAGACCTGCACCAGGTTGGGAAGACTGAATCTGCAATAGGTAAGCAGCTTGGTTTGAAGAAATCAACTGTGGGAGCAATTATTAGGAAATGGAAGACATACAAGACCACTGATAATCTTCCTCGATCTGGGGCTCCACGCAAGATCTCACCCGTGGGTCAAAATGATCACAAGAACGGTGAGCAAAAATCCCAGAACCACACGGGGACCTAGTGAATGACCTGCAGAGAGCTGGGACCAAAGTAACAAAGCCTACCATCAGTAACACACCTCGCCGCCAGGGACTCAAATCCTGCAGTGCCAGACGTGTCCCCTGCTTAAGACAGTACATGTTCAGGCCCGTCTGAAGTTTGCTAGAGAGCATTTGGATGATCCAGATGAGGATTGGGAGAATGTCATATGGTCAGATGAAACCAAAATATAACTTTTTGGTAAAAACTCAACTCGTCGTGTTTGGAGGACAAAGAATGCTGAGTTGCATCCAAAGAACACCATACCTACTGTGAAGCATGGGGGAAACATCATGCTTTGGGGCTGTTTTTCTGCAAAGGGACCAGGACGACTGATCCGTGTAAAGGAAAGAATGAATGGGGCCATGTATCGTGAGATTTTGAGTGAAAACCTCCTTCCATCAGCAAGGGCATTGAAGATGAAACGTGGCTGGGTCTTTCAGCATGACAATGATCCCAAACACACCGCCCGAACGCGAAGGAGTGGCCGTGAGAAGCATTTCAAGGTCCTGGAGTGGCCTAGCCAGTCTCCAGATCTCAACCCCACAGAAAATCTTTGGAGGGAGTTGAAAGTCCGTGTTGCCCAGCGACAGCCCCAAAACATCACTGCTCTAGAGGAGATCTGCATGGAGGAATGGGCCAAAATACCAGCAACAGTGTGTGAAAACCTTGTGAAGACTTACAGAAAACGTTTGACCTCTGTCATTGCCAACAAAGGGTATATAACAAAGTATTGAGATAAACTTTTGTTATTGACCAAATACTTATTTTCCACCATAATTTGCAAATAAATTCATTAAAAATCCTACAATGTGATTTTCTGGATTTTTTTTCCTCATTTTGTCTGTCATAGTTGAAGTGTACCTATGATGAAAATTACAGGCCTCTCTCATCTTTTTAAGTGAGAGAACATGCACAATTGGTGGCTGACTAAATACTTTTTTGCCCCACTGTATATACAGTACCAGTCAAAGGTTAGGTCACACCTACTCATTCAAGGGTTTTTCTATTTTTTTTAACTATTTTCTACATTATAGAATAATGGTGAAGACATCCAAACTATGAAATAACACATACGGAATCATGTGGTAACCAAAAAAGTGTTCTTCAAAGTAGTCACCCTTTGCCTTTGTCACGTCCTGGCCATAGAGAGCCCTCTGGGTTCTCTATGGTGATTTAGGTCAGGACGTGACTAAGGGGGTTTTGTCTAGTTGTTGTATTTCTAGGTTGGTTTTGTGTATGGTACCCAATTAGAGGCGGCTGATTGTCAATACCTCTAATTGGGGATCATACTTAGTGTGTTCTGTTTCCCACCTGCTTTTGTGGGATATTGTTTTGGCTAGTGGGTGTGAGCACTACGTTTGTCGAGTCATTGTGGCGGCGGTGTATGTTTCACTATTAAATATGTGGAACTCAATGCATGCTGCCTTAATGACAGCTCTGCACACTCATGGCATTCTCTCAAACAGCTTCATGAGGAATGCTTTTCCAACAGTCTTGGAGGAGTTCTCACATACGATGAGCACTTGTTGGCTGGTTTTCCTTCACTCTTTTGTCCAACTCATCCCAAACCATCTCAATTGAGTTGAGGTCGGGTGATTGTAGAGGCCAGGTCACCTGATGCAGCACCATCACTCTCCTTCTTGGCAAATAGCCCTTACACAGCCTGGAGGTGTGTTGTGGGTCATTGTCCTGTTGAAAAACAAATGATAGTTCCACTAAGCGCAAGCCAGACGGGATGGCGTATCGCTGCAGAATGCTGTGGTAACCATGCAGGTTAAGTGTGCCTTGAATTCTAAATAAATCACTGACAGTGTCACCAGCAAAGCACCCCTCACACCATTACACATCCTCCTCCGTGCTTCACTGTGGGAACCACACATCATCCATTCACCTACCCAGCGTCTCACAAAGACACGGCAGGTTGGAACCAAATAATTTGAACTCATCAGACCAAAGGACAGATTTCCAACTGATTCACGCAGTCTCCTCTGAACAGTTGATGTTGAGATGTGTCTGTTACTTGAACTCTGTGAAGCATTTATTTGGGAAGCAATCTGAAGTGTAGTTAACTCTAATGAACTTATCCCCTGCAGCAGAGGTAACTCTGGGTCTTCCATTCCTATGGCGATACACATGAAAGACAGTTTCATCATAGCGCTTGATGGTTTTTGTGACTGCACTTGAAGAAAGTTCTTGACATTTTCTGCATTGACTGACGTTCATGTCTTAAAGTAATGATGGACTGTCGTTTCTCCTTGCTTATTTGAACTGTTCTTGCCATAATATGGACTAGGCCTTTTACTAAATCTTCTGAATACCACCCCTACTGTCACATCTACTCCCGCTCCTTCCCTACGGTGTTCGGCGCTTCATCATTAAGCAAACCTGGACTCCCCTATCTCACTCATTACCTCTACTTTATCTGGCACTCCCTTAGGTTTCTTCCCCAGGCAGTATTGTTTCTGTTGTTCATGTCTAGGCGCTACTCCTACGTTGTATCATTCCATGTTATTTGGTATATTAAACGTACCACTTGCACCTGCTTCTCGACTCCCAGCGTTTACGTTACAGAATACTGCCTCACAAAATGGAAGCAGCAGGAAATCAGAACATCTCCCAGAAGTTCGACGAGCAGGGATACCTACTTCGTCAACACCACGACCAGATGGCACAACTGGGGACGGCTATGGAAGAGGTTCTTCGCTGTGTTCAACGTCTTGAACATACCCGAGAGGCGTTGCCTTCAACTAGCGGAGGATACTCTACCACTAGTTGATCCAGCGAGCCAGCACACCAGCCCATTCAGCAACCTGCCCATTTCAGCGATTCCTGCTTGTTCCTCCTAGATAGATATGACGCTACCCCATCTAAATAACATGGCTGCCTACTTCAGTGCTCCCTCTACTTTGCGCACCAGATGGGAGCTCCTACCACAGAGATGTCCAAGGTTGCCACGGTTATTTCTTTGCTGACTGGGCGGGTGTTGGACTGGGCCACGGCCGTCTGGCAGAGAGGAGAGGAGGAGCTGGATTCGTATGAGGGGTTCATGGCTCGGATCAGATGTATCTTCGATCATCCATCAGAAGGCAAAGGGGGGAGAGTGCCTACTCCAACTACGGACCAGACGGCACTCACCTTCAGGACCAAGCAGCATCCAGCGGATGGAATGAGCCGCCGCTCCGTACGCAATTCAGAGGAGGTTCAGACGGAACTGGCTTGATGAGATGACAACCTATCCTTGGACACACTCATCGCGATGGCCATCTGTCTGGATAACCTACTTCGGGAGCGTTGGCACTCTCATCACTTCTCTTCCTCCCTCAGTGAACACTTTGGATCAGAGCCTGAACCCATGGAGGTAGGGGTCGCACACCTCCCTGCAGCAGAGCGATGCAGACAGAGACAGCTGGGGCTCTGTCTCTATTGTGGTCAAGGCGGGCACCAGCTCCAGCGGTGTACGGTACGTCCCAACTCGGGATCCACGAGAGCAGAGGGACGGTCACGTGATCTTCCACCTCCTGGGGCAGGTGTGAGTATCCCCTCTTCATCACTTTCTGCCAAACCCTTTTTGGTGTCGATCTCACTAGTTAGTGGATTCCGGTGCCGCAGGGAACTTTATTGACCAGACCCTTGCCTCCTTTCTCAACATCCCCTCATACCTGCTCTCCTCTCCTAAACTGGTTCAAACCCTCAATAATCTAACATTAGGTTCTGTGTCCATCACACACATCACCAAACTACTAACCCTCACCGTGGAGTCCATCAATCAGCAGAACATCTCCTTCTTCATCACCAGTGCACCAGCTCAAAAGATCATCCTCTGCATCCTCTAGCTTCAACGCCACAACCCCATCATGGTCGAGGATGAAAATCACAGACTGGGCACCCGAATGCGGGGAGGACCTGCTTCCCCATCCCCTGTGGTTTCACGTCAGTTGAGAGGTATACCAGGACCTGCTGGAGGTATTTTCCAAAACCCGCGCCACCTGTCTCCCTCCTCATCGCCCCAGAGACTGTGCCATCAACCTGCTTGCAGGCTCTGGGCCCCCGCGCAGACGCATCTACCCTCTGTCGGTGGTTGAAATCCTGTACATCCATGAGGCGCTCAAAATCAAATCAAATTTATTTATAAAGCCCTTGTGTGCTGTACAGAAACCCAGCCTAAAGCCACAAACAGCAAGCAATGCAGGTGTAAAAGCACGGTGGCTAGGAAAAACTCCCTAGAAAGGCCAAAACCTAGGAAGAAACCTAGAGAGGAACCAGGCTGTGAGGGGTGGCCAGTCCTCTTCTGGCTGTGCCCGGGTGCAGATTATAACAGAACATGGACAAGATTTTAAAATGTTAATAAAACAGGCAGAAGCAGCACGGCCAGGTGGATTCAGGACATCAAGGAGTCATCAGGCCAGGTAGGCCTTGAGGAATGGTCCTAATGCTCAGGTCCGAGAGAGAGAGAGAAAAAGAGAAAGATAGAAAAAAAGAAAGAGAGAGAGAGATAATTAGAGAGAGCATACTTAAATTCACACAGGACACCGGATAAGAGAGGAGAAATACTCCAGATATAACAGACGAACCCTAGCCCCCCAACACATAAACTACTGCAGCATAAATACTGGTGGCTGAGACAGGAGGGGTCGGGAGACACTGTGGCGCCGTCCGACAATACCCCCGGACAGGGCCAAACAGGCAGGATATAACCCCACCCACTCTGCCGAAGCACAGCCCCCGCTCCAACAAGGTTTCATCCGGACGTCCACTTCTCCTGTGTCGGCAAGTTTCTTCTTCGTGGCCAAGAAGGATGGAGGGTTACGCCCCCATGATTGATTACAGAGGACTCAATGAAATCACCACCAAGTACCGTTACCCTCTCCCGTTGGTGCAGGCAGCCATCGAACAGTTCCGCTGGGCCCGTTTTTTTACCAAGTTGGACCTGCAGAGTGCTTACAATCTCATCCGCATCCAGGAGGAATGACAGCTTTTAGCACAATGTCTGGTCACTACGGGTACTTGATGATGCCATTTGGCTTAGCCATTTCAACGTCAGTGTTCCAGGCATTCATCAACGAGGGGTGTTCTGGGACATGCCCAGACGCCAGGTGGTCGTGTATATTGACAACATCCTGGTCTACTCGGCTACCTTGGAGGATAACATCGCTCACGTCCGTGTAGTCCTGGAACGCCCCCTAGCTAACCAACTGTTTGCCAATGCTGAGAAGTGCCAGTTCCATCAGGAGGCTGTCTCCTTCCTTGGTTACCAAATCAGCCCGCAAGGAGGGAAGATGGATGACAAGAAGGTAGATGTGGTCAGGTCATGGCCAGTTCCAACCACCATAAAGGGGTTACAATGGCTTTTGGGGTTTGCCAACTTCTACAGCCGTTTCATCAGGAACTTCAGGTCCATTGCCACTCCTCTCACCTCTCTCCTCAAGGGTGGTCCCCGTAGGTTGGTGTGGAGTCCAGCAGCTGACGAGGTCTTCATTCTACTGAAGGGGCATTTCACCTCTGCCCCATTGCTCAAACACCCAGATCCCATGATATCCTTTGTGGTGGAGGTGGACGCTTCAGAGGTGGGCATGGGGGCAGTTCTGTCTCAACGACAAGGTAATCCACAGGAATGGTATCCGTGTTCGTATTACTCTAAGAAACTGTCCCCTGTAGAGAGGAATTGCCTGGCTGTAAAGTTGGCATTAGAGGAGTGGAGACTGGCTGGAGGGCGCCAAGGACCCATACGTCATCCTCACCGACCATAGGAACCTGGAGTACATACGGACAGCGAAGAGGCTGAATCCGCTCCAAGCAAGGTGGGCCCTGTTCTTTACAAGATTTGACTTCATGCTGACCTATCGCCCAGGTTCAAAGAACACCAAAGCCGATGCCCTGTTCTGTCTCCACGATTCGGGAGAGGGTCCTGTCCAGAATGCACTCGAGTCATAGCCCCAGTGGTCTGGGACATAGATGTGGACATCCACCAGGCTCTGGAGAGGGAGCCCACACCCATTACCTGTCCTCCTGAGCACATCTACGTTCCTACTGGGATAAGGGATTGGCTGCTGACCTGGGTGCACACAGCTGGTCTCACCTATCCATCTCCCCGCTCTGACGGTTTCACCACCATTTTGGTGGTTGTGGATAGATTTTCTTAATGCTATTGTGTCATTCCTTTCTCTGGTTTCCCTACTGCTCTCCAGGTCGCTGAGGCACTATTCCAGCAGGTCTTCCGGCATTATGGCCTTTCCTGGAGGACATCGTCTCCGACCTTTGGACCCAATTCCCCTGGCTAATGCTGTCCCACACAACACCCCTTCGCCCCCCATGGGCGTCGAGGGAGCTCCCGTCTATGCCGTCAGATCCCTACTGGACCGACATCGTGGGGGTCGGCTCCAGTACCTGGTGGCCCAGAAGAGCAGTGTTGGGTTCCGGTGGAGGACATTCTGGATCCCAACATCATCCGTGATTTCCATCTTCGCAAGCCCGGACTGGCCCGCTTCTCATCCTCGCGGCTGTCCCTCTGGCCAGTGTCGTCCTGTGGATTGAGCCGCGCATCGTGGGGGGGGGGGTACTGTCATGTCTACTACTGCTCCTCCGCTCCGGCGTTCGACGTTGTCGGTTTACTAACCACTGGTCCTGGGAACCATCCTTAGAGAACCTGGCTTTCATTATTATGTGCCCCTGCGCTTCATCTTTAAGTACACCTGGACTCCATTTCCTCAATCATTACCTTCCCTTTATCTAGCACTCCCTTAGGTTCCTTCCCCAGGCAGTATTGTTTCTGTTCTTCATGTCTAGAAGCTGCTCTTACATTGTATCCTTCAATGTTATTTGTTATAGTAAACTTACCACCTGCACCTGCTTCTCGACCCCCAGCGTCGACATTACACCTACCTTGTCACAACACAACTGATTGTCTCAAACACATTAAGAAGGAAAGAAATTCCACAACTTAACTTTTAACAAGGCACACCTGTTAACCTCTCAGGGATTGTTGGGGCGCTAGCAGGCTGCTCCCGACACTCCCAGGTGAAATGTAAGGCGCCAAATTCAAAATCCAAAAGTTGAATTATTAAACATCCACCAATATACAAGTGTTCCATACTCATCAAAAGCTCTGTTTCTTGGCAATATCACAGCGTTGTCAGATTTCAAAAAGGCTTTACGGCAAAAGCAGCACATTTGATTGTTTGAGGGTAGCACCTCACATATTTTTCCCATAGCCATGAATCGATTAGCCATCACGGCACACACATAACACATTTCACAGCGAAAACAAATCAATTACCTGTTGAAGAACTTCTGCTGAGGTCATCCTAAGTGTCCAACGAAGACAATCCATGGTTCTTTTGTTAGAAAAAGTAATGTATTTTATCCATAAATCCTCCATTTGGTTCGCGCGTTATAATCAGAAACGTCAGCCTCCACTACTCCATTGAAACGTGACGCAAACTCGTTCATCTTATACCTATAAACTTGTCCAAGAACAATCAAACATAGTTTTAAATGTAAAAAGTACACTTCCTGGTTTGCTCTTATTCTCTGGTCTAATTCATCCAAAATGAAAATTTACACTGTCTCGAGACTGTTGACATCTAAAGGAAGCGATGGGTACTGCATTCATATGCCCTTATATTGTCATTTTCAGGAGGGAGGGGTTCCCAAATGAGCAATGTGTCAAAATCACTTTTTCCAGGACATAAATTCCTTGCGGTTTCGCCTGCTATATGTGTTCTGTTTTACCCACAGACAAATGGTTAACGGTTTTGGAAAATTCAGAGTGTTTCCTATCCAATAGTACCAAATATGTGCATATCCTATTTTCTGGGCCTGAATGGGAGGCATTTGACTTTGGGCACGCCAGGCTCTCCAAAACCGACCCCTCAGCTGCCACTCCCTAACAAGTTAAATGAAATGCATTCTTGACTACCTCATGGATCTGGTTTAGAGAATGCCAAGAGTGTTCAAAGCTGTCATCAAGGCAAAGGGTGGCTACTTTGAAGAATCTCAAATAAAAAATGCTTGGTTATTACATGAGTCCATATGTGTTATTTCATAGTTTTGAAGTCTTCACTATAATTCTACAATGTAGACATTTTTCAAAAATAAAAAATAAACTTAGAATGAGTAGGTGTGTCCAAACTTTAGACTGGTACTGTACATGTATATACTATACACATGATCTATCCCTCACGAGCAAACCTGCACAGCTACTGTGCATCACTGCTAGGTATTATTGCACTGTTGGGGCTAGAAACACAAGCCTTTTGCTGCCCCTGCAATAACATCTGTAAATCTGTGTACGTGACCAATAAACTGTGATTTGATATGCTAAAAGTTTTTATTCTCAAACATACTGTATAATATCTTATTATATACACAAACATACTCACAGAACAGCACCCAAACAGACATACTGTGCATTCGGAAAGTATTCAGACCACTTGACTTTTTCCACAGTTTGTTATGTTACAGCCTTATTCTAAAATTGAATAAATAGTTGTTTTCCTCATCTACACACAATAGAACATAACAACTAAAATACCTTATTTACACAAGTATTCAGACCCTTTGCTATGAGACTCGAAATTGAGCTCAGATGTATCCTGTTTCCATTGATCATCCTTGAGATGTTTGTAGAACATGATTGGAGTCCACCTGTGGTAAATTAAATTGATTGGACAGGATTTGGAAAGGCATACACCTGTCTATATAAGGTCCCACAGTTGACAGTGCATGTCAGAGCAAAAACATGAGGTCATGAGGTCGAAGGAATTGTCCGTAGAGCTCCGAGACAGGATTGTGTCGAGGCACAGATCTGGGTAAGGGGACCAACAAATGTCTGCAGCATTGAAGGTCCCCAAGAATACAGTGGCTCCATCATAGTTAAATGGAAGAAGTTCGGAACCACCAAGACTCTTCCTAAAGCTGACCGCCCGGCCAAACTGTGCAGTCGGGGGAGAAGGGTCTTAGTCAGGGAGGTGACGAAGAACCTGATGGTCGCTCTGAAGTTCCTCTGTGGAGATGGGAGAAACTTCCAGAAGGACAACCATCTCTGCAGCACTCCACCAATCAGGCCTTTATGGCAGAGTGGCCAGACAGAAGCCACTCCTCAGTTAAAGGCACATGAAATCCCACTTGGAGTTTGCCAAAAGGCACCAATAGATGCTCTGGTCTGATTAAAAAAAGATTGAACTCTTTTGCCTGATTGCCAAGTGTCACATCTGGAGGACACTTGGCACCAGCTTCCCTGCATGGTGGTGGCAGCATCATGCTGTGGGAATGTTTTTCAGCGCCAAGGACTGGGAGACTAGTCAGGATCGAGGGAAAGATGAACGGAGCAAAGTACAGAGAGATCCTTGATGAAAACCTGCTCCAGAGCGGGACCTCAGACTGGGGCGAAGGTTCACCTTCCAACAGGACAACTACCCTAAGCATACAGCCAAGACAACCCAAGAGTGGCTTCGGGACAAGTCTCTGAATGTCCTTGAGTGGTCCAGCCAGAGCCCGGACTTGAACTTGATCAAACATCTCTGGAGAGACCTGAAAATTGCTGTCGAGCGAAACTCCCCATCCAACCTGATAGAGCTTGAGAGGATCTGCAGAGAAGGATGGAAGAAACTCCCATGTGCCAAGCTTGTAGCGTCATACCCAAGAAGACTCAAGGCTGTAATCGCTGCAAAAGGTGCTTCAACAAAGTACTGAGTAAAGGGTCTGAAAACTTATGTAAATTTAATATTTTCATTTTTTATTTTTACTAAATTATCAAAAATGTATGCAAACCTGTTTTCACTTTGTTTTTATGGGGTATTGTGTGTAGATTGGTGAGGGGGGAAAAACCTATTTAATCAATTTTAGAATAAGGGTGTAACGTAACAAAATGTGAAAAAAGTCAAGGGGGCTAAATACTTTCCGAATGCACTGTACATACACATGACCTTGTGATCACGATCTAACCTGCATAGCTACATGCTCAAAAGTTCATCTTTCACAAGATTGTGTGTGTGTGTGTGTGTGTGTGTGTGTGTGTGTGTGTGTGTGTGTGTGTGTGTGTGTGTGTGTGTGTGTGTGTGTGTGTGTGCGTGCGTGCGTGTGTGTGTGTGTGCCCATGTAGTACAGTATGCGTGTGTTTCTCCTCAGTGCAACCATCATGAAAGGCTGTCAAATTCAGCAAGACCCAGGCAAGATTTACTTCAGTCAGATGAGCTCAAGCCAATGATTTAAACCTCTGTAAAATCTATAATCTGTAAACACAGCCTGGCAGGGCACAGGCGTATTATGAAATGCAACTTGATATGTGGATATGAATAAAAACTAAATCTGTTGATGGCCTACTGATCTATGTGCCGATAGCGCTTTATAGAGTCCAGGAGGGCTCCACTCGAAAAAGATGTACGAGTCAGTGATGTACGAGTCAGTGTAAATTAAGCTTTGTTAATTTAGAAGTGTCGTCCCATTTACCCAGCTAGAGCACACTACAGTCGAGCAGCAGCAGTCTGGAGCTCCCTCTAACAGCAGGAGCCCCATAGCAAACAACCATTAGACCTAATTGCATTAATCTCTTCCCAACCCATTTTGAGTTACTCATTTATTTAAAAACACATTATTTTGGCCCCAGATGTACTGTATATTTTTTTAATCATTTCTCATATGTGATTGATTTAATCTATCTTTTAGAATTTTTTATGACTTAATTTTGTTTTGTGTGTGTTCCTAATCAATCTATAAACCTACCATTGGTTAGTGTTTCAATATAGACATTTTGACTATCAATAACATCAAATTCTGCCTACAGTAAATGGATAAATCCTACATTTATTCAAATCCAGGTTTCTCTGGAGACATACCAAATCAGAGTGTGGAGTGGGACCTGTATCAGTGATTTTGACCAGATATCACCTGCAGAGATAGAGCCTCCCTTGTAGGCCTAATAGCATAAGATTGTACAGCAACTGTTCTATACATATAATTATGAATCAGACCTCTACGCGTCATTCAGTGTAGGATGGGCAGGGCCCCCATCTGTTTTGAGCCCCACCTGTTATGCAAAAAAAAACAATAATAATAATAATAATAATAATAATAATAATAAAAATATATATACAGTACCAGTCAAATGTTTGGACACACCTACTCATTGCAAGGGTTTTTCTTTATTTTTACTATTTTCTGAATTGTAGAATAATAGTAAAGTCATCAAAACAATTAAATAACACATCAAGGCAAAGGGTGGATACTTTGAAGAATCTCAAATATAAAATATATTTTGATTTGTTTAACACTTTTTTGGTTACTACATGATTCCATATGTGCTATTTAATAGTTTTGATGTCTTCAAAAACCCTTGAATGAGTAGGTGTGCTGCAAAATCTACAGGTAGAGCTAAGAAATTCAAGCCCCTTGGGTGCTGCCATAGACTTACATTAAAAGTGCCCATCCAAGAAGAAAATTACGTCAAATCACGTTATATCTACCTTATCTTTGATTGGACTCATCATGTCAACATCATACTTTCAAAATCTTAGCTAGCAAGCTAGACAAGCAGTCATCATGCATCAAGTTGGCAATCTACTGGCAAATCCTTTTCAATCTTTGTCATATGAAGAGAAATTATAGATAAAACGTAGCAGTGCTCATCGGCCATTGGACATCGGTCATCGGCCATTACACAACAAGTTGGAAATCATAAATTCAACAATGAGTGCTAGGCGCCAATGTAGCCCCGGGTTCGATCCCATGGGTCTCCCGGCGCACAATTGTCCCAGTGTCGTCCTGGTTAGGGAGGGTTTGGCCGGCTGGAATGTCCCTGTCTCATCGTGCTCTAGCGACTCCGTGTGGCGGGCCGGTTGGTTGACTTCGGTCGTCAGTTCGACAGTGTTTCCTCATTGGTGCGGCTGGCTTCCGGGTTAAGCAGTGTGTCAAAAAGCCGTGTGGCTTGGCTCTCGACCTTCACCGAGTCTGTAGGGGGAATTGCAGCGATGGACAAGTTCGCAACTACCAATTGGATATCACAAAAAAGGTTGGTAACGCCAAGGGCCAGAAAAGTTTGAATACATTGGCCATGCTGTCAATCCAGCATGACTTCTGCCGCGTTCAAAACAACTGTAAACTCAGATCTGGGAAATCTCAGACTTCAGTGAGTTCAAGACAATTGGGAACTCAGATAAAACTAGCTCCGAATGGGAACATACGGAAAATAATTTTGAATGGTCATCCAACTCTGAATTCCAAGTCATTTTTTTCAGGCCTTTTTCTATAGCCCACAAGTAGGATTGCCGCGCCACCTTCCTGTTCAAGTAAGCACAGCACAACAAGGTGAGTCCAAAAAATGTATTGTATGCTGCTTCAAAATTATGTAATATGCCAGGGAGATATGCACACTGTAGCTAAGAAGGTAATACTCAGTATATGTTGTGTAGTAAGCTGTTAGTAGCCCATGTGCCTCACCCTAATAATTTGCTCCCTTTTCACCACATAACAGCCTACTGTTCAGACTTGGTGGTGCACATTTAGGCTATAGCCTGTTTTAGAGAAATGTCATCATCGAATATTGTAAGAGCTTTCATTGTCTGCTTATATGTCCCCTGTAATGACCGACACTGGAGATGAGAAGCAGGTATGGGGAGTCAACATTTATTCAGGAACAGACAGGTAACAAAACAGGAACAGCGTCAGCACATGGGTAGACAACGGCAAACAACAATTAATGCTGAAGCAAGGAACAGAGCGGGGAACCAGACATATATAGGGGAGATAATGAGGTGATTGAGTGCAGGTGAGTCTAATAATAGCTGATGCGCATGATGGGGGGAAGGCAGGTGTGCGTAATGATGGTGGCAGGAGTGTGTAATTCTGGGAAGCCTGGTGCCTTCGAGCGCCAGGGAGGGGGAGCGGTAGCGGCATGACACCCCCCTTTATTTATCCTATGGTCCTGACTTGGTGTACAGGGAGAATACTGTAAGAACGGCCCGTGTTCTGAATTCTGTTGCCGTACATTTCAAAAGTGCGGAACAAATAGTTATATTGACTACGTCTGTCCTAGCTCGCTCATTAATGTCTTAATCGAAATTACGGATTGCCTCTTATCTGCTCGTCATCCCCTTATGCCATAGTTTGTACATCTCAATTGTTATATGTTTTTTTAAGGCCAGTAAATGAGGCTGAATGAACTGTTTCGCTGCCAGTCAAGGCTCCGCTGATAGCCAGGTGTAGCAGTGGTAAGGTGTTGGGACTCTGCTGTTGGGACAGCTTTATGTAGGCCCTAACAATCTGTCAACACCGTTTGTCACCATTATAGTGCAATTCAAGTATTGTTTAGTGTTGTGTAGTGGCTTTGCTGGCATGCATCTAAATATTTTTATGGGAGTTTGCCCCACCAAAATGTACATGCTAAAATCGTCACTGTGCATAACAAGCCAGGAGTTATACGTTTGCTTGTTCTTGAACTGAAAATTGCACCTGCTCCGAGCACTTCGTTGGTGGATGATGCACTGTCCCCCCCAGCTCCCCGTCTACCTCTCCCGCTGAGTCTGACTCGATAGTAGGCCTACTAGCGAGTCAGTGATGCTGAACTGGCGATTTTAGCAGCGCTGCAAGCTAAGGCATTGCCATCAAGAACAGTTTTTTCCTCAATCTACTCTGGCACTGACAGTTCTCTGGCTCGTTCTGGGTTCGATTCACCATCTTTCTCTGAATTTTTGGACTTAAGAAATGTCATCAAACTCGATGGCCTTTTCTCATCCATTTTTTATTTGGCTTTCTCATGTTTCAAATTCAGCAGGAGACGACTAGCCTAGGACCTCTTCACTAGCTGACCACCACTACCAACACCTGTGTCAAGATCAGTTATCCCACTGGCACTCCCCATAACCTCTATGTACAAATAAGCGAGCAGGTCTGGAATCAGTGTGGCAGGATAGGATGATTACACAGAAGGATCACAGCGCTTTTACATTATTGTCATTCTGGGGGGTGGGAGAAATAACGAGGAGGTAACTTAATTTAATGCTGATCGCTTTTACTAGAATGTTTACAGTGTGAACAGAGAAACAATTAATAAATCATGCCGCAAGAGGTACCGGGCAAATAGGTGCTGGAATGAACAAAGTCAATCTGAAAGGTGCCAGGATCCAGCTCAAATTAAGCATTGGGTATATTATACCTTGCGTTGAGTGGAATCTACTTGCTAAACTTAGCTAGCTTATTACTTGTTAGCCAGCTAAATGAAAAGCAGACAGTCAGTTCTCTAAAACTCCATAAAACAAGTTCACTAATTGCAGGCATGTGCCAATATTCAGGGTATTAAGCCCAAGGAATGAAACGCACACAGCACATGGGGGATTTTGAATTATTGTATATGAAGACACAGAGGGGAGAATGTGCTACCGTTCATCCAGTATATAATCATTCCCAAATAATAAAATGTAAACTGACATATGATAAACCAGCTAAACATGTCAGAATCAGCTTTATTCGCCAAATATATTTGCATGTACAGGAATTTGACTGTGAAATGGTGCTGCCACAATAAACAGAATATACAGATGATAAACAGAATATACAGACAAAAAATATATACATGTAGAATTTCCACAGATCCACATACAGTATTTTCACTACGAAAACTTTAAGTGACAGGTAGCCTACTGGTTAAGAGTGTTGGGCCAGTAACCGAAAGGTTTCTGGTTTAAATCCATGAGCTCGCACTGGATAAGATTGTCTGCTAAATGACTGAAATGTAAACAAATAAGCTACATGATGCATATAGCAGCGAGTGCAGTTTGGGATGATAGTGTAGGGTGTATAGTCTGTGGATGCAAAGTCCATAAATGAGAGGACCAGGTGGACGGTTGGTGAGGGCCATGGCACAGGGGAAGAAACTGTTCAGGTGGTAAGAGGTTTTGGTTGCGATTGACCTGAACCGTTTGCCAGAGGGAATTTTTGGTGGAAGGGGTCGGCAATGATCTTTCCTGCACGCTTCCTTGCCCCGGAGTCATGCAGGACCTCGATGGAAGACAATAACCCTCCCAGCAGACCGGAAAATCTGTTGCGGTGATGGAGGAGGTGAGGGTGGACTCAATGATGGTCATTTAGAACTGAATCAGTACACACAGCATTCAAAGGAGGACTGAGGACAAAACAACACCATGCATTCACCAAACATTGCACAGGCATTCACCAAAAAAGATTTTTGTCTGATTGGGAACTACCATCATCTATCAATTACAGAATCCCAAAATACTTATTTTTGACATTGGAATTTTATTGAATAGAGTCAGTAATTGAGAAGTTAAATCGCATAGGGAGTCTGATCAGATCAGATGTTACCAGCAAGCCAGAGCTATCTGTGGAAAGAGCACAAGTAGAACAAAGATATAACAAAGACATCTCCCGACCCCTTCTGTCTCAGCCTCCAGTATTTATGCTGCAATAGTTTATGTGTCGGGGGGCTAGGGTCAGTCTGTTATATCTGGAGTATTTCTCCTGTCTTATCCAGTGTCCTGTGTGAATTTAAGTATGCTCTCTCTAATTCTCTCTCTTTTTCTCTCTTTTTCTCTCTTTCTTTCTCTCCTTCTTTCTTCCTTTCTCTCTCTCGGAGGACCTGAGCCCTAGGACCATGCCTCAGGATTACCTGGCCTGATGACTCCTTGCAGTCCCCAGTCCACCCGGTCGTGCTGCTGCTCCAGTTTCAACTGTTCTGCCTGCGGTTATGGAACCCTGACCTGTTCACCGGACGTGCTACCTGTCCCAGACCTGCTGTTTTCAACTCTCTAGAGACAGCGGTAGAGATACTCTGAATGATCGGCTATGAAAAGCCAACTGACATTTACTCCTGAGGTTTTGACCTGTTGCACCCTCTACAACCACTGTGATTATTATTATTTGATCCTGCTGGTCATCTATGAACATTTGAACATCTTGGCCATGTTCTGTTATAATCTCCACCCGGCACAGCCAGAAGAGGACTGGCCACCCCTCAGAGCCTGGTTCCTCTCTAGGTTTCTTCCTAGGTTCTGGCCTTTCTAGGAAGTTTTTCCTAGACACTGTGCTTCTACATCTTTATTGCTTGCTGTTTGGGGTTTTAGGCTGGGTTTCTGTACAGCACTTTGTGACATCAGCTGATGTAAGAAGGGCTTTATAAATACATTTGATTTGATTTGAAGTGCAAACAGAATAAATGCATCATTCAACATAAGATTCCACCTACTGTAAAACATTGACATGAGCCCTGTCCCAATTAATCTCTGCTCAACTCCTCACTTCCTCTCGCATCCTTCTCAAAAGGACTGACCATCGTGCCTCCTAAAACCCCATTGTAGGAGACGACCCAAGGTTCCTCACCTAAGACCTAAGACCTCTGTCTATGAATTTGAGAGTGGTTACATATCTCCAGCCCCATCCCTCAGCTTTTTACGAAACGGGCGAGGAGAACGCTTTGTTTTTATTTCAACTGCTGATTGCCGTTTTAAGAAACATATAAATGAGCATGCAACTATGCTTAAGCATACATGACTGTTGGGAGTGTGGTGCCATACCTTTAGCTCCCAGGTGCAGCAGAGCTGACACACTGAAGATGAAGTTACAGATGTCTTGACCACCCTCTGGCTGTTCTCCAGTCAGATGTCTTGACCACCCTATGGCTGACCTCTCTAGACAACGGTAGCACTGGAAAGTGTCCCAGGCACTGTTTGTGGCCACGTCACCTTTCTCAGAACCAGTGAACATCTCCAGTTGTTTTACAGTCGGGTATCAACATAATCTATAGAGAGGGCAGAACAATACAGGAGATGGAATTAGATTTAGTATGGAGTCGAAAAAGGTAGAAAGGTGGAGGGACATATATGTGCTGAGTTGTATAAGGCATAAGATGAGTTGGAGACTCACTGGTCCAAACTTGAGGTTCTCTGCCTCATTGGTGTAGTGATCCAGGGCGATGAAGTAGAAGCCTGACTCCACCTGGTCAAATGTGTTCTCTCTACACACACTGAACTGTCTCCTGAGAATAACTGGATAGAGAGAGAGAGAGAGAGAGAGAGAGAGAGAGAGAGAGAGAGAGAGAGAGAGAGAGAGAGAGAGAAAAATTAGATGCCAGGAAATGTCACAGACAGAGTTCAATTGGAGTTTAAATGTTTTAATATCTCAATGGTGCATTCAAGGTAGCTGTCCATTTTAAAACTGCTGTATCAAAAGAGGAAACTATGGTTAATCATTTAGCCAAATAAGTAATAAAAAGATGTGGGACGGGACTGAGCTGAGCTATGCTGACATTCACCTAGCTTGCCTCCTCAATAGCAGAAGACTAAATAACTACCTACTTCAATATTGAAATCACAGTTGGTTAGCTAGTTTCTCAACTGAAAAACTATTGAACTTACCAATTATTTTTGTCAGCCATTGTTCACCTTTCACCGTCCCCTTTCATTTCCATGGTTAAAAATCAAGTTAGAGAGCAGTCAAGACGTGAAAAAGGTTGATCAGTAGGAAAGATGGTCAAAGAAGTGAAAGCTTAACAGTGAGCCTAAGGTTTAAGAAAGTCTTGCCGGGAAAAGTACAGACAGGATTCCTCAGTTTCAATGTTAGAGAATTTGTCCCATATGCACTGCGTTGTTATAAATGCCGAAGAATGGGACATGTAGCTGCTCAGTGTATAGGAAAGGAAAGATGTGGAGGGGCACATAAATAATGAATGTAAATGTGGAAGCAATGTGAAGGTTAAGTACTGTAATTGTGGGGGAGAACACAGTACAGCATTTTGTGGATGCCAGATACAGAGAGAGGCTAGAGAGACTCAGAGAAATAGGATTAGTATCGTATGATGTATCGTATGCAGAGGCCCTAAAACAGATTGGTAGAACTACAGTGCAGACTGATGGAGTTTACATGGATGTACCTGTAGTAAGTGGACCTACTGTCAGACTGATGGAGCTTACATGGATGCTCCTGTAGTAAGTGGACCTACTATCGGGGATGGTGCTTCTGATGGTCCTGGCATGGTTGTTAGGCCTGTTAAAAAATCTTGTGCTCATGAATGTGTGGTGTCAGGACACTTTGATAATGAATAAAGATGACTTCATAGCTTTTATTGGTAAGGTTATCAATACGACTTGGGTTGTGGAAAGCAGAAATGCCAGGTTGAAAGTTATTTTGGAGACAGCAAAATAGATATTGTGGGTAACAGATGTTACTGTTGAAATGATTGTTGACATGCTGAACAAGGTGTGTTTTTGACCTGTAGTATGTATTTCTTCCGGCGAACAAAAATCACTGTTCTCTAATTAATTTACCATGTGCAGAAAGGACGTTTTGCTCGCTCAGTCACACTCAAAGCTCTCAAATTTAATTTGCGCGCACCACTCATCCACATTTCTTCTCTCTCTCCTCAAGTGTTTGCTCGCGCAATGATGTTTCATATTGCTCGCGCGCACCATCTAGTCCTCGTTCGATTTTTGGATCGGATTTGACGTCAGATGCTTGTGAGTAAACGTGTCGTTTCAAAAGAAACAAACAAACATTTCTAAAGACGTTTTCTAAATAAATATTTTAACGTTAATGTACCATGCACATTGTTTAAACATGAATAGCGATAGCAGTTTACAAGAACTAACAATCAATTTGTAGCTAACTTTGCAACAATTAATTAACGTCGGGAGGAAGAAGGGAAATCGCAGAGCTGCCAACTTTCCCGTGAGACACGCGTATGACCCTCTTCCCACTCTCACAGGCCACACCTCTTATGTCTCACGCATTGAAAAGCACTGCTTTTAAGTCAGTGATTTAACTTTTCAACTCTGCTGCCTCCAACTCGCCTGCAATTTAACATCACAAGCGGAACTTGTATCATTGTCCTGTCTTGCCATAGCACTTTGAACCGCGGCACATTGAAGCATATGATTAGTCTAGTTATGTAAGGGATCAAGTGGGTTGGATGCGCATTTAAAACAAACGCCTCTCAAGATTAGAGTGGAGCTGAATGGAGACAGAGAACATTCTCAGCAGAGTTTGTAAAAATGTAAAATGAGCCCTGTTTTATGTACAATGTTGTCAACAAAATTAGGTTGATGTTACTCCCATCCCTATTGCAGAATGCAGCCTTTTGACACCATGTACTAAAATCGATGTAATCCAGACTTTGCATTAGTCCCCCCCATTTAGGCTGTGATAACGAAAAGGCAGCAGAAAAACCTACAGTATGTTTTAGCAGCGAAATTTGGTAGGGTGACCTGATTTGTAACTATGAAAATAATTTGATTAAACAGATTGTGAACTCAAAAGTGTATGTTTGTTTATAGAGCTGGGACAATAAATATTAAAATAATGTGGTTAGGGTGTAGGTGCAGATTTGTCATATTGTCTAAAAGAGATGTTATTTAGTCTGATCAGTGGGATTCCCATTCTTAACAATGGGCTAAAATATAGGGTAATTTGTGTGCTTGTCAGAAATAACACTTATTTTATTATTCCACTTCTTGCCAATTTTCACATTTTAAATCTGCCATGACTACTCGTGGCTTTGAAAATGAATTATATAAGGAAATTATTGCCGCCATTCATGGACAGTTTTGAATAAGACCGATAAAGATGGACTCAACTTGAACGCATCACATTTTGTCTATGTAGAGTAAAATTATGACAAGGATCTTCAACTAGTAAGCATAAATCACCTGAATATTTATTTTTCTTGAAGGTTGGGTGATTTAGAGAAATTAAGTGTTATAACAACAACATTTTCAAAGACCCAGCACTTTGGAAACATGGATCAGGGGTGGCCAACCCTCCTGGAGAGCAAGCAGGATTTTCTTCCAGACCTATTTTAAAGAAATAGTTCCACCAATTAGAAAATACTAAATATTTGTGTCCTTACCTTGGAAGAAGTCTATGGACAAGGAGACTGCAATCTATGATTTGGTTACCCACTTCCATCAACCATTAATATTATTATTTTCTTTGTAGAGCCAACTTCTTCGGGATTGGTGTCCCTTCCACGGGACGGTTGAGCTAACGTAGGCTAATGCGATTAGCATGAGGTTGTAAGTAACAAGAAAATTTCCCAGGACATAGACATCTGATATTGGCAGAAAGCTTAAATTATTGTTAATCTAACTGCACTGTCCAATTTACAGTAACTATCACAGTGAAATAATACCATGCTATTGTTTGAGAAGAGTGCACAATTTTGAACATGAAAAGTTATTAATAAACAAATTAGGCACATATGGGCAGTCTTGATACAAAATTTTGAACAGAAATGCAATGGTTCATTTGATCAGTCTAAAACTTTGTACATACACTGCTGCCAACTAGTGGCCAAAATCTAAATTGCACCTGGTCTGGAATAATACATTATGCCCTTTCTCTTGCATTTGTAAGATGATGGTACAAAAAAAATACAAAAGGACGGTTGTTTTTTTCTTTGTATTAACATTCCCCGGGAATGTGTCGCATACAACTTTCCACCTGAGATCAGCAGAGTTTGATAATTTAATGTTCAAAGCATCCTGAATTCACCTCACCTGACCTGACTTATTTTTGTAAATTTCCACTCTGGTCATAGGTCTAAGCCATGTCAAGATATGTATAATTGAAGGAAATGTCCTCTTCACATAGGAAATCTCATTCCAAGCTTTCTTTAAAATTTGTAAGTGAATGTTCGACAACTTGATAGGATAGGAAAATCATCACGAGTACCCTAGAATAACATTTTGTTGGTGGGTATTTTATCCAGCTACATTTGATCAATTTGCACCTTTAGCACCCCCACATTCAAGATAAAAATGTGTTTCTTTCTTTCTTTCTTCTTTCTTTATCTTTAGTCAGATGGTCTTTTCCCCTTTTCTATCATTGTCACGACTTCGACTGAAGTCGGTTCCCCTCCTCGTTCGGGCGGCATTCGGCAGTCGACGTCACCGGTCTTCTAATCATCACCGATCCACTTTTCATTTTCCATTTGTCTTGTTTTTCACACACCTGGTTTGCATTCCCCATCATTATCTGTTGTGTATTTAACCCTCTGTTTTCCCCCCATGTCTTTGTGTGTGATTGTTTATTGTTAAGCCGTTTTCGTGCTGGCTGGTGCGTTTTATTTATGCCTCGCTTGTTTGCGTTTGGCAGTGTTTTGTATTATGCGGTTAGCGTTTTGTTCGTTTGATTCATTGAGTAAAGTGCTTTGCTCACTCAGTCAGGTTCTCCTGCACCTGACTATTCATGCACCAGCTACACACGAACCTTGACAGAATCACACACCCACCATGGAATCAGCAGGAGCAGGTACCCCGGTCAGAGGAGTCGAGGAACGCGTCCAGGAACACGCGGCTATACTACATCATCTCGGTGCCATGATGGATCGCGTTGTCCAGACCATGGACCGCTCGGAGAGACAGGAAGTCTCTCCAGAGCCTCGACCAACGCAACCGGGGTTACCTCTACCCATCCCGTCCGGATCCAGCTCCAGTGGGATGCATCTCTCCCTTCCCAGGGAGTATGATGGGATGGCCGCACATTGCCAGGGGTTCCTTTTACAACTGGATCTATACCTGGCCACCGTTCACCCAGCTCCCTCAGGAAGGGAGAGAGTCTCCGCCCTCGTCTCATGCCTCTCGGGAAGAGCTCTGGAGTGGGCAAACGCCGTGTGGGGAGAGGAAGACGCAGTGTTAGAGCACTTTGAGGAGTTCACCCGTCGCTTCCGGGCCGTCTTTGACCATCCGCCCGAAGGTAGAGCGGCGGGGGAACAACTTTTTTATTTGAGGCAGGGGACTAGGAGCGCACAGGAGTGCGCGCTGGAGTTCCGGACCTTGGCCGCCGGAGCAGCATGGAACGACAAGGCCCTCATTGACCACTATCGTTGCAGCCTATGCGAGGATGTCCGACGGGAGTTGGCCTGCAGGGATGCCACCATCACTTTGGACCAACTAGTGGATCTGTCCACCCGTGGACGTCCTGAGGGGGCTCTGTCGGTTCCATCTCCCAGCACTCCCGCTCCGGTGCCCATGGAGTTAGGAGGGGCTGCGCGTAGGGAGGCTGGAGGAGGGGCATTCACGTGCACCATCTGTGGCCGCAGAGGACACACTGCCGGTCGGTGCCAGGTCGGTCCTTCTGGGAGTCGAGGCAGCAGGCAGGGCACTCTGGCGTCACCCCAGGTGAGTCTGCACCACTCCCATCCAGAGTCCTCTGTTGTTCACCTGTTTGTACCTGTTTGTTTCCCTGAGTTTTCCCCGCATTCCCAGCATAAGGCGCTTGTCGATTCAGGCGCAGCTGGGAATTTTATTGACAGAGCGTTAGCTCTTAGTTTAGGGATCCCCATTATTCCTGTGGTTAGACCTTTCTCAGTTCACACTCTGGATAGTCGACCATTAGGGTCCGGGCTAATCAGGGAAGCCACCATCTCCCTTTCCATGGAGACGCAGGGGGTCACGAGGAGAAAATTTGTCTCTTTCTCATTGATTCTCCTGTGTTTCCCATGGTACTGGGTCTTCACTGGTTGGCTCGTCATAACCCCACCATTTCCTGGCAACAGAGGGCTCTCACGGGGAGGGCTCTCACCTGTCCAGTTTCTGTTGGTGCTACCAAGGTGGAAAGTCCAGACCAGGTCTCCACCGTGCACATCCCCCCAGAATATGCCGATTTGGCTCTCGCCTTCTGTAAACGGCGACTCAATTACCACCCCATCGACGGGGGGATTGTGCGATAAATCTCCTGGTAGACGCTGCACTTCCCAGGAGTCACGTGTATCCCCTGTCACAAGAGGAGACGGCGGCTATGGAAACATATGTCTCTGAATCCCTGGGGCAGGGGTACATTCGGCCCTCCACTTCACCTGCCTCCTCAAGTTTCTTTTTTGTGAAGAAGAAGGATGGAGGTCTGTGCCCGTGTCTGAATCAAATCACGGTGAGGCACAGCTACCCGCTACCTGAACGGGGCGCGCTTCTCATCATGCCATACGGGTTGATGAATGCTCCATCAGTCTTCCAATCCTTTGTAGACGGGATTTTCAGGGACCTACACGGGCAGGGTGTAGTGGTGTATATCGATGGCATTCTGATATACTCCTCTACACGCGCAGAGCATGTGTCTTTGGTGCGCAAGGTACTTGGACGACTGTTGGAGCATGACCTGTACGTCAAGGCTGAGAAATGCCTGTTCTTTCAGTAGGCCGTCTCCTTCCTAGGGTATTGCATTTCCACATCAGGGGTGGAGATGGAGAGTGATCGCATTGCAGCCGTGCGTAGTTGGCCGACTCCCACCCCGGTAAAGGAGGTGCAGCGATTTTTAGGGTTTGCCAATTACTACCAGAGATTTTTCCAGGGTTTTGGCCAGGTGGCTGCTCCCATTACCTCACTGCTGAAGGGGGGTCCTGTGCATCTGCAGTGGTCGGTTGAGGTGGACAGGGCGTTTGGACACCTAAGAGCTCTGTTTACCTCGGGCTCCCGTGCTGGCCCATCCGGATCCCTCTTTGGCATTCATAGTGGAGGTGGACGCGTCCAAGGCTGGTATCGGAGACATTCTCTCTCAGCGCTCGAGCACGCCACCGAAGCACCGCCCCTGTGCTTTCTTCTCGAAGAAGCTCAGCCCGGCGGAGCGGAACTATGATGTGGGGGACCGGGAGTTGTTGGCTGTGGTTAAGGCTTTGAAGGCGTGGAGACATTGGCTTGAGGGGGCTAAACATCCTTTCCTCATCTGGACTGACCACCACAATCTGGAGTACATCCGGGAAGCTAGGAGACTGAATCCTCGTCAGGCCAGGTGGGCCATATTCTTTACCCGTTTTGTGTTTACCCTGTCTTACAGACCAGGTTCCCAGAATGTGAATGGCAGACGTACTGTCCCGACTGTATGACCCAGAGGAGCGGCCCATGGATCAGACTCCCATTCTCCCGGCTTGCTGCCTGGTAGCGCTGGTTGTGTGGGAGCTGGACGCAGACATAGAGCAGGCGTTGCGTACAGAGCCCGCTCCACCTCAGTGTCCCGTCGGGCGTCTGTATGTTCCGTATGTTGTCCGTGACCAGTTGATCTATTGGGTCCACACATCACCCTCCTCTGGTCATCCAGGGATCGGGCGGACAGTGCCCTGTCTGACAGGGAAGTACTGGTGGCCCACCTTGGCTCGGGATGTGAGGGTTTATGTTTCCTCCTGCTCGTGTGCGCTCAGTGTAAGGCTCCTAGACACCTGCCCAGAGGTAAGCTACATCCCTTACCCGTTCTACAACGGCCTTGGTCACACCTGTTGGTGGATTTTCTAACTGATCTTCCTCCCTCACAGACAAACACCACGATCCTGGTCGTTGTGGATCGTTTCTCTAAGTCCTGTCGTCTCATTCCTATGCCCGGTCTTCCTACGGCCCTACAAACTGCAGAGGCCCTGTTTACACACGTCTTCCGGCACTACGGGGTGCCTGAGGATATAGTGTCTGATCGGGGTTCCCAGTTCACTTCGAGAGTCTGGAGGGCGTTCATGGAACGTCTGGGGGTCTCGATCAGCTTTACCTCGGGTTTCCACCCCGAAAGTAATGGGCAAGTGGAAAGAGTGAACCAGGATGTGGGCAGGTTTCTGCTGTCCTATTGCCAGGACTGGCCGGGGGAGTGGGCCACGTTCATGCCCTGGGCAGAGATGGAGCATAATTCGCTCTGCCACTTCGCCACTCCTTCACTAACCTCTCCCTTTTTCAGTGTGTATTGGGGTACCAGCCAGTTCTGGCACCGTGACTTTAGAGTCAGACCGATGCTCCTGCAGTAGACAATTGGTTCAGGCGCGCGGAGGAGACCTGGGAAGCCGCCCATGGTCACCTCCAGCAGGCCGCGCCGTCACCGGCAGTGAGGTGTTTGCACCGGGGGACAGGGTCTGGCTCTCAACCCGAAACCTGCCCCTCCGCCTGCCCTGCCAGAAGCTGGGTCCGCGGTTTGTGGGGCCATTTAAAGTCCTGAGGAGAGTGAACGAGGTATGTTACCGGTTACAGCTTCCCCCCGATTACCATATTAACCCCTCGTTCCATGTGTCTCTCCTCAGGCCGGTGGTGGTTGGTCCGCTCCAGGAGTCTGAGGTGCGGTAGGTTCCTCCGCCCCCTCTGGACATCGAGGGGGGCCCGGTGTACTTCCGTCCATTCCATCCTGGATCCATCCTGGTCAGGCGAGGGGCCTTCAGTACCTCGTGGAGTGGGAGGGGTACAGTCCGGAGGAGAGGTGCTGGGTTCCGGCATCAGATGTATTGGGCCCTGAACTACTGCGGGAGTTCCACCGTCGCCGTCCGGGTCGGCCTCGAAGCCGGTGTCAAAGGGGGGGGGTTACTGTCATGACTTCGACTGAAGTCGGTTCCCCTCCTCTTCGGGCGGAATTTCCCCCATGTCTTGTGTGTGATTGTTTATTGTTAAGCTGTTTTCGTTCTGGCTGGTGTGTTTTATTTATGCCTCGCTTGTTTGCGTTTGGCGGTTAGCGTTTTGTTTTGTATTACGCGGTTAGCGTTTTGTAAAGTGCTTTTGTTCACTCAGTCCTGTTCTCCTGTGCTTGACTATTCATGCACCAGCTACACACGAACCTTGACACTCATCCATTTTTGCAGTTTTTGTGCATTGATAAATAGGCCTATATTTTTGGCTTGAGAAGTGTTCCTTTAGTGAAGTAAATTATGTTTCTTTACAGATATCAGGGACCATGTGGGAAGAAGGTGACTTCATTCTACCTGGTGGGGTACGAAGACTGGGACACTCAGCCTGGCCGCTGAATGGCAGAACCCAACCTATGTCATGTACCACGGCCGCAAGCAAATCTTCAGGGTATTTCACCTGTCCAGGCATGGAATGTTGGAATATCTAAGCCGCAAGAAGGCCAGTAGATACCCACTGGGGCTCAGCAACCACCACCAGAAGGTTGTTATCAGAGTCATGGTCAATGTGGGCAGAGTGAACAAAGTCACCTACAAAGGTGGTCTTCAGAAGAGCTGGCATGACTAGGGTTACGACACAGCCTGGGTTCCTCCTAACTGTGGCATGGTGCACAGTGGCCTGGAAAAGTACTGTGTCTGGGATACAAACCACATCACTGTTTTAGGTACCATCCGACCAAAACCTGAAGCCACTGTACCTAGTGAGGAAACTGATCAGGAAAAAGAAGAGGAGGGAGAAGATGAGGAGGAAGAGAGTGATGATTATGAGGAAGAGAAGGTGCATTATGAGGAAGAAGAGGTGGATTATGTGGAAGAGGAGAATGAGAATTATGAGGAAGAGGAGGTGGACCATGAAGATTGGTTACGATTGGTTATGCTTGGTTACAAGTTGGAAGAGGACACTGAGGTAAAGTATGACGATTCTGATGAAGATGATTATTACTATGAAAAAGAGGATTATGAAGATGAGGAAGTGGAGGAGGAGGAAGAGGGAGAAGAGATGGTAGTGAGAGGAGGATGAGTAACTTGTGGTGTCGAACAGCCCTGCTCACATCCCTCTCTGAGGCCATGTTGGAAGTACATGTGTGCAAAACTGAGTAGAGCGTAACATGCAATATACTCACATCTATCATTCCTTTACTCATGGTACATAGCAACCTGCTATAAGTTACTTTCAGATGATTGTTGATTGGGAAAGTAAATCATAAACAAGAACCATTGCTGTTAGAACATACACTACATGACCGAAAATCTCATTCCAAAATCATGGGCATTAATATGGTGTTGGACCCACCATTGCTGCTATAACAGCCTCCACTGTTCTGGGAAGGCTTTCCACTTTCCATTCAGCCAGCCACAAGAGCATTAGTGAGGTTGGGCACTGATGTTTGGCGATTAGGCCTGGCTCGCAGTCGGCGTTCCAATTCATCCCAAAGGTGTGCGATGGGGTTCTGTGCAGGCCAGTCAAGTTCTTCCACACCGATCTCGACAAACCATTTCTGTATGGACCTCGCTTTGTGCACAGGGGGCATTGTTGAAAGCACAGAATCGCCTAGAATGTAATAGTATACTGTAACGTTAAGATTTCCCTTCACTGGAACTCAGAGGCCTAGCCCAAACCATGAAAAACAGCCCCAGACCCTTTTTTTCCTCCTCCACCAAACGTTACAGTTAGCACTATGCATTAGGGCAGGTAGCATTCTCCTGGCATCCGCCAAACTCAGATTTGTTCGATGGACTGCTGGATGGTGAAGCGTGATTCATCACTCCAGAGTACAATGGAGGCGAGCTTTACAGCACTCCAACCGACACTTGGCTTTGCGCACGGTGATTAGGCTTGTGTATGGCTGCTCGGCCATGGAAACCCATTTCATTAAGCTCCCGACGAACAGTTCTTGTGGTGACGTTGCTTCCAGAGACAGTTTGGAACTTTTAGTGAGTGTTGCAACCGAGGACAGACAATTTTTCGCGTTACAGCACTCGGAGGTCCCGTTCTGTGAGCTTGTGTGTACCACTTCGTGGCTGAGCCATTTGCTCCTAGACGTTTCCACTGCACAATAACAGCACTTACAGTTGACCGGGGAAGCTCTAGCAAGGCAGAAATTTGCCGAACTGACTTGTTGGAAAGGTGCATCCTATTACGGTGCCACATTGAAAGTCATTGAGCTCTTCAGTAAGGCCATTCTACTGCCAATGTTTGTCTATGGAGATTGCATGGCTGTGTGCTCGATTTTATACAACTGTCAGCAACGGGTATGGCTGAAATAGCCGAATCCACTAATTTGAAGGGGTGTCCACATGCTTTTGTATATATAGTGTATTTAGAAAAGAAATTCTTCTTTTACATGTTTTGATTTGGTTGACTTGTAATTATTGGTTTTACTATCTACACCTGTGTTTAAGTGTCTATTTGACATTGATTTAGTACTGGTTGATTTTTCAGTACATGCTTTTTGTACCAAGTTGTTAGTTTTATATTTTGATATTGGTTATAGATGAGCATCTTAGTTAGAGTTTTACCAAAGTCCGTAGTTGCAAAACAGAAAATTAAAACCTCTTTTGATTCTATGGTTTCCCTGTGGTTGTTGCTATTTTAAGGCATATGGTTAAATGAGAGAAGTTACTGACCAGGTCTTTGAGAGAAATATAATAATAATTAGGTGAACGCTTACATTTGTCCTATTTCACACATTGAATTAGATTTTTTTTTAATGCGTATCCCACTCCCCTGAGATACCCTCGGAGAGTTTGGTCATGGCCAGGGATCAGCCATTATTGACGGCGACCCTGGAGCACTTAGGGTTAAGTGCCTTACTCAAGGGCACATTGACAGATGTTTCACCTAGTCGGCTCTGGGATTCGAACCAGCACCTTTTTGGTTACTGGAGAGAGAGACATGAACAATTCTTATTCTCCTCTTACATTCTCCCTTACATTTCATTTCAGTACAATGATTCATAGCTTGAGACTAACTTCACTAAGCTGGTTTTACTCCAATTGACATTTGAAATCCTTTGATAAACCTGTTTCAGAGAATTTGGATTGTGAACCTCAGTCACAGGAGAAATAAAATAAGAGGTGGAAATCCACTTCCTCCTGGTAATCTCATTCACTACCATCTGATGTGCTGAGACCTGCATGACCAAATCCACCTCAATCCAATTTATTTTGTGTGGAACCAAGCTTAGACTGTTTACAAACAGACCACATGAATCCATCTGATATTGCTCCCGTTATAGCTAATCTCTACACTGACTTAAAATTGTCAAAACACAGACAGAGATATTTACCCAACACACTAAACTAATCCAAACACAACAGTATCACAACTACCATAACAACTCAATTCATTATCCAGCTAATATTTGAACACCTTTCCTGTCAGGAAATGTCTGTCAAGGAGAAATACAATCTCCATGCAGCATATGAATCCAGCCTGCTGTGTGACCACATGACAGTAACGCAGGACCTAATAACTGGGAACATGTCACTAAGATACAGAGAGCAAAGGATTCTGTAGATCAGATAAACAAGAGAGAGAGAGAGCAGAGAGGTGTTTCAGAAGATTACATACACACACATATCAGGGGGAAGGAGGGAGGGATGCACACTCACCCATGATTTAACAAAGCTCAAATTAAGGGGACGACTTCCAAATCATTTCACTTATTCTTCCACATCGCAGTTTTCCACTCTGTGACCCGGCCAGCCCAGTGGTCTGTATGCTGTTCAGGAATCCTCAGATAAGCCCAACATGAGCATGTCAAACTAAATGGCCTGGGATGAACTAACATACTGAGTCTGATCACAGGCTGTTACAGTCCACTTCAAGACATCATCATCATCCGCCAAAAGTTATTAATGTCAGTCAGGGTTTGATAAGTGAAAAGTGCCATTTATTTTCCACTGCTGAATTAACTGAATTGAAATAGAATCGACCCAACCCTTGCGTCAGCGTATTCTATGATGGGGTAGTTGGTTATTGTTTGGTTATGTGACTTACTGCCAATTTCTTACATTACAATAGCTTCAACATGCCACGATAGTAACTGCACTGTAAAACACAATCCAGTGAGTGCCTTCACCACATGGTCACAAGATTCATTCTTTTGTGATGTGACTGGCTGCCAATACCTCAGAGCTCACTAAGACCAGTCAATCAATCAATCAAATTTATTTATAAAGCCCTTCTTACATCAGCTGATGTCACAGAGTGCTGTACAGAAACCCAGCCTAAAACCCCAAACAGCAAGCAATGCAGGTGTAAAAGCACGGTGGTTAGGAAAAACTCCCTAGAAAGGCCAGAACCTAGGAAGAAACCTAGAGAGGAACCAGGCTGTGAGGGGTGGCCAGTCCTCTTCTGGCTGTGCCGGGTGCAGATTATAACAGAACATGGACAAGATTTTAAAAGGCAGAACAGTTGAAACTGGAAAAGCAGCACGGCCAGGTGGACTGGGGACATCAAGGAGTCATCAGGCCAGGTAGGCCTTGAGGAATGGTCCTAATGCTCAGGTCCTCCGAGAGAGAGAAAGAAAGAAGGCTCCAATATACCACACAACTAACTGTACTGTACACTACAGCACTATCCAATTACTGCCTTCATTCCACCACCACACAGTACAGTAACAAGCTCTGCGGTCAGGAACTTGTGTTGGGTGATAAGCGCTGACTGGCCTGTGTCACGCCCCTGATCTGTTTCACCTGCCCTTGTTATTGTCTCCACCCCCTCCTGCTGTCACTTATTTTCCCCAGTGTATTTATCCCTGTGTTTCCTGTCTCTCTGTGCCAGTTCGTCTTGTATGTTTCCAAGTCAACCAGCGTTTTCCCATTCTCCTGCTTTTTGCGTTCTCCTTTTTCTAGTCCTCCCGGTTTTGACCCTTGCCTGTTTATGGACTTTGTACTCGCCTGCCTGACCATTCTGCCTGCCTTGACCACGAGCCTGTCTGCCACTCTGTACCTCCTGGACTCTGATCTGGTTTTGACCTTTTGCTTGTCCACGACCATTCTCTTGCCTACTCTTTTGGATTAATAAACATAAACACTCCAACCATCTGCCTCCTGTGTCTGCATCTGGGTCTCGCCTTGTGCCTTTATAGGCCTGCTTGGGAAGAGACAACCTGAGATAGATGGATCACTTGGAACCACTTCTCCTGATGGATTGCTCATTTGCCTTTTGACACAGGAATTAATTCGGACGGCCGAAGGGTCCTCTGTCAAAGGGAACCCTCCATACTGTAACCCATTCAGGAATAATCACTCATATTTTCCACTCATCAGCTTCCTGTGTGAAGAATAGGACAATGATTTAATAACATAGGGGATGGGGTTAGAGTATTTAATGCTGTAGGGAAGGTTTGTGATATATGTGATGTAATTTCCCTCCTACTATATACCAAGAGTGTGGATATGAGGAATTCAGATTAACAATGTGCTATGAGCAACAGGATGTGCCAGCCACTTGAGGAAAATGGAGGGTGAATAGAAAATGTTTATTTCTAACAGCCTTCACCGTGGTGCTTGAGCAACACACACACTTCTATGGATGGATGCACGCATTACTATGTCCCCACAGTATACCAGTTAATACCACAATCTATGATAGTCACATATAGTAATTCCATCAAATTTAGGCCATGGGGATATGATTTGCTATTCCTTTTTGATTTGTGACAAAATGTGTATAAAGTGACAACATACACTGAGTATACAAAACATTTTTTTTCTAAGACCAGGTGAAAACTATGATCCCTTATTGATTGGAAGCATTGGAGTCAACATGGGCCAGCATCCCTTTGGAACGCTTTCGTTCATGTCCCGATGAATTGAGGCTGTTCTGAGGGCAAAAGGGGGGATGCAACTCAATATTAGGAAGGTGTTCCTAATGGCTGGTATACTCAGTGTACATATGGATGCATAAAGTACCTATTTCACCATAACACCACAACCTTTCTGATTGGTACCCATATGCAACCACTCAATCTAACCTAGAATGTGGGGGATATGAAAGGCTATTCCTAATTCATTTTGTTGTGAAATTGGCTCCAGTACAGAAGCCTAGCCTACAGTAAGACCTCAGAGCCAGCTCTGGGCCTAACTCAATTTCAAAAGACAATGGGCAGTGGCACCTGTCTGGAGGTTTCATCTTTGCATTGGCGAGGGGGGTGCAGGGGGGAGAGGAGGAGAGGTCTACATTATGGGAGGCTAAGGCACTGGGATTGGATTGAAAATAAAACGGTTTGAATTGGATTCGAATGGAAATGGGGAGGGAGCACCACTTATGGCCCAAGATTGTAATCCATTGAGACAAGATCTCAATTGGATTTGACCAGATAGAGCGGCTGAATAAAGGTGAGAGCCTGGGGGGACCCAAGAAATCGACACAGACAATGATGTAGTGGGTGGTGGCGGCAGAACCAGGAACCCCCCCAGGTCTCCTGTCCTCTGCCCCCAAATCCCCCTCCTCCCACCCCACCTCCACACCCTGGCTATATTATCAGCTGCTGGCTTGGCTGCCCTCTCCCCTGCTCTCCTCTCCTCTGCATGCAGTCTCCCAATTACAGGGCTGCCTGCCTGTTCTGATTAAGAACCAGGCTGACATCAGCTCAACATCTCCCCCACATACTGCACTGCTCTCCATCATAACAATACACCTGACCCTGTCAGTCGCAGATACCCTCCCCCACCATAGAGAGCAAGAAAGAGAGAGAGAGATAACGAGAGAGAGAGAGAAAACAAGGCAAGTGTCCGGTGCTCCTGTCTGTCACACCATCTACAAGAGTCAGTGCAAATGAGAATTAATTCACTTAATTGGGGGTGCTATTTGGGTTTATTTGCAGTAAATACAATTTGGCGGGGTAAAGCTTGGTGGCCTTGTTCAGGTGTCTAGACGCAGGCACAGTTGGATGTGTCATCTCCAGCTTGCACCTCTGACCCCCAGGGAAGCTAAATGCTAAAAGTAAAGACCACTAGAGGATAAAATAATCGTTCTGAGAGTATGACTATGGTTCCAAAAACAGACATTAAACCAAGCCACTGACCTTTCTCTTCATCTAATATTAATATTTCCAAGAATAACGGATCTTTGGAAACGCTATGTGCATTTGGAAAGTATTCAGACCCCTTGACTTTTTCCACATTTTGTTACGTTACAGCCTTATTTTTCCCTCATCAATCTACACACAATACCCCATAATGAAGAAGCAAAACAGTTTTTTTGAAATATTTGCTAATTTATTACAAATATAAAATGAAAATATCACATTTGCATAAGTATTCAGAGCTTTACTCAGTACTTTGTTGAAGCACCTTTGGCAACGATTATAGCTTCGATTCTTCTTGGGTATGACGCTGCAAGCTTGGCACACCTGTATTTGGGGAGTTTCTCCCATTCTTCTCTGCAGATCATCGCAAGCTCTCAGGTTGAATGGGGAGCGTCGCTGCACAGCTATTTTCAGGTCTCTCCAGAGATGTTCGATCGGGTTCAATTCTGGGCTCTGGCTGGGCCACATAATTCAGAGACTTGTCCCGAAGCCACTCCTGCATTGTCTTGGCTGTGTGCTTAGGGTCGTTGTCATGTTGGAAGGTGAACCTTCGCCCCAGTCTGAGGTCCTGAATGCTCTGTAGCAGGTTTTCATCAAGGATCTCTCTGTACTTTGCTTCGTTAACCTTGACTAATCGGTGCCCCCGCACATTGGCTCTGTACCGGTAACCCTGTATATGCAAACTGAGGGAGAGGGAGATAGAGAGACACAGCTGCATGTGAGTTCTCACATTTTTCAACATGTTTTTTTTACAAACAGATAGATTTGGAGTTAGATAAACTTAGATTTTTCGGCAAGGACATAAACAGGATGTTACCCTCCACAGCATAACCTTCACTCCAGATCAAAACTCCAAACCTACAACCTAATTTTTGGACAAAATGACCTGGAAGGATTAACACAACCAAGCTTCTATCCAACCTGGAAATGAGACAGACCAGACAGACCAGATACAACTTCAATTAGCACGGCCGTGTGAAGTTAGAGGTGTTGAAGCCTTTGAGACCAACAAATGGTACCCAAATCCAGAGGCCTTGAAGCCCCCTCCTGCTGTTCAGAGACCATCTCCTGGCATTTTCTAAAAGAAATCTGCCTCCAGAAAAAAGCTTCTCCCAAGTGGGTGTGACACATTCTCCCGTTGCCTGCTGCACTGCTGCTTGGATTCCACCAGGCGATCTGTTCACAGTCTGCCCTGGTTGTCTCCCCCTGTCTGGTACAGGTACCCCCACCACACTTCCCCCTCTCTCCTGAGCTACAATGGTTAGCCCAAAGTCGTTATAATTTTTCTCTTGTGCATTTTGCTATTTGCCTCATGACTCCTGCATGCTTTGTTGACTATGAACTTTCTTGTTTACACAACTGTGGGACAGACTATGTTTGTTGAGCCCCAAGGCTCAATCCTAGGCCCCACGCTCTTCTCAATTTACGTCAACAACATAGCTCAGGCAGTAGGAAGCTCTCTCATCCATTTATATGCAGATGATACAGTCTTATACTCAGCTGGCCCCTCCACAGATTTTGTGTTAAATTCTCTACAACAAAGTTTTTTTTGTGTCCAAAAAGCTTTTTCTGCCCTTAACCTTGTTCTGAACATTTCCAAAACAAAGGATCATGTGGTTTGGTAAGAAGAATGCCTCTCTCCCCACAGGTGTGATTACTACCTCTGAGGGTTTAGAGCTTGAGGTAGTCACCTCATACAAGTACTTGGGAGTATGGCTAGACGATACACTATCCTTCTCTCAGCACATATCAAAGCTGCAGACTAAAGTTAAATCTAAATCTTCTATCGTAATCACTCCTCTTTCACCCCAGCTGCTAAATTAACCCGGATTCAGATGGCCAAAATCAAATCAAAGTTTATTTGTCACGTGCGCCGAATACAACAGGTGTAGACTTTACAGTGAAATGCTTACTTACAGGCTCTAACCAATAGCGCAAAAAAGGTATTAGGTGAACAATAGGTAAGTAAAGAAATAAAACAACAGTAAAAAGACAGGCTATATACAGTAACGAGGCTATATACAGTAGTGAGGCTATAACAGTAGCGAGGCTGCATACAGACACCGGTTAGTCAGGCTGATTGAGGTAGTATGCACATGAATGTATAGTTAAAGTGACTATGAATATATGATAAACAGAGAGTAGCAGCAGGGTAAAAAAAGGGGTTGGGGGGGCACACAATTCAAATAGTCTGGGTAGCCATTTGATTACCTGTTCAGGAGTCTTATGGCTTGGGGATAAAAACTGTTGAGAAGCCTTTTTGTCCTAGACTTGGCACTCCGGTACCGCTTGCCATGCGGTATTAGAGAGAATAGTCTATGACTGGGGTGGTTGGGGTTTTTGACAGTTTTTAGGGCCTTCCTCTGACACCGCCTGGTGTAGAGGTCCTGGATGGCAGGCAGCTTAGCCCCAGTGATGTACTGGGCCGTACGCATTACCCTCTGTAGTGCTTTGCGGTCAGAGGCCAAGCAATTGTCGTACCAGGCAGTGATGCAGCCAGTCAGGATGCTCTCAATGTTGCAGCTGTAGAACCTTTTGAGGATCTCAGGACCCATGCCAAATAGTTTCCTGAGGGGGAATAGGTTTTGTTGTGCCCGCTTCACGACTGTCTTGGTGTGCTTGGACCATGCTAGTTTGTTGGTGATATGGATACCAAGGAACTTGAAGCTCTCAACCTGCTCCACTACAGCCCTGTCAAGGAAAATGGGGGGGCTCGGTCCACAATCATCTCTTTTGTCTTGATCACATTGAGGCAAAGGTTGTTGTCCTTGCACCACATGGTCAGGTCTCTGACCTCCTCCCTATAGTCTGTCTCGTCGTTGTCGGTGATCAGGCCTACCACTGTTGTGTCATCGGCAAACTTAATGATGGTGTTGGAGTCGTGCCTGGCTGTGCAGTCATGAGTGAACAGGGAGTACAGGAGGGGACTGAGCACACACCCCTGAGGGGCCCCCGTGTTGAGGATCAGCGTTGCGGATGTGTTGTTACCTGTCCTGTATTGACACTTTGCCTGTTTGATGGTTCATCTGAGGGTTTAGTGGGATTTCTTATAAGCTTCCGGGTTAGAGTCCCGCTCCTTGAAAGCAGCAGCTCTACCCTTTATCTCAGTGTGGATGTTGCCTATAATCCATGGCTTCTGGTTGGGGCATATACGTGCAGTCACTGTGGGGGCGACGTCATCGATGCACTTATTGATGAAGCCAGTGACTGATGTGGTGTACTCCTCAATGCCATCGGAAGAATCCCGGAACATATTCCAGTCTGTGCTAGCAAAACAGTCCTGTAGCTTTGCATCTACGTCATCTCACCACGTTTTTATTGACCGAGTCCCTGGTGCTTCCTTCTTTAATTTTAGCTTGTAAGCAGGAATCAGGAGAATTTGCCAAATGGAGGGTGAAGGAGAGCTTTGTACACATCTCTGGAGTTTTTTCCCCTCTGGTTGCACATTTGTGTTTACTAGGCAAGTTAGTTAAGAATAAATTCTTATTTTCATTGACTGCCTAAGAACATTGGGTTAATTTCCTGTTCAGGACAGAATGACAGATTTGTACATTGTCAGCTCGGGGATTTGAACTTGCAACCTTTCGGTTACCAGTCCAACACTCTAACCACTAGGCTACCCTACCACCCCATTTAACATGCTGATAGAAATGAGGTAAAATGGATTTAAGTTTCCCTGCATTAAAGTCCCCGGCCACTAGGAGCCCCGCCCCTGGATGAGCGTTTTCCTGTTTGCTTATGGCGGTATACAGCTCATTGAGTGTGGTCTTAGTGCCAGCATCGGAATGTGGTGGTATGTAGACAGCTACGAAAAATACAGATGAAAACTCTCTAGGTAGATAGTGTGGTCTACAGCTTATTATGAGATACTCTACCTCAGGCGAGCAAAACCTTGAGACTTCCTTAGATATCGTGCACCAGCTGTTGTTTACAAATATACATAGACCATTACCCTTTGTCTTACCAGAGGCTGCTGTTCTATCCTGCCGATGCAGTGTATAACCTGCAGCTGTATGTTATTCATGCCGTCGTTCAGCCACAACTCGATAAAACATGTTCCGTTGGTAGGATATACGTGCTTTTAGTTTGTCAAATGTATTTTCCAGCGATTGTCTGTTGGCCAATAGCACGGATGGCAAAGGAAGACTACCCACTCGTCGCCTGATCCTCACAAGGCACCCCGATCTCGTTCCACGAAATCTCTCTCTCTTTCTCCTGCGAATGACGGAGATGAGGGCCTGTTCGGGTGCCTCTCGTCCGACTCATTAAAGAAAAATTATTTGTCCAATTTAAGGTGAGTAATCGCTGTTCTGATGTCCAGAAGCTCTTTTCGGTCATAAGAGTCGGTAGCCGCAACATTATGTACAAAATAAGTTACAAACAATGCAAAAAATGAACAAAATAGCACAGTTGGTTAGGAGCCAATAAACTGGCAGCCATCCTCTCCAGCACCATTATGGTTTTACAGTTGAAAGGATGCTCTACAGTCAGTATTTGATCACAATCCTGCATCCTTCATTGCTAACAATGGTGCAGAGAGTACACCACTACAGCATTACGATCCTACTCAATGTTTATATGGCCATGTGCTTACCTTGCATAATAACATAATAACACAGGGTGCATAACTCTCCATGTTTCCATGACTCCACTTCTAGCCCTCTAGTAGAGATATCCTTTGTCCTATTTGGCTTACAAAATCTGGATAAAAAAATGTAAACCTGACCCAACAAATTTCCCCCTGGATTTTGCAGATACGCTGATATAAATCCATACGTGTTAGAGAATTTCATGCCTCAGGTGTTTATCTTGCACCTAGCTGTCCCTGGTGTGTGTGGGCATGATCACGCCTTCTTTGCAAGCGAGGTTCCACTTCTCAAGGACACATTGAGCAAATCTAATCAGAATACAAATTTATTTGTCACATGCTTTGTAAACAACAGGCGTACACTAACAATGAAATGCTTCTTTACGGGTCATTTTCCAACAATGCAGAGTTAAAGATGAACAAAAATATATATATATTTATATCGATACGAGGAATAAATACACAGTGAATAACGAATTACGAGTAAAAATAACATGGTTATATACAGGGAGTACTAGTACTGAATCGATGTGCAGGGGTACAAGGTAATTGAGGTAGCTACAGTATGTACATATGCTTTCAAGACTTTAGGACGTATGTTAGCAAAACTTTAGGACATCAGAGGAGCTGCGAGGTGCACATGGGGAGAGAACGATAGGAGAAGAGAACAACATGAAGAAATGATAGGAGGAGAGGAGAGGATGTACTAACACCTGCAGTTGGTATGTCAAGTCACGGTCAATGAGAGGGGCTAAAGACATATCTCAGAAGGGATTCAGCTCCTCCCTTCGGGATCAATGTTAGATGCTCTAACTACCCCAGCACAGTAAAGAAACAAGCCCGGGATTGTTCCTGTGATCTCCACCTGTTGTGAAACTCTTGTTTTTAGTGAATGGCTTTGGGTGTCTTGTATCCAAGTCCGGTCCAAAAAAGGCAGTGTGCATGTGAATAAAGAGAGCTAAAGAGATAATGGGGAATAGGGAGGGGACAAACCATGCTACAGAGGTTGTCCCTATCTGAAACAATAATACAGACGAAAGGGTTAGTTATTTAGCACTCTCAATTGGCAGAATTGGCTGTGACAGAGGAACCTTTCGATTGTAAATGCTTAAAACATCAGGAACAAGCAGTGATCATCATGTTAAATTAGTCTTATATCAAAACCTCCACTTAGTTCCAGATGGATTAATATTACCATAACATCCAGGTGCTATTCATCAAGATTAGATCCCCATGACCACCTCCATGACCTTAACATAAAACGCTATGCTGTACATGTAGGTGTAGCTGTATTTCAGCTAGATCCCCCAGTGAGAGCTTCTGTAGAGCTCCTGGCGTTACGACTAGTCCTATTTCTCCCACAGACGTCAGCTGGGGATAAGGTATATCCTGTGGGCGTCCAACCACATCATGAACATGTGGGGATTCTAGCCTGCTGAAGTGTGAAGTTAGAGTTAGAGCAGCCATACTTCATAAATCTTGCACATGCACTGCTTTTACTCAGGGAAAAGGGAAGGGAAAGGGGATACCTAGTCAGTAGCACCACAGAATGCATTCAACCAAAACGTGTCTTCCGAATTTAACCCAACCCCTCTGAATCAGAGAGGTAGGGGGGTTGCCACGACATCGGCGACTGTGGAGCAGTTGTTGTTAGGTGTTAACTGCGAATGGTTTAGGCGCTCGGAGGAGACCTGGGACGCCGCCCACGTGCACCTTCAACGAGCCGTGAGGTGGCAGAAGGCGAGCGCCGACCGCCACCGCTCTCGACCCGAAACCTGCCCCTCCGCCTGCCCTGCTGGGGCCGAGGTTTGTGGGCTCTTTCAAAGTCCTGAGGAGACTGAACAAGGTTTGTTATAGGTTACAGCTTCCCCCAGACTACCGTATTAACCCCTTGTTCCATGTCTCTCCTCAGGCCGGTGGTGGCTGGCCAGCTTCAGGGACCTGAGGTTCTGGAGGTTCCTCCGCCCCCTCTGGACATCGAGGGGGCCCCGGCATATGGGGAGTGGGAATTGTAATTCTAAGTTGATTAGTTATTAAAATCTGTTTATTTTTTATTTTAACTTGTTGTTTTTGAATCACGTGTTCAAAGGGAAAATGACCAGTTCCCTGGGGTCATGGTCTTTGGGTAAGTTTACAAATGTACTTTGTTCAGTCTGCATATAGAAGGGAAAATATATGTTAATAAGGGATGACAGTTACTCCAAATTGATTGTGAAATATGTATTGATGATTTCATTTTTTGTTTTTGTTTCAATACAAATTTCACCAGATTGAGATTTATGGAGTGTGGGGATTCTAGGAGGGGTTAGGGTGATAATTTCATGATCTGGTAACTCTTCTGAGAGGTCGCCAGTAGAATAAAGGAGTTATCATGGAAGGTGACATCAGATTGTGTCTTAATGCATGGTAGGAATAATTTGAGCACAAACAGTCTGTGTAAACCTCAAAGCCCTCCCTAACCGGCTGGAGAAAGAGCGACAAGGGCGTACAATCTTTTAGCACTTCTGAGTCTACACACTGCCACCAGTTTGGACTAAGTATGCATTGAGTTACTGATCTTTCATTACCAGGCCACTTATGACAGGAAAACAGGGACAAAGAGGGGCTGTAATGAGAATAGTTATTACTTGTGCTAAAATGTTTTGTTTATAAATATACATTTTGATAGGGATGCTGTGTGCTAAATTGAGAAGTTTGAATTTGAGTTAAAGTAAGGACTAAGGACTGTTATTCTGAATTTTGGGTTGGATCATTTATAAAATGTTTTAGTAATGATTTGGATATAGCAAGAGTGTTGCTTTTGAACGGTGAGGGTTGGGGGCACTGTTTCAATTTATTAGGCCCAGGGGAAACTCTGTAAACCTTATCTCTAAGTATCCTTAGACAGGGAGGTTGTTAGAACTTACTGGATGATAGCTTGGGTTAACATAAAGGGTTTTGTTTTATTATGTCATTAGAATTTTTATGTTAAATTGTATTGATAAATAGAGATGGCTGGATGATATAATATAAGTAATTGCATACACGTTTTATAGTCTGTGTTTTGCGATAACACCCAATGAAGGAGACAGCATGGAGACCAGCATAACATGGGCATGTGATGGATGAACGTTTTTTCCCCCAGTTTTAGTTGCATTAAGAGTAGTGGGAAGTTATTGAACAAGTGTTTTTTTTTCTCTTTTCTTGTTAAGTCAATGTGTTTTAGGTTTTGTGGAACATGAGAGTGATCATTGTTCCAGAGGACAGATTGATGTATAATGACTAATTGATTTGAGAATGAATCAGTATGTTTATAACTGTAGAAATGCATTAGGATTAGTGACTAGTGTGTTATGGGTTAGATGGAATGATATATGTAGGTTGAATATTCTTCCAACTCAATAATCTCTTTCCCAATTTCTAACAGCCGGCGAACACTTGACAGATTACAGGCAGTAGTTATTCTCACGGCAGTCGCCGTAGGGACCTTAATTGAAGGAGACTATAGTCATGAGCCATGTTGGTAGTAGCAGGGGTTAACTTTAGTAGCATATTTGGGATATCAGTTTATGAGGACTCGTGCCACATGGATTGGTAACTGGTAACTGGGAGACCGATGGGAGTACAGGGGAGGCTGTTATTCAAATGTCACAAATTATGTTGTCAGGAAATGACCGATGTGTTGCAGTGTGTATATCCTTAGGTGAAAGCACAGATAACCAAGGGCATGGGCTGAATTCTGGAGATTGACTGTACATCAAGATACACCAGGAGGGGGAGTTGGGACAGCGTTGGTTTGGGCCACACACACTACTCCGTACAGTACCTGCAGCGGTAAAGATCGTTATGTCTCTCTTTGGGGGGTGCATAGTTCTCATGTGAAGTAAGGTCCAGCTGCATAATCGGTGAGCATGAAGACACCATGACAGAGGAAGTGGAGCCAAAGAGAGAGACTAGATTCCACTGTAGACATGCAGATGAGTTGGGTCTGGGAGCTACTTTAAACATCATAGTTGGGTTGAGTTAACTGTTTTATTGGTTAACCTCTCCGGGCTAGGGGGCAGTGTTCGGAAGTTCGGAGAGTCTGGCGTGCCCAAAGTAAAATGCCTGTTACTCAGGCCAAGAAGCTAGGATAAGCATATAATTAGTTGTATTTGATAGACACTTTGAAGTTTCTAAAACTGTTAAAATAACATCTGTGAGTATAACAGAACTGATATGGCAGGTGAAAACCAGAGGAAAATCTATCCGGAAAAATTGCTTTTTTGAGCTCCCATGCAATTGGTATGGTTTCCTACTGCACAATGAAAAGAGTAGCTCCCAGATTGCAGTACCTATGGCTTCCACTGGATGTCAACAGTCTTTAGACAAGGTTTCAGGCTTGTTCTTTGAAAAACAAACAAGAAATAGAAGTTCTTCGACGTGCCTGTTGAAACGGACATTACTGTTTTGAACCCGTGACTGTGTGCGCACTCTTCGTTATTTTTCTTCCCTTTTGAACAGGCTATTCTCCGTCTGAAATATTATCGTTTATTTATAACCTGAGGATTAATTAGAAACATCGTTTGACTTGTTTGGATGAACTTTACCGGTAATTTGGGGATTTCTTTGTCTGCATATTGAACGACTGGATTACCGAACTCCATGGTGCCAACTAAACTAACTTTTTTGAATATAAATAAGGACTTTATCGAACAAAATACCATTCTTTGTGTTCTTGGGACCCTTGTGATTGCAAATAGAGGAAGATTTTCAAAGGTAGGTGATTTATTTTATCGCTATATTTAAATTTGGAGCGGTCCACCTTGCCCAAACAGGTTAATGCATCATATGAAGAGGTTGATGGAGAAAATCTGGACATCTGTTACCAACTGGGGTAGCCACAATGAATAAACTACCCCAGAATCAAACATTGACCCAACATTTTGAAAAGCAATAACAAATGGCTGGTATAAGTGGACTCAGTGGGCCAGCCAAAAAGTATAACCATATACTCAATGTAACAGTTGCCTTTTCTATGTACAGTGGGGGAAAAAAGTATTTAGTCAGCCACCAATTGTGCAAGTTCTCTCACTTAAAAAGATGAGAGAGGCCTGTAATTTTCATCATAGGTACACTTCAACTATGACAGACAAAATGAGGAAAAATGTTTTTAATGAATTTATTTGCAAATTATGGTGGAAAATAAGTATTTGGTCACATACAAACAAGCAAGATTTCTGGCTCTCACAGACCTGTAACTTCTTCTTTAAGAGGCTCCTCTGTCCTCCACTCATTACCTGTATTAATGGCACCTGTTTGAACTTGTTATCAGTATAAAAGACACCTGTCCACAACCTCAAACAGTCACACTCCAAACTCCACTATGGCCAAGACCAAAGAGCTGTCAAAAGACACCAGAATCAAAATTGTAGACCTGCACCAGGTTGGGAAGACTGAATCTGCAATAGGTAAGCAGCTTGGTTTGAAGAAATCAACTGTGGGAGCAATTATTAGGAAATGGAAGACATACAAGACCACTGATAATCTTCCTCAATCTGGGGCTCCACGCAAAATCTCACCCCGTGGGGTCAAAATGATCACAAGAACGGTGATCAGAAATCCCAGAACCACACGGGGGGACCTAGTGAATGACCTGCAGAGAGCTGGGACCAAACTAACAAAGCCTACCATCAGTAACACACTACGCCGCCAGGGACTCAAATCCTGCAGTGCCAGACGTGTCCCCCTGCTTAAGCCAGTACATGTTCAGGCCCGTCTAAAGTTTGCTAGAGAGCATTTGGATGATCCAGATGAGGATTGGGAGAATGTCAGATGAAACCAAAATAGAACTTTTTGGTAAAAACTCAACTCGTCGTGTTTGGAGGACAAAGAATGCTGAGTTGCATCCAAAGAACACCATACCTACTGTGAAGCATGGGGGTGGAAACATCATGCTTTGGGGCTGTTTTTCTGCAAAGGGACCAGGACGACTGATCCGTGTAAAGGAAAGAATGAATGGGGCCATGTATCGTGAGATTTTGAGTGAATACCTCCTTCCATCAGCAAGGGCATTGAAGATGAAACGTGGCTGGGTCTTTCAGCATGACAATGATCCCAAACACACCGCCTGGCAACGAAGGAGTGGCTTCAGAAGAAGCATTTCAAGGTCCTGGAGTGGCCTAGCCAGTCTCCAGATCTCAACCCCATAGAAAATCTTTGAGGGAGTTGAAAGTCCGTGTTGCCCAGCGACAGCCCCAAAACATCACTGCTCTAGAGGAGATCTGCATGGAGGAATGGGCCAAAATACCAGCAACAGTGTGTGAAAACCTTGTGAAGACTTACAGAAAACGTTTGACCTCTGTCATTGCCAACAAAGGGTATATAACAAAGTATTGAGATAAACTTTTGTTATTGACCAAATACTTATTTTCCACCATAATTTGCAAATAAATAAATAAAAAATCCTACAATGTCATTTTCTGGATTTCTTTTTCTCATTTCGTCTGTCATAGTTGAAGTGTACCTATGATGAAAATTACAGGCCTCTCTCATCTTTTTAAGTTGGAGAACTTGCACAATTGGTGGCTGACTAAATACTTTTTTGCCCCACTGTAAGTCATAAAGATAATAGTGACGCATGGCCAAGGGGAGTTAAAACTTCTTTGGGATCGGTGTCCCTTCCACGGTACAGTTGAGCTAACATAGGCTAATGCGATTAGCACAAGGTTGTAAGTATCAAGAAAATTTCCCAGGACATAGACATATCTGATATTGGCTTAAATTCTTGTTAATCTAACTGCACTGTCCAATTTACAGTAGCTATTACAGTGAAAGAATACCATGCTGTTGTTTTAGGAGAGTGCACAATTTTGAACATAAACATTTGGGCAGTCTTGATTCAACATTTTTAACAGAAATGAAATGGTTCATTGGATCAGTCTAAAACTTTGCACATACACTGCTGCCATCTAGTGGCCAAAATATATAAAGCAACTGTGCTGGAATAATACATTATGGTCGTTCTCTTGCATTTCAAAGATGATGGTACAAAACAAATACAAAAGAACTGTCATTTTTTTCTTTGTATTATATTTTACCAGATCTATTGTGTTATATTCTCCTACATTCCTTTCACATTTCCACAAACTTCAAAGTGTTTCCTTTCAAATGGTACCAAGAATATGCATATCCTTGCTTCAGGGCCTGAGCTACAGGCAGTTAGATTTGGGTATGTCATTTTAAGAAGAATTTGAAAAAAAGGTGTATTAAGAATAGTCCAATCGTTTGTCAATTCATGATCTTCACCAGAGGATGTTAAGGATTCTCAAGTGTTAGAAGACGTTCATCCGGAATTGAATCTCCACGGGGAGCCTAATCATGAAGAAGATGATGTGTATCTGCTGCTTAAGTTCTTTTGATGGAAATCTTGTTGGTGACCATAGTGATGAGACAAGTGACAGCTTTGATGTGGAAGAAGAGGAAGATAATAATTCTGCAAAGTAATGCAAAGTGTTATGTGAGTGGGCATTGAGAAATTATAAACCACAGAACACCCTCTCAGATCTTCTTGGTGTGCTGAAGGAATTCCATCCAAATCTACCAAAGCAAGCTCATACTGTCCTACAAACGGCAAAAATAGAATCCAACTTTCAAACAATTAAGGGTGGGGAGTATTTACATTTTGCCATTGTGTCTTATCTCAAGACATTATCCAGCTGTCTCGTCAACATTGCCCTGAACACCATTGACTTCCAAGTGAATGTTTATGGTTTGCCCTTATACACATGCTGCGTATGTGGGGGGTGAGTTTATCGTAGCAGAAACCTAATTTTACATTCTATCTAACTACTAGACACCCGTAGCTTTCTCGTTATATATGACAATCCTAGGATCCTATGATATGACCCCTGCAATATGTCTGTATACTCTAGGATCTTCAACTGGACCTGTCACCGGGTCCGCAGAGACTGGTCATCATAATATTGCATACCATACCCAGTTCACTGTCACAAATTATATATTTTTTTTCAGATGCAATCAGGAAAAGCCCTATCCAACCCAGGCCTCAAGATGCAACAGTTGAGGAGAAACTGACCGTGCAGGTGGACGAAAGGAGCGGTTTGAAAGACATCTGAGGCAACAGACACAAGACTTTGGGGAAGAGTGAGCTCAGTAAATTTGCTATGCGAGAGCTGACTGGTAGAGGTGAGTTGACATTAAACTTGGGTCCGGCAACCAAACGTTTAGACGTGAACCTCAAGGACTAGACTGATACTGGGCTGTTACGTATCTGTACACAGACAGCCTCCGAGATAAAGTAGTTCCAGTGTTCTCTCTCTCCACCTTTCCGCCCCTATTCTCACTCCTTGAACTTGCTTCCTGACTCTCAGCGCACATCATTACAGGCCACTTCACTGACAACTCTGCAATGAGCTCCACACAGTCACCCGCTTGAACTATACCCTCTGTTAGTGTGAGACAAGTATTTTTTTAGGGTATAGGATAGTGAGTGAATGTGGGGTTGGTAGATTTAGAATTGGTAGTAAAACAGTTTAAGGAGTAGTTTTGTTATTGACAAGTTACGTAATGAGTGGGTTTTTGAGTGTAGGACAGTTAGTATATTTGGGTTTTTAGCAGTGGGAGAGTGAGGTCAAGCAGTTACTAGTTAGTGTGTGAAAACGTAAGTGGAAGTTTCTAATGAGTGTGGTGCTGTTGTATGTATGAGAAGTATGAGAAGTAGTGGTCTGTGTTAATGCTGTTGTTGGGTTTGTAGTATGAGAAGCAGTGGTCTGTGTTAGTGCTGTTGTTGGGTATGTAGTATGAGAAGTAGTGGTCTGTGTTTGTGCTGTTGTTGGGTATGTAGTATGAGAAGTAGTGGTCTGTGTTAGTGCTGTTGTTGGGTTTGTAGTATGAGAAGCAGTGGTCTGTGTTAGTGCTGTTGTTGGGTATGTAGTATGAGAAGTAGTGGTCTGTGTTTGTGCTGTTGTTGGGTATGTAGTTTGAGAAGTAGTGGTCTGTGTTAGTGCTGTTGTTGGGTATGTAGTATGAGAAGCAGTGGTCTGTGTTTGTGCTGTTGTTGGGTATGTCGTTTGAGAAGTAGTGGTCTGTGTTAGTGCTGTTGTTGGGTATGTAGTATGAGAAGCAGTGGTCTGTGTTTGTGCTGTTGTTGGGTATGTAGTTTGAGAAGTAGTGGTCTGTGTTTGTGCTGTTGTTGGGTATGTATTTTGAGAAGTAGTGGTCTGTGTTAATGCTGTTGTTGGGTATGTAGTATGAGAAGCAGTGGTCTGTGTTTGTGCTGTTGTTGGGTATGTAGTTTGAAAAGCAGCTAGCTAGCTATTCTAAAGTTCTGTGCATTTACAAGGTAATAGAACAGAGTGACTGTATGGCAGTTATTGTGAAGTAGCTATTGTGGTACAAACCCCACACTCACTGACCATCAAACCTGACATCACAATTGGTTTTGTAGCATATGTTAATCTATGTCCCCCAACTTTGCATGGGCAACAGGTGGAGGTAAACCTGCACATTCCGTGTAATATTTTATGACACATGGTCTGTAGAAGGCAAATAACTTGCTTTTGAAAAAAACAATCTTTGCGCACAGTTGAAGTCAGAAGTTTACATACACTTAGGTTGGAGTCATTAATCTGCGCCTTCTTTTCGTCCAATAACTTCTGCCAGACATAAATGCCTTTGGACAGCCACTACTACTGCAAGTCAATTATGCTTCAGATAAACTGACTAAATTCAGAGGATGACTGACCTTAACTCTGAGGCTTTTGTTCAGTGTATTTTTTTAACCTTTATTTAACTAGGCAAATCTGTTAAGAACAAATTCTTATTTTCAATGACGGCCTAGGAACAGTGGGTTAACTGCCTTGTTCAGGGGCAGAACGACAGATTTTTACCTTGTCAGCTCGGGGATTCGATTTTGCAACCTTTCGGTTACTAGTCCAATACTCTAACCACTAGGCTACCTGCCGCCGTTTCAGCAAAATAAAATAAAAAATGTAAAACTAAAAAAGTGACCCAGTGAAGTATAAGTGAAGAATGTGGGTATACAGGATATGGTACAGCTAAATTATGGACACATCATTTGATAGATGAATGTTACTTGCCTTGCAAAAGCTAGGCAGTTAGACATTACACTGAAAAAGTTAGACTGTTACACAATTTTGCTGTATCCAAATTAGCTATCTAACTATTGAACATCACCACAGACAAGTATGGTGGCAACTAACTTGCATAGCCAGTCAAGTTAGAAATGCACACAAAACCAGTATGCCAGTAACTTTAGATAGCAACCTAGTACATAAATGTATAAGCTTACTCCCTTGCACTAGATGTGTACATTTTCATCTCAAGTTATTTATGCCCCCTTTCATATATGTTACTTAGCTACGACTTACTGTACATGAGTCATATTAGCCAAGTGATCTTAGTCAATTTAGGCTTTGTAATATTTGTATGCTAACTGTGAGCTAGAGTGGCTAACGCAAGACGTAAGCTAACATCGTAATGGCTATAACCAGAAGTTAACTTTGTGTAAGTGACTGATTTTCAGACCTATGGTGGCAGTTTAGCTTTAAAATACGTATCTTCATGTTGAAACAGGTTGGGTTGAAACAGCGAATTCGCTGATAATTGACTTACTTTTGTAAAACAGCCACACAGTCAACATTAAATAACTTCATCATATTGCTAACGTTAGCCTAGCTAGTTAACGTTAGCTATTCTAGCTCTTGCTAAATTAGATTTGTTGGCCAGACAAGCAATGTTACCATCGGTAAAATATTAAAACCATTTAGTCTAGGTAGTTTACACGTTTACTAATTAAACAAATCACGTTTTTTCACAAAACAAGTAACGTTAACAAATGTTATGGCTGAGCCGATTGCTTATCCGTCAGTTTGTGAAGTCGACCGTTCCCTCAATAAAAAACGTTCACATTTAAATGCAGGCTTGTGTACGTCGTCGCCAAGTGCGGGTCCAATCCCAACCACTCAGTGGTGGCCCAGAATGTTCTTGACCACGAGGGGCCACTGATGGCTGATTTTGGGCTATCTCAGCCCCAAAGGGCCCTGATCAGTCATGTTTTCTGGGAACGCTCTTAACCGCTAACCCAAAGGAATAAAGGCACATTTATCCACACAAGACTAATATTTTTCACACCACAGAGTCAAAACACTTCATTATAAAGCTAAACTGTGAAGTTCCTTGCTGCACTGTTTGGTACGAGGTCAGCACTCAAAACTTCCACTTATCCTTACCTCAGCTAACATAGACCCGCAGTTTTTCTTACTGATACATTATGTGTTGACATGAAGTAGGCACTTGACAATGACTTGGGATTGATCTGAGTTCATAGCAGTGGAGGCTCCTCAAAGGTGGAAAGGGAGGATCATCCTCCTGGGTGAATTTCATGAACATTTTAATTGTAAAAGATTGAAAAAGTTGTACATTTTAGATAAAACTTTACTAAATATAATCACGTCACCAAATAACTGATTAAATCATAATATTTTGCAAAGAAGGTCTACGGTAGCCTCAACAGCACTCTGTAGAGTAGCACCACGGTGTAGCCGGAAGACAGCTAGCTTCCGTCCTCCTCTGGGTACATTGACTTCAATACAAAACCTAGGAACCTCGTTTTTCTTACCCTTTTCCATACTTAAACAGTAATTATGACAACTTCCAGAGGACGTCCTCCAGCCTATCAGAGCTCTTGTAGCATGAATTTGATTTGTCCACCCAATCAAAGGATCAGAGAATAAATCTAGTACTGAAAGCATATGCTACAGCTAACTAGCACCGCAGTGTATAAAATGTGGTGAGAAGTTAATTCAAAGAGAGAGAAAGACAAGAGTTGAACAGTTTTAAGAAAATACATTTCTTCCAAAATGAAGGAGAAGTGTAACACAGAGCCAGAGACGTTCGGATCCATATGCAGTTATTTTAATGAAGGAAGGTCAGACAGGCAAAACTCAGAGAACAGCGTAGAGGGTGTCAAAGGGAATCCAGAAACAGAACCGGTACCAGGCGTGGGTCGGGGCAGGCGGCAGACGGGAAAACAGGAATCAAAACACAGTCCGAGGTCAAAAACAGGGAATCAGTCAAAATATCAAAAGAGTGCTCAGAAATGACTAGCCGGGGCAGTGCAAGACTTCGCAAAGCATAGGGGCCTGGAGAAGGAATATATAGGGAAGAGAAGTGGATACAGCTGTGCAGCTAATTAGACCTAGGTACGGGGCAGATGGGAAGTGTAGTCAATACTATGGTGATGGTGTCCTTCGGTGATTGGAGAGAGCCACAGAGGTGCGATCCATGACAGAGCCCCCCTTCTGTGAGCGGCTCCTGAAGCGAGGACCGACACGACGCCGAGGTCTACCACGGGATCTGGGGGCAGGTCTTCCAGGGTGGTTCTGATGAAACTCCGTGATGAGTGCGGGATCCAGGACGTCTTGGGATCTCTCCCAGGATCTCTCTTCAGGACCGTACCCCTCCCAGTCGATAAGATATTGCAGCTCCCTACCTCGGCGTCTCGAGTCAAGTATCTTCCTTACTAGGTAGGCCTCCTCGCCGTTGATGATGATAGGAGGGGAGCTCTCTTCTGCAACCTCATCTTGGTCCCTCTCTCCTCTCGGACCACCGGCCGGTTTGAGCAGTGACACATGAAAGGTGGGAGAGATGCGGTAAGTGGATGGCAAACCTAGACGGTATGACACTGGGGTTATTTGTCTGAGAATCTTAAAAGGACCCACGTACCTAGGGCTTAGCTTCTTGCTGGGAAGCCGAAGACGGAGGTCCCTGGATGACAGCCACACCCACTGTCCAGGAGTGTACTCAGGTCCCCTTCTCCGGTGACGGTCAGCCTGCTCTCTGACTCTCCGAACTGCTCGTTGGAGGTGTACATGAGCATTGTTCCAGGTCTCCTCACTTCTCTGTAACCATGCGTTAACAGCCGGAAGGTCAGTAGGCTCCCCGGACCAGGGGAAAAAAGGGGGTTGGTATCCTAACACACATTGGAAAGGGGTGAGGCCTGTGGAGGGTTTGAGCAAGGAGTTCTGGGTGTACTCGGCCCACATGAGGAAACGGCTCCAGTCCTGCTGGTTCTGATGACAGTAGGTGCGTAGAAAGCGTGTAAGTTCCTGATTCAACCTCTCGACCTGCCCATTAGCCTGCGGATGATATCCGGAGGTTAGGCTGACGTTGATGTTGAGCTGCCCGCATAACGCCCGCCAGACCCGAGAGGTAAATTGTGGTCCCCGATCCGAAACTATATCCTCAGGTAACCCATGAAGTCGGAAGACCTGCTGTACCAAAGCCTCCGCTGTTTGTAACGCTGTGGGTAGTTTGGCCAAGGGGATGAACCTGCAGGCCTTTGAGAAACAATCAACCACTGTCAGAATGGTCGTGAAGTTCTGGGAGGGAGGTAGATCAGTGACAAAGTCAATAGCAATATGGGACCAGGGGCTTTGCGGGACGGGTAGTGGTTGAAGCAATCTGGCTGGTTTCTGATGAGAGGACTTGACAATGTTGCAAGTGGAGCATTGATGCACGAAGGTGATCACATCGGCTTGGAGCGTGGACCACCAGAAACGGTTAGTCACGAGGTGAGTGGTGGCCGTGATCCCAGGATGTCCCGCACTAGGAGTGTTGTGGACACACTGTAACACTCGTTTCCGAAGGCTGAGCGGCACGTAGGTGTGATCCGGGGGGCATTCAGGTGGTGATGGTTCCTATGGTCATTATGTCCCACTGTACTGGGGCGAGAACAAGTGTGGTTGGAATGATGGGATCCGACGTGGATGGACTTGAGGAACTGTCAAACTGTCGGGATAGAGCGTCGGCCTTACCATTCTTCGAGCCTGGGCGATATGTGACCCTGAAGTCGAATCTGGTGAAGAATAGCGACCACCTGGCCTGTCTGGGGTTCAGTCGTTTGGCGGCCTTAATGTACTCTAAATTACGGTGGTCAGTCAAAACCGTAAACGGCAGACGAGCTCCCTCCAACCAATGCCGCCATTCCTCGGGCGACCTTCATGGCAAGGAGTTCCCTATCACCCACATCATAATTCCGTTCAGCTGAGGTAAGCTTTCGGGACTGGTAAGCACATGGAAATAGCTTGGCTGGGTTACCATGTCGTTGTGACAGAACGGCCCCGATTCCTGCATTGGAAGCGTCCACCTCCACAATGAACTCCCGTTCGGGATCTGGCTGATGCAAGATGGGGGCCGTGGTGAATTTTTCCTTTAGCTGCTTGAATGCTGCCAGACTCTCAGATGTCCACTGTAACCGTTGCCCTCCACCCTGAAGAAGAGACGTGAGTGGCGCTGCTGTGATGCTGAAGTTTCTGATAAACCGACGGTAGAAGTTAGCGAAGCCCAGGAAACGCTGTAACTCCTTTACCTTGGTGGGTTGTGGCCAGTTGACCCCTGCCTCTACCTTGCTGTTGTCCATGGTCACTTCCTTGGCACTGATGATGTATCCCAAGAAGGAGATCTGTGTCTAATGGAACTCACATTTCTGGATCTTGGCGTATAGTTGGTTATCAATGAGACGTTGAAGTACTGCTCTAACATCCTGCACGTGGGTCTCGAACGTCTCCGAATAGATCAGGATGTCGTCGATATAGACAATGAGCTTCTGGTTCAGCATGTCTCGGAAGATCTCGTTGACAAATGATTGGAACACGGAGGGACTGTTAGCGAGCCCGAACGGCATCACTCGATACTCATAGTGCCCGGTGGTGGTGGAGAATGCCGTTTTCCACTCGTCCCCCTTCTTGATCCGAATCAGATTATACGCATTGCGCAGGTCCAACTTGGTGAAGAACCTGGCGGTGCGGAGCTGTTCGAGGTCGGCTGGAACTAATGGCAATGGGTAGCGAAACTTTACGGTGATCTCGTTGAGGCTGCGATAATCGATACAGGGACGTAATCCTCCGTCCTTCTTCTTCACAAAGAAGAATCCGGTTGAAGCAGGGGAAATGGATGTACGAATGAATCCCTTGGAAAGTGCCTCCTCTATATAGCTCTTCATGGCGTCGGATTCGGGCTGTGAGAGAGGAAATATTCTTCCTCGTGTAGGAGAGGTTCCTGGAATGAGATCTATAGCGCAGTCACCGGGTCTGTGAGGAGGAAGCTGAGTAGCCCTACTCTCACTGAACGCCAGAGCGAGGTCATGGTACTCCATGGGAATCTTCTGTAGATCTGGGTTCTCGGTGTGAATAGGGGTAGGAGTGGTCCTAGTCAGGGGGTGCAGGCATTTCTCCTGGCAGGTCTTGGACCACTGGACTATCTGTTTCTCAGTCCATGAAATGGTTGGGTTATGCTTCTCCAGCCACGGCAGACCTAGGATGATGGGGTGTTGTGGGGATTCAATGGTGAGCAGCTGAATCGTCTCGGTGTGCAGGGTGCTAGTACTTAGGGTGACCTCTTGTGAGATGTATTGGATCTCCCCGGTACCCAAGGGACGTCCGTCTAACGCTGCCACTGCTAACCGGGATTGACATGGGAGGAGAGAAATATGATGAGCTTTAGCAAATGACTGATCAATGAAATTTCCTGCTGCTCCTGAGTCTATCAAAGCAGTGGTATTTACAATTTCTTCACCAAAGCACAAGGTTACGGCTAATTCAAATGATCTAGAAGAGTAGAGGTTGGCACTCACCCTAGCAGAGTCTTGGGATGTGGGTCTGCTTGGACATGTCGCCCTCATGTGGCCAGATCCTCCACAATACAGGCATAGACGATGACGTAATCTTCTCTCCCTCTCTTCGGGCGTGAGCCAAGTGTAGCCGATCTGCATCGATTCAACTTCGTGGCTAGCGGAGGCAGCTTCGGCAACTCGGTACAGCTGGGGCACACGCCGAGCTCGCATCAGGTTATCGAGGCGAATGGTTAAGTCCATGAATTGACTAAGTGATTTACCTTCCTCCCGACATGCTAGCTCCGCTTGTAGGCCCGTGTTAAGTCCCCTGCTGTAGAGTAATTTCAACGGAGCCTCCTCCTAACCAGTTTGTGCAGCCAGGGTGCGGAATGAAAGGGTGTAATCTGCAGCGGTAGATTCCCCCTGGCGTAGGGAGAGTAGCAGCTCGCCCGGCTCCTTTCCGCCGGCTGGATGCTCGAACACCTCTCTGAACTGGCGACGAAAGCAGTCGTATGAGGGGAATGACAGGTGTCCACCCTCCCATAGCGCAGTCGCCCAATCCAGTGCCCTACCGGTCAGCAATGAACATATGAAGGATACTCGGCTGTCGTCGGTGGGATATAGGGTAGGTTGTTGGTCGATAAATAGAGAGCACTGCAGAAGAAATCCCTTACATCTTGCCGCTGAACCATCATATTTCTCAGGTAGGGACAGATGCGGAGAACCAGAGGGAGTGCTCACACTCAGAGTCGGGGAAGCCATAGAAGCAGCGGAAAGAGCTGAGGTAGCGATCGGAGTGGTGAGTGTCTGCACGGATCTCACTAGCTCCTCGGTCAGCGAAGTTAATTTCTCAAGCTGTTGCTGGTGGGCAGCCAGCATAAAGGCTTGGGATGACACTTCTGATGTAAGCCGATACATAGCTGCTGGATCCTGTATTGGTGAAGTCTTCTGTAACACAGAGCCAGAGACGTTCGGATCCATATGCAGTTATTTTAATGAAGGAAGGTCAGACAGGCAAAACTCAGAGAACAGCGTAGAGGGTGTCAAAGGGAATCCAGAAACAGAACCGGTACCAGGCGTGGGTCGGGGCAGGCGGCAGACGGGAAAACAGGAATCAAAACACAGTCCGAGGTCAAAAACAGGGAATCAGTCAAAATATCAAAAGAGTGCTCAGAAATGACTAGCCGGGGCAGTGCAAGACTTCGCAAAGCATAGGGGCCTGGAGAAGGAATATATAGGGAAGAGAAGTGGATACAGCTGTGCAGCTAATTAGACCTAGGTACGGGGCAGATGGGAAGTGTAGTCAATACTATGGTGATGGTGTCCTTCGGTGATTGGAGAGAGCCACAGAGGTGCGATCCATGACAAGAAGCAAGAGAGAGAGAGATTTCATAATTTTTCAGTTTCACTTACTTAGCTAGCAGCTATCTAGTGTGCCTACTGAAACACCCTGCTCAAACAGAGGGATGCTATGTCAGCTAGCTGGCTATGACTTTCCAACACAACACTGGAAGTCTTCCAAGTTAAGGTAAGCTTTTGGTATTCATTTTTTTTTGCCACCGTGGCCCGCCGGTGTAACTGCCTACCTGACTGTACACTGTTACTGCATGATTGTAGCGGGTTTACTAATGCGTTACTTCTATTAGCTAAACTGACTATGACGTTACTTTAGCTAATATGGTGACAACGATGTAGGCTGTGCATAGCGGTTTGGTTTGGAAAGGTTTTTTCGCCTGGTCACATGCAGGTGTGACAAGCGAAGGGAAGAGAAGAGAAGGAATCTACATGGTTGTTATGACAGTGAACTCTGTTTACGGGTAATCAGGGGTGTATTCATTCCGCCAATTATGTTGAAAAACGTTTCTTAAACTGAAGGAAACAGATAAAAATGGGGATAAACATACCTGAATTTGTCCAATAGAAACACTCGTTTGCAACTGTTGGACTCATGATTACAGTCTCTACTCCTGTAATCTTATTGCATGGTTCAGAGAAAATATGAGGTTTTGCATAAAGGCAGGAACTCAAAATTGCACTCCACTAGCTCTCCAGTAACCCGAATGGTCTAAAATTAGCATTTTGCTTTTCATCATTGGGGAACTGAGGCACACGCTCCACTGTCAATTTCAAAATAATATTTTGTCTGACTCATTATCACACACTTTTTGTTAGAATAATGAGATTTGGATTAATACGAGTGTGTGCAGAAACATTCAGTTGTTCAAAGTCCTTCAAACATATCCCTGAATATACTTCCAGTTTCATGTATCATTCTTGATTTAGCCAACTTTTTGGCTCCATTTGGCGTTGTACTTTCTTTTATTGTAACCCCTCTGTAAAAAAAAAAAAAGAAGGCAATTACGGAACAGTCTGTAATTTAGAGCAGTGCCTTCGGAAAGTATTTAGACCCCTTGACTTTTTCCACATTTTGTTACGTCACAGCCTTCTTCTAAAATGTATTAATTAATAACCTCTTGGAGATAATTAAGGAGCAGTGGGGCGCTAGCGCCCCATCCTTGACAACATCCGGAAAAATGTAGAGCGCCAAATTCAAATTACAAATGTAGTATTATAAAACATTCATGAAAATACAAGTGTTGCACATTGTTCAAAAGCTTTGAATCTTGGCAATCTCACAGCGTTGTCAGATTTCAAAAAGGCTTAACGGCAAAAGCATAACATTTGATTGTCTGAGGACAGCGCCCCGTGTACTTCCTCCATTAGCATAATAATATAACCAGCACGGGTGTCACAAAACTCATAAAAATAGATAAAATAAATCGCTTACCTTTGAAGATCTTCTTCTGATGGCAATCCGAAGCGTCCAAGCAAGACAATCAATGTTTGAAAAAGTCCCTCTTTATGTCTATAAAGCTCTGTTTGGTTGGCGTGTTTTGTTCCGAAAATCCACTGTCCACTCGTCCATTATACAAGACAAAAAATATACCTATCAACTTTGTCCAAACAAATCAAACAATGTTTCCAATCGATCCTTAGGTACATTAATATGCATATTAATGATAATATTTCACACGGATAATATCTTGGGCGATAGAAAAGGAAAAAACCGAGGCACACGTTCACGGTCCGGCGCGCCAAAGACAAAAGTTACTTCCTCACTCCCCTTGGATAAACTTCTTCTACTCCCCTATTTTTCAAGGTAAATGCATGAAACCTTGTCTAAAGACTGTTGACATCTAGTGGAAGCCATAGGTACTGCAACCTGGGAGCTGGATTTCAGCATTTCCTATAGCAAGTCAATGGAAAAGGAGGCAGCTCACAGAATCACATTTTCTCGGATGGATTTTCCTCTGGTTTTTGCCTGCCATCTCAGTTCTGTTATACTCACAGACATTATTTGAACAGTTTTAGAAACTTCAGAGTGGTTTCTATCCAACCCTACTAATTATGTGCAAATCCTATTTCTGGGCCTGAGTAGCAGGCATTTTACTTTGGGCAAGCCAGACTCTCCAAAACTCCGAACACTGCTGCTGCTCCCTAACAGGTTTTAAATTAATAAAAAGGATTGTGTTGAGGAAGGGTACCAAAACATTTCTGCAGCATTGAAGGTCCCGAAGAACACAGTGGCCTCCATTATTCTTCAATGGAAGAAGTTTGGAACCACCAAGACTCTTCCTAGAGCTGGCCGCCCGGCCAAACTGAGCAATCAGGGGAGAAGGGCCATGGTCAGGGAGGTGACCAAGAACCCGATGGTCACTCTGACAGAGCTCTAGAGTTCCTCTGTGGAGATGGGATAACATTCCAGAAGGACAACCATCTCTGCAGCACTGCACCAATCAGGCCTTTATGGTAGAGTGGCCAGGCAGAAGCCACTCCTCAGTAAAAGGCACATGACAGTCCACTTGGAGTTTGCCAAAAGGCACCTAGAGAACTCTCAGACCATGATAAACAAGATTCTCTGGTCTGATGAAACCAAGATTGAACTCCTGAATGCCAAGCATCACATCTGTAGGAAACCTGGCACCATCGCTACGGTGAAGCATGGTGGTGGCAGCATCATGCTGTGGGGATGTTTTTCAGCGGCAGGAACTGTGAGTCAGGATCGAGGCAAAGAGGAACGGAGCAAAGTACAGAGAGATCCTTGATGAAATTCTGCTCCAGAGCGCTCTGGACCTCAGACTGGGGGCGAAGGTGCACCTTCCATCAGGACAACGACCCTAAGCACACAGCCAAGATAACGCAGGAGTGGCTTTGGGACAAGTCTCTGAATGTCCTTGAGTGGCCCAGCCAGAGCCTGGACTTGAACCCGATCAAACATCTCTGGAGAGACCTGAAAATAGTTGTGCAGCAACACTCCCCATCCAACCTGACAGAGATTGAGAGGATCTATAGAGAAGAATGGGAGAGACTCCCCAAATACAGGTGTGCCAAGCCTGTAGTGTCATACCCAAGAAGACTCCAAGCTGTAATCGCTGCCAAAGGTGCTTCAACAAAGAACTGAGTTAAGGGTCTGAATACTTATATAACATTTGATATTTTCGTTTTGTATTTGTAATAAATTTGCCAAAATGTCTAAACCTGTTTTTGCTTTGTCATTATGGGGTATTGTGTGTAGATTGATGAATAAAAAAAAAACAATTTAATCATTTTTAGAATAAGGCTATAACGTAATAAAATGTGGAAAAAGTCAAGAGGTCGGAATACCTTTCGAAAGGCACTGTAGGCATGCATGTCCACCTAGGCCATTAATGTCCCTTGGCCAATAATGTAAGCCTGCTACTCCTCTGAAATGAGTGAAGCGCACGTATACACAATAAGACAGAGAATGCCTAAAATCCATTGATTGCAGTTGTAAGTGAATAAATTACAAGTGATTGCGTTTTGTAATGAAGGCAGCAGAGAATATTGTGCAAATGCTTTGCTTCTTAATGGTTTGATTAAGAACCTCACTCAAATTGGAGCAGAACATTTCGGAGTTGAGATGAGCGAGCAGCTCTGCCAGGAACAGCAGCACAGGCTCAGACACACAGCTAATTGCTCCGGCACAAGCAGATGTGTCTTACATTTCTCCCCATTTTCTGCTCTATTAAAAAGGGGAGCCTCCGAGCACACCAAATGTTGTCTAAACCAAATGATTTACGACTGCATAAAAAGATTGTGTCACTCTCATTTCCTTCCTAAATTCAGTAAAGACCTGCGTCTGGGCCTCTGAGCAACTGTGTTTCACTTTACATCATTAACTAAAAGCTATCACAAGTAAGTAACAGTCTCCCATTTAAATGGGAGAAGGGGCGTAACCTATTTGTTTTGTCTTTGAGTATTTCCAATCCACACTTAGTCCAGCCTCAATGAATACCCCCATTCCCTCAAAAGCATCCAGGTTAGCCCTCCCGGACGATTTTTATCAAGCAGAACTGCAAACAAGGTTAGTTCATTCAACCTGTCAGCTAGTTTGTCATTTAGCCAGGCGCTGCAGACCTAAATCTGTTTCCTGCTGCCAGGCAGAGTACTCTGTCCCTCAGCAAGCAGCTAGGATTAATGACCCTCCTCATCAGGACAATCTGCACAAGTGCCCATTGCTCGTAAACCCTGGTTGGGATAGATCAAACCTCAAACCGGCCCGTAAGGCCAGGCTTATTTATCTCCCCAGTGACGGGTAAACAGACCCACACTCCTCACCTATCTCTCACTCTCTCGCTCTACAGACCCATCTTTCTCACCATCTCCATCCCCTCTCCCCAATAACTGTGTGTATGGTTCAATACACAGATTGCAGGGAATACCATTTAACATCATAGATTTAGATCACTAATTCTCTATCTCTGTCTCTTTCTCCCTCCCTCACACAGCCCCAGTTCTTGGCTTGAGCCAGACCATTGGCATATTATCAAAATCACACCCAAACCTGATCTGGACAAACCATAACTCTGGCCACTCACTGTGTTGTTGAATCATTGTGGTGCAGTGCAAGTGAAGGTGTGAAGGGGAAAGCTCCTGCAGTTTTGCTTGTGCAACCCCTATAACCTCCATCCCTCACCGATGGCAATGGTCACACAGACTTGACTCCATTAGGTTTTGTAATTCAGACTTTTTGATTATCTGCAGAGCGGGGAGCACCATGACCAAATCTCAGCAGGAAGTCCATCTGGGATGAGAATTAGCTCCTTCGAAAACAGGACCCCCTCTATCACCCCTTCCCCTCCAGGTGTCGTTATGCTAACCCTTTACACTCGTGAGAATTGGCGTATATGGATAGGGATAAACTTAAATGTTTCTAACAGAAGAAATATGAAAAGCATATGCATAACCAAGGAAAATTATTAGAACAAAAGGTGAGTTCACTGAATCCAAACATTTACTGTACTTTGTGCCTCATTTGTTCATAACAGAATCTGGAAATACTCTGGATACATTCAGTAACATAAGACTATTCCTGAAAAATGTTTGGTACATAAGACCAAAAAATGACAAGGGTTTGAGTGAGAGGACTAACTGTTGTCTCCAAATGGCCACACATCTCTCGAACGTGTGCACAGTTCCTAAGCAATTCTAATGCACTTTTATGAATCGAAGAAAAGGTTTCCATCCAACCTTTTTATGCAAGTAAAGTACATGTCGGGTAAAACATTTAATTGACAGGCCTGATGGAAACAGAAAATGTTCCAAATGTTGACAAAACTAAATACGCTAGACAATGTGTGATCTTTTTGTGTCTGTAAAGTAAATTATGCGAGAAATGTCGGTGGAAATGCTTTTATGCACAAATTTTGATTTATTAACCATCATATCGAAGTAAACTGGGAGTCAAATGATGACATGTGTGGTGATCCCACTAAGACTCGTCAAGAAAGCATGCAGTTTATTAGGCTACAGATAAAATAAGTTACGATTAACTTCACAGGGTGGTGAAAGTGCACGGTAATCAGCTTGATGCTCCTTTCCAATAAACATTGAGAGTCTTATTCTGGTGACATGATCGTCGATGCTTGACTGTCGTTTGACCAATTAAAAATAATCTCTCTTTTGTCGATTGGTCTTTCTTTGCTGCACCTGACCATATTACCAGCCAATATTCAATATGGGACAAGACAAAATCTTGAACAACTACAGTTGATCTTCGTGTCAAAAACGCAGAACATCTTTTTATAACAGACATACCTCTCCCCATCTTCACAAAAACTTTGTCAAAATGACTTGACCACAAAATGTTACTCCTAGGAGTTCAGCTTCTTCAACCTTTATGCACATCACCAGTTTAGGTCTAAGGGAATGCTTTGAACCAAATACAATGATTTTGGTTTTAGATGTATTTAAGACCAGTTTGTTGTTAACTTCTTTGGGAGCAGCGCACGAGGTGACCGTTTTGGAGAGCCTGGCGTGCCCAAAGTAAAATGCCTCCCATTCAGGCCCAGAAACTAGGATATGCACATATTTAGTACCATTGGATAGGAAGCACTCTGAATTTTCTAAAAGTGTTAACATTTTGTCTGTGAGTATAACAGAACGGATAGGGCAGGCGAAAACCCGAGAAATTTCTGTCCTGGAAAAAGTGGTTTTGACAGATTGCCTCATTTAGAACCCCTCCCTTATGAAAATACCCATATAAGGGCATATGAATGCAGTACCTATCGCTTCCTCTGGATGTCAACAGTCTCGAGAAAGTGTTCTGATTCTTTTTAGATGCTTTTAGAGCAGAGAAGAAGACGAATAAGGAAGTGTCCACACAGATGTCAATACAAGTAAATGCGCGTTCCCGGCTGGCGCGTTCTTTGGTTTTTTCCTTTCTTATCGCCCAGTTTATATTCCGGTTGAAATATTATACTATTTATACATAAAAGTGTTCCTAAGGATACATTTAAAATTATGTTTGATTGTTCTTGGTTTATAGGTATAAGTTGAACGAGTTCTCTTCACGTTTCAATGGACGATTGGAGGCTCTATTTTCTCATTATAACGCGCCAACCAAACAGAGATTTATGGATATAATACATTACTTTTTCTAACAAAAGAACCATGGATTGTCTTTGTTGGACACTTGGGAAGCCCTCAGCAGAAGTTCTTCAAAAGGTAATTGATTTGTTTTCACTGTGAAATGTGTTATGTGTGAACCGTGATGGCTTATGAATTTATGGTAATGGGAAAAATATGTGGGGTGCTATCCTAAAACAATTAAATGTGGTGCTTTCACCGTAAAGCCTTTTTGAAATCTGACAACGCATTTGATGACTATGAAACACTTGTATATTGATGCATGTTTAATAATTCAACTTTGGGATTTTGAATTTGGCGCCTTGCATTTCACCTGGTAGTGTCGGGAGTGGGGGGCTCCCTAAGAAGTAAAAAACCTCTTACGGATCATTTCCGACACTAACCGGGGAAATGTAAGGCGCCAAATTCAAAATCCAAAGGTTGAATTATAAAAAATGTATCAATATACAAGTGTTGCATAGTCTTCAAAAGCTTAGACTCTTGGCAATATCACAGCGTTGTCATATTTCAAAAAGGCTTTACGGCGAAAGCAGAACATTTGATTGTTTGAGGACAGCATCTCACATATTTTCTGCATTAGCATAAATTCATAACCAGCGCGGGTCTCACAAAACACATAAAAGAGCTCAAATAAATTGCTTACCTTTTGATGATCTTCTGCTGAGGGCAATCCGAAGTGTCCAAGCAAGACAATTCATGTTTCTTTTGTTAGAAAAAGTAATTGTTTATATCCATAAATCTCCATTTGGTTGGCGCGTTATGTACAGGGAAGAGAAAGCGTTCAAATTATACCTATCAACTTTGCCCAAACAAATCAAACATAATTTATAATGTTTCCTTAGGTACACTTTTATGTATATTAACAATTATATTTCACACGGATAATATCCTAAACGATAGAAAAGTAAAATACAGAGGAACGCGCACACGGTCTCGTGCACAAAAAACTAAAGTGACTTCCTCTATCCACTTACAAATTCTTCTTCTGTTCGGTTGTCTTCCATGATAAAGGCATGAAACCTTGTCTAAAGACTGTTGACATCTAGTGAAAGCCATAGGTACTGCAATCTGGGTCATATTTTACTGAGAATCCCATAGATAGCCATTGAAAGTGAGGGCATGTCACACACAAAAAAATTCAGGACAGAAATTCCTCTGGTTTTTGCCTGCCATATCAGTTCTGTTATACTCACAGACATTATTTTAACAGTTTTAGAAACTTCAGAGTGTTTCCTATCCAATAGTACTAATTGTGTGCATATCCTAGTTTCTGGGCCTGAGTGGCAGGCATGTTACTTTGGGCACGCCAGACTCTCCAAAACCGACACCTCTGCTGCCACTCCCTAAAAGGTTAATTACGCATTCTGACACTGACTAACTCCATGCTAAGCTTCTCAGTGAGCTCACTGGCTGAAAGTGCTGATGTGCAGAGTCTTGTAAGACAAGTGGATAATCATTTGTAAAAATATAGAACAATAACGGCCCAAGGCAACTGCCCTAAGGGATACCATACGTATCTGATGTTAGAGAAGCTTCCATTGACGGATACTCTCTGAGTTGCATTGGATTAATAACTCTCCAACCATGTGATAGCAGGGGATGTAAAGAGTTTTTTTCAATAACAAATTATGATCGATAACATCAATGGCTGCTCTGAAATCTATCAATAGAGTTCCAACTATCATCTTATTATCCGTTAATTTTAGCCAATCATCAGTCATCTGTGTCACACCCTGATCGGTTTCACCTGTCTTTGTGCTTGTCTCCCCCCCACTACAGATGTCGCCCATCTTCCCCATTATCCCCTGAGCATTTACATCTGTGTTCTCTGTTTGTCTGTTGCCAGTTCATCTTGTCTTGTCAGGTCTTACCAGCGTGCTTTCCCATTTTCCTGTTTCCCAAGTGTTTGTTTTCCTGGTTCTGACCATTTCTGCCTACCCTGACCCCGAGTCTGCCTGCCATCCTGTACTTGCCTGACTCTGACCTGATTATGAACCTCTGTCGAGCCTGCCTGCCGTCCTATACCTGCCTGACTCTGACCTGATTACAAACCTCTGCCTGTCCTCGACCTGCCCTTTGCCCCGTGCTATAATAAATGATTGAAAACTGTACTATCCGCCTCCTGTGTCTGCATCTGGGTCATATCCTGAGTCATGATAATCTGAACTGTGCAGAACAAGTTGAGTGCCCTTCCCTATATGCATGCTGAAAGTCAGTAGTTAGCTTGTTCTTTAAAAAATAGCATTCTATTTGTTCATCCATAAGTTTACTAAGAACAGGCAGAACTGATTGGGCCAGCAAAGGGTGCTTTAATATATTTAGGCAGTGGAATTACTTTAGCTTCCTTCCACACCTGTTGACACACACTCCTTTAGGCCTTGGTTAAAGACATGGCAAATAGAGGTGGCAATACAGTCTGCTAGCATTCTCAATAGTTTCCCATCTGGGTTGTCTATACCTGGTGGCTTTTCATTATGGATGGATAACAACAATCTTTCCACCTCTTCCACACAACGAAAATCCTTGTCTTTCATTATTAGAGCTTCAATACACATATGATGTTTTACTGTTCAATGTTGTCATTTCACTTCTCAGTTTGTCCACTTTACCGGTGAAATAGTCATTGAAATTATTGGCTATAACAAAAGGTTTTGTTATAAATGACCCATCAACTTCAATGAACGATGGAGATTAATTGGGTTTTCTGTCCATAATATCATTTAAGGTGCTCTAAAGTATTTCCCCTTGTTTTTATGTAATTTATCTTGTTTTGGTAATATAATTTATTATTTTAAGTTTAGTCACAACATTTCTCAATTGACAGTATGTCACCAATCAGCCTGACTTGTTTGCCACCTTTTTTACATAATTTCTTTGAATCATACAATAGTATGCCTACATGGATCCATACACACAGGCTGCTTTCAAACGAGCAGCCCTATTCTGATCTTTTTTTAAACTTTTGACCAATCAGATCAGCTTTGAAAAATATATGATGTGAAAAGATATGTGATCGGTCAAAAGACCAATTAGTGGAAAGAATGTCAGAATTTGATTTAAATTTAACGTTGCGTTAAACCCTAGATGCAGCAGTACCCCTAAAAACAAAAAACATTTGTCAGAAGATCTTAGCTCCCTGGTATACAGAAAATAGCCCTGAAGCAAGCTTCCAGAATATTAAAACGGAAATGGCGCTCCATCAGCTACTTCCTGTGATTGGCCCTCCGATGTTGAACTTAATAAACGGTTCTCTATCTTCCGAATGTGTACCAAACTCACTAAAAGTGGCAGTTATAAAGCCTCTCTTGAAAAAGCCAAACCTTGATGTATGTAAAAATGTAAAAAAACTATTGGCCTATATTGAATCTCCCATTCCTCTCCCCAAAAATAGTTTTAAGCTGTTGTGCAGCAACTCACTGCCTTCCTGACGACAAATAATGTATACAAAACACTTCAATCTGGTTTTAGACCCCATCATAGTACCGAGACTGCACTCGTGAAGGTGGTAAATTACCTTTTAATGGCGTCAGACCGAGGCTCTTCCAGCTACCCAAATAAAGCACTAATTATACTTCAGTTATTGCTAAATACGGCTGCTAGAATCTTGACTAGAACCCCAAAATGTGATAATATTACTCCAGTGCTAACCTTTCTACACTGGCTTCCTGTTAAGGCTAGAGCTGATTTCAATGTTTTACTGATAACCTACAAAGCATTACATGGACTTGCTCCTACCTATCTCTCCAATTTTGCACTGCCATACATACCTACACAGTACGGTCACAAGTCGCAGGCCTCCTTACTGTCCCTAACATTTCTAAGCAAACAGCTGGAGGCAGTGTTTTCTCTTATAGAGCTAAATTTTTATGGAATGGTCTGCCTATCCATGTGAGATACGCAGACTTGGTCTCGACCTTTAAGTCTTTATTGAAGACTCATCTCTGCAGAAGGTCCTATGATTGAGAGTAGTCTGGCCCAGGGGTATGAAGGTGAATGGCAAGGCACTGGAATGGCGAACCGCCCTTGCTGTCTCTGCCTGGCCAGATCCCCTCTCTCCACTGGGATTCTCTGCCTCTGACCATATTACAGGGCCTCATCACTGGCTTACTAGTGCCGTTTATAGGAGGGGTGCGTCACATGGTGCCAGGGGGGGTTATATCGTGCCTGGTTGGCCCTGTCCGGAGGTATCATCGGACGGGGCCACAGTGTCATCCAACCCCCCGTCTCAGCCTCTAGTATCTATGCTGCAATTGTCTATGTGCTGGAGGGCTACGGTCTGTCTGTTATATCTGGTGTAATTTTCCTGTCTTATCTGGTGTCCTGTGTGAATTTAAGTATGCTCCCTCTAATTCTCTCTCTCCCTTCCCTCCCGGAGGACCTGAGCCCTAGGACCATGCCTCAGGACTACCTGGCCTGATGACTCCTGCCTGTCCCCAGTCAACCTGGTCGTGCTGCTGATCCAGTTTCAACTGTTCTGTTCTGAGCTTTATTGGCATGGGAAACATATGTTAACATTGCCAAAGCAAGACCGCACCTGCTGTCTCAAACTCTAAATGACATTTACTGACCTGTTGCACTCTCTACAACCACTGTGATTATTATTTGACCCTGCTGGTCATCTACAAACGTTTGAACATCTTGAAGAACAATCTGACCTTAATGGCCATGTACTCTTATAATCTCCACTTGGCACAGCCAGAAGAGGACTGACCACCCTTCAGAGCCTGGTTCCTCTCTGGTTCCTTTCTTCCTAAGTTCCTGCCTTTCTAGGGAGTTTTTCCTAGCCACCGTGCTTCTACATCTATATTGCTTGCTGTTTGAGGTTTTGGCTGGGTTTCTGTATACGCCCTTTGTGACATCTACTGATGTAAAAAGGGCTTTATAAATACATTTGATTTGATTTTAACTGCCTGTGTTTAACTGCCACAGCCTTTAAGATTAGACCTTGACCTGTAAGTGAGCAATAGATACAGTGGCAAACTGAAATGCTTGTGTGGCAACCTAGGGTTTAGAAAATGTGTATTACTTGACGGGCTTGCAGCTTTGTTTAAAAAGGATGTCCTTTAGCGCTGACCTTGTAACATCTTTTGCACAGAGTTTATAAACCCAGAAGTTGCAACATCACAAGACTTCCGGGAACGCTTGCAAAACACACCAAACAGACCAGGCCGTGGTTTGGGGTTCGAGACGTTATTGAGAGAAGTGAACAATTCTTCCTAAATTGTTAATTTTCTCTAGATATAAAGGGCCAGCGTAGATTCGAGCCAATGTCTTAAGTAGTTGAACATGTTATTACTCCAACGTCGTGAAAGTGACAAATTGACACGTTTTCATTTGTCAAAAGCAACTTATGTCAAAGGAGTGCCTTTGATTTGACTGCCGGCACATGCGCAGTTTGGCGCGAGACGACAGTTTCTACGCATGAGCTTTGCTCGCCAACGTCGCCATGACATCACCTAAAAGTGTGATCGGGGATTTCTATTGGAGACGCAGTTCTAGCCTATCATACTGTACTGTCTTTGATATAAGTGCCATGGATGAGATATGAAAAAAAAAATCATAGAACACGATTGCCATCTAGTGGAGAACGGGTTAATCGTGTTGAAGTCCTTTGCCAGTACCGTCGTACATAGAAGAGCTTAATCTCTATTACAATACGGCAACTTGCCCTCAGTTGTGAGATCAGACATGGCGTCCTCATTGATTTGCAGTGAAACACAGAGCAGGTAAGAAAACGTGTTATAGTTTGGCATGTTAACACAGTGTGCGAGTACGATTTGTCGCCACATTTGATTAACTGTGAAAAATAAACGTGTTTCTGTGTTAGTCCCCCAAATAAGCGTCTGACATTATTCTGAACTCAGTTCTCGTATATCGAGGCGAATTGAGTTTTGATAACAGGTCGCGGTATTTATTATTTACAACGTTGTCACCATCAGACGGTTCTTGTAAAAAGGTGCTGTACAACTGCGGTTCTTCCGCTGAGTGCTCAAATTCATACATTAACGTAACTTTTATCGAATCCAACCACCTCACTTTTTCCTCATTTGTGGCGCTCAACACAGTGCGAATGTGCATGTGCCACTTGAATCTGTTTATGTGGTACGAACAACAAACGAGGAAAAAAAAAATCATCATTTTAATAAAAACGTCCAAATTAACCCCGCGGAAAGACCGCAGTTGTACAGGTAAGCGTTTTCTGAATCGGACTGATGGTGATCCAATGTTGTTGCCAGCTTCTCAGTCCCATCACATAGTCATTCGATGAAGGCGTCTTCTGTATGGGGGAGTTTTGTTAATTAAAAGCTCTGACGCTTGGTAGGAACCTTCTCCGTGTCGGAAGACAGACGCCACAAAGGCGTTGTAGTAAACTGGGAAATAGTGTGAAGCATCCGCTTGGTGTTTCCAGTCACTACCAAATATGGTAGTGAGAGGAAGCCCACTGGAGAAGATGGAATCTGCACATTTTGTAATTGAAACATTTGATCTCAATACAGTTTGATGTTCCCAAAACTGGAATCTGTTATGAACATAGTGGACTAGGGTTTGTAGACTTTACCCTTTGCAAAATTGTTTAAAAAGTGCTTTGTTTAGAAAGAGTGCGAATTGAATTATTGCACACGCGCACTTCAAAGTAGGCGTTCCCTAACGGAAATATGCGGATGCTATAACGCACCAATAGGATTTCGCTAGCTCTTGCTTAGCTCTGCCCCCCTCCTTGCTTGTTTTCCCCACTGGAAACGACAGGCTGTGTTCTATCTTGGTTTAGTTATATATATCTTTGGAAATACTGTCAGCTGCATCTGTGTTAAAATAGTCATTATTTTGATGTGATATGAAAGTTTAGGGATTTATGTTTCTAGAACCATACCGCAATTGAGAATTGATTCTAGTTTATAGTTTAGATTGAGTATGTGGCTGTTTTGGCTTCCAGAGCCAAATTGCCTTTAAACAGAACATGTAAGGTCCTCAGACCAATTACACCTCGATATAAGAGAATGGAATTGAGGCTTCCTCAGCTATGCTCAATGCTGAAATATCTCTTGAACATCCCAGAAGGAACATGTAGCAGTCCTGCTGCAGCGTGAGGATGTCATGACTGTAAATTTGCTATGTGTCTTTCTTTTTCTTTTTTTTTTTACAGAGTAAGCTCGGTTTTAAACAGAGATGTCAAGCAATTCGGGAAGAAGTACATGTTTGACTCAAATGAAGAAACTTGCTGGAACTCTGACCAGGTAACTACAATCACAATAGAGCCGCGCATACCTCAAGAGGGCCCACATCGGCACATTCGTGTGCGTCTATATTGCCTCCTTCCCCACAAAGTGTGCACTTGTTCACTTCCCTTCATGAATTTGAAAGTAAATGGCTGGTATATGGATCTATCCCAGGCCAAGATTAATCTAATTCAATTGATGGGGAGTTGTGACTGGGTGCACACCTGGAAGAGAGATCATTGGGATGATATGAATGATTAATGATATTATGATATTAATACTAGTATTATTATTAGGCTACCCCTAGCCTCTGCTCACAAAGGTGAGGTGAAAGCCTGTTGCCAGAGCCTAGCTGGTAGTTACCCCATGACATAGGATAGCCAGAATTGTTTTGACCTAAGCTCAACAATGTACATCTTTCCCTACAGGTCAAAACGCTCTGCTGCCATAATATAGGCATAATGGAGCCGGTGTGGGATATGGTTAAAAAAAAACATATCTCAATCCAGGGATGGAAGATATCGCTGTACTCCTAATTATCCCAACTGACAAAAAGAGAAAATTTAAGTACTGCTAGTTGGATTCCATGAAAATGTGACGTGTTGGGTTGAGTAGCTATGGAATCCAATGGGTTGCTTTAGCGTAGCTAGCCTAGCATGAGGACGATAAAGGCAGTTTATTTGAAAACAAGCAGTATTTCAATCTTCTCGATTTGTGAGTTGGGATAATGGAATAATTAGGAGTACAGCAACATCTTCATCCCGAGTGGCGCAGCGGTCTAAGGCACTGGATCTCAGTGGTAGACCCTGGTTCGATACCAGGCTGTATCACAACCGGTTGTGATTGGGAGTCCCATAGGGCGGCGCACAATTGGCCCAGCGTTAAGGTTTGGCCGGGGTAGGCCGTCATTGTAAATAAGAATTTGTTCTTAACTGACTTGCCTAGATAAATAAAATAAAAATCCCTGTATTTAGGTGTATTTTTTGTTGTTGCCATATGCCGTGCCGGCTCTGCGGTTCCCACATTATGGCAGACGAGCCTTTTGAGTTTTAGGGAAAGATGTACTTATTGCTGAGCTCAGGTTGAAACAATTAATATCATCATAATAATATATGTCATTTAGCGGACACTTTTATCCAAAGTGACATACTGCCATGCGTTCATACGCCATGCTCTACCAATTGAGCTACAGAGGACCATATTCTGGCTACCCCATAACACCGTCACTACTTTCCCTTTTTACAGGGTGATTCTCAGTGGGTTACTCTGGAATTCCCACAGCCCATCAGAGTGTCAGAATTAAAGGTGCAGTTCCAAGGAGGCTTTTCAGGAAAAACATGCAGATTGGAAGGTAATACACAAACACACACACTCTTTTAGTCAGTGTATCACAATTAAGTTGTAATTTGAAATTATTTATATAATAACTTTGTCATACTATGCTTTAATAACATATGTTTTTAAAAAGAGACCGACTCTGTCCATGTCAACAATCCTGAAAATGTTTCTACTTGTTTTCCCCTCAGGAAGCCCAAAAGCTGGAGAATTGGCAAAAATCACACATTTCTACCCCGAAGACAACAGTTCACTACAAATATCCTTCAATGTATTATTAAATGTCTCTAAAAAAATCATACCAGTTAAAATGAGTAGGTAGGTAAGCCTTGTCCGAGACAGAAAGGCTACTGCCCTACGGGCCAATCTCCTGTTTCTGTAGCGTGAATAGGGTTACCACATGTCCCGGATTGTGCTGGACAGTCCTGCATTTTGGCCATTTGTCCCACAACCAAACGATCATGTCCCGCATTTTATCAATAAATTCAAACAAAACTTATTTACAAAAAAGGTTGATTTTGTCCAGTATTTCAGTCAGACAATCCAACCTATCTTTTGCAGTCACGTTGCACTTTTGATAAGATACAGTGCCTTGCAAAAGTATTCAGACCCCTTTTATTTGTTCACATTTTGTCGGCAAAAAGTGGGATTAAAATTTATTTAGTTGTCATTTTTTTGTCAACAATCTACACAAAATACTGTCAGTGAAAGAAAATTATAATACACATGTCAATAACTCCAATATAGCCGTTGCATCAGTATTCAGCCTCTTTGCTTAGTCAAGCCTAAATTAGTTCAGGAGTAACATTTGGCTTAACAAATCACATAAGAAATTACATGCAATCTGGGAAATAATAGGGGTTGACATGATTTTTGAATGACTAACCCTTCCTCTGTCCCCCTTACATATACATCTGAAAGGTCCCTCAGTCAAGTGTTGAATTTCAAGAAAGGATTCAACTATAAAGACCCGGGAGCTTTTTAAGAGCCTCATAAAGAAGGGCAGTGATTGGTAAATGGGTAACGATAACAAATCAAAGATTGAATATCTCTTTAAGCATGGTCAAGTTAATAATTATGATGTGGATTATTTATTAAACAACCCAGACATATTACAGATAGTCATGCCTTCTGAAATGCAGGACAGGAATGAAACTGCTCAGGGATGTTACTGAGCCCATTGGTGATTTTAAAACCGTTACAGAATTCAATGGCTGTGATGGGAGAAAACTGAGGATGGATCAACAACATTGTAGTGACTCCACAATAATCACCTAAATGACAGAGTGAAAAGAAGAGTACAAATATACAGAATAAAAATATTACAAAACATGAATCTTGTATGCAACTAGGCACTAAAGTAATACTAATAAACATGGCAAAAGAATGAATGCTAAGCCTTATATTTGGAACAAATCCAACACAACAGATCAACTTCTTAGTTTCAAGCATGGTGGTGGCTGCATAAAACACAAGGCCAAATCTACAGTGGAGTTGCTTACCAACAAGACAGTGAATGTTGCCAATCGCAATATAAAGTCAAGAGAAGAAAAGGCTTAGAAGGAGGAGAGATGACTACAAACGATTCGGTTGACCGTTTTATGTGTGGATTAGTCGTCGGAGTAGAGGACCTTGTGCATTTTAGGTAAAATAACAACTCAATGTTTATATCCCAGGACAAATTAGCTAGCAACAGCAAACTAGCTAAATAGGACAAATTTAGCTAGCAAGTGCACGCTAGCTAGCTAAATTGCAATAAAGGTTTAATGCTTTTTGACCTGTCCCCAAATTAATGTAATTGGTTCAGAGTTTGTTTTGATATTTTAACCTGCGTGTCGTGATCGCGTTTGGTGTGGGGGACAAAATACATTTATGCATGATGGTGCATTTGTGTAGATTGGTGACAAAAAATGACAATTCATTTTAATCCCACTTTGTAACACAATAAAACATTTTGAAATCCAAGGGCTCTGAATACTTTTGCAAGGCAATATTTAATTGCCTTTCAATGGGGTATGGTAGTAGGTGCCAGGCACACCTGTTTGTATCAAGAACTGCAACACTGTTGCAACGATACTGGCGATGTTAAACACTTCTCCAATCGTTGTTGAGTTCTGATATTATGCGCACTGCGAGACGTATGCCAGTGTCATATCCTTTCGGTCTAAATTCCAACTAAACTGAGAAGGGGGTAGCTGCATCCCAATATGGCGACTGGAGAATGGGCGAGTGGGTGTGTCAAAAGGAAAGTAGTGGGCGTGTCAAGCAGGCTGCTATAGGTTAGGTGGTTTTGATTGAGCCTTTTTTTCCCCCTTACCACGCAACTACCGTTTTTAAGCCAGAGGATGAGTCGGAGTTGTATTTCACTGTTAGTTTTGCTCAAACATTTTTACATTTTCAGTTATAAAACTGACAATAGCTGATTTCTTAATTAAAAGTATTTATGATGGGTGTACTATTGCTTCATGTGTTGCATGTGTGTGCTTACTGTGACTGTCACCCTGATATTTGGCTACAAGGTAGGTAGTTCCCACGCCATTGCCGCACAGCAGCGCTTGTCAAGAGGGAGCGAAGGGCACTGTTTCCCGGTGTTGTTGCCATTCTTGGGGCGGCAGGGTAGCCTAGTGGTTAGAGCGTAACCCACTGTTCCTAGGCCGTCATTGAAAATAAGAATTTGTTCTTAACTGACTTGCTTAGTAAAATAAAGGTAAAAAATTAAATAATAATAATTTCATGCCCTCCCCTTTGAGTAGTAGACTGTATGTATCAAGATGACATCTAGATGGTTATCAATATTAGTTATTTCTTGTGTAGGCTGCTATCCTACTTGAAATTAAATCATGTGGGAGAAAAAAATGGCTACCGCCGCGACATGACCGTGATACCCAGTAGGAAGCAATTCAAGTTGGCAGGCACATCGATACAACACGGGTGCACTGGTCGCTGGCTTATCGACTCGTCGTGCAGCCCAATCAGCCACGCAAAACGGTCCTGCGTGGCAACAAATCTGCCCAATTAGTTGATTCGCTTTCCATATACCCACTCCTTTTGACACACCCACTCAATCTATTCATTTAGGCTACACTGCAAAATTATCCCTTTTTCCCACATTTAGTATTTTAAATGTGGCCACCCTAAGCGTGAGGTGGCTTGATATACAAGCTACCTCAACTATTACAACTAGTCTTGTAATAGTTGCAGAAATGTAAGTTGTAATAGTACAGAAAAGTTATGTCTGGCACTGGATACTGTAATACAGTAATGTTGATTTTAATGCTACATGGAGTACACAAAGCAGATTTAAAACAATATTGTCCACTGCAGTTCTCCTACTTATCTGGTTCTTAACTCCACACCCACAGCTTTCCCATTCAGGAGGCCCACATGGTGCACAGGCTCAAAATAGTGTTTGAGAACAGTGCTGACTTTTTTGGGCGAATAATTGTTTACTCCTTGGATGTCCTGGGGGAAAGAGCTTTGTGACGTTTTTGTTTCTGCATGAGAGAGAGCGAGACATATAGGGAAAGAGGGTGTAGTGCCATTGAATAACATGACTGCTGGAAGACTACCACCCACATGAACTTTGGAATGGGAACCATATCTGACTATTTTTGGTAAGGACATTTTTAGTTGGTCACCTGCTTGCATCACAGAAACAAGGGGGAAAAGGAGGACTTGGCTCAAACTCTGAATCTGGATTTTTATTGCAGCTTTACAGGCTTTAAGGTCACGCAACCACATGCCTATTCAAATGTTCTTGTGCCTTATTTGATTTGCCATTCCAAATGAACATTGTAAACAAATTGCATAAGAATTTTACAATCACTTCATTTTTTTTAATAGATATTTAAACTTAGTATGATTGTCGTAAAAATATGCATATAAACATCCTTAATATACAAAACATTTTTGAGAGGGTGCTTACCTTTTTGTGTCTGGTGACAGCTAGGGCAATTGGACTATACCCAGAATTTGCCTCAATGTTCCTGTCTGCCCCTTCTATCTGAATTAAAATCACATTACCATATTTATTTGTGCCACTGAGATGACTACGGTACTTTGGTTTTGGAAATTACCTTCATTTTAATTCATTCATTGTGTGCAGGGGTATGAAGCGTTGTACCTAAGAGGGCCTTGGCATAGCTTATGTGGTTCCCGCAAACAGCATAGAGGAGAGTGGTACCACCATTCTTAAACACGACAGACATCCAATTAATAAAATGTGTGTTATTTCTGAAGGAATCAAGAGTCCTGGGGCAGTTATTTACACCATTTAATTATATAATTTACAACCTTAAGTCATAAGCCTTAATATCTACTGCATGTTGGAGAACATATTTCACTATGACTGCATAGCCTCCAGAGCTGGCCAGGGTCAAGGCACTCTCCCACTCCCATGCTATAGCACTAGGATCTGCTTCCTAAGACACACTACACTAGGACATAACAGACAGGTTACAATCAACCACCACCCAGTATATGAATTCAATGAATGTGTCTAGAAATGTCCATGATGTTTTCCAGGAGGCAATCCACCATGGCTTTCTCTCCATCACCTCATGTTTCAGCATAATGCACAGCCCCATGTCACAAGGATCTGTATACAATTCCTGGAAGCTGAAGATGTCCCTGTTCTAACTAGACATGTCACCCATTGAGCATGTTTGGGATGCTCTGGATCAACATGTACGACAGCATGTTTCAGTTCCCGCCAATATCCAGCAACTTCACACAGCTATTGAAGAGGAGTGGGATAACATTCCACAGGCTACAATCAACAGCCTGATCAACTCTATGTGAAGCTGATCCACGACCCTGCCTTTTTTTTTAAGGTATCTGTGACCAACAGATCCATATCTGTAGAAAGAGGAGGAAAGGAAGCGCTACTAAGGTATCCAATAGTAAATGTTGGTAGACTGAAGGTGCTCTTTGGTAAATGGGGTGAATTGGTCATCAAAAAAGAAAGAAGAACCAAGGCACTCTTCATATAAGTAATTAAAATGCCTTTATTGGTATGGCATGTTCAAATAAAAACAAAGTTTTAAAAAAACGACGCGTTTCGGGCTGCATGATCCATATCTGTATTCCCAGTCATGTGAAATCCATAGATTAGGGCCTAATTAACTTATTTAAATTGACTGATTTCACTATATGAACTGTAACTTTGTAAAATCTTTGGAATTGTTGCATGTTGCGTTTATATTTTTGTTCAGTATATTATTACACAGGACACAGCACACAAGTCATAGCGATCATGCTGGTTGCACAAGGCTACACAAGTCGGGCAAATTCTAGTCTTTGCACCATTGGTCAGTGGACATTTCTCACCTTTGCTCAGGTTTGTAGCCACCTGAGACCTCCCCCTGAGCAGCTAGCTGATGGATGGACAAAACAGATGAGACATCAGTATAAAGGGTCAGTGTTATGTACATTTAGTTGTCCATATATTATACCAAGTAATATGCATAATATTTCAATCTCCCTCTGTTATATATTAATACAATAAGCCTACAGTACAGACATAAAACTACAGAGGGGTCATTTTGGGCCATTCCTGTAACAGTGCATTACCTAATGGATGAATGAGTGTGTATACACAGCAGTGTTATGAGGTATTTTGCTTGTTTGTTTTTTCCTGAGTTCAGACAGCCATACTTACCGTCTAAAGTTGAATTGTTAGATACTACTGCACTGTTGGAGCTAGGAACACAAGCATTTCGCAACACCCGCAATAACATCTGCTAAATATGTGTATGTGACCAATAAGATTTGATTTTATTTCATTTGAAGTAGCTGGTCGGACAGTGACCTCGTTCCCACGCTGCCTATTAGTGGGGGTGTTGGAGTATTAACAAACATCCAAATCCATGTTCTCTGTAGTCACCATCACACCTGGTAGCAAGGAGCAATAGAGATTTCATAATGCCTATAATCATTTCACAATTTAGGCAAACTGAAAATGGTGCAGCCCTTTATTGTAGACAAATTGACAAGTGTGATTACTGTATGAGAAATCCTATAGAGGTTTAAAACCAACATATGTTGATGTTGTAGGACTGACAGTCATACCATATAACCTGTACACTGGACTCCCCTAGTAGACATGTAAGGTAGTGGATTCCACTGTTAGGCCATCATCTGAGACCATGTGTATACTGGCTGCAAGATCTGGTATCTCATCACCACCTGTACCATCCATGGTCACTTGAATTAACATCAAAATATATATGACCATATAGAGTAAGCTTTGGCCAGCAGCAGAACAAATATGGAACAAATGCACTATGTCTGATTATCTCACTGTTTGGCTTACTTTTCAAAACTGAAATGATGGAAAACCATTCCCCATCAGCTCATGCAAAATAGTAAAGTCTCAATGGCACAGTATACAAATATTAATTGTTACCTTTAGGTCGCAAGGAATGCTTTTATATGTCCAGTGCACACTATGTATCGGATTAAATAGCAACATCCAACATCAATGCTTCTCTACAACTTTCTGATACCAAAACTGAAAGTGAATTTATAAAAAACATATCACATGATGCAATTGATAGAGGTAAGCCGCCCGAACTGTCGATCAAAACAATGTAAATAACTTTATACATTTAGTATTTTGGAATGGGTGCATGTGCAATGTATTAGATTATGTTTGACTGATCTACGATATTTTCTCAGTCTGCCACATAACGCGGGTTACGTCGAGAGGAAATATCTAGGAAAAAAAATGTCCGGCTCGTGTTGCAACCCGAACATGATTTGTGGTGCGCGCATGACAATAACACAGAAGTCCTAACGTTTTACATTAATTAAACCATTGCTACTATATAATTATACAGCACCAGTCAAAATTTTGGACACGCCTACTCATTCTAGGGTTTTTCTTTATTTTTACTATTTTCTACATTATAGAATAATAGTGAAGACATCAAAACTATGAAATAACACATTGAATCATGTAGTAGCCAAAAAAGTGTTAAACAAATCAAAATATATTTTAGATTCTTCAAAGTAGCCAAACTTTGCCTTGATGACAGCTTTGCACGCTCTTGGCATTCTCTCAACCAGCTTCACCTGGAATACTTTTCCAACAGTCTTGAAGGAGTTCCCATACATCCTGAGCACTTGCTGACTGCTTTTACTTCACTCTGCGGTCCGACTCATCCCAAACCATCTCAATTGGGTTGTGGTCAGGTGATTGTAGAGGCCAGGTTATCTGATGCAGCACTCCATCACTCTCCTTCTTGGTCAAATAGCCTGGAGATGTGTTGGGTCATTGTCCTGTTGAAAAACAAATGATAGTCCCACTAAGCGCAAACCAGATGGGATGGCGGATCGCTGCAGAATGTAGTGGTAGCCATGCTGGTTAAGTGTGCCATGAATTCTAAATAAATCACAGACAGTGTCACCAGCAAAGCACCTCCACACCATCACACCTCCTCATCCATGCTTCACGGTGGGAACACGGAGATTGGAACCATCTCACAAAAACACAGAGGTTGGAACCAAAAATCTCAAATTTGGACCAAAGGACAGATTTCCACCGATCTAATGTCCATTGCTCATGTTTCTTGTCCCAAGCAAGTCTCTTCTTCCTATTGGTTTCATTGCAGCAATTCGGCTATAAAGGCCTGATTCACTCAGTCTCCTCCGAACTGTTGATGTTGAGATGTGTCTGTTACTTGAACTCTGTGAAGCATTTATTTGGGCTGCAATTTCTGAGGCTGGTAACTCTTATGAACTTATCCTCTGCAGCAGAGGTAACTCAGGGTCTTCCTTTCCTGTGGCGGTCCTCATGAGAGCCAGTTTCATCATAGCGCTTGATGGTTTTTGCAACTGCACTTGAAGAAACTTTCAAAGTTCTTGAACTTTTCCTGATTGACTGACCTTTATGTCTTGAAGTAATGATAGACTGTCATTTCTCTTTGCTTATTTGAGCTGTTCTTACCATAACATGGACTTGGTATTTTACCAAATAGGGCTATCTTCTGTTTTGCCCCCTACCTTGTCACATCAGAACTGATTGGCTCAAACGCATTAAGAAGGAAAGACATTCCACAAATGAACTTTTAACAAGGCACACCTGTTAATTGAAATGCATTTCAGGTGACTACCTCATAAAGCTGGTTGAGAGAATACCAAGACTGTGCAAAGCTGTCATCAAAGAAAATGATGGCTACTTTGAAGAATCTCACATTCTTTGGTTACTATTTGATTCCATATGTGTTATTTCATAGTTTTTATGTCCTCACTATTATTCTACAAATTAGACAAATAGTAAAAATAAAGAAAAACCCTGGAATGAGTAGGTGTGTCCAAACTTGACTGGTACTGTATATAGCATATAAGATGGAGGACCAGGAGATTCAACTTCAAGTTAAAAGAGGTCATTAGCGAATACTTTAACTAACGTTAGCAAGCCAGCTCGCTAGTAACTTTAGCTGGCTGCATATTAGCTAGCTATGGTAGCTAAACAGCTAACGTTATGTAGCTAGCTAGCTAACAATACCTGTCTTAACCATACATAGCTTTGGTAAACCTAGCTACATTATTGTATGGTTATCTCTGCAGTGACTGAAAAATTAACTGAGAGCCTGTAGGTATTGGCTAACTAGCCATCAGTGGCTCTTTATTGACTGCAAGAGCACTTTAGAAGGTCCCTTCCAGAACTAGTGCTACACAGTAAGTGGTGATTCCAAAGCAAAAGCTTACATACTACTGTAGCTTGCAAAAGGATAATAAATGTAGATAGACATTTGTTACTTTACAGTAGCTATATTGCTGGGCTGTCCAAAAACGTACATCTAAAAAATCATAGCTACTTTTGCAGTAACAACATTTATTTATCTCTGCTCATCTCTCCCAGACAGATATGCAGCTCTGGGAGGAACAAAGTTAAGGAGCAATCTACACTGTAGCATATGCATGCAAGTAACCTATAGCTAGGTCTACTGTATAGGATTTTTATTATATTGAAAACGTTTATTTGCAACTTAATATTGTGGGCGATTCCACACCAGCGTAAGCAAAATATATTTTGTGTATCAGATTAGTCTGGCAATTCTCACATAAAAACTTAATTGAGAGGAAGGATGTTTTACATGCTTTTGACATTTGTGTCACAAATCATTTTTGCGAAAATCATGATGAAAGGGGCCATTTTAGGCCCTTTTAGACCTATATAGTGCCTTCAGGAAGTATTAATTCCCCTTGACTTATTCCACATTTTGTTGTCACAGCTTGAATTCAAAATGTATTGTTTTCTTACCCATCTACACACAATACCCCATAATGACAAAGTGAAAACATGTTTTTAGAAATGTTTACAAACTTATTGAAAATGAAATACAGATATATCTCATTTACATAAGCATTCACACCTATGAGACAATACATGTTAGAATCACCTTTGGCAGCAACTACAGCTGTGAGTCTTTCTGGGTAAGTCTCTAAGAGCTTTGCACACCTGGATTGTATAATATTAGGCAATTTATTATTTTCTTCAAGCTCTGTCAAATTGGTTGTAGATTATTGCTAGACAACCATTTTCAAGTCTTGCCAGAGATTTTTAAGCAGGTTAAACTGTAACTTGGCCACTCAGGAACATTCACTGTCTTCTTGGTAAGCAACTCCAGTGTAGATTTTGTCATGGTTCCACCTGTCACCAGAGGGCGGCAGAGACCATCCTAGAGACATTAACGACACTCAGGTGTGTCCAATTTACTCATTATGATTTCCCTCTTAAAATATGTGTGTTTTCTGTTGTCCTTTGAAGGAGCTTGAATTGTGTGGGTTTGTCTCCAGAGTAAGTTTTTGAGACGTAGTGGTTTCCCAGTGTGACTGTGATCCTTCTGTTACTGTTTTTAAGTAAAGCAAGCTTCAGCCTACAACATGGACCCTGCAAAAGATCACCCAGATCAAGAATGTTGTAATCCACCAAGGAGCACTGCCCTGGCGTGGGCAGCGGCTGTGTGGGAACAACAGCCACCGTCCTGCAGCTCCATATTAGCCTTCACTGCCGAGCTGTGATGATTCTTCGACCACCCAGTCGGCAGACGAGGCCAGCCGACTGTTAAACATCTGCCAAGGGGCCAGACCAGTGTCTGACTTAGACATTGAGTTCCGCACCCTCACCGCAGAGAGTGGGTGGAATACGTAGGCACTGGTCACTGCTTTCCACCAGGGGTTGTCTAACTCCATCAAGGATGAACTGGCCTCGGGAACTGGGCGAGGACCTGAAGTCCCTGATAACGCTGGCAATCAGGATCGACAACCGTCTCCGAGGTTGCTTTTTTGACACCACCCTGGTTTCCTGAGCACCCCAAGCCCCCAGACCTGACATTAAGGAGCCTATGCAGCTGGGATACACACGTCTGAGCCCACAGGAGTGTGACATGCCCGAAGGCTGCTGCCTCTACTGTGGAGGTCTCGGCCATCTCCGAGCTACATTCCCCCGGTCTGATGGGAAATGCTGGGGCTCAACACCACAAAGGGAGACCCTGTCGAGCTGTGCATTTACACCCTTGTGATACATAACCCAGTATTCTCCTGGTCCACAGGACACCTACTAGACTGGGGTAAGAACTGACAGACTAAATGCCTAAGACCCCCACCAAGAGCCTCGCCGTGTTCCCCAGGATCCATAAGACCCACCCAGGTTTAATTCGCTCCTCTACATCCCCAGCTAGTGCAGGCTTCTTCTTCATGTTCAGAGGTCTGAACAGGATTACAATTAAGAATCGTTACCCCCTACCCCTGATGTCCACCACCTTGGAGTTGGCCCATGGGGCCCAATTCTTCACCAAACTGGACCTCCGCAACGCTTACAATCAGGGAGGGAGATGAATGAAAGACTGCCTTTAACACTCAGTGGCCCCTGTGTATTTAGTCATGCCCTTTGGATTATCGAGCTCACCGTCTGTCTTCAAAGCATTGGTCATTGACAATCTTATGGATATGTTGAATCGGTTCGTTTTTGTTTACCTCGACGGCATCCTGATCTTCTCCAAAACCCCTCCAGAACATATACTGCACGAGCTCCAGAACATATACTGCACAAGTTCTGAGATGCCTCCTGCAGAGCCAACTACAGTGGTTCCTCCTTTAAAAAGTTGTGTCATACTGCAGCACATCTTGCGGGCTGCTGCAGCATTCTGTGGCACGTTATTTATTTGTCAGCCATTTATTTTCTGTTAATGCAAGTTAGTGCTAGTTTGACCACCAGAGGGCATCTTTGAGAAGCATTTGATAGTCTTCCATATTGGCATTGCCAGAGAATGTAAAACCTTTTTTGTAATAACATAATATATGGGATTGATTTTAATAAATTTGGCTAAATTTGATTAATATTATGGTGTTTCTATTCTGAGAAATGAAAAATGATACCTTCAGGGTTTCTGTTAGAAAATATGGAGCTGTACAACGTGAAGTCGGGAGTAGGCTAAAGCATAAGAGGATTGGAGGATTCTAAATGAATATCGAAGGGGCATAACATTTCCACACCCTGATTGTAGTGTAACAGATTTTTCAGTTCAGTGTACTTGCTCTTTGCCTTCTCTACTGGAAGTTGATGCTGTTGCTATGCAACATCTTGCTTGCTAGTTAGCATAACAAATTACTGGTTAGACATTTTTCGACTTTGGGTGTGTTCTTAAATTCAATCGAGTGCCAGCGCTAATAAATTCAGGTTGTCAGTTTGTAAATTCAGACCATTTCGCTCTCGGAGCGCACACTGGACTTTTGTGCTGAGGAGTAGGACTGGTTTGAGTGTTCTGGCCTTACAACGGCAGTCAAGCACCCAATCTAATGTTGGCTAGCTACTTCCAGACACAAATGAGACCATTCTGACCGTTTTACTCGCCCTAGCAGAGCTGGTTAGGCAGTTTTCGTGTTAACCAGAGCATTGGTGGCTGTAACTGTTCTGCTGGAAACCATTTAATTACGCTTTTTTGCCAATGTTTACTGACACCGGCCATATTCAACGGGTGTTAAGCACTCATAAATTCATTATTCTGCGCTCTGGTACACTCAGACGAGAGTACTCTGAAATCGGAGAAGATAGCCAGAGCGAATATACAAAAGCACCCAAATGTCCATTGAGAACGCACAACTACTATACCATTTAGCTAAGCTAAGAATGACGGGAATAATCAAGTCAATAAATGTTGGGTAGTTAGCCTATAGTTAATATACTGGCAAGTTTGATGTATAACTACTAATGTTAGGTAGATAGCTAACATGCTGGTACATACTGCTGTAATGATATGTTATGTGGTTCGTAAGGACAGCGTAGCTAACAAATTGTCAGCCAGCATAAAGTGTAAGGTAACTTATTTGAAAAGTCATTACTTTATTACATTGAATAGCAAGCTACCGCGAGGACGTGCTCTATCGATGCGATAGCGCGCTGGACTTCGGGCAAGAAGTTTGAGGGTTCGAAACCTGCTCCCTGCTTGTTTCATTTGAAGTCGTGCACAATTATCAGTTTATTTGGTTTATATTGCCCATTCATTGTCAGTCACAGTAGTGCATTGGGACCCAAAAGCATAACCAGTGCGCTAACTCCTCCTTGGTCGTTAGGGCAAATCTGGTCTGTGATAGGAGTTTTGTTTTCCACATCTAGCTTGGCTATTAGACTATTCTTTAGTAAAGGTTGAATAGTCTATTGTTCAGCTATTACCCCCTCCCCAACTTGCAACATATTGTTACTCCCATCTCGTTCCTCACCCTCTTCCATGCGTCATTCTTCTCCTGAGTGGCTCGCTTGTGGGCGTGCGGGCGGGATATGGCAGCATCTTCGGTTGTGCGTCAAGAATTCTGCATAGCAAATTTGTATGAAGGTCTTTCTTTCCGACACAAAGGAAGCCATAGCGGACACCTACGAAGGTTAGCTCCTACGATTCAGTGTTGGTTCATTACATACATACATGCATACATACATACATACATACCGTAGAATGATAAATCATGCAATTGTTATTCTCAAGATTTAGCATTTAGCTACGAACGCCTGTTCTCGCCATTTTCAGTTGAATTCATCAAACTTTCTTTTATGGCAACTCATAAGCAGGCCATGTCCTATTTTGTTTCATAGTCATTATATAATCATATTTCATGACAGTGTAACGGTTAGCTTTTTTTTTTACAGAAGGATGAAAGAACAGAATATGTTTGTCAGGGAATGCTATTCTGATATGTCAGATGAAGAGTTAGACCAGAAAGTCAGGGCCATTAAGGAAAGGATGCCCCATGCAAGCTTTAGAATGGTCAAAGGAAGTTTCCAAGCAATGGGAAATGTACAATCGCGAAGCATTAGGGAGTCTTTGCAGCGTGTAGATGATGCAGGTATCATTGCCAGAATCATCCAGCTTCGTTACATTGCTCTGCAAAAATGCTCTGTTCCTGTTCTTGTTTCTCGTTCACATTGATACAAATCATAAATTGATAAGGTACTAAGATGTATGTCTCCATCAAATCTAAGTTATTTTTACTTTTTTATTCTTACAAATTTTCAATGATGTATGAAATTGGAATTGTTCTTCATCAACTGGTAATACATAAATAATGAATCATGTTAATTCATGGAGGAAGACCACAGGACCACAGAGATTAAGTTCCTCCCCCCCACAAAACCTTTTCTTTCTCTCTGTTAGAGTGGAACGCTTATGGAGAGAGGTTTGGAGTGCTGTGACATGTCAGTACTACAACTTGCTGCACAGTTTGGAGAAAGGTTACCTTGACCTGTCGAATTCTATCCACCTCTTCTGTGTGGAATATGTGTTCCTACCTCGTCAAGTTAAAAGAGGTCATTAGCGAATACTTTAACTAACGTTAGCAAGCCAGCTCGCTAGTAACTTTAGCTGGCTGCATATTAGCTAGCTATGGTAGCTAAACAGCTAACGTTATGTAGCTAGCTAGCTAACAATACCTGTCTTAACCATACATAGCTTTGGTAAACCTAGCTACATTATTGTATGGTTATCTCTGCAGTGACTGAAAAATTAACTGAGAGCCTGTAGGTATTGGCTAACTAGCCATCAGTGGCTCTTTATTGACTGCAAGAGCACTTTAGAAGGTCCCTTCCAGAACTAGTGCTACACGAAGTAAGTGGTGATTCCAAAGCAAAAGCTTACATACTACTGTAGCTTGCAAAAGGATAATAAATGTAGATAGACATTTGTTACTTTACAGTAGCTATATTGCTGGGCTGTCCAAAAACGTACATCTAAAAAATCATAGCTACTTTTGCAGTAACAACATTTATTTATCTCTGCTCATCTCTCCCAGACAGATATGCAGCTCTGGGAGGAACAAAGTTAAGGAGCAATCTACACTGTAGCATATGCATGCAAGTAACCTATAGCTAGGTCTACTGTATAGGATTTTTATTATATTGAAAACGTTTATTTGCAACTTAATATTGTGGGCGATTCCACACCAGCGTAAGCAAAATATATTTTGTGTATCAGATTAGTCTGGCAATTCTCACATAAAAACTTAATTGAGAGGAAGGATGTTTTACATGCTTTTGACATTTGTGTCACAAATCATTTTTATGAAAATCATGATGAAAGGGGCCATTTTAGGCCCTTTTAGACCTATATAGTGCCTTCAGGAAGTATTAATTCCCCTTGACTTATTCCACATTTTGTTGTCACAGCTTGAATTCAAAATGTATTGTTTTCTTACCCATCTACACACAATACCCCATAATGACAAAGTGAAAACATGTTTTTAGAAATGTTTACAAACTTATTGAAAATGAAATACAGATATATCTCATTTACATAAGCATTCACACCTATGAGACAATACATGTTAGAATCACCTTTGGCAGCAACTACAGCTGTGAGTCTTTCTGGGTAAGTCTCTAAGAGCTTTGCACACCTGGATTGTATAATATTAGGCAATTTATTATTTTCTTCAAGCTCTGTCAAATTGGTTGTAGATTATTGCTAGACAACCATTTTCAAGTCTTGCCAGAGATTTTTAAGCAGGTTAAACTGTAACTTGGCCACTCAGGAACATTCACTGTCTTCTTGGTAAGCAACTCCAGTGTAGATTTTGTCATGGTTCCACCTGTCACCAGAGGGCGGCAGAGACCATCCTAGAGACATTAACGACACTCAGGTGTGTCCAATTTACTCATTATGATTTCCCTCTTAAAATATGTGTGTTTTCTGTTGTCCTTTGAAGGAGCTTGAATTGTGTGGGTTTGTCTCCAGAGTAAGTTTTTGAGACGTAGTGGTTTCCCAGTGTGACTGTGATCCTTCTGTTACTGTTTTTAAGTAAAGCAAGCTTCAGCCTACAACATGGACCCTGCAAAAGATCACCCAGATCAAGAATGTTGTAATCCACCAAGGAGCACTGCCCTGGCGTGGGCAACGGCTGTGTGGGAACAACAGCCACCGTCCTGCAGCTCCATATTAGCCTTCACTGCCGAGCTGTGATGATTCTTCGACCACCCAGTCGGCAGACGAGGCCAGCCGACTGTTAAACATCTGCCAAGGGGCCAGACCAGTGTCTGACTTAGACATTGAGTTCCGCACCCTCACCGCAGAGAGTGGGTGGAATACGTAGGCACTGGTCACTGCTTTCCACCAGGGGTTGTCTAACTCCATCAAGGATGAACTGGCCTCGGGAACTGGGCGAGGACCTGAAGTCCCTGATAACGCTGGCAATCAGGATCGACAACCGTCTCCGAGGTTGCTTTTTTGACACCACCCTGGTTTCCTGAGCACCCCAAGCCCCCAGACCTGACATTAAGGAGCCTATGCAGCTGGGATACACACGTCTGAGCCCACAGGAGTGTGACATGCCCGAAGGCTGCTGCCTCTACTGTGGAGGTCTCGGCCATCTCCGAGCTACATTCCCCCGGTCTGATGGGAAATGCTGGGGCTCAACACCACAAAGGGGAGACCCTGTCGAGCTGTGCATTTACACCCTTGTGATACATAACCCAGTATTCTCCTGGTCCACAGGACACCTACTAGACTGGGGTAAGAACTGACAGACTAAATGCCTATGACCCCCACCAAGAGCCTCGCCGTGTTCCCCAGGATCCATAAGACCCACCCAGGTTTAATTCGCTCCTCTACATCCCCAGCTAGTGCAGGCTTCTTCTTCATGTTCAGAGGTCTGAACAGGATTACAATTAAGAATCGTTACCCCCTACCCCTGATGTCCACCACCTTGGAGTTGGCCCATGGGGCCCAATTCTTCACCAAACTGGACCTCCGCAACGCTTACAATCAGGGAGGGAGATGAATGAAAGACTGCCTTTAACACTCAGTGGCCCCTGTGTATTTAGTCATGCCCTTTGGATTATCGAGCTCACCGTCTGTCTTCAAAGCATTGGTCATTGACAATCTTATGGATATGTTGAATCGGTTCGTTTTTGTTTACCTCGACGGCATCCTGATCTTCTCCAAAACCCCTCCAGAACATATACTGCACGAGCTCCAGAACATATACTGCACAAGTTCTGAGATGCCTCCTGCAGAGCCAACTACAGTGGTTCCTCCTTTAAAAGTTGTGTCATACTGCAGCACATCTTGCGGGCTGCTGCAGCATTCTGTGGCACGTTATTTATTTGTCAGCCATTTATTTTCTGTTAATGCAAGTTAGTGCTAGTTTGACCACCAGAGGGCATCTTTGAGAAGCATTTGATAGTCTTCCATATTGGCATTGCCAGAGAATGTAAAACCTTTTTTGTAATAACATAATATATGGGATTGATTTTAATAAATTTGGCTAAATTTGATTAATATTATGGTGTTTCTATTCTGAGAAATGAAAAATGATACCTTCAGGGTTTCTGTTAGAAAATATGGAGCTGTACAACGTGAAGTCGGGAGTAGGCTAAAGCATAAGAGGATTGGAGGATTCTAAATGAATATCGAAGGGGCATAACATTTCCACACCCTGATTGTAGTGTAACAGATTTTTCAGTTCAGTGTACTTGCTCTTTGCCTTCTCTACTGGAAGTTGATGCTGTTGCTATGCAACATCTTGCTTGCTAGTTAGCATAACAAATTACTGGTTAGACATTTTTCGACTTTGGGTGTGTTCTTAAATTCAATCGAGTGCCAGCGCTAATAAATTCAGGTTGTCAGTTTGTAAATTCAGACCATTTCGCTCTCGGAGCGCACACTGGACTTTTGTGCTGAGGAGTAGGACTGGTTTGAGTGTTCTGGCCTTACAACGGCAGTCAAGCACCCAATCTAATGTTGGCTAGCTACTTCCAGACACAAATGAGACCATTCTGACCGTTTTACTCGCCCTAGCAGAGCTGGTTAGGCAGTTTTCGTGTTAACCAGAGCATTGGTGGCTGTAACTGTTCTGCTGGAAACCATTTAATTACGCTTTTTTGCCAACGTTTACTGACACCGGCCATATTCAACGGGTGTTAAGCACTCATAAATTCATTATTCTGCGCTCTGGTACACTCAGACGAGAGTACTCTGAAATCGGAGAAGATAGCCAGAGCGAATATACAAAAGCACCCAAATGTCCATTGAGAACGCACAACTACTATACCATTTAGCTAAGCTAAGAATGACGGGAATAATCAAGTCAATAAATGTTGGGTAGTTAGCCTATAGTTAATATACTGGCAAGTTTGATGTATAACTACTAATGTTAGGTAGATAGCTAACATGCTGGTACATACTGCTGTAATGATATGTTATGTGGTTCGTAAGGACAGCGTAGCTAACAAATTGTCAGCCAGCATAAAGTGTAAGGTAACTTATTTGAAAAGTCATTACTTTATTACATTGAGTAGCAAGCTACCGCGAGGACGTGCTCTATCGATGCGATAGCGCTGGACTTCGGGCAAGAAGTTTGAGGGTTCAAACCTGCTCCCTGCTTGTTTCATTTGAAGTCGTGCACAATTATCAGTTTATTTGGTTTATATTGCCCATTCATTGTCAGTCACAGTAGTGCATTGGGACCCAAAAGCATAACCAGTGCGCTAACTCCTCCTTGGTCGTTAGGGCAAATCTGGTCTGTGATAGGAGTTTTGTTTTCCACACCTAGCTTGGCTATTAGACTATTCTTTAGTAAAGGTTGAATAGTCTATTGTTCAGCTATTACCCCCTCCCCAACTTGCAACATATTGTTACTGCCATCTCGTTCCTCACCCTCTTCCATGCGTCATTCTTCTCCTGAGTGGCTCGCTTGTGGGCGTCTTGAGCGGGATATGGCAGCATCTTCGGTTGTCGTCAAGAATTCTGCATAGCAAATTTGTATGAAGGTCTTTCTTTCCGACACAAAGGAAGCCATAGCGGACACCTACGAAGGTTAGCTCCTACGATTCAGTGTTGGTTCATTACATACATACATGCATACATACATACATACATACCGTAGAATGATAAATCATGCAATTGTTATTCTCAAGATTTAGCATTTAGCTACGAACGCCTGTTCTCGCCATTTTCAGTTGAATTCATCAAACTTTCTTTTATGGCAACTCATAAGCAGGCCATGTCCTATTTTGTTTCATAGTCATTATATAATCATATTTCATGACAGTGTAACGGCAGTTAGCTTTTTTTTTACAGAAGGATGAAAGAACAGAATATGTTTGTCAGGGAATGCTATTCTGATATGTCAGATGAAGAGTTAGACCAGAAAGTCAGGGCCATTAAGGAAAGGATGCCCCATGCAAGCTTTAGAATGGTCAAAGGAAGTTTCAAGCAATGGGAAATGTACAATCGCTAAGCATTAGGAGTCTTTGCAGCGTGTAGATGATGCAGGTATCATTGCCAGAATCATCCAGCTTCGTTACATTGCTCTGCAAAAATGCTCTGTTCCTGTTCTTGTTTCTCGTTCACATTGATACAAATCATAAATTGATAAGGTACTAAGATGTATGTCTCCATCAAATCTAAGTTATTTTTACTTTTTTATTCTTACAAATTTTCAATGATGTATGAAATTGGAATTGTTCTTCATCAACTGGTAATACATAAATAATGAAGCATGTTAATTCATGGAGGAAGACCACAGGACCACAGAGATTAAGTTCCTCCCCCCCACAAAACCTTTTCTTTCTCTCTGTTAGAGTGGAACGCTTATGGAGAGAGGTTTGGAGTGCTGTGACATGTCAGTACTACAACTTGCTGCACAGTTTGGAGAAAGGTTACCTTGACCTGTCGAATTCTATCCACCTCTTCTGTGTGGAATATGTGTTCCTACCTCGTCTGCGGGCAGCGCTGCAGAATTTCAGAGTTGGAATTATCATCCTTTAAGTACAGAGGCGAACCTGACACCTCACCAGCTGTTGCCTTAGCACTACACAACTGATTCAAATGATCAGGTCGTCATCAAGCTTCAAGTGGTATTTATGTATTCATTTGTGATCTGGTAATGTAATGTCATTATTAGACTTCAATTGTTTGTCCTTGTGTGTCTGTTTTTCAGCATAAAGTACTCAGTAGCCATTTAGTGTGGACACCAGGTGAGGCTACACACAGATTCCTGTTGAACAGTCTCTTTAACTACCTTTCTCAATAACAGTTGCTCTCCTTCACTTCATCCCCCTTCTCCCTAAATCCTCTAGGTTATATCAGCTGTGTAGGTGAACCCCTCCCGCATCTGAACTGGCTGACACAGAGGGCACAGCATGATCATAGGTGAGAGGTCACTTGGTTGGGTCAACAGGAAGTATTATTAACTATTTGCTTTACATTGAAATACAGATAGAGATGTAGTAGTCCCAGAGTTAATGATCCATGGTCAGTTTTGCATTTCACCTCCTGATGATTATGATGACAGACCGTGTTAGAATAAAAAAAAAAAGCTTAATCATGCTCTCTCTATCCATCTGTCTCTCGTCTGCAGATATGTTTTGATGTGAGAGAGGAAGCCAGTCCCGTCATCGCCACCTCACCCGCTCTTAACCTTGTAATTGTGATGAACTGAGAGAATATTAGGGTAGCACTGTAATTCATTAATCATACACTGTCTTCCCTGCTCCTGTTTTACCTCTTTCCCTTTCTGTCTTCTATACCTATCCCCACCTCTCTTTTTATAATGCACACCATATGTGCATTGAAGTACAGATTGAACTTGTATTTATAATGTATGTATTTATAACACCTGGATAATTAACTTTCAATAATGCGTTTCACATTCTCCATTGGTTGACATTATCTAATTGAAAAACTGCACCTATCCTGTGTCCTCAGATTAATGCAGATGAAGGGAGTTAGATATGAATAGGAAGTGTAGAGTACTGTTTTTGTATATTTTTTTCTGTATATATATGAATTACAAATCAGTCTTTACTTAAATCATGTTTCTAGTCTATTGCATAGTTACAATGTGTTATCATTGATGTCGCAGGAGTGGTAAACACTGAAGTGTTTAATTGTAATACATACATGCAGACACAGCATCATTCAAAGAATGGTGTTTGATACACCTGGTATTGGATATGACTGAAAAAGAATGTCTCAGAGATTCATACCTGAACCGCACCTTTATTTGCCAAGGAAGAGTACATCAGTGAATATATTCAATGTACAGGCTACAATGTGGGGATCTCGTGTGTGGTAATAACTACAGTACGTGTATATTGGACAAATTATATACTCTACTCAATCCATTGGCTTCATTAATTCATACCAAATGTTTTAGGGTCCATACACAGATCGGCTACATACTGTAGCTAGCTACACATTCATAGGCATAGTTATTTTTATCCTATCACTACACAATAAGCAAATAGTTAGCTATGTTACTTCAGCTGCATTGCATGGCAAATATAAGCAAGGCAAGCTTACACAATTGTACATTCAATTTGCAGTAAATTCTTTACATCCACTGTTTCACAAGACGACAGCCTGGTTTGCTGATTTTCTCAGGAGTCCCTAAAACATTAAACAACACAAATTACAATTTCATACTCATGTCATAACAGTAGCTAGCTAGCTGGCTAATGTTAGCTAGTCAGCTAACTTGCGAAATAGCGATTTTCGTAAATTAACTTTATGACAAAAAAAATATGCATGATTTTTTGTCTCTACATTAACTAACATATTCCTCTCAATTGTACATTTTTTGCTTGACTCGTTATGACATAATTACTTATATTTGCTTTCAACGTAATGTTTTGTCAGCCATCTTTTCTGAAGAAAGTCACCAGCGACGGATGGCTCGCATCAAATTCATCATTGGAAACTACTCCATATGATTGGTCATATAAAAACCTTGGGACCCTAATGTATAATGAGTGCTCTATCTCCCCCTTGCGGTGGTCTGGAGCAATGAAGCCGTGATGCTGGGTACCTCTAAGTCCTGCGGTGTAAGCTGACAACTTTTAAAGGAGGAACCAATGTATATGTCAAGATAGAGAAGTGTGAGTTCCACGTATCCCAAGTTTCCTTCCTGGGTCACATTATCTCTACCGCAGCCATCCAAATGGCCGCTCACGTCCTAACCTGCAAGTCCCAGACCCGTCTTTGCTGGACCCATCCTCATTCATCCTGATCCTAATCGTCGCTTTGTGTTAGAGGTGGACGCCTCGGACACCAGAGCAGGGGCGGTCCTTTCACAGTGAAATGAGGAGGACAAGAAACTGCACCCATGCACTTTTTTCACCAAGCGGTTCCTTACCAACGGAGCACAACTACGATGTAGGCAACCGGGAGCAAGTGGGCCCTTGAGGGGTGGAGACACTGGTTGGAGGGGGCACCTCATCCTTTCGTAATCTGGACGGACCATAAGAACTTGGTCTCCATTCAAGAAGCCAAGAGGTTGAACGTTCGCCAGGATAGGTGGGCTCTGTTTTTTAACAGGTTTGATTTCACACTAGCCCATCACCGGGGATCCAAGAATCAGAAAGCAGATGCCCTGTCCCGCCAACAAAATGTCTCTAACGAGGAGAGGGACTCCGAACCCATCCTCCCCAGCTCCCGCATTGTGGCCCCTGTGATATGGAGTATTGAGACCACGGTCCAACAAGCCCAGACCCGAGAACCTGACCCCGGCAGGGAACCCACTAACAGACTTCACGTCCCGCGATCAGCCCATTCCCGGGTACTACAATGGGGACACTCCTCTAAACTAACTGGACATCCAGGGGTTAATCGGACACTGGAGTTCCTGAGATGGCAATTCTGGTGGCCCAACATGATTGAGGATGTGAGATCCTTTGTTGCGGCCTGTTCCACCTGTGCCCAAAGCAAGTCCTCATGACAGCGACCGGCTGGGTTGCTCCAACCCCAGCCGGCCCTGGTCCCACCTGTCCGTAGACTTTATCACAGGGTTACCTCCATCCCAAAGGCTTACCACTATCCGTGTGATCGTTGATCGGTTCTCCAAGGCAACCCATTTCATTCCCTTACTCAAGTTGCCCTCAGCGATTCAGAACGCTGTCTTTCGACTACACAGACTTCCCCAGTATATTGTCTTGGATCGTGGGCCCCAGTTCGTCGCATGGTATTGGAAAGCCTTCTGCTCCCTGTTGGGGGCGTCGGTGAGTCTCTCCTCGGAATTCCACCCACAGTCGAATGGGCAAACGGAGCAGGCCAACCAGGAGCTGGAGAAGTTCCTTCAGTCGTTTGTCTCCACCCAGGCCAGCAACTGGAGTAAGTTCCTCATCTGGGCGTAGTTTTCGCACAACACACTCCCGAACTCATCCACTGGACTGTCGCCGTTCGAGTGTCAGTTCGTGTTAGCCCTCCCTTGTTTCCTGAACAGGAGGCCGAAGCTGGGGTGCCATCAGCCGAGGCATTCATTTAACGATGTCGCCGCACCTGGATCAGAGCGCGATCCTCCTTGCTCAGCTCCTCTGCCCGACACTAACACCAGGCAAACCGGCACCGAAGGCCTCTCCGGCTCCTCCGACCGGGTCAACGGGTGTGGCTGTCCACCCGTGATCTTCCCTTAAAGGTGGATCAAGAGTCGTATCAACCCGGTCACCTATCGTCTCCAGCTTCCCAGGTCTATGAGGGTCTGTCCATCCTTCCATGTCTCCCGTCTCAAGCTGGTAAGGACCAGTCCCTCTCCCCCCACACCTGCCCCTCTGCCCCCCCTCGACATGTTGATGGTTGCCCGGCCTACACTGTCCTCCGTCTGTTGGAGGCTTGTCGGGTCCGAGGCACCCTGCAGTACTAGGCATAGTTGCCTGCCTGAGACATCCTGGATTCGGAACTTTGTCCAACTACGTGGTGGTCGTCTTGGCTCTGCGGCTGTAGCCGCTCCTGGAAGGGGGGGTACTGTCATGGTTTCACCTGTCACCAGAGGGCGGCAGAGACTGTCCTAGAGACATTAATGACACTCAGGTGTGTCCAATTTACTCATTATGATTTTCCTGTTAAAAGAGGTGTTTTCTGTTGTCCTTTGCAGAAGCTTGAATTGTGTGCCATGAGCGTTTGTCACCTGAGTGAGTTTTCGAGACTTAGTGTTTGTTGTTTTCCCAGTGTGACTGGGATCTTTCCGCAACCGTTTATAGGTCACATACACGTGTTTAGGAGATGTAATTGCGGGTGTAACGAAATGCTTGTGCTTCTAGCTCTGACAGTGCAATAATATCAAGTACTATCTAGCAATTACACAACATATACCCAATACACATACAATACCTTTCAAAAGTTTGGGGTCACTTAAAAATGTCATTTTTTGTAAATGAAAAGCACCTTTTTTTTGTCCATTAAAATAACATCAAATTGATCAGAAATAAAGTGTAAACATTGTTAATGTTGTAAATGACTATTGCAGATGGAAACGGCTGATTTTTTTTTTTATGGAATATCTTCATAGGCGTACAGAGGCCCATTATCAGAAACCATCACTCCTGTGTGCCAATGGCACGTTGTGTTAGCTAATCCAAGTTTATCATTTTAAACGGCTAATTGATCATTAGAAAACCCTTTTGCAATTATGTTAGCACAGCTGAAAACTGCCTAGAAGGCGAGCATCCCAGAGTCACCTCTTCACTGTTGTTTTGCGGGTATTATTTAATGAAGCTGCCATACTTGTCCTCTTGCTCAGCTGTGCACCGGGGGCCTCCCACTCCTCTTTCTATTCTGGTTAGAGCCAGTTTGCGCTGTTCTGTGAAGGGAGTAGTACACAGCGTTGCACCAGATCTTCAGTTCTTGGCAACTTTTCGCATGGAATAGCCTTCATTTCTCAGAACAAGAATAGACTGACGAGTTTCAGAAGAAAGGTCTTTGTTTCTAGCCATTTTGAGCCTGTAATCGAACCCACAAATGCTGATGCTCCAGATACTCAACTAGTCTAAAGAAGGCCAGTATTATTGCTTCTTTAATCAGAACAACAGTTTTCAGCTGTGTAACATAATTGCAAAAGGGTTTTCTAATGATCAATTAGCTATTTAAAATGATAAACTTGGATTAGCTAACACAACTTGCCATTGGAACACAGGAGTGATGGTTGCTGATATTGGGCCTCTGTACGCCAATGTAGATATTCCATTAAAAATCAGCAGTTTCCAGCTACAATAGTCATTTACAACATTAAACCTGTTAGGGATCAGGGGCAGTGTTCGGAGGTTCGGAGAGTCTGGCATGCCCGAAGTAAAATGCCTTACTCAGGCCCAGAAACTAGGATATGCACCTACTTAGTTGTATTGGATAGAAAACACTCTGAAGTTTATAATACTGTTAAAATAATGTATGTGAGTATAACAGAACTGATTTGGCATGCGAAAACCAGAGGAAAATCCATCCGGAAAATGGGATTTTGTGATGTCATGCTTTTATTTCACAGTGATTTAGCTCCCAGATTTCAGTTCCTATGGCTTCCACTAGATGTCAACAGTCTTTAGACAAGGTTTCAGGCTTGTTTTTTGAAAACCCAAGGAGTAAGAGCTGTTCATCCAAGTGGACTCTGGAGTGGACTATACTGTTTTGTGCACCTGACAGAGAGCGCGCGCTTCGTTTTATTCCTTTTCTATTGACCAGGTTATTTTCCATATGAAATATTATCATTTACATACATATTAGGGTACCTGAGGATTGATTTGAAACATTGTTTGAGTTGTTTGGACAAAATGCTTTGCCACGTTTTGCAAAGTTAGTTTAGTGCAGGGGTGTCAAACTGTCACGACTTCCACCGACGATGGCTCCTCTGCCTGTTCGGGCGGTGTTCGGCGGTCGTCGTCACCGGCCTATTAGCTGCCACCGATCCTCCTTCTTTCCGTTGATTATTCTTATTGTTTGCACCTGTTATGTGTTTGTGTTGACTAGGGCTATTTAAGCCTGTCAAGCCCGCCTCCTTTCGTGCGGGCTTGTTTCTCTGTCTGTTTGGTGGACGTTCGGCTGTTGTGTTACTGGCATGTTCGGTGTCCTGTTTGGGCCGCCTTTTGTTTGTGTGCGCCTGCTTTGTTTTGGGCGTTATATTTACGCGCCGCATTAAAGGAGTATTTTTCCTTACACCCTGCTCTCTGCGCCTGACTCCACACCCACCACTCGTAGCTGTCGTGACACAAACACATTCCATGGAGGGCTGGTTTTTGTTTTTTCCTTTCAATTAAGACCTAGACAACCAGGTGAGGGGAGTTCCTTACTAATCAGTGACCTTAATTCATCAATAAAGTACGAGGATGGAGCGAAAACTCGCAGACACTCGGCCTTCTGTGTTCCAAACCAGATGCATGTTTTGGAATATTTGTATTCTGTACAGGCTTCCTTCTTTTCACTGTACTATTGCAAAAAATACACCAGGACGTGTACTCCGAGCATGTGCTGACCAACTGGCAAGTGTCTTCACTGACATTTTCAACCTCTCCCTGTCCGAGTCTGTAAAACCAACATGTTTCAAGCAGACCACCATAGTCCCTGTGCCAAAGAACACTAAGGTAACCTGCCTAAATGACTGCCGACCTGTAGCACTCACATCTGTAGACATGAAGTGCTTTGAAAGGCTGGTCATGGCTCACATCAACACCATTATCCCAGAAACCCTAGACCCATTTAAATTTGCATACTGCCCAACAGATCCACAGATAATGCTATCTTTATTGCACTCCACACTGCCCTTTCCCACCTGGACAAAAGGAACACACATTTGAGAATGCTATTCATTGACTACAGCTCAGCGTTCAACACCATAGTGCCCTCAAAGCTCATCACTAAGCTAAGGACCCTGGGACTGAATACCTTCCTCTGCAACTGGATCCTGGACTTCTTGACGGGCCGCCCCCAGGTGGTAAGGGTAGGTTACCAATCAATCAATCAAATGTATTTATAAAGCCCTTCTTACATCAGCTGATGTCACAGAGTGCTGTACAGAAACACAGTCTAAAACCCCAAACAGCAAGCAATGCAGGTGTAAAAGCACAGTGGTTAGGAAAAACTCCCTAGAAAGGCCAGAACCTAGGAAGAAACCTAGAGAGGAACCAGGCTGATCCTCAACACGGGGGCTCCTCAGGGGTGCGTGCTCAGTCCCCTCCTGTACTTCCTGTTCACTCATGACTGCATGGCCAGGCACGACTCCAACACCATCATTAAGTTTGCCGATGAAACAAAAGTGGTAGGCCTGATCCCCGACAACGATGAGACAGCCTATAGGGAGGAGGTCAGAGACCTGGCCGTGTGGTTCCAGGATAACAACCTCTCCCTCAACGTGATCAAGACAAAGGAGATGATTGTGAACTACAGGAAAAGGAGGACGCATGCCCCCATTCTCATCGATGGGGCTGTAGTGGAGCAGGTTGAGAGCGTCAAGTTCCTTGGTGTCCACATCACCAATAAACTATCATGGTCCAAACACACCAAGACAGTCGTGAAGAGGGCACGACAAAGACTATTCCCCCTCAGGAGACTGAAAAGATTTGGCATGGGTCCTCAGATCCTCAAAAGGTTCTACAGCTGCACCATCGAGAGAATCCTGACTGGTTGCATCACTGCCTGGTATGGAGATTGCTCGGCCTCCAACCGCAAGGCACTACAGAGGGTAGTGCGTACGGCCCAGTACATCACTGGGACCAAGCTTTCTGCCATCCAGGACCTCTATACCAGGTGGTGCAGAGGAAGGCTTCAGCAACCCTAGTCATAGAATGTTCTCTCTGCTACCGCATGGCAAGCGGTACCGGAGTGCCAAGTCTAGGTCCAAGAGGCTTCTTAACAGCTTCTACCCCGAAGCCATAAGACTCTTGAACAGATAATCAAATTGTTACCTCGACTAACCTGTGCCCCCGCACATTGACTCTGTACCGGTACCCCCTGTATATAGCATCGCTATTTTACTGCTGCTCTTTAATTATTTGTCATTTTTATTTTTTACTTAACACTTATTTTTTTTAACTGCATTGTTGGTCAAGGGCTTGTAAGTAAGCATTTCACTGTAAGGTCTACACCAGTTGTATTTGGCGCATGTGACAAATGCAATTTGATTTGATTTGTAAATTAGGTTAGTGTTGGCCATTGGCCTTATGCTGAAATCCCTCAGTGGTTTCTTTCCTCTCCGGCAATTGAGTTAGGAAGGATGCCTGTATCTTTGTAGTGACTGGGTGTATTGATACACCATCCAAAGTGTAATTAATAACTTCACCATGCTCAAAGGGATATTCAATGTCTGCTTTTTTATTTTTACCTATCAACCAATAGATTACCATCTTTGCAAGGCATAGGAACAACCTCCCTGGTCCTTGTGGTTGAATCTGTGTTTGAAATTCACTGCTCGACTGAGGGACCTTACAGATAATTGAATGTGGGGTACAGAGATGAGGTAGTCATTCAAAAATCATGTTAAACACTATTATCGCACATAGAGTGAGTCTATGCAACTTATGTGACCTAAGCAAATGTTTACTCCTGAACTTATTTGGGCTTGCCATAACCAACGGGTTAAATACTTAAGGACCAAAACAGGCTGAAATTTCAGGCAGCCTTTTCAAAGAGCTTTTACACTAAAAGGGCATTGTCATCATTTTCAAAATGTCATAGTATTATTCCAACCTCATAGTGTGTAAATAAATCATCTTGAATAAATTAATGTGAAAAAGATTTTCTTCAGAATCTAGACATAGTCCTAATTTTAGAGCACACTATGAGTATAAGGAGTATAATGACACTATTATATTGTCTGTATCATGTACGGTTTACGGATCTTATGGCCTTACATTAAGCATATGTAATACTAAATAGGGCCTAAAATGGCCACTTGATCACGATTTTGTCCATTTGTTTGTGACACAAATGTAAAAAGCATATCAAACAAGTTTCTATGTAAGAATTGGCCAAAATATTTTCCGCTGGCATGGAATCGCCCTTGTATTTGTTTAACACATATTCATCTTTTCATTTCCAGTGCAGTGAAAAGCATGACAAACAGCAGCCTGCACTTCAAAAGCATTGATGGGCTCAACCATCAGCATGAAGGTTCAGATTAGCATCTCCTAGGGGCGCAGGAAGGAGACAGTAAACAACCAATTCCACTCACTTTGACTCTGGGACACAGTAACAATGCTGTGTATCTTTCATTTGTCTGATTGCCCACAAACCACCATTCACCAACATAATTTTTTTTTACATTTCCCTGCTCAAGCTCAAGGATGGAGTTGATGAGGCTGATTAACTTATTTTGAGTGAAAGCCAAGATAACCTTTTCATAGACATGGGCCACCATTTATTATGTTTGTTATTTTTCTTTGCAATCATCATCCTTTCTTTCATCACCTGTTCTTTGCATTATTATTTGCCATCATGTTTCTCTAAGTTTGACGTTTTCTTCCTTATTCCCCCACATTGTCACATGCACACAGCTCTCATAACTGGGCCACAAGGACTTCTAGGCACTCACTTGAAAATCTGGAATGTGCTATTAAGACTACTGGTTTACATCAACTGTTCCACTTCATTTTTTAGGACAGGATGTTTTGTAACAACATACTCATGGTTTGAAATTATTTTTAAAAACTAGTTTATTCACAGTTATGAAAAATGTTTTGTTTACAGTATGCAGACTAGACACTACATATTTTCTCTATGCATTGTGATATATACAGTTTTGGCAATATATTTCATAGATCATTCTTGGTCTTTACCAAACACTTGAAAATGAAAGCATTTATTAGCAAATCTTTAAATTGTATAATCACATCGCAACAAAACCATTAGCTGTAGCTAGTAAGTCACTAACATTTTCCATTGGAATACCAGTAAGTAAACATTCTACAGAGGGCTTAATAGTGATGGAATCAAACAGGGTTTGTGTGTAAAAAGTCAATACAAAGGCAATGAGGTATGTTATTGAAATGACTATTCCACTGTATTGAAATGACTATTCCACTGTATTGAAATGTACAGTAATAGTAGTAATGGTGCTTGGGTCATGGAGGGATAGCTGAGAGCTTTTATATAGCTTCAGCTATTTTCTATCCATACCGTATTCTTCGGAACGATACATAGTATGGGCGGAATTAACTAGTCTTGTGCTAACTGCGATAACTTGTGCAGTGCATCTCACACTAAAGTAGAGTCTTTACTGGAGGCCCCTGACTTGCGGGCCAGCACGCTTCTCATCTCATTGTTAATGCCATTCCATGGCTTAGACGGAGACTGCAGCGGCCCTGACTCTGTCGACAGGGTCCTGTGCATTCTAGAGCCACCCCGACTCCCACCACTACTGTAGCCCTCCTTGTCACTGCCGTGACTCTGTGGGTCGTGGGATGGGGAATGATGCTGGTGATGCTGCTTTGGGTCAGTACAGGGAGGATAGGACAACTGTCGGTGGAGATGGGAGTTGTTGCGGTGCCTCCTGGGTTTGTCCCCGTCTTGGAGCTCGCCGTGGCAGACGGCAGGGGTGCACCCTCCGTGCTGGTTCTGGTACAGGGTGTCAGTGTGCTCCCCACCGTGGTAGTGTTGGGCGGTGTGGGCGGCTTTGACCAGTGAGTGAATCACAATCACCAGCAGAATCAGGATTCCTGAGGCCAGTACGCATGCGCTGGCGATGCCTGTCTCTACCTCAAACACCAGCAGCATGTAGATGGACATAGCTGCATTAGAGAAAGGGACAGAGAGAGAGAGAGTGAGACGGACATAAAGAGAGAGCGCCACAGAGTGACAGTGTATTTTCCTCTATTTGACAGCAGTTGAAGAACAACAGACCCAGGAGTGCTAAAGGAGGGAGGAGAGAAGCACAACTCCGGGATATGATGATAAAGACGTTGTGGAATTGCACAGCTCCCTCTGAAAGGGAGCTGTGGGGTCAGTGGAATGGAAAGCCAACAGCTTTGCCTTGCCAGGACCTGCCTTAAGACACGTCAGTAATGCACGTCTGTCAAATACGCCATTGTTCTGGGCCTTGTGTATCAATCAGTTGAAGGGACTCTTAAAGCAGTGACTTCTGCTGCAAATGTACTGGAATATATTTGTAGAAATCTGAATGAATTTGTCCTTTCTAGGGTCAGGCAAAGCTCTATTTGGTACAAGCTGTTATTGTTTAGCAGTTGGTCTGAACAGATGTAATGTCTGATAATTAATCTTCTTTAGCTAAATTAAAAGTGCTTTCACATGACGTTATGTAGGGTGACTACAGGGTTCATAATACTACCAAATATATATTCCAGACTTGGAATTGTATCAACTCTCTACCCAAGGCTTTTACTTGCGACATATAATTAAATGCACTAAAGAGTAACAATGGGTACATATTGAAGACGTGCATGCTCATCCCCAGAATGTTTTCACGTGTCTATTTTCAAAGGATAAAGCTAAGAACATTAACAACTTCATAGTTAAGAACACTATAACAACATGGAAGAAAATGTACGTTTTCTACAAGAACCAATATCACTTCCTAAAAGCACAACCTTATGGAACAATCCTTGAATCGCTTTTCAGAATTCACGGCTAAATTGGTTCACATGGAAAACTAAATGCATACTTGGTAACAGAAAATACATTTATTTCCATGACAGAATTAAAAAGTAACTTCAGACTGACCAATGCAACTTAAAAGTTACATATCACAAAATGTTGATTTTAAATCATTTCGACATCAGAGCAACATTGAGGGAATCTTATTTGAGTCAGAATAGGAAGTTCATATGATAGGGAAGATATACAAAAGCTTGCAGAGAGCATATCCCACTGACAAGCTCTTAGAAAAAAAGAAAAATAACTGTTGGAACCAAGATTTAAGAACTGATGTTGGCACAAGATGGAGGGAAAGTTGGAGCATAACTAAAGAAATTACAATTAACGAAAATGGAAGCTAATGTATGGAATTTATTATACAAGGGACACAATTCACAAATTCTACAGCACAAGGTAGGGTCATGTCTTAAGTCTAAAACAAATAATGAATGAATAATCCATGCTTCTGGGAACGCTATAAAGTCTGGAAGTTGTGGGCGGGGCTAGAAATGTGGCTGTCAGAAGTATTACAATGTAAATTTACTTTTAATCCATCTGTTTGCATATTTCAAGACATGGCATGTGGGGGTGTAGTGAGATACCGATTTGTTGGACGATTCTCTCCTCATTTTGAAAATAACTTATACTAAAAACATAGAAATCAATCCACCATCATTAGCACAACGGAAAAATATAATGATTTATTATTTAAATAATCAAAAGTGTGTGGGCAAGAAACAAAACGGTGCAGTTTCAGGCTGTGTTGCGGAAAGTGATGCAGGCGCTGGAGATGGGGGTGAATGCTAGTGGGTCTGGGCAGGTGTGATGTAGTTGATGTTTGTATGATGTTGTTTGTATGTGTATGTATTGTTTATAAAATATCAAATTAAATCTTACAACAACAACACCAAATACTACCAAATATGTTGCAGTTTGTTACTGTTGATTTAGCCAATGAGTTTGTGCTGCCACTTGTAAAAAATATTTGTAAGGTTCTTCTAATTTCATTCAAAAAACTGTTAATTATGGCCCTTACTGTTTAAATGTTTTGTCAGTCTTACCTGCTAAGTATACTGAAACCCCAAGGCAAAATAATCCAATGGCCAGATGTCGGACAGTTTGGCTATGGAATAGGAACCAGTCTGCTCTATGGGAGGAAATGAAGAAAATGCAATCAGTGACAATGATGACATGATCATATGTTGATGGGTATTGTTCAATTAGTTCACAATTATTTATTTGCACCAAAATAAATATATAATTTCAAGGTTCAAATTAGGCCTTCTCTTCTGTCCATTATGTTTCTATCATGAGATACCTTTCTTCTCAAAATCAGTTGGTTTATAGAATGCTTTGTCATTACTTGCACTTGAGTGCACAGAAGCTAGATCTATATGAAAGTCATAGAAAGCACAGACACAATTCTAACCCGACGTGGGAAAGAGCTAGGCCACTGAGGCCATAGGCTGTGCACTGGGTGCACAACGAGGGAACGCTATTGTTTGTTGAACGCATACTGAGTTCAGAGATGGGGGTGGGGTCAGTCAAGCAGCCTCTGTCTGCAACTGGCACACACGGAAAGTGGTGAATTTATAATAATTTAATATTCTTACTTTAATTTCTGTCAATGTCAAACTTTAATATAATTGAAGCATGTTATTCAACAAAATAAACTGCAGGTGAATCAGTGATACAATTCTTGCCTACAACAAATACATTATCCTTAAAGTATGTTGATGAATGTGTACCTTTCTGTATCTTCTCCTCTGCATATCTCGGTTGTAAAGTAGCTGTGCAGAAGGCAGACCATGACAGAGCTCAAATTGAGCGTGAGGGAGAGAGCAGAGAGCACTGTAGACACTGGCATAAGCACTGCCCAAACATTAGTTGGCACGATGGAGAAGTTGGGGGGAGATTCCTTCACAGCAATCTGTTGTGATTGTATCTGGAAAATCAGAATGACTGATAGCAGAGACATAATCCCAGATAGGATCCCTAATGAAGACAGGACCATCAAAGACCGCTGGCTATAAACGTACCTCATATTTGGGCTATAAATCACAGACTGACATGGACGCACCAATCTTTGGAAAAAGTTATCCCGGTGGGAATCTCCTTTATCCTCGTACACGCGTTACCTTTCGCAAACTCTTGAATCTGCCATATACTGTATCTGTAAAGAGTAGAAACAATTGTGAATAGGAAAAAGTAAGAAACCTGTGATTGAGAGGATGTGCGTGTTATTTGCGTGTTGTGCACAAGCACCCGATCCCCCGCCCGAGCATGTGATGTTTTTAAAATCCCCGGATTAAAAATTTCCCAACAACAATGGATTTTTCAACTGGATTCTGCAAAACAATGCGTTGAGATGCTCGTTCGAAGCAGTCCACTGCCGAAGGAAAAACTGTTTGCAAACTTTAGAAAACTGTTCACTTTCCTTTCCAAAACATGAATTACCCCCGCATGAATGCATTTGTTAAACATGTTAAAACAATTGCAATAGCGCGCTTTGAATTTAAACTTCAGATACATTTGAAATGTGAAGAAAACATTGGTCCAAAAAACATCAGCCTCTATTTGATTGTGACCAGGTCTATGATTTTAATTTCTATTTGTTAGTCTAGGCTACAGTTATATATTTGGTGCAGTTTAATGCTATTGAAAATTAATAAGGATACATCAAAAGACATTCATCAGTTCTCGATACCTTTAACCTCTATAATTAGGCACTACCTGTAAATCAAGCAATAGAAGCCTCCAGGAAATTAATCCCAATAAACAGCTGGCTGCAAACTGGTCACAGAGCAAAACGTATTATACAGTTGAAGTCGGAAGTTTACATACACTTAGGTTGGAGTCATTAAAACTCGTTTTTCAACCACTCCACAAATTTCGTGTTAACAAACTTTAGTTTTGGCAAGTCGGTTAGGACATTTACTTTGTGCATGACACAAGTCATTTTTCCAACAATTGTTTACAGACAGATTATTTCACTTATAATCCACTGTATCACAATTCCAGTGGGTCAGAAGTTTACATACACTAAGTTGACTGTGCCTTTTAACAGCTTGGAAAATTTCAGAAAATTATGTCATGGCTTTAGAATTTTATGATAGGCTAATTGACATAATTTGAGTCAATTGGAGGTGTACCTGTGTTGGCCTACAAACCTGAGTCAGTTACACCAGCTCTGTCAGGAGGATTGGGCCAAAATTCACCTTACTTATTGTAGGAAGCTTGTGGAAGGCTATCCGAAACGTTTGACCCAAGTTAAACAATTTAAAGGCAACGCTACCAAGTACTAATTGAGTGTATGTAAACTTCTGACCCACTGGGAATGTGATGAAAGAAATAAAAGCTGAAATAAATCATTCTCTCTAACATTATTCTGACATTTCACATTCTTAAAATAATGTGGTGATCCTAACTGACCTAAGACTGCGAATTTTTACCTCGGATTAAATGTCAGGAATTGTGAAAAACTGAGTTTAAATGTATTTGGCTAAGGTGTATGTAAACCTTCGACTTCAACTGTATGTTACTGAAACCTGTGCCACTCCATTTAGTATGATATGTTACATTAGGTTAGATTACATTGGCCTACCAATGTAATAGTGGTTGTATGAATTGTAGGACGTATAGTATGTTCAAAATTATAATTCATATGATATGTTACGAATTGCAATTCGTACAATATGTTACAAATTTGCAATACGTATTACATGTTATGAATTCCAATTTGTTGTTGCTAACATTAGCTAGGTGGCTATGTAGCGAATGCTAATGTTAGCTAGGTTGCTAACGTTAGCTAGGCTAGGGGTTAAGGTTAGGAGTTAGATTAAAGGGTTACTTTTAGGGTTCGGGGAAGGGTTAGCTAACATGCTAAGTAGTTGCATGCTAAGATAACATGCTAAGTAGTAGATAAAAAGTAGTAAGTAGTTGCAAAGTTACTAATTAGCTAAAATGCTCAAGTTGTCCGTGATGAGATTTTAACATGCAACCTTTCCCTTCTCATACTAATTGGCTCAAATAAAGTAGCCTAATGTAGCATATCATACTAAACAGAGTTTCACAGATTTTAGTAACATATAATATGCTTTCTCTGAGACCAGGCTGAACTAAATAGTGTCTACATTGGTTATTTTTTGTGTTTCATGCAAGAGCTTCTTAAGGATTTATCATAGTCCAAAACATGTACATGTATGCACAGCAGTGTTCTAGAATTTTGGACAGTTGACTTTCATAGCCTACTTTTCTAACTCTCAGCACAGCTCAAGCAATTTCTCCAACTGTCAATATATTCAAATGAATAGAGGATGTGTACCAGATACGCATTGGTTGGGAATTGTAGGGAGGTGCGTATTCCAGCTGTGCGTCCCCACAGATGGTGGTCTCAGAGCCTTGTAGCTACTGTATGTCGAAAGGGGACGCTCGACTATCGCGTCCTAACAGTGGTGGAAAAAGTACCCAATTGTCATACTTGAGTAAAAGTAAATATACCTTAATAGAAAAGGACTCAAGTAAAAGTGAAAGTCACCCAGTAAAATACTACTTGAGTACAAGTCGAAAAGTATTTGGTTTTAAATATACTTAAGTATCAAAAGTAAATCTAATTGCTAAAATATACTTAAGTATCAAAAGTAAAAGTATAAATAATTTCAAATTCCTTACATTAAGCAAACCAGACGGCACTATGTTCTTGTTTTTTGAATTTTTGGATAGCCAACACTAAGACATAATTTACAAACAAATCATGTGTTTAGTGAGTCCGCCAGATCAGAGGCTGGGGATGACACGGGATGTTCTCTTGATAAGTGTGTGAATTGGACCATTGTCCTGTGCTGCTAAGCTTATAAAATGTAACGAATACTTTTGGGTGTCAGGGAAAATGTATGGAGTAAAAAGTACATTATTTTCTTTAGGAATGTAGTGAAGTAAAAAAAATGTAAAAAGATAAATAGTGAAGTATTTTTACTCGAGTACTTTACACCACTGCGTCCTAGCGTCTGTGACGATGAGAAACGATAGTCCGGTGTCCCATTGTGACATGGTTAAGTGGCTCTGAGACCACCATCCGCGGGGTTTCTCAGAGCCTACTGTATAATGACAATATGGTCTTGTCTCCGCCCTAAAGATGGAAGTTGTTGTCCTAACGATGGGAGTCGTTGTATCATGGAAAGATTTTGACAGGATTGAACCCTCTTGCATCGCCTCTTCCTCTCTGACAAAAGCCAAAGAGTTCCTGAGAATTTGAAATAGAGTGGCTCTCTCATCCTTGAAATATCCCCCTTTGAATGCAATTAACTTTTCAATGGTTGCCTTGGAAACAAACACTGCAATACCCAGAGACAGCGCACTGCTGTTGCTCTGTTGGTTTGAGGCTACTGCACTGTGCATTCACCCACCTTTCCTTTTTGGCCCCTATAGGAACCTTAATCCATTTCACCTTTGAAAACATTATTGTACATTAAATAGGCTTACTATTTCTGTCCATCATCCATATAGACTATGGCTATGCCACTTTGGGTCATTAAATTCGCCTCCATTCTCTAAAGTTTCTTTAATTACATGGATGGTCTTTTTGATATAGTAAACAAATAGAATACCTTTTTGATTTTATGCAAAGAAACACTTTTTGATGTCATGCAACAAAACTTTGTTGTTGTATTTGATCTATTCTGAAGCGTAGGCTATAGCACATGTAAAATCCCACAACACCCAAAGCTCTACAAACCAAAGCTTATTTCAGGTATAGTTTTTGAAATGTACTGATGCAGGTCTCTCTAGCAATGAGGAGTAAGGGAAATGTTCTCTGCGTGTGATTGTCTGACTCTATCTTGAAGACAGTAGGACAATTGTAGAGCAGCTAAAGGTTGGGGGTTTGGGGTAAAGGTCTGGCTCAATGCTGTTCTGATGGAGATAAGCTTGCGGCTATGAAAGTACACACAGCAAAGAATTGCTCTCACACATGCACACTGACCATGGAGTCTATTTCTGAATTCGACAGCCCCACCACACACATTAAAATGGCACCCGCTGATGTTGTCGAAAGCAGAAGTGAGCAGTTTCAGGAAAACAAAAAAGACGTCTAAATGTGAACACTTTCCAAAGGCTCCTTCATCTGACTTAGAATGTACTCTCTTTTTAATGTGATTCATAATGCTTATGGGCATACATGCTATGGTCACGACACTGATATGTAAACTTTGTTACGGCACCGAAACGACTAACATACAGTATATCCTACCTAATGAATAACCTTCAGACAAAGGGTCAACACTGCTTCTATGATTCTTAGCAGGTGGCTTTACTTTTATTTACAGGTGATGGTTGTGTATATTCTCCACCGAATTGGGTGAATCTAGCTGCACACAGGGATGTAGCCTATAGCAGGTGTGGAAGCGGCCCTCTGGGATGTTGCTAACTCTTGCATCATGAAGGGCCTCCTTTAAGATCATCAAGTGTGTGTATATGCGTGCAACCGTGTGCTTGTGTGAGCGCACATTGGTGTGCTTGTGTGTGTCTTTGAGTGACGTGTGTGTGTGTGCACAGTGCCTGCGTGTGTTAGGAGTGTCTCTGTGTGATTGTTCGATGTTAATAACACTTGTCCTTAAATTATTTTTAGGAGTGATGAAAGCAATGTGCCACCTCCCAAAAATAGTCAAGAATAGTGTAGCTCATATAAATGATTGAGTTATTACCTCTAAATATATCTTTTAAGATAGTCCACATACTATCGTTTGGCATCTTTGATGTGACAAATGGATACTGTATATAATAAACCAGGACAGTACTATGTTTGACCTAAGGGATGTGGCTGTATTATTGAAGAGTCAAAGCCTTGATTAGCTGCGTGAGATCAGTCAAATGGGAAGAAGGCTATTGTAGATCTAACAAATCAGGCAGGACCAATAGAAGTAAGACTAGTAGGACTAGTAGGCAGTGAGATTCAATGCAGTGTGTTTAGAGATTGTGACACAGCAGAGTAAGTGCAGAGCTGTTGGATATGGGATCCTCTTATTGCCAGTATATTCACTCACCTATTGAAATGGACCTAAATAGAAACTGGACAAAGCGAAGGAGGAACCAAAGTTACCTATCAATAGAACACTTTTAGAAAATCCCATGCATCATCACATCGTTTAAAGTTCAGTAGCCTACCTTTCTTTTGATCATTTCATTTCTGTTTTTGTCTTTTTATACACCACTATTCCCTTATATTCTTAGGCTGCACTATTGATCATTTACCTTAAATGATCTATCTACTGACACACAGCCAATGTAAGTGAGTCAACAAGCAAGTGAGCAAATAGGGAGCTCCTAGGATGTGCTGTGAGACAAAATGAAAGGATTAGTACAGTAGCTTATTTTTCATGTAAAGAAAATAGGTTATTTTAATGCACAATCCAACTCATGGCATACCAATGATAGGCCTTCATTAGAACATTTCTGACCAATAACATTTTGTTTTGAAAACCCAAGACAGTGACCATAAATAGACATATTCTCTGTGGTTTACCTATGTTTTCTTCAGAAAAAGGCACAGAAAGCGCAATGGTTAAAAATAGCATATCTATGAACGACACAGACCAAGACCAGTCTTACTGTGTAGGTTATCTTGTGTCTGATCTCTGTATGTGTGTTTGTGTGTGTGTGTGTGTCTATCCCCTCCGCTTCACTCCCTCATCCCTCCATTCCACTCCTCCGGCCTGCTACCTCTCCTGCAGTAAGAGCTGCCCGCCTTACGGTAGATTGTTTGTGTGTGTGTGTTTGTGTTTGTTTGTGTGTGTGTGTGTTCACCTAACACAAAGATGGGCAAGTTGCAATAGAACATCTTCAAGTGGTATGAAGTTGAAGAGTAACTGTATATGAGAGTATCTCTGGCCTACTGGAAAATCCTGTATGATAAGCGTTTTCAAAGTTAAGTACAGTGGGTATCATAAGTACCCACCCTTTGGATTTCTTCACATTTTATTGTTATTACAAAGTGCAATTAAATTGGATTTAATTGTACATTTTCGTCAACGATCTACACAAAATACTCTGTAATGTCAAAGTGGAAGAAAATGTGTACATTTTAAAAAAGATTAATGAAAAATAAAACACTATTATAACTTCATTAGATAAGTAATCACCCCATGAGTCAATACATGTTAGAAACACCTTTGGCAGCGATTACAGCTGTGGGTCTTCTTGGGTAAGTTTCTAAGAGCTTTGCACACTGGTAAAGATGGCGCCGTACTGTATGGCCACCGTTTGGCGAACTCCGACCCAACTTTGCTTTTGGTGTTAATTTGTACTTTATTTTCATGGAATGTAATCAACATCTGCCCTGGGCTCTTTCCGTAATGCCGACCCTATTTTTGGGGTATCTAAGAGGAAACGCTGGTGTTACAGAGGCAAGAGAGTAGGAGTCCTGGCAAGATTAAGGCGATGGGAATACTTGCCACCTCTTCCCTCCATTCTATTGGTCACTAGATAATAAGATGGATGACCTCCGATTGCGGATTTTCTACCAACAGGACTCTCGTAACTGAAATATTCTCTGCTCTTCTGAAACATCACTTTGGACAAGATACCCCCCATGGGTATCCAACTAGATGGATTCTCCATTTACCGAGCGGACAGGACAGTGGAGTCAGGGAAATTGAGAGTGGGAGGGGTTTGCCTCTTCATCAACAACAAATGGTGTGCTGACTTATGCGCAGTGGAACACTCAACCCATTGTTCACCTGTCTTGGAATATCTGATGGTCAAATGCCGACCCTTCTACCTTCGAGTGAGTTTTCAGCTGTTATCGTGACTGTTGTATACATTCCACCTCAGGACAAGACAAATAACAAGCTGGCGCTTAACAAACTGTACGAAGGTATAAACAAACAGGAACAGCACCCTGAGACTGCTTTTCTTGTTGCCTGCGATTTTAGTTCCGAGTCATTAAGACATGTGATGCCTAACTTCCATCAACACGTCTCCTTCGCCACTAGAGGCAATAAAGTCCTAGACCACTGTTACTCTACCTTCCTTCGTCCCCCATGCGGCATATCTGATCATGACTATGTACTCCTGCTTAATGTTTACAAGCAGAAGCTCAAACAGGAAGCACCTGTGACTCCAGCGGCTCCATTGAGAAATGGTCATCAGAACCAGAGATAATGCTACGAGACTGCTTTGCTAGCGCTGATTGGAATATGTTCCGATTCTCTGCCGATAACATCGACGAGCTTCATTAGGAAATGCATTGGCGATGTTGTACCCACAGTGAAGGTTCGCTGCTTCCCCAATCAAAAGCCATGGATTAACACTGTGGTTGGCGTTAAGATAAAGGACAGGGCTACCACACACGGAGCTATAACAAACAACCTTGAGGCTACGGCTGAGGACAGGAATAAGTACAAGAAGTCTCGCTACGAACTTCGCAGAGTCATCAACCGAGCAAAAGGACGATATAGGAATAAGGTGGAATCATACTACATAGGCTCCGACGCCCACCGCATGTGGTTGGGGCTACAGTCCATTACGGATTACAAAGGAAGACCCAGCCGGGATCTGCCCAACGATGCCTCTCTACCAGACAAACTCAATGCATTTCATGCATGCTTCGACAATAACAACACCGTGCCGTGGGTGAGGGCCCCACCGACCCAGAGGACTGGGTGATCTCGCTCTCCGAGGCTGACGTGAGTAAGGTCTTTAATCAGGTCAACGCTCGCAAAGCCGCGGAGCCAGACGGTATTCCAGGGCACGTTCTCAGAGCATGGAGTGAACAGCTGACAGGCATATTCACTGTCACTTTCAACCTCTCCTTGTCCCAGTTGGCAATCCCTACATGTCTTAAATTGAACACCATCATTCCTGTGACTACCGCCCTCTAGCACTCACATCTGTGATCATGAAGTGCTTTTAAAGGCTGGTTATGGCACACATCAACTCCATCATTCCAGACACGTTAGACCCACTCCAATTTGCATACCACTCTAACAGATCCATAGAGGATGCAATCTCAGTTGCACTCACCCACCTAGATAAAAGGAATACCAACAGTGCATTCAGAAAGTTTTCAGACCCTTGACTTTTTCCACATTTTGTTACATTACAGCCTTATTCTAAAATATACACTACCTTTCAAAAGTTTGGGGTTACTTAGAAATGTCCTTGTTCTTGAAAGAAAAGCAAAATTTTTGTCCATTAAAATAACATCAAATTGATCAGAAATACACTGTAGACATTGTTAATGTTGTAAACGAAAAAACAAATAATAATAACTGAAGATCTCGTACAACGCTGTGTACGACTCCCTGCACAGAACAGCGCAAACTGGCTCTAACCAGAATAGAAAGAGGAGTGGGAGGCACCGGTACAAAACTGAGCAAGTGTATGCATGTGTCTGTTTCTATGTTTGTGTTGCTTCACAGTCCCTGCTGTTCCATAAGGTTTATTTTTTTCAGTTTTTTTAAATCAAATTCTACTGCTTGCATCATTGTTACTTAATGTGGAAAAGAGTTCCTTGTAGTCATGGCTCTATGTGGTACTGTGCGCCTCCCATAGCCTGTTTTGGCGTGTCTTGTGGGGTATGCATGGGTGTTTACATGTCAATACCTCTCATAAATACAAGTAGTGATGAAGCCAATCTCTCCTCCGCTTTGAGCCAGAAGAGATTGACATGAATATTATTATTATTAGCTCTGTGTGCATCCAAGGGCCAGCCGTGCTGCCCTGTTCTGAACCAATTGCAATTTTCGTAAGTCCCTTTTTGTGGCACCTGACCACACAACTGAAGAGTAGTCCAGGTGCGACAAAACTAGGGCCTGTAGGACCTGTCTTGTTGATGGTGCTGTTAAGAATAGATTATGGGCAGGTGCTTTATTATGGACAGACTTCTCCCTATCTTAGCTACTGTTGTATCAATATGTTTTGACCATGACAGTTTACAATCCAGGGTTACTCCAAGCAGTTTAGTCACCTCCACTTGCTCAATTTCCACATTATTTATTACAAGATTTAGTTGAGGATTAGGGTTTAGTGAATGATTTGTCCCAAATACAATGCTTTTAGTTTTAGAAATATTTAGGTTTAACTTATTCCTTGCCACCCACTCTAAAACTAACTGCAGCTCACCCTTCCATCACCAAACTTTTGGCAGAGATATAGCTTCATGTCATTGCATCATTTGGTATGACCTTTAATAGCCCGAGAAAAACGGAATAAAGACTTTTTACACGTGAGTGAAATACTAAAATAAGGTTATAGAGGAAATATTATTTCATCATTTACTATTTTAATCTGCTAATACTTTGTCATAATGTATTATTAATAATAATGTATGAATAATGTCATAATATCAATGTCTTGTCATGTCATGTACAGTAATGTGTATAATGAAACTATCACATTTAACAATAACATAAAAACAAAGAAGCAAGCATGTCACATTGAAATGCAATTTTGCAGTGGTGTAAAGTACTTGAGTATTAAATACTTTAAAGGATTACTTATGTCGTTTTTGGGGGTATCTGTACTTTACTATTTATATTTTTGACTACTTTTACTTTTACTTCACTACATTCCCAAAGAAAATAATGTACTTTTTACTCCATACATTTTCCCTGACATCCAAAAGTACTCGTTACATTTTTATTCTTACATTTTGAATGTTTACATTTTGAATGCTTAGCAGGACAGGAAAATGGTCCAAATTCACGCAATTTATCAAGAGAACATCCCTGGTCATCCCTACTGCCTCTCATCTTGCGGACTCGCTAAACATGAGTGGTTCGTTTGTAAATTATGTCGGAGTTTTGGAGAGTGCCCCTGTCTATCCGCAAAAAAAAAAAAAACTTGCCATCTGGTTTGCTTAATATAAGGAATTTGAAATGATTTATACTTTTAATTTGACTTTGATACTTAAGCATATTATAGGAATTCGATTTACTTTTGATACTTAAGTATATTTAAAACCAAATACTTTTAGACTTTTACTAAAGTAGTATTTTACTGGGTGACTTACTTGAGTCATTTTCTACGAATGTATCTTTTACTCAAGTATGACATTTGGGTACTTTTCCCTCCACTGGTATTTGGGTAGTCAATTGAGACAGCCTTCATTGAATGGCCCTTCTAGTCTCTCGTCAACTGAAATTATTACCATCAGGGAGGCGGAGCCAACGGGCACCGAAAGGGCGGTTTATGGTCATTTACAAATGGGCTGCAGCCAGCTGTTGCTGCTGGAAATGTGCGCGCGGCTGAAAGGAGCGCTCCTGAATCATCATCGTCTAGCATCAGGTGGACATTTCTAGCCACGGTACCGCGTATTCACTTCAACGATAACGAATAGTTCTTGAATTATTTAAAGACATTTAAAAAAAATTGTAATATAGACACTGCTGTCATATTTATCAGCCAATACTGGCTCAAACACAGAGTAACCTACAGTTAAGAACAGGGCAGAACGTGACACCGGAGAGATATCAAAGAACAGGTGAGCTGGGAGCAGTCATTGTTTTCTTCTTATCAAAACAAGATAGTTACATTTAGCCTCCACTCAGAGTTTCCTTAATATGATCTGTGATATTCTGAGAAAACTGAAAATTATGGCATAGACTAGTAACATGCTATTACTGTTTAACTCATTTATAGTAGATACTTAGGCGTAACTCTGGGAGAGAAAGACTACTATTAACCGAGTATTTTTAAATGACATCAGAAATGCAATAATTATTTGGGAGTCTTATGTATTGTTAACAATGACACATGCAGGCCTCACAACTGTATTTATAGTGCTGTTGCCCAGTTGTATAATTTATAAAGACTGTCATGTGCCTGGTTATGCTGTATTTGGCACAGTATTCCACTTGATAGGCTACATTCAAAGGGCCAATCATCGGGAGTCCTGTTTTTATTGATGGGGTCCTCTTGGTCAAAAGAGATAGTATCAGTCAAAGATTTGTCTAATGTTAGCAAGAAGCTAGTTGTATTGTTCAAGCAGATGAAACGTGAGATTTCATCCAATAGAGAAAGTAATGGAACAAGTAAGCCTAACACTTGCATGACAAATAATAAATTAGCATTCTTTGGCTCTATCCCAATATGAGCCATCCCTAAGTCAGATCATATTTGTGTCAGAATTGAAGATGAAAGGAAATGGATGGCGAGATTCCTACATATTTACAGTAGTGGAACAATAATGCCACAAGTGTACCTATCAAGATGTGACACTTTCAACAAATGCATGTATCTACACATCATAGTAATGACTGACAAATACTGTGCCTATCATAAGTATTCACCCCCCTTGGAGTTCTTCACATTTCATTGTGTTACAACAGGGGATTACATTTGATTTAATTGTCATTTCTGTCAACAGTGTACACAGACTATTCTGTAATGCCAACGTGGAATTAATGAAAAAAAATATATATGTAAATGTTCTAAAAATAAAACACTAATATATCTTGATTAGACAAGTATTCACCCCCCAGAATCAATACATGTTAAAAACACAATTGGCAGCTATTACAGCTGTGAGTCTTTTAGAGCAAGTCTCTAAGAGCTTTGCACACCTGGACTGTGCAGTATTTGTCCATTATTCTTTTCAAAATTCTTCAAGCTCTGTCAAGTTGGTTGTTGATCATTGCTAGACATACATTTTCAAGTCTTGCAATATATTTTCAAGCAGATTTCAGTCAAAACTGTAAGTAGGCCACTCGGGAACATTCACTGCCTTCTTGGTAAGCAACTCCAGTGTACCTTTGGCCTTGTGTTTTAGGTTATTGTCTTGTTGAAAGATTAGTCACCCGGAGTCTGGTGGAAAACAAACTGAATCAGGTTTTTCTCTAAGATTTTGCCTGTGCTTAGCTCCGTTACATTTGTTTTTATCCTGAAAAGCTCACCAGTCCTTGCCGATGACAAGCATACCCATATCATGATGCAGCCACCACCATGCTGAAAAATAGTAAGAGTGGTACTCAGTGTTGTGTTGGATTTGCCCCAAACATAACAATTTGTATTCAGGACAAAAAGTAAATTTATTTGACACCTTTTTGGAGTATTACTTTACTGCCTTGTTGCAAACAGGATGCATGTTATGGAATATTTTTTTCTTCTGTACAGGCCTCCTCTGTTCACTCTGTCATTTATGGTAGTATTGTGGATCCATCCTCAGTTCTCTCCTGTCACAGCCATAAAACTTCATAAATGTTTTTAAATCACCATTGCCCTCATGCTGATTCTTTCCTCTCTGGCAACTCAGTTAGGAAGGATGCCCTAATCTTTGTAGTGACTGGGTCTATGGATTCACCATCCAAAGCCTAGTTAATTACTTCACCATGCTCAAAGGGATATTTAGTGTCTGCTTTTTAATTTTTTTAAATGCACTACAGTGCATTCTGATAGTATTCACACCTCTTTACTTTTTCCAAATGTTGTTACGTTACAGCCTTATTCTAAAATAAAATAAAAAAATCCTGATCAATCTACACACAATACCCCATAATGACAAAGCAAAAACAGGTTTTGAAATTTTTGCAAATATATTACAAATTAAAAACGGAAATATAATATTTACAAAAGTATTCAGACCCTTTACTCAGTACTTTGTTGAAGCACCTTTGGCAGCGATTACAGCCTTGAGTCTTCTTGGGTATGACGCTACAAGCTTGGGACACCTGTATTTGGGGAGTTTCTCCCATTCTGCTCTGCAGATCCTCTCAAACTTTGTCAGGTTGGATAAGGAGCATTGCTGCACAGCTATTTTCAGGTCTCTCCAGAGATGTTAGATCAGGTTCAAGTCCAGGCTCTGGCTGGGCCACTGAAGGACATTCAGAGACTTGTCCTGAAGCCACTCCTGCATTGTCTTGGCTGTGTGCTTAGGGTCGTTGTCCTGTTGGAAGGTGAACCTTCGTCCCAGTCTGAGGTCCTGAGCGCTCTGGAACAGGTTTTCATCAAGGATCTCTCTGTACTTTGCTATGTTCATCTTTCCCTCAATCCTGACTAGTCTCCCAGTCCCTGCCTCTGAAAAACATCCCCACAGCATGATGCTGCCACCACCGTGCTTCACCTTAAGGATGGTGCCAGGTTTCCTCCAGATGTGACGCTTGGCATTAAGGCCAAATAGTTCAATCTTGGTTTCGTCAGACCAGAGAATCTTGTTTCTCATGGTCTGAGAGTTCTCTACGTGACCTTTGGCAAACTCCAAGCGGGCTGTCATGTGCCTTTTACTGAGGAGCGGCTTCCGTCTGGCCACTCTATCATAAAGACCTGATTGGTGGAAGGCTGCAGAAATGGATGTCCTTCTGGAAGATTCTCCCATCTCCACAGAGGAACTCTGGAGCTCTCTCAGAATGACCATCGGGTTCTTGGTCACCTCCCTGACCAAAGCCCTTCTCCCCCAATTTCTCAGTTTGGCCGGGAAGCCAGCTCTAGGAAGTGTCTTGGTGGTTCCAAATTTCTTCCATTTAAGAATGAAGCTCCACTTCTAGTCTCATAGCAAAGACTCTGAATACTTATGTAAATATGTTTTTTTTTATTTATTTTTTTTATTAGCAAAAAAAAACGTTTTTTGCTTCATCATTATGGGGTATTGTGTAGATTGATGAGGAAAAATATATTTTTTTATCGTTTTTAGAATAGGGCTGTAAATGTAACAAAAGTGGAAAAAACAAAGGGGTCTGAATACTTTCCAAATGCGCTGTATCTACCAATTGGTGCCCTTCTTTTCAAGACATTGAAAAGCTCCCTGGTTTTGTGGTTTAATCTGTGCTTGAAATTTACTACTGGACTGAGTGACCTTACATATAATTGTGTGTGTGGGGTTCAGAGAAGGGGTAGTCATAAAAAAAGGAAAAAGTCCATGCAACTTATTATGTGATTTGTTTAGCAAATTTTTATCAAGGAACTTATTTAGGCTTGCCATAACAAAGGGCGAATACTTATATAACCAAGACATTCTAGTTATTTTTTATTTATTTGTAAAAAAAATTAAATAAATATATTTGACATTATGTAATCTTTTGTGTAGATAAATGACAAATAAAAATTATTTTAAATCCCAATTTCTTACGCACCAAAATTTGAAGAAATCGATGGGGGTGAATACTTCTGATAGGCACTATATAGCCTTTATACGGTGCATAAATAATGGATATTTGGGGGGTGTATTATGTGTGTCCTTCAGGCCTATATACAGGTACGGTAGTTAATTCCCATTGCATGTACAATTCCTTTTTAAATTATGCACATTTTTATGGAGCATTTTGTAAATGCTGGAGAACATTGAAACACTGTTTGTATGGATTAAATTCATTTTAGATGATGCCAGTGGCTTAGTGGATGTACATTATACTGTAACAATAGGGACGCAGGATTTTCTATCATGAAGGAAAGATTTGCCGTGGAGCAAATATGTAAAGTGGAATCTGGTCCAGCGACTATTTTAAATGCATTTTATTTATGCTTACATTTTTATACTTTCATTCAGCTCTGCAAAAATCTTAACTTGGAGCAAAACATAGCCAACCGAGAATGTGCACGCATTAACAGAAAGGCACAAATTATATAGTTAAGATACATAAAGAAAGAAATATTTTCAAAGTAGAATATTTAACACTTAACAGTTTCCAGTAGAACACTGAAATACTGTATTTCCAATGCTTACAATAAATATTTGTTCATTGTGAACTGAAAAGTTTAAATTCTTTGCATGACTTGACGACATCTGTGTTTGTTATTCTTGTTCTCAAGTTGCTTTTCCATGGACAGCAATATGTTTGTTTCTGAAAGAGAGCATATTTGACCTTCTGGTTTTATAATAAAACCACTAAACTTGGGCACTCAGTATTGAACCTGTTGCCCCTGGTGCAGTCATGACTACATCCCTGTCTCTCTCTGTCTCTGTCTCTAAGCTGAGCCATGACACTATGGTCTTGACATGTCACTGTGGTTCACAAAAATCCCAAAGCTCTTCCAGAAAGATCAGGTGTCCTGTCCATAGTGTGTGTCTATTCTGACTCAATCCAAAATATACAAGCAATTTAATTATCTCCTGTTAAAATTAGCCAGATATTTCCTCACCCTTGCTTTGCAAATGTCCAGCCAGGGAGTCATTGCAAATAACAAAATCTCACCCTGCTGTGTCACATTAGATTTTTAAATAAACATGGGGTGAAATATAGATATTTTTAACCATAAATCAGTCTTGCAAATTGATACTGTATTGGCCCACTGCATTGCTTTTAGAAGATTTCACACAAACCTCAATCTGTGATGAATTCAGCGATGAATGAAGTGTTAACTTTTTTATAATAATCAGCATTTTATGTCAAGGTTTGTTGAGTCAATAAGTGTTTGTGTCTGCATGTTTGCCTTGGCTTTGGGGGGGCTTTATGTATTGGGTTATGCAAATAGGATTCCTGCTTTCTATTTTGGGGCCTGGTTTCTCATCTTGCCATTGAGCTGAAATGACTGGAGCATCAACAACTAATACCGAAAACACTCTGCTTTTATGCATTTTCCCAGCTAATATTGTATGGTAGCTTTCATCTAAGAGTATGGTTCTCTGTTCACAGTTATAGGCATTAAAGGGGAAATGTATGCGTTCTCCTTCTGCAAGAGGTGAACATTAGCAAGAATGACACAGTTGTTATTGTCATGTACATATACAGCAATGATCCGTGTTCATGAGTAAGTTCCCATTTAACATTCACTGGCATTGCTATAATTAAAGCCAGTGTGTTAGTGAGAAGTATCACACCTCTGTATCAAGTCCCCCACTCACTCATATGAAGTAGTGCTACAGCGTTGACTGGTAATGACAAAACTGTTTGTTGTCGGTGTTCTTCACCCTGTGTTGTCCCAGTGAGACACTCAGCAATTAGTCTGTCTCTGGGGACAGCCAGGGTGTCTTTGGGAGAGAGGGCCTGACTGTGCTAGAGGCCTGCTCTGTTAGTGTGTATGGTCTCGTTTCCACTGTCTGGCCTCTGGGAAGGTGTCAGAGGAAGCTGCACTCTGTCCCTAGGAGCTCGAGACCCTGGGGCAACTGTGTGTGAGTGCAATTATTGCACTATTACAGGACACAAAATACTTGTGTTATTTTCTACTCCACTTACTGTATACAGTATATCATCTATAGATTACCACAGGCCTTTTCCTGGTCTTGAATACCATGGTCTCTTGAGTGGCAAAATGTAATTGGATTCCATCCTATAGTGTGTGAACAAGATCATTGGACATTAAAACCGTAACATTTGCTCTACCCCCCAAGGCAGCCAAATGTACATTCTCAACGACACTCCAATGGTTTTTACAGAGAGTGAAACTCAGGTACATTTCTCTCTAACTTGAATTTTATGAGCCTGTTTGAGACCTCAAGTGGCGGTTGTCATACCGACTGCGTTATCAAGAATAGCTGACATTAGGCGTGTGCAGGTTTACTGGCTTCGTCGTTGGGGGAGAAAACCATCAAAACAACGGTGAGAGGGCCAAGTCCTCACGATTTAGAGGGGAGGTAAATGCTATATTTGCCCGGCCGTGGGGGGGGTAATTCTGAGAGAAAGGAACAAAGGAACTTTCTGTAAACCCCAATGTGATAAAGATCTCTCTGGCTTCTCTGAGCTCAGATCTTCCACTTCCTTCTACTGTCTTCATTTACATCTGAGGCGAGATGCTCTCTTCTGCAGAACTGTACATGCTAGTCATGTACAGTTCTCCTCTCAGTTGCAGAAAACTATAGTATTTTTTATTCAGTACAATGCAAGATGATGCAATCATAATTGGTGCAGTCATTTGGTGTGTTATTGGTGGACCTCTTGTTTGTGCAATCCATTAGCTGAGCAGTTGCAACTATTTTGCCCCAGTATTTGTTACTAGTTCGCTGTACTATAGATTTAGGAGACTTGTCTACTTTCTAATTCTGTCAGTCTTAATAAAGCACTATTATTCAGAGAAGTTTCAGTAATCGAAAATGGTGTACCATTGTTGGATATTTTTCAACACGTTGATTGATTCTGTTCTATTTTACAGTTTGAGGTGTAAGTGTCTTGTCTTAGAGACTGAGTCCAGTGGATACTTTATAAGGTAATGATAGGGGCACAGAGGTGGATTCCTCAGAAATGCCCTGAATGCCTGTGTGCCAAGCGTGGGCAAGGGGGCAGCGGGCACTCTGGGGGTCGTGGGAACACCGGCACCATATCCGCTCACTCACCATTTGGATGTGGCTTCTAAATATAGAGGTCATACATGTCCAATATGAAAGGGGAAAACTCCTCTGGGCTTTGCATCAGTAGAGACAGTACAGTACAGTCAGCTACTGCCAGCTGAGGATAGGGACGCAGAGAGTTGTACTAGACCTAACTTTCTGATCTCAACAATGTACTTATCTTACGTGTAGCCAGACTTTTTATGATATATCGTGGATACTATTGTTATCATACTTGGCAGTAAGCAAAAATGCTCAATGTAATTTATAAATGTGACATTCTTGATCTTGATTTGTATATTTCTGTGTTTACAACACAATCATAACTAGTGCCTTCAGAAAGTATTCACACCCCTTGACTTTTTCCACATTTTAAATTTGTTAAAGCCTGAGTTTAAAATGGATTATATTGAGATGTTGTGTCACTGGCCTAAAAACAATACCTCATAATATGAAAGTGGAATTTTGTTTCTAGAAATGTTTACTTATTATTTAAAAATGAAAAGCTGAAATGTCTTGAGTCAACCTATTGTTATGGCAAGGCTAAGTTGTAAGTTAAGGAGTACAAATGTGCTTATTAAGTCCCACAATAAGTTGCATGGACTCCCTCTGTGTGCAATAATAGTGTTTAACATGATATTTTAATGACTACCTATTCTCTGTACCCCACACATACAATTATCTGTAAGGTCCCTCAGTCGAGCAGTGAATTTCAATAACAGATTAAACCACAAAGACCAGGGAGGTTTTACAATGCCTCACAAAGAAGGGCACCTATTGGTAGGTTAAGAAAAAAAGCAGACACTGAATATCCCCTTGAGCATGGTGAAGTTATTAATTACACTTTGGATGGTGTATCAATACACCTAGTCACTACAAAGATAAAGGTATCCTTCCTAACTCATTTGCCCGGAGAGGAAGGAAACCGCTCAGGGATTTCACCATGAGGCCAATGGTGATTTTAAAATAGTTACAGAGTTTAATGGCTGTGATAGCAGAAAACTGAGGATGGATCAATAACATTGTAGTTACTCTACAATTGTAGTTACAACACCATAGTGCCCTCAAAGCTCATCAATAAGCTAAGGACCCTGGGACTAAACACCTCCCTCTGCAACTGGATCCTGGACTTCCTGACTGGCCGCCCCCAGGTGGTAAGGGTAGGTAACAACACATCCGCCACGCTGATCCTCAACACAGGGGCCCCTCAGGGGTGCGTGCTCAGCCCCCTCCTGTACTCCCTGTTCACTCATGACTGCACGGCCAGGCACGACTCCAACACCATCCTTAAATTTGCCGATGACACAACAGTGATAGGCCTGATCACCGACAACAACGAGACAGCCTATAGGGAGGTCAGAGACCTGGCCGTGTGGTTCCAGGATAACAACCTCTCCCTCAAAGGAGATGATTGTGGACAACAGGAAAAAGAGGACCGAGCACGCCCCCATTCTTATCAAAGGGGCTGCAGTGGAGCAGGTTGAGAGCTTTAAGTTCCTTGGGTGTCCACATCACCAACAAACTAACATGGTCCAAGCACACCATGACTGTCGTGAAGCGGGTACGACAAAACCTATTCCCCCTCAGGAGACTGAAGAGATTTGGCATGGGTCCTCAGATCCTCAAAAGGTTCTACAGCTGCACCATCGAGAGCATCCTGACTGGTTGCATCACTGCCTGGTATGGCAACTGCTCGGCCTTCGACTGCAAGGCACTACAGAGGTAGTGCGAACGGCCCTGTACATCACTGGGGCCAAGCTTCCAGCCATCCAGGACCTCTATACCAGGCGGTGTCAGAGGAAGGCCCTGAAAATTGTCAAAGACTCCAGCCACCCTAGTCATAGACTGTTCTCTCTGCTACCACACGGCAAGCGGTACCAGAGCGCCAAGTCTAGATCCAAGAGGCATCTAAACAGCCTCTACCCCCAAGCCATAAGACTCCTGAACATCTAGTCAAATGGCTACCCAGACTATTCACATTGCCACTCGGTTGTCATCTATGCATAGTCACTTTAATTAACTCTACCTATATGTACATACTACCTCAACTAACCGGTGCCCCCACACATTGACTCTGTACCGGCACCCCCCTGAATATATTGTTATTTTTTTACTGCTCCTCTTTAATTACTTGTTACTTTTATCTCTTATTCTTTTCCGTATTTTTTGGAACTGCACTGTCGGTTAGGGGCTCGAAAGTAAGCATTTCATTGTAAGGTCTACATCTGTTGTGTTCGGCGCATGTGACTAATATAATTTGATTTGATTTGATTTGACAATACTAAGCTAAATCAAAAGAAGGAAGCCTGTACAGAATAAAAATATTCCAAAGCATGCATCCTGTTTGCAATAAGGCACTAAAGTAAAACTACAAACATGTGGCAAAGAAAATATCATTATGTCCTGAATACAAAGCGTTATGTTCGGGGCAAATCCAACAAAACACATCTTTGAGTACCACTCTTCATATTTTCAAGCATGGTGGTGGCTGCATCATGTTATTTAGGATAAAAATAAACAGAATAGAGCTCAGCACAGGCAAAATCCAATTGGAAAACCTGGTTCAGTCTGCTTTCAAACAGACACTGGGAGTCAAATTCCCCTTTCAGCAGGACAATAACCTAAAACACAAGGCGAAATATAAACTGGAGTTGCTTACCAAGACAACATTGAATGTTCCTGAGTGGCCTAGTTACAGTTTTGACTTAAATCTGCTTTAAAAATCTATGGCAAGACTTGAAAATGGCTGTCTAGCAATGATCAACAACTAACTTGACAGAGCTTGAAGAATTACAAAAATAATAATGAGCAAATATTGTGCAATCCGGTGTGTAAAGGTCTTAGAGACTTACCCAGAAAGATTCACAGCTTGTAATCGCTGCCAAATGTGATTCTAAGATATATCTACAGAATATTTTTTTTTTCTCCAAATGCTAGAATTTATTTTACAGTTTGACGTTACATTCTGTAATGTATTTTGTGTAGATCCACCCTGAGGAAGGCACAGTGATGCCGAAACGTTGGTAAATACCCATTAAACTGTTGGGAGAGTATATATGTAGTGTGCCACTTTCTTTATTTTGATAGTGTATAATCCCACTTTGTAACACAACAAAATGTGGAAAAAGTCAAGGGGTGTGAATACTTTCTGAAAGCACTGCACAAACATTCACTTATTTTCACTATAATCTTCTCAATCCCAACTGTCCCAACTGTCCCAACTTCTCAATCCCAATCCCAACCCTACCACTCAGTGGGCTGCCCTTAGTGAACTATACTACGTCCACATGACCAGGCCTGCCCATATGTCTCTACCATCTTTTTTTATGAACCTGAACATGGGAGAAGAGGGGGTGGTGTAGAACTTTCCCTTTTCGAAAACACACTGTTTTTCTTCCGCTGGTTTCACCAGGGCCTGTTGTACCTTTACAAGCTGACTGGTTTATATTTGTAACCCTGCTAGCTCTGGTCCCGGGTTAACCCAGACTGAGGGGGTGTCAGCCTGCTCTAACTTTATCCCCCATCACCTCATCAGAGTATAAATAAACAGGCTGCCATGACAAGGGGGAAGGGTGGGACTTACGTCGCTTAATCAAAACAGATGCCATTTTCCCATCAGAATTGTCTGAAGGTTAAGACCCGTACTGTATGGTGGTTGGTGCTCTTATTTTGATAAGGTTGAGTGACACTACTGTGTATGGGACTTTATGAAGTGGTCAGAGGTCTCAACCATATGATTTGGTTTTTGAAAGTTAGCTAGGTTTGATTGTGTAATGGGCTGTTGATGTTGCCATGAGATCTACAAAAGACTGCATATCTCAATGGGATATCCTGATGAAATAAAGTTAATGGAAATAAACGTTTTCATTACTAGGATGACATTCGCATGCTGTGCTGAAAAGGGGATGAGTTCAAATGACTGAGTTTAGATTTTTTTTAAAGATATCTTTTCACAGTGTTAAGTCATCTGTCAGACACGCAGACCGTAAACACAATGGGAAGGAAAAAAATACAAATCTCTCGTATCCTGGACCAGAGGAATCGACAGGTACAACTCTTTAATTATTCTATTACTTTTGTTTGAATATTACATTTGACATGGTATAGTTAAACAGTCACAGACAAAATAATACATGAACCAATATATTTCTGTTCCCAGGTGACATTCACCAAGCGTAAGTTTGGCCTGATGAAGAAGGCGTATGAGCTGAGTGTACTGTGTGACTGTGAGATCGCCCTCATCATCTTTAACAGCACCAACCGTCTGTTCCAGTACGCCAGCACTGACATGGACAAGGTCCTGCTCAAGTACACAGAGTACAGCGAGCCTCACGAGAGCAGGACCAACACAGACATACTGGAGGTATAAATACATTACAGCTCCACACATTACTCAACATGTTCTCCTATAGGCATAGTAATTTGTTGCAGAATGATATGCAAGGTTACAATTACATTCATTCCCAATAAAGACACACTGTTGAGAGTGCTTTGACGTTTGAATGCATACGTTCATGAAATGCTTACTTGGGCTCCCCCACAAAGCATTGAAAAAACAATGTTGGTACAGTCCACTTCTGTATTGTTAGGACATCCCCAAGAATCAATAGTATAAACGTGCTGTAGTATCCTTGAGGTAATGTCTGTGTGCTGCTCTTTCCTCTGTCCTGCCACTGTAGACTCTGCGGAGGAAGGGCCTGGGCCTGGGCCTGGACGGGACAGAGCTGCTGGACACTGAGGAACCTATGCAGGTGGCAGCAGAGAAGTATGGCCCACACAGCGAGGGCATGGACCTCTCCCTGGCCCGCCAGCGCTACTACGTTAGTACTCGCACTGGTCTTATCAGACAGATGCTGTCTGAGCCAAATGCTGTACATTAACTGAAGCTGTTTCATTGATTTATTTTATTTTGTGAAGAATGGCTCAATTTGAGAAAATGTTTCTATTGAACAGTCAAACCAGTCATTTGACTCAGTGAGCACATTTTGTACTCATAGAGACACTTTAGCTCTGCAATGCAGCTGCAATAGACCTAACTTTCAAATCTTAACTCAAACAGACACTCTCTCATATTTCTCCTCAGGGCCCCTCCTTGCACTCACCAGAGGCCCAGTTCCTGGTGTCTGCTGGCTGTGAGAATGGATACCCCAACTCCTCCAACCCCAGCCCGAGCTCCCACAGACCCCCGGCCTTCAAGCCCCTGGGCCCCAGACCAGGCTCAGGGAGCCCTGCAGGGCCCCACTGCCATGCTGCCTTCATGTCCCCACACTCAGGTGACCTGGCCCCCTAGTTCCTCTTTGCAAACATTCCTAGAGGGTTAGAGGTACCATTCTTGACATGATTTGTCTACAAAATGGCTGGCGTAGATGAGCGTCCATGTGTGTGAGTCCACCTCAGTGCTGTGCAGCCAGCTGTGCACACAGGAAGTGAGTGTGTGTGTGTCTGTGTACGCACATATGTGTGTGCTGTCTGAAACAGTCCCCACAAGTGAAACAGCGTCTGGAGGCTGATCTGTGGTTTCTGAAGAGGGAGTGTGTTGCACCTGCTGGTCATCTCAGCTCAGCTCAGCTCAACCCCTCAGACTTTACACCCTATAGTTATAAATATACATGTATAGGGATACCACTCAATGGTGTGTGATCGCAACCAAGCTTTGTAGTCAATTAAAGACTATACACTACTGTACGATGCTTGTAATATGCCCTTTTTATCAATACAGATCAGAGCTAAATGTATGGTAAAAATAAGTTTTATGCTTACTAAGTTAATGTGTGAATACATTTTTTGTTATCAGGTTGACATTAATAATGTACGTTTTGGTAATCTGAAGTGGCAGAGGTCTATTAGAGATCCAAAATTGAATCCTAAAAAATTACTTTTACAGGCAGAGCGAGTAAGAGAGATTGAGAGAGAATGATGGAGTGTTCTGTCGGTGAGTGAAACATCTTGTTCTCACTTCCTATTTGTGTTCTCTCTGTTCAGGTATTGGCAACTCTATGTCTGGCAACTCTATGTTCTCCCATGGCAACCTGAGCCGGGCCTTGGAGATGAAGACTCCTCCCCCATTGAATCTGGGCAGTGAGAACCGGCGGACAGAGAGCCACCCTGGCATGGGTGGCACACGTGCCAACTTTAGCAGTTCTGTAAGGATCTCTTAAATCCTACTTGTCAGTCATAACGCGAGGTTAGCATGAGGTACTGCAGTACTGCAGGCTACATAGTTCCACTACCACTCATGGTCATTATGAAGGACCAATCAGAGAGCAGGGCTATGAGGATGTTATTACAATGGGACCAATCAGAGAGCAGGGTTATGATGATGTCATTATGATGAACCAATCAGAGAGCATGGTTATGACGATGATATTACAAAGGGACCAATCAGAGATTAGGGTTATGACAATGTTATTATGAAGTGCCCAATTAGAGAGCATGGCTATGACGATGTCATTTTGATGGACCAATCAGAGAGCAGGGTCATAACAATGTCATTATGATGATGTAATTATGAAGGACCAATCAGAGGACAGGGTTATGATGATCTCATTATGAAGGGATCAATCAGAGTGCAGGGTTATGATGATATCCTTATGAAGGACTAATTGGAGAGCAGGGTTATGACGATGCCATTACGAAAGGGCAATCAGAAGACGAACCACACTCACATGGCCTGTATTGTTTTGTAGATAGCTTTTTTTAAAGTAATTAATGAAGAGATTAGGCATATTTACTTTGGATGGTGCCCACATTGACCGTGTCCACGCTTATAAATATCTGGGAAATTGGATTGATGAAAAGCTATCTTTTAAAAAGCATATTCATGAGTTAGTTAAGAAGTTGAGAATTAAAAGTGTCTTCTTCTATAGAAATAGGTCCTGCATCTCGTTAAATAGCAGAAAGCAGATTATTCAGTCAATGTTCCTACCGGTTTTAGACTATGGCGACATCATCTATATGAATGCAGCTACCACTATATTAAAGCCGTTAGATGCAGTTTTTCATTTATTATGGGCGACAGGTTCAGTACACATCAATGCATTCTTTAACAAAAAGTAGGTCGTCCCTCTTTGAAGCTGTGGAGGTCGAATTATTGCTCTCTTTTTATTTAAAGCTCTCTTGCAAAAACATCCCCCATACCTAACATCATTACTACATTGTCTCAGGGATGGCTAACTCTGGAGATCCCTTCAGTCTTTTTGGCAGTTCAAGTTGTTAATTGGGGACCTCTTTGCTGAGGAATGTGATTGTTTCTCTTGAGTGTGTTTTTTTGTGGTAATCTTGTATATTTGTGTTATGTGGTATTTGTAAAGTGTGTATTTGCAGGGCTCCCTTGTAAAAGAGACCTTGGTCTCAATGGGACTCCCTACTAAGACAAAGAAAAAATAACTCTCTCCATGTGATGTTCAGAGAGGCCTACTGTACCCGGGCATGCACCCAGGGAACCACATGCTGGCAATGGGGAAGACAGGTCTGCTGAGCCATAGTCTGGGGGGCTACAGCCTCTCCTCTGCTGGACCATCTGGTGAGGCTACAGCTCTGCTCCTCTTAAATCTTCACCTGCTTCTTAGTTAGTGATATACAATAATTCTCCTCTTCCCTCCCAGACTACAGCCACCCAGGTTTCTCCCATGCTGTGAGTCTACAGCGTGGGGCAGTGAACCCCTGGCAGACAGCACAACCACATGAGCAGCATGTACCTCACCTCAGCCCAGCGTAAGACCACTGATATTTTATTTAACTAGGCAAGTCAGTTAAGAACAAATTCTTATTTACAATGACAGCCTAGGAACAGTGGGTTAACTGCCTTGCTCAGGGGCAGAATGACAGATTTTTACCTTGTCAGCTCGGGGGTTCAATCTAGCAACCTTTCGGGTTACAGGCCCAACGCTTTAACCACTAGGCTACCTGCCGCTCCATGTACACCTTACTCAATTACTCAGTGTTGAACTTCGCACAGTGATGGACCTGATAGTGTTGTAGTGTCTACTTGTGGCCTCTATAGGAAAAATAGCATGTGAGGATTAATTTCATACTATATTATGCATATACCATTCTCTTTTCTCTGTCCGCTTGCTGTGTACCAGGATGTCCAGCGGAGGGTGCTCTTTTCCTTCTCAGTCCTCGACCCCCACTCCTCCTCCTCACCCCTCCCTCAACCTCAGCATCAAATCGGAGCGCTCCTCCCCGGAGCACATCTGCTCTCCGACCTCTCCGCCCCTGCGCCACTTGACGCAGCACTCTCCAATGAGCACCTCCAATTCCGCTCACCACACCCCCCAGGAGCCCTACCCAGCCACTGAGAGAGAGGATTTCCCCAAAGGAGGTGTTACCTACTCGGCTCAGCACAGGGAAGAGGAGAAAGGGGGGCTGCCTTTGAGGCAATTAGAAATCAGCGATGGGTGGCAGAGATAGCTGGCAGCGACTACCACACACAAAAATCCTGCCACATGGTTTCCAACACACAGAGAGAGGAGAATGGGGAGATGGGGTTCGCTCGTTCACATCATCCCAGAGGAAAGAAAGACCCCCCTTAGAGCTGGGCTGGACTCTCCATTGTGGGCAATGAACATGTGGCACTGCCTCTCTGATCTTGATACAGTGAGGAGATACAGTGGGTGTGTTGTCGATGGGTTTGGTTGGTTTGTCTGTGTGTTGGTTCAGAGGGGTGTCATACCACAACACATCAATGTGGTTCTCTCCTCCTGCTCTGAGCTACAGCACAGAGCAGAGCAGAGGTGAGAGCATCAGTCGTTTAGCCATGTAACTTAGAGCACAGTGTTTCAGATGAATACTTCACATTCAGGTCCCCAGTTAATGTACATATATAACTTTAATGCTTAGTTTAGCCTTTAGCCATAAATAAATGAAGTGGTCAGCTCACAGGAGACCAATTAGGGAGCAGCAAGGTTCTACTCATCTCTCAATGGGCATGGCCTCGTGATAGTGAGTGGGAAGTTGGTCTGGATAGGAATTGATCACAGAAAAACAAAAATGGAATCTGCACTTATGGATTTTTGTATTGAAAATCTGTGCATTTTTAAGTCTCTCTCAATGATTTAGATCATTGGTTCCATTATAAAGGTTTAGTGTTACTTTTTAAGACTAAAATAATATTGAGCAAAGCTGTTTGTTTTTACACTATATCCTGCATAGTTTAATATTTTTTTTTGGGACACTGGCCTTAATAATGCAAAATTATGACATCAATTTAAGACCAAAGGATATGTAATGTGTTTATTTTCTTAAATATGAATATTCAAAATAATTCTTCGTAAAGCATTATCCAAAATATAAGTTTAGCATCTAATGTATTTCTAGAAAAATCGGAAGGCATGTAAGAATCATCCATTAGTAGTAATCATTATACATCTTCAACCTATTCCCCCTTGTGAACAATTAAGGTCCAAATTCAGTATAACCATTTTATAAAGTTGTGCTTGATTTATATGCTTGTTATTTGTCACATGCGCCGAATACAACAGGTGTAGTAGACCATACAGTGAAATGCTTACTTACAATCCCTTAACCAACAATGCAGTTTTAAGTAAGAGATAAAAAAGTAAGAGATAAGAATAACAACTGATTAAAGAGCAGCAGTAAATAACAGGTGGTACCGGTACATAGTTAATGTGTGGGGGCACCTGTGTCGAGGTAATTTAGGTAATATGTGCATGTAGGTAGAGTTATTAAAGTCACTATGCATAGATAATAACAGAGAGTAGCAGCAGCGTTCTGGGGGGGTCAATGGAAATAGTCTGGGTAGCCATTTGATTAGCTGTACAGGAGTCTTATGGCTTGGGGGTAGAAGCTATTTAGGATCCACTTGGACCTAGACTTGGTGCTCCGGTACCGCTTGCCGTGCGGTAGCAGAGAGAACAGTCTATGACTAGGGTGGCTGGAGTCTTTGACAATTTTTTGTGCCTTCCTCTGACACCGCCTGTTATAGAGGTCCTGGATGGCAGGAAGCTTAGCCCTGATGATGTAGTGGGCCGTACGCACTACCCTCTGTAGTGCCTTGCGGTTGGAGGACGAGCAGTTGCCACACCAGGCAGTGATGCAACCCATCAGGATGCTCTCGATGGTGCAGCTGTAAAACCTTTTGAGGATCTGAGGACCCATGCCAAATTTTATATTACAATTCTACATGTTGTCATGAGGCTAAGAGAAAATGTAAAATTTTTAAAGCACATTTTCTGCAATTCTACAATTTTGTGTCATAGAGAAAAATGTACCGTTTTGTAGCTCATCTCATGCTTTTGTTCACATTTTGCCAAGAGGTGGAGAGACATTTTTGCAGTTGTAAAGCAAATTTCCTGCAATTCTACACATTTTGGTATCATATGATATCTGGGGGGGAGCCCGACCTCCAGGTGGCCCCCAACCCCTGCGTGCCCGTTTGGTAATCCAGCCCTTGCTTGTGTGAGTTTGTGTTTTTGATTATTATTTTTTTAATGATGTTTGTGTTTTATGCACTGGACTTTTGGTGTGTTATTGTTTCATTTATCCATTATGTGTTTAAAAAGTCTGCAAAAAAGTATAATGTAAAATTATCTTGTATCCATTTTGTTTCTCATTGTGGGTTTGTGTGTACATTGAAGTTAACTATTTTGTCCACATGAGGGCAACATATTTCACACTATCACTCTGGAGGCAAGACATAATGCAGGACAGAATCAGCCTTTACTAGTGGTTGTTAATTATTTGACAAAAGTGACAGGTTCAAGTAGTGGACTGTGATGATATTAAGATAAGAATGCATCATCAATGTATTGAAAACATACACATAGAGGGTATATGAGCACTTCAAGTTCTAGTTGACAACATGAAATTATATATATATATATATGTGTCCATATTGACACAAACTACACTTAACAAAAATATAAACGCAACATGTAAAGTGTTGGTCCCATGTTTCATGAGCTGAAATAAAAGATCACAGAAATGTCTCATACACACAAAAAGCTTATTTCTCTCTAATTTGTTTACATCCCTGTTGGTGAGCATTTCTCCTTTGCCAAGATAATCCATCCACCTGACAGGTGTGGCATATCACGAAGCGGATCATTACACAAGTGCACCTTGTGCTGGGGACAATAAAAGGCCATTATAAAATGTGCAGTTTTGTTACAGAACGCAATGCCACAGATGTCTCATGTTTTGAGGGAGTGTACAATTGGCATGCTGACTGCAGGAGTGTCCAGCAGGGCTGTTGGCAGAGAAATTAATGTTAATTTCTCTACCACCTCCAACGTCATTTTAGAGAATGCTTGTCGTCCTCACTAGGGTCTTGACCTGACTGCAGTTCGGCATCTTAACCGACTTCAATGGGCAAATGCTCTTCACGGATGAATCCTGGTTTCAACTGTACCGGGCAGATGGCAGACAGCGTGTATGGCGTCGTGTGGGCAAGCGGTTTACTGATGTCAACGTTGTGAACAGATAATGTGACGAGATCCTGAGGCCCATTGTCGTGCCATTCATCCGCCGCCATCACCTCATGTTTCAGCATGATAATGCATGGCCCCATGTCAGAAGGATCTGTTAACAATTACTGGAAGCTGAAAATGTCCCAGTTCTTCCATTGCATGCATTCTCACCAGACATGTCACCCATCGAGGATGTTTTGGATGCTCTGGATCGACGTGTACTACAACGTGTTCCAGTTCCCGCCTATATCCAGCAATTTCGCACAGCCATTGAAGAGGAGTGAGACAACATTCCACAATCAACAGCCTGATAAACTATGCGAAGGAGATGCATGAGATACTGACTGGTTTTCTGATCCACGCCCCTACCTTTTTTTAAGGCTTCTCTGTAACCAACAGATGCATATCTGAATTCCCAGTCATATGAAATCCATAGATTAGGACCTAATGCATTTATTTCAATTGACTGATTTCCTTCTATGAACTGTAATTCAGCAAAATCTTTGAAATTGTTGCATGTTCCATTTATATTTTGTTCAGTATATTTCAACTGTGGAGAAATGTAGAACGTGAAAAACATTATTCTTGCATACGTTCACATTTGACATATTTTCTAAACACAGGTTATTGCAGCACATCAATAGTATCAGCACTGGCTGTATTTATCAAAACAGCCCATGGCTTCATACTTATTTTAATGATGTGGCTGTCTTTTAATAAACATGATTTGACTTGTATGTTATTTTGACCACCTGAGGGCTGTAAATATAATTGACTGATATATTTTTTTTAAATGGTTTTAGAAGTCACAGCATTTCGTTTGATGTAAATTAATCTGAAGCTAGATACAATTATATTTGCCATGTGTATCTATCTTTCATGTGTCCATTGAAGACATCTGGTCACTCATTATAATGTCAGACCACTCTGTCAAACCACCAGGTTCCAGCTGAGGGGAGAACAAGAATGGAGGAACACTTAAAAAGCCAAAAAGCTTTCAACATTAAAAGACAGTGTGCATACAGTACACAATTCCTTACAATCACAGCTGGACATCACATACAGTGAATACACTTCTATATTCCTCCCTATAGAGAATTTCCCTGCAATTTAGACTAACTAGGAGGAAATTGGCTAGAATGATCCCTTTCCCACACTGTGTCAGCACACCCTCTCTGCTCCCCAAATGAAAAGAGTGTCACAGGGGTCGTGTCTGGGCAGCTCCCTTGAGGATAGGGCCAGTCTGCAGGCCATGTCTGAAGTCTCCTCTGCCTGGTCGCTGCCTGGTCCCTATAGCAACAGCCATGGTGGCTGCAGGCGGCAGACATGGGGCCTCCAAACTCATGCACATAATTAATGTGATTATATAGATATGTCAACCCTGTCACCTTCCAGTTCATTAAGCTGGACACTCTCCCAGACCTGTCAGAGGCTAGTAGAGGCCTGGGCCTGCCTGGCTATATACAACACTTTGCATTTGCCTTTTACCTGGAGGGACAATCAGAGCCGGCTTAATGTAGGGGCTTACTGGGGCTGAAGCCCCTGGGCCCCGGCCCGTGGGGGGCCCAAGAGGCAGCAGATAGTACAAAATAAATAGCCTGCTGCTCATCTGCTAATCATCAGATGGGAGGAGGAGAGAAGGTAACTGCCTTGATTGGGTAACTGATTTTTAATATATATGTTTTATATAATAAACTGCATAATAAATAAATGTGACTGGTCAATTGTGTGGGTCAGGGGCTAGGCTACATTTTTTATCCAACCACAGGAGCCCGCTCTGGGTGTTATAAATAAACCAGAGAGCATAATTTATCCACAGAGGATCAATAGGTCATAAAAAATAACTGTGGAATAGGTTTTATCACAAGCACACATAGGCATACGCCAATATTAAGGAAAAGTATTTGCCCCATTTTCATATTTTTGCATATTTTTGATACTGAACGTTATCAGAGCTTCAACGAAAACCTAATATTAGATAAAGGGAACCTGAGTATACAAATAACAAAAGATTGGATACTTAATTGATTTATTTAATTAACAAAGTTATTCAACATCCAATATTCCTGTGTGAAAAGGTAATTGCACTCTTACACTCTCACATCGCAGTGGAGGAATTTTGTCCCACTCTTACGCAACTGGGTCATGCAGCAAGACAATGATCCAAAACACACAATCAAGTCTACATGAAAATGGCTAAAAAGCAACAAATTTGAAGTTTTGGAAAGGCCAAGTCCAGACCTAATCCTAATTGTTGTGGCAGGATTGAAATGAGCAGTTCATGCTTGAAAACTCACAAATATCGCTGAATTAAAGCAGTTCTGCATGGAAGAGTGGGACAAAATTCCTCCACAGTGATGTGAGAGACTGATCAACAAATGCAGAAAGTGTTTAGTAGGAGTCATTGCAGCTAAATGTGGCACAACCAGTTATTTAGTGTAAGGGGGCAATTACTTTTTCACACAGGGGCATTGGGTGTTACACAAATTTGTTTATAATATAAATGAAATAAGTATGTAATTGTTGTGTTATTTGTTCACTCAGGTTCCATTTATCTACTTGGTTGAAGATCTGATAACATTTAGTGTAAAAAATATGCAAAAATAGAGAAAATTTGAAAGGGGAAAATACTTTTTCACAGTACTGAATGTATTATATTTCTATGGTTGGTTGCCTTTTGCAGATTTAAAAAAACAATCCTGGGAAAAACGCACAGTTTGGAAAGCAAATGCCTACTGCTGAATTGAGAAGTCTGTAGAACCAATAGAAGAAAAAAAAAATCTTAACTACCAATTTGTAGCTAACAGAAGCACTGTTTTTCAAAGTAGCTCATCTTGAGATTAGGATATTGCCACGACTAGCGCATCGGCCATCACCATGAGTAGCCTATAGGGCCAAATGAAGAAATCATAGGCCCCAGGGCTTTGGGTTCTTTTTCGATTTGTGGTAAATTTACTGTTGAAGAAAAAGCCCCTTCATAATAAAGCCATAAAAACATTTGCCATGTGGCATAGGCTACAGTTGAACACATGCGTTTTTAGGATTTCCACACATGGAGAAAAATTTTAGCAGCCTTTTAAAAACGCATTTAATGCAATTCTACGTCATTTACATGACAGAAGACGTTAGTTGAATCTTTTTTAATTTCACACAAATGACCAAAATGAGTGGCTACTCTGACACTGACAGAGATCAATCTGGTGTTCAATTCAAACAAACAATAGCCAGGCCAATGAAGCGACATACAGATTGTACAATATTCAGAGGAAATATATACAGTATACATATAACAAAGGCTACAGTAGGCTACTAAATCAAATTTTCATTGGCACACTGACTTACCTAATGACGAAGATGAAGCCATAGGCTCAACTGTAGCCTATGCCACATGGCAAGCATTATTATGGCTTTATTATAAAGGGGCTTTTTCTCCAACAGGAAATTTACCACAGCATCAAATTCAATCTTAGTGCACAACAAAGCCCCAGGGCCTATGATTTCTTAAATCCGGCAATGGAGGGTTTGGTGTGAATGTCAGGGAGAAAATTCTCCCAATGAAGTCAAAGTACTCAGATTAGCTGTTTTGCCATCATTGTAAAAGGCTCCATAATTTCAAAAGCATCACAAAGTCAAATGAATGATGAGATAAAACAGGGGCGGAATATTTGTTAAACATTTCACTCAAAGTTTTCCAGCACATCATAAAAATCTATTGTTAAACAGGCAAACTATTCTGTTATTGCAAGAGACATATTATGGATCAGAATCTCAGCCATCCATAATACACAAGGTTCCAAGGTGTTAACTGGTTCCCTCTCTGGTAATTTTTCTCAGTGTTTGAGCACGATATCCTCCATTGAAGCATATCCCAACTCACCAGCACATAAAGGCTCAGACAAGGGGCCGTCCCTCTCTAAATTGGGCATCTTTGTGGGTTTTGACTGGATGTGGAAGTCAAATAATATCTCCAATAAATCATGTCAGCTCTGATTAACACCCTGTGGGCCAGTCTGGCTGTGACACATCTGAGGGAAGGCTTTGTTACTTATTGCCAGGAATATCTGACAGCAGTTTGCTGTACAATATCAAGCGGTTTTTAACAATATTATTCCACAGTAGGAGTGATATCCAGAAAGAATATACAATTTGAGATGCAAAATATCAAAATATATTTCATACAAATATATCAGATTGTTGGGAGGAATAAGTGCAGTGAAATTATCAACAATTAAAATATTATCCACTCTGGAGGTTAAGGTCAGAGGTGAAGGTCAATTCAGCAGCTAGACACCATTGTCATGTTTGATGTATTTTGTCAAATGGTGAATTAACTTTGAAAAAGACCTTTCATTTTCCTTATCTCCCACACTATATGATATACAAGACAGAAGTCAGTGGGAGAAATTAAATACTGAAATTTAAATTAAAACATTTTGCTGGGATAATTAAAACATGTGGTATTGGCATGACTAAGGTGTGATTAATCACAGATAATAAAAATGTAAAAAAGACAAGATTTAAAACAAGAGTTTAATAATTTCATAAGCCAGTAACATTTGCCACACAGACAACAGAAAAACACATTTTGTATACAACTAAAAGTTCAAACCATGCATTCATAAGTATTTAGTTGTAGAAACATTTTCATACAAACCACAACGTAAAATGATTAGCGAACATTCAATCATTCAGAATTTTTTTTTTTAAACACAGAAATCACACTTTCCAAACTCAAAATGACCCAAAAGTCCAACAGCACGACACCTGTACCTTTCCAACATGATCAGTGGCAATAGAGTATAAATAAGTACATTAAAAAACAAACCGTTGACACTACAAATCAACAACACATTTCAGACCTAGGTTTAAGTTTTAGGCAAGATTTGTTCTAAGCCTACATCCTAAAAAAGGGCAATCTGCAGTTGCTACATAAATTGTTTTACTTATATTCTTCAAGAATCAATGGGTACAATTTAGAACTTATTAATGCCTTAGTTAAACTGTCGTACCCCATCAGAACCAAAATAAGCTTGTTTTACTCCAATGTTTGTAAACAAAGTGTATAGAAAAACTGTATAGCCTCAAAATATTGTTAAAACTATAATTTTGATATCATGGATGGTCAGTCCTTGCATCCATAGCTCTGTCTATACATTTGAGAGTGGTTACATTTCTCCCTCCCCATCCCTCAGCTTTTACCAAAACGGGCAGGGAAGGCGTTTTGTTATTGTTTCAACTGCTGATTGACGCTTTAAGTGTAAATGATTGTTTGGCAGCAAAACAAACACAGAAAATACTTTGTTCAAACAAATTCAACTGACAAACTTTGTTGGGACTGAAAGATGGTTGCTAATACAGGTAAGATTTGCCAAATCCAGGCTGGACTGGAGTGTTATTCAATGCTACAGATAGACAGCTGTTATCACCAGTCTACTATTTTGCAGAAAAAAAAGAGATATCTTATCATTGACTCAAAATCCCTGAGTTTCCAGGCACTTAGAATTCTTCACTGAATAACTCCATTAAACACAGTAAAATATCCTCAGTGCTTTGTTTTAAAAGGTGGGTAATTAATGATTAAGGAGAATGGGCGGTCGAGTGGAGATGACTGCTGAATAGACTGAACTCCACGGGTTTATTACAATCAGTACGGTACAGCAGAACTAAAGGACAGAAATAAATAAAGCATCAAGCACTTCTGAAATCAGCCTCAATAGCAAACTAGGCTGGAAGTAGTGGTACCTTTTTCCTACTAGAAACACCTCATTTGCAGCATTTCCTGATAGTGTGTGATAAAATAAAATAAAAAAGTAACACTGGCTTTAAATGCATTTGTTAAAACAGAGAAATGTGATACATAGCAGTTGGGACAGAATCCAGTCCACATTATACAGCATTTCATCATAGTCCTGGTCAGGATCTAAGGGTCTGACTGGGCCCACAGGACAACAAGGTAGTAGTAGTAAGGTGTCAGCATGTCAGAAACCATCACATCCCTTTTGATATCAGTGACACCTTAGTTACAGTAACTGACAGGAGCACCCATCCTGTCCATATGTTGTTTTGAGTTTGACCTGCCTGGAACACTGGGATGGTGTTAGCTAGAGATTGTGGGTAGTGTAGTCGTCTTCAGTTCTGCATGAGGTACTGGTGGAAGTAAATGCCAAACAGGCTGCTGATGACTTGGCAGGCGGCCACCCACCAGGTGAGGAAGGCAAAGAGGCCTCTGAAAAAGAGGGGGGTGAGGACGGAGCGCAGAGCCGAGAAGCCCTCGGTCAGACGGGCCACCGTGGCCTGGATGTCCTCCTCCATGTCCTCCACCCCCTCCTCGTCTTCCTCCAGCCCTGGCAGGACGGGAGAGACCGTGGGCATTACCAGGGCAGGGGTCACCCCCGGAGCCTGCTCTGCGCCACTCCACGAGAAGTCACCTGAGATACAAAAAAGACAGTAGGAACAAATGGGTGTTACAATGAGACATTACAAAGGCACAACTGAAATACATTACATTTCCATGGATCAAGCATTGTGATGAAACTGTTGGTATATTATCATAACTCCATATTGTTAAATTATAGAATGCAGATTCTCAGCATTTAAGGAGGGCCACCTAAGGCCTCACTAAAAATCGAATGAGAATTTGTTGTTCGCGTACACAGTTTAGCAGCTGTTATAGCAGTGTAGAAAAATTATTATGCTACTAGCTCCTAACAACGCAGTCAAATGTCAAACAGCTCAAATGTAAAGAAAAATACAACAACAAAAAAAGGCAAGAAATCAAGAACGGCGGGATGAATGACGGGATGAATCCTATTAACAAACCAAATAGCACTGAAGCAGTATCAAAATGCAATCTATGCAAATGTACATCAGTGGAATTTACCTAGCAGCTAAGAATGATATGCACAACAGTAGATATATTATAGTGAGATATGTGAAGAATCCAGTATATAAATAAATATGCAGTGTGTATAAATAATGAAAGTATTATTAGAATATAAGAAAAAGCTATGAATAAAAAATATTCCCTCAAAGCTAGTTGTTGCCATGTTAGGTACTGTACATGTCTTACCAAGGGCCTTCAGAGCCAGGGTAGAGAAGAGGATGAGTAGAACAGGGACCATGTACTGCAGGGTGACTATGGTCAGGTAGCAGAACACACGGGTCACCTGGAAGGACAACAACGTCAAAAGACTCATGGGTTTGGGTCTCATCTGGTTCTCCAAACAACTCAAAAGAATTCCTTTAACATGAAAGCGTTGCGATTTAGATGTGATTTAGACCTTCCTCTGGATGTCGATGGCGGCAATGCGCCCCGCCTCCTTCTTCATCTGGTCCACCCACTTCTGGGACAGGTTGAGGTAGGCTTGCATGTGGTAACGGGTGAGGGCCAGCCTCAGGCAGCACAGCACCACCACTGTCCACAGACGAACACTGTCAAACACCGAGCTTGACATACTAGGATCAAACACACAGACAGAGAGGAGATCTGTTAACACTTGGAGAAGGAATCAGCACAAGGGTGCCAAATGGTCACATTTGTAATATTGGAGTCTAGGAAACAAACACACACTTACAGGGTGACTGAGGTCTTCCCCATTGGAGCGTTCCCCAGGAAGTCCCTAGCAATGGGTTTGATCCACAACACGATCACCACCACTGGGGCCAGGAAGCTCATGTGCAACAGCATTCTAAGGGAAGCAGAAAACAGCACAACACCCAAACAGTAAGACATTACTAGTCAGTGGAACCAGTTGGTTATTTGGTTTCACAGTTAAATAAGTGTTTGTGTTCTTACTGGATGAATGGGCGGTCTGAGTTCATCTGAACTGCGTCTAGGTGGGTCTGGGCTAGACGGAGGCCAGGGAAGGCCAGCAAAGCACCAATAAAAGCACAGATGGCAGCCAGACCCAACTTCACAGTCAGCTTGGTCATTGGGACTCTGATGGGAGTCCAAATATAATAGCAGACATTAAAGGGGCACATTTGCCAACACAGATCACTAAAAGCATATTGTCAGTCAATGAATGACTGGCTACTATTCTATGGATCCAAGTTGTGATTTCCATTTTTGAAAAAAAGAATTCAACTGTCCAACTAAAATATACTTACGACCACTCAGAAAAGCCTTGATGTTTTGCAAAAACCTCAAGGTTGTCAAAAAGACTGTTAAAACCTGCAATACAAAAGCATGAAAAAGCCCAAACAAACGATAAAATTAACTAAATAAATGTGTTATACTGAGCCCCATGGGGAGTGCCATAGTAGGGGTTAGTGTAGTGGACATACCAGGCTCCAGGCCAAACTCCAGGTAGTCCTCTCTGACCACCAGCACCAGCATGGCCACCAGCAGAGACAGGAAGCCAAAGGCCAGGCACACCGTGCGCTCGCCTCCCTCGTCAGACCTGAAGTAGTGGCCCATCAGGGAGTGGAGGGTTTTCCTGTGAGAGTTAAGGGAAACACAGGGACAACCGGACAGTCCTTTGGAAAGAAAACAGCTCCAATCAAGGAGCAGCACAATATTGATGCATCAGAGTATTTTTCTGGCACAGTACATGTTTGGGTTATTAATTTACCAGGGTCCCACTTTGTAGAAAGCAACACTAACACAGTTTTTACATAATAACATTGGCAAGTACAGTGAGTACAACTTCCGTTAGTCTAAGTTGACATTGTAACATACAACTTTGAGCTGTTTTCTTAGGAATAGTTTATAATATTACTTTTTCAAAATTGTAATACAATTGTGGGCTTCCAGAGCGAGGGTTAACTAAAGGATACAGGCAGCAGAGAACGGTCAGCACACACCAGATGGCCCCAATGTGGACCTCCTTGGCAGGGTCCACTACACAGAAGTAGCCCTCAGTGAAAAGGTAGATGCCCATGGCATACACTGCAAAGTCAATCAACCACTGGTACTCCAGGAAGAATCGCAGTACTGAGAATGGAAAGGAGAGGCAAAGCAGAAACATTGTAAGGAAAAGATAACGCCTAAAGTACAAAGCCAGCTAAGGCTTGGAGGGCATTTCAGTTTGCAGTAGTGGTGAAAAAACAACTAGCTGGAACTCGTCTGAGCGGTCGGCTACATCCTTTCCCCTATAGAACCAAAAGTCCATTCCTAATTGTAACACAAAGATTACCCCTATGATATACAGTTGAAGTCGGAAGTTTCCATACACCTTAGCCAAATACATTTGAACTCAGTTTTTCACAATTCCTGACATTTAGTCCTAGTAAAAATTCCCTGTCTTAGATCAGTTAGGTGCACCACTTGATTTTAAGAATGTGAAATGTCAGAATAATAGTAGAGAGAATGATTTATTTCAGCTTGTACTTTCATCACATTCCCAGTGGTTCAGAAGCGTACATGCACTCAATTAGTATTTGGTAGCATTGCCTTTAAATTGTTTAACTTGGGTTTATAGCTTGTAATGTTTGCACATTCTACCACTGCGCATTCATAGTTCGCACTAGTGCTATGCCATGGCGAGTTTCTAGAGGTTTCGGACGGTCCTCGAAGCTCGCGCATGCAGTCTGATGTACGACTCTGTGGGACCAGAGACAGACAAGATAAGATCTACATCAGGCCAGAGAGAGAGAGCTATAAATCGTGCCTGTCCGAGTTATTAGTTCTCTCTCTCGCTCTGCTGTGTGTGTATGTAATGCCATCATGTAAAGATCCTGTTGCACTGCTACATTATTATAGTAGATCTTATCTGGTGTGTCTCTGGTCCCACGGAGTTGTACATCAGACTGTGCATGTGCGAGCTTCGAGGACCGTCTGAAACTTCTTGAAACTCGCCATGGCAGAGCACTAGAAACTCGTCATGGCAGAGCACTAGAAACTCGTCATGGCATAGCACTAGAAACTCGCCATGGCATAGCACTAGAAACTCGTCATGGCAGAGCACTAGAAACTCGTCATGGCATAGCACTAGCGCCACCTATGAACGCGCAATGGTAGAATGTTAAAACCTACACGTGTTTAAATGATGTACTCAAGAAAAATAAACTAATAAACAAATTATTGTAAGCACACTGTGTTTGTCTATTGTTGTGACTAAGATGAAGATCAGATCAAATTTTATGACAAATTCATGCAAAGATCCAGGTAATTCCAAAGGGTTCACATACTTCTTCTTGCCACTGTACACAATATGCACCAGAAGTAGGTCATCTGAACTATTCAAGGGAATTAGCTGCAGGATAACAGTAGTACTACAATACAAACCTATAAACTATAAACAGCTAAGCATTACTAAACAGCATAAAATCCCCAATAGTAAACCCCACAACTTACTTTCTTGGATGCACGCACAGTGTTCCTAGAGTAAACAGTAAACTTGGTCACGTCGATAAAACTCTGAGCTACAACGGGCAGGTGCAGGGTCCACATGCGTGTCCAAGCCCATTGATAAAAAAAATAATGTAATTGCGCCGGAGGGGATGGCCGCCGTTTTATGGGCTCCTAACCAACTGTGCTATTTTGTGTGTTTTTTTGCTTATTTTGTACATAATGTTGCTGCTACCGTCTCTTATAACCGAAAAGAGCTTCTGGATATCAGAACAGCGATCACTCACCTCGAACTGGACAAATATTATTTTTCTTTAATGAGTCCGACGTGAAGGATATACTGCTTCTCTGAGACCAGGCCCAAATCTCTGTCATTCGCGTGAAGAACAGACGGAAACACAGGGGCGGGAAATCGGGGAGCCTTGTGAGAATTTGTCGGCGAGTGGGTAACCCACCTCTACCATCCGTTCTACTCGCCAACGTGCAATGACTGGAAAATAAACTGAATGATCTTCGTTGGAGACTAACTTACCAATGGGACATTAAAAACTCTAATATCTTATGTTTCACCAAGTCGTGGCTGAACGACGACACGGATAATATACCGCTTGCTGGGTTTTCCGTGCATCGGCAGGACAGAACAGCTACATCTGGTAAGACGAGGGGTGAGGGTTGTCTATTGGTCAATAACAGCTAGTGCGCAATGTCTAATATTAAGGCAGTCTCGAGGTATTGCTCGCCTGAGGTAGAGTACCTCATGACAAGCTGTAGACCATACTATCTACCAAGAGTTTTCATCTATATATTTCGTAGCCGTCTATTTACCACCACAAACCGATGCTGGCACTAAGACCGCACTCAACGAGCTGTACAAGGCCATAAGCAAACAATAAAATGCTAATTCAGAAGCATAATTCCTAGTGGCCGGGGACTTAAATGCCGGCAAACTTTCAGCTCATTTCTACCAGCAGGTCACATGTGCAACCAGAAAAAAACTATTGTTCACCTTTACTCCACACACAGAGACGCATACAAAGCTCTCCCTCGCCCTCCATTTGGACCATAACACTACCCTCCTGATTCCTGCTCAAATATAAAAACTAAAGCAAGAAGTAGCAGTGACTTGCTCAATACGGAAGAGGTCAGATGACGCGGATGCTACAGGACTGTTTTGCTAGCACAGACTGGAATATTTTCCGGGATTCATCCAATGGCATTGAGGAGTATACCACCTCAGTCATCGGCTTCATCAATAAGGGCATCGACAATGTCGTCCCCACAGTGACCGTACGTACATATCCCAACCAGAAGCAATGGATTACAGTCAACATCCACACCAAGCTAAAGGCTAGAGCTGCCGTTTTCAAGGAGCTGGACACTAATCCGGACGCTTATAAGAAATCCCGCTATGCCCTCAGATGAACAATCAAACAGGCATAGCGTCAATACAGGACTAAGATTGAATCGTACTACATTGGCTGACACTCGTCGGATGTGGCAGGGCATGCAAACTATTACGGACTACAAAGGGAAACCCAAATGCGAGCTGCCCAGTGACGCGAGCCTACCAGATTACCTAAATGCCTTTTATGCTCGCTTCGAGGCAAGCAACACCGAAGCATGCATGAGAGCACCAGCTGTTCCGGACAACTGTGTGATCACGCTCTCCGTAGCCGATGTGAGCAAGACCTTTAAACAGGTCAACATTCACAAGGCCGTGTGGCCAGATGGATTACCAGGACAAGTATTCAGAGCATGCGTGGACCAACTGGCAAGTGTATTCACTGACATTTTCAACCTCTCCATGTCCGAGTCTGTAATACCTACACGTTTCAAGCAGACCACCATAGTCCCTGTGACAAAGAAAGTGAAGGTAGTGGAGTGGAGTGGGAGTGGAGTTGCTGTGCGTGAGATAGAATGACGGTCAAAGATAAAAGTAAAAAAATAAAACAATGAAAAGTATGTTTGAATAACTGAGGGGCAGTGTTTTTACAGCTAATGCCGGTTTTCCTGAGGCTGATGACGTGCAGGTGTTTATACACATGCATATACACATATACACAAATGCATACAAGAACACACACATACATGTAATAGTGACAGACATGCACACAAACACATAGTTGGCATTGCTGTTATGATTTTAGTTGTCCTTGATGTCCTTTGTATTTTTATTTTGTTGTTATTTTTGTTTAATTGTTGTTTGCTGTTTTATTCTGTCTTTTTCTTTTTTATCTTTAGTTCATTCTCTTGGTTGTTGGTGCATTGGGGGGGTTCTTGGGGGTGAGGAATGGAATGAATTGTATTTCTTATTTTTAATTCTTGGGGAGGGACTGTGGGAGGGGTCTCGAATGGTTGAGGGACAGCTATTGGGGAACTGTGGGGGGTCTTGGAGGGTTCGGGTTCACATTTTTTGGCCTGGTGGGAGATCTGTCAAAGTGCCCTTGAGCAGGGCATTGACCCTGGATGCTTCTGTGTCGCTCTGAATGGGAGTCTGTTGGATGACTGGTATGGTATTGTTGAGCGGCTTCACTGCAAGTATATTGTATGTTTCAGATACTCAATAAAAAATAAAAAAAGAAAGCGAAGGTATCCTGCCTAAATGACTACCGCCCCATAACACTCACATCAGTAGCCATGAACTGCTTTGAAAGGCTGGTCATGGCTCACATCAACACCATCATCCAGGAGGGCCTCCTGAGTAGCGCTGCGGTCTAAGGCACTGCATCGCAGTGCTAGCGGAGTGCTAGCTAGCGGAACCAGATCCTGGTTCAATCCCAGGCTGTGTCGCAGCCGGCCGCAACCCATGAGGCGGAGCACAGGCCGGATGCAATGCATGCTGACACGGTGTTTCCTCCGACACATTGGTGCGGTTGGCTTCCGGGTTAAGCAAGCATTGTCAAGAAGCAGTGCGTCTTGTCGGAGTCGTGTTTAAGATGATGCACGGCTCTCGACCTTCGCCTCTCCCGCATGGGCAGCGATGGGACAAGTCCGTAACTACCAATTGGATATCACGAAATTGGGGAGAAAAAGGGGTAAAATACATATAAACAGTTGATGTTGGAGGTTTACATACACCTTAGCCAAATACATTTAAACTCAGTTTTTCACAATTCCTGACTATTAATCCTGGTACAAATTCCCTGTCTTAGGTCAGTTAGGATCACCACTTTATTTTAAGAATGTGAAATGTCAGAATAATAGTAGAGAGAATGATTTATTTCAGCTTTTATTTCTTTCATCACATTCCCAGTGAGTCAGAAGTTTACATACACTCAATTAGTATTTGGTAGCATTGCCTTTAAAATGGGTCAAATGTTCCGGGTAGCCTTCCACAAGCTTCCCACAATAAGTTGGGTAAATTTTGGCCCATTCCTCCTGACAGAACTGGTGTAACAGAGTCAGGTTTATAGGCCTCCTTGCTCGCACACGCTTTTTCAGTTCTGCCCACAAATTTTCTATAGGATTGAGGTCAGGGCTTTGTGATGGCCACTCCAATACCTTGACTTTGTTGTCCTTAAGCCATTTTGCCACAACTTTGGAAGTATGCTTGGGGTCATTGTCCATTTGGAAGACCCATTTGCAGCCAAGCTTTAACTTCCTCACTGATGTCTTGACATGTTGCTTCAATATAGTCACATAATTTTCCTCCCTCATGATGCCATCTATTATGTGAAGTGCACCAGTCCCTCCTGCGGCAAAGCACCCCCACAACATGATGCTGCCACCCCAGTGCTTCACGGTTGGGATGGTGTTCTTCAGCTTGCAAGCCTCCCCCTTTTTCCCCCAAACATAACGATGGTAATTATGACCAAACAGTTCCATTTTTGTTTCATCAGACCAGAGGACATTTCTCCAAAAACTACAATCTTTGTACCCATGTGCAGTTGCAAACCGTAGTCTGGCTTTTTTATGGGGGTTTTGGAGCAGTGGATTCTTCCTTGCTGAGCGGCCTTTCAGGTTATGTCGATATAGGACTCATTTTACTGTGGATATAGATACTTTTGTACCGGTTTCCTCAAGCATCTTCACAAGGTCCTTTGCTGTTGTTCTGGGATTGATTTGCACTTTTCGCACCAAAGTACGTTCATCTCTAGGAGACAGAATGTATCTCCTTCCTGAGCGGTATGTCGGCTGCGTGGTCCCATGGTGTTTATACTTGCGTGTTATTGTTTGTACAGATGAACGTGGTACCTTCAGGCGTTTGGAAATTGCTCCCAAGGATGTGGAGGTCTACAATTTTTTGTTCTGAGGCCTTGGCTGATTTCTTTTGATTTTCCCATGATGTCAAGCAAAGAGGCCCTGAGTTTGAAGGTAGGCCTTGAAATACATCAACAGGTACACCTCCAATTGACTCAAACTTTGTCAATTAGCCTATCAGAAGCTTCTAAAGCCATGACATTTTTTGGAACTTTCCAAGCTGTTTAAAAGGCACAGTCAACTTAGTGTATGTAAACTTCTGACCCACTGGAATTGTGATACAGTGAATTATAAGTGAAATAATCTGTCTCTAAACAATTGTTGGAAATATTACTTGTGTCATGCACAAAGTAATTGTCCTAACCGACTTGCCAAAACTATAGTTTGTGGTTGAAAAATGAGTTTTAATGACTCCAACCTAAGTGTATGTAAACTTCCGACTTCAACTGTATACACACACACACACACACACCACATACACACACATTTGATTTAAACACCATCATCCCAGAAATCCTAGACCCACTCCAATTCGCATATCGCCAAAACAGATCCACAGATGGCGCAATCTCACAATCTCAATCGCACTCCACCCACCTGGACAAAAGGAACACCTATGTGAGAATGCTGTTCATTGACTACAGCTCAGTGTTCAACACCATAGTGCCCACAAAGCTAGTCACTAAGCTAAGGACCCTGAGACTAAACACCTCCCTCTGCAACTGGATCCTGGACTTTCTGACGGCTTCCACAGGTGGTATGGGTAGGCAACAACATATCTGCCACGCTGATCCTCAACAAGCTGGCCCCTCAGGGGTGCGTGCTTATTCCCCTCCTGTACTCCCTGTTCACCCACGACTGTGTGGCCAAGCACAACTCCAACACCCTCATTAAGTTTGCTGACAACACGACAATCGAAGGTCTGATCACCGACAACAATGAGACAGCCTATAGGGAGGAGGTCAGATACCTGGCAGTGTGGTGCCAGGACAGCAACCTCTCCCTCAACGTGAGCAAGACTAAAGGAGCTTATCATGGACTACAGGAAAAGGAGGGCCGAACACGCCCCCATTCACATCGACTGGGCTGTAGTGGAACGGGTCGAGAGTTTCAAATAACTTGGTGTCCACATCACCAACAAACTATAATGGTCCAAACAAACCATGACAGTCGTGAAGAGGGCATGACCGGTTGCATCACTGCCAGGTATGGCAACTGCTTGGGATCCGACCGTAAGGCACTACAGACTGTAGTGCTAAGGCCGAGTACATCACTGGGGACAGCTTCCTGGACCTATATACTAGGCAGTGTCAGAGGAAGGCCCAAAAAATTGTCAAAGACTCCAGTCAAGTCTAGGACCAAAAGACTCCTTAACAGCTTCTACCCCCCAAGCCATAAGACTGATGAACAATTAATCAAATGGCCACCCGGACTATTACACTGACCCCCTATTTTTTACACTGCTGCTACTCGCTGTTTGTTATCTATGCATAGTCACTTTACCCCTACCTACATGTACAAATTACCTCGACTAACCTGTAGCCCCACAAATTGACTCTGTACCGGTACCCGCTGTATATAGCCTCATTATTGTTATTTTATTGTGTTACTTAAGTGTATTTAGTAAATATTTTCTTAACTCTATTTCATGAAATGGATTGTTGGTTAAGGGCTTGTAAGTAAGCATTTCACAGTAATGTCTACACCTGTTGAATTTGGCGCTTGTGACAAATACAATTTGATCTTTGATTGTCCGAAAAATTATGGGCTATGATTGACAGCTAAGATGGAGAGATATCCACCCTAAAAGGACTGTGGGGAAAGTCCCGTGCACAGGCATGGCCTTTTTTACAAGTGGTGCTTTTGTTTATTTACCAAGGGCATCAAGGACGCCGACTGGAGCTTTTTCTAAGTGAAGGTCGATGTCCTTGGGAACTGTGAGAGGCTTGCTGTCCCCATTCTGTCTCCTACAAAACAGAAGTAGTCAGCAAACGTTTCCTTTAACAGCCAGTCTACCACCATAACAGTGATACAAAGGCAGCAGACACCAGTTATACTGTATCATCATGCCCCCTCCCACCTGTCTCTCTTGCTGGGCTTGCTGGGCATCTGTTTTCCAGCTAGGGCACACAGCTCTCCCTCAGAGGGGTGTTTGAACCGGAAAAGACTGAAAGGATAAAGTTAGATTTGTTAATATATATATACATATACACACACACCCCAAGTAAGTTATTAGCTAGTAGTAGGGTCACAGTTGTTCTTTCAACTCAATTTACCATGATAAGGGATAAGAGTTTATCATGGCCTGATGATCATAACAGAAATGTCAGTCCCTTACCATGAAGTCAACATTACCAAGACATAGCTACACCCCATCTCCAAAGCCACTTCTGTTTGGCATTTGTGTACATGACTTTACCTGCCATTGCACAGGAGCCAGCGGGCAAATGAACAGTGTGGAGCCATTCTCTGCATGATGGTAGCAGCCAACAAGCTGACCACCAGCTGCACTCCAATCAGCGCCTGGTCAGTAAGAGTGCGCGCACACGCGCACGCAAACACGCACACACGCACACACACACACACACACAAAATTGGTTAATCAAACTAAAGTACAAAAATGTGTCAAACCAAGTTTTATAGACAGCCAACATGGAGTTTCCGGAATAATTTGTCATCTGACACATCAGCTGCTATGCATTTCAAAGGAGTCGCTACTAACGTTACATCTGTCAGAGGTTGGGGGGGCGCACTCCCTACGATGTCAGTCATTGAACTTTTCAACGAAGAAACTAAATCCTCTACAGCCAAGGAAATAAATTGCCCAAGATAGCCACGACAGGGGGAATAGTGGCTGAAGGTTTAAGTTAACCATCCATGACAGCAGCCCAAGCAAGCTAGCTAACTTATTGTGCAATGTGTACATAACTAGTAAAATGAATGGAAAGAGCAATTTATGCTGCAATTTAACATCAAACTGACACCCAGCCAGCTATCAACTTGCAGGGAACCCGAAGAAGCAACTGTGACTGGAGAACTATAGCTAGCTAACTACTTTACAGGTAGTTGATCATGCTAAGCTAGCTAGCTAGGCTAACTATTTTGTAGTCAAATACGTGTAGCAGTGGCTAAAAGCTAGCTACAGGCATTTGGCTAGCTAAGCTTTACATGCTGGGTGCATGTGGCTACAGCAAAACATTAAGCTACTCACCATCTCTTCAATTATCTGAAGTTTATTTTCGTAGTGTTAGCTACACACACGTGTAGATAGCTTCAGTGTCTTGACAGCTGATGACATGTGAAACTCGGGCTGCATTCAGTACATAAAAACGTAATAGAACGTTTCAATTGAATCGGGACTGTACACCCGGAGCGCCCACGGACGGGTCAAACGTATCTCAAAGTCTGTTCAAGAACGTAAAATAACGTTTTGTAAAAACGTGCGTTCAGTACAAACCGTTCTGCAACGTAGCAAACGTCCATGCTAATTGAACACACCCCCGGATTTGGGTTCCATGAACCTCAGAAAAACAAGCGTTTTCATTGGATCGAAAAGCCTGTTGACGATTTCATTGGATACCCTTATAAAATATTCAAAAAATGTCGGAAGATTAAAATATTCCTCGGTCACAATGGCTGTGTTCGAGAGCATCAAACCCGTGATGTATCATGGGTAAATTGTGACTGACTGATCTACAAATAATATTGAGTAGTTATTTAGAATGCAAGGTGGTTTGTAGATCAGTCAGTCTCGACTCTCATTTCAAGTCGGCTGCAAGGTCGAACGCACCCAATAACAATAATAATGTATTTTCTCAAGGAGAAAATCAATTGTTTCACCTGCTTAGCAATAAAAAGCAGTGGTGGAAAAAGTACCCAATTGTCATACTTGAGTAAAAGTAAAGTTACCTTAATAGAAAATGACTCAAGTAAAAGTGAAAGTCACCCAGTAAAATACTACTTGAGTAAAAGTCCAAAGTATTGTGTTTTAAATATACTTCAGTATCAAAAGTAATTGTAATTGCTAAAATATACTTAAGTATCAAAGTATAAATCATTTCAAATGTGTTATACTAAGGAAACCAGACGGCACCTTTTTCTTATTTTTTATTTACATGTAGCCAGGGGGACACTAACACTCACACATCATTTACAAAAGAAGCATGAGTCCGTCAGTGAGTCCGTCAGATCAGAGGCAGTACGGGTGACCAGGGGTGTTCTCTTGATAAGTGCTTGAATTGGACAATTTTTATGTCCTGCTAAGCATTCAAAATGTAATGTGCACTTTTGGGTGTCAGAGAAAATGTATTGAGTAAAAAGTACATTATTCTCTTTAGGAATGTAGTGGAGTAAAACTAAAAGTTGTCAAAAAATATAAATAGTAAAGTACAGATACCCGGAAAGACTACTTAAGTGGTATTTTAAAGTATTTTTACTTAAGTACTTTACACCACTGATAAAAAATAGTTGTTTTAGATATACTGTATCATAAAGCTAAGTACATGTAGCATACTTGAACAGCTGTTCAAACCAATCACACTGGGCTTATTATTGTGGGAGAATCTAAAAAATCTTGGTGTCATAGTGTGCTCCAACATATGGAGTTTGTCTATATTCTGAAATACACATTTTCACATAAATGTATTCAACATTAAAAATATTAATATGAATATCTCAGAAATACCCTTTTTGATTTTGTTCATTTTAAGACATATTGTTTGGAACAATATACTCTACAAGTACATTACATTTCCAGAGTTGGCTTTATGCTAATTCTAAAGTTATGATACATTTTAAGAGCACCGCCAACAGTGACTGGTATATGGGTTCAAAGGGAACTCCCTCTGCTCGTGATTTGCTGAATGTGCAATCCTAAAGGAGGGCTGTGATTAATTACCTATAATGTCAATTTCTATGAATAAAGTGTGTCATATCATTAAAAGTACCAGAGAGCCCATATCATTAAAAGTATCAGAGAGCCCACTCTGGAAATGTGATGTGTTTGATGAGTATATTGTTACAAACAATTTGTCTAAAAATAAGCAAAATCAGAAAGGGTAGTTTTGATATATTCATATTAATATTTTTTTATGTTGATTAAATGAATAGAACATTTGGTATCTATATGGAATATGGAATCACGTAGTAACCAAAAAAGTGTTAAATAAATCAAAATATAGTTGAGATTCTTCAAAGTAGCCACCCTTTGCCTGAATGACAGCTTTGCACCCTCTTGGCATTCTCTCAACCAGCTTCATGAGGTAGTCACTTGGAATGCATTTCAATTAACAGGTGTGCCTTCTTAAAAGTGGAATTTCTTTCCTTCTTAAGGCGTTTAAGCCAATCAGTTGTGTTGTGACAAGGTAGGGGGTATACAGAAGATAGCCCTATTTCGTAAAAGACCAAGTCCATATTATGGCAAGAACAGCTCAAATAAGCAAAGAGAAACAACAGTCCATCATTACTTTAAGACTTGAAGGTCAGTTAATACGGAAAATTTCAAGTGCTGTCGCAAAAAACATCAAGTGCTATGATGAAACTGGCTCTCATGAGGACCGCCACAGGAATGGAAGACCCAGAGTTACCTCTGCTGCAGAGGATACGTTCATTAGAGTTACCAGCCTCAGAAGTTGCAGCCCAAATAAATGCTTCACAGACAAACACAGCTCAACATCATCTGTCCAGAGGATACTGTGTGAATCAGGCCTACATGGTCGAATTTCTGCAAAGAAACCACTACTAAAGGACACCAATAAGAAGAAGAGACTTGCTTGGGCCAAGAAATACAAGCAATGGACATTAGACTGGTGGAAATTTGTCCTTTGGTCTGGAGTCCAAATGTGAGATTTTTGGTTCCAAACGCTGTGTCTTTGTGAGATGCGGTGTGGGTGAACGGAGATTCTCTGCGTGTGTATATCCCACTGTAAAGCATGGAGGAGGAGGTGTTATGGTGTGGGGGTGCTTTGCTGGTGACACAGTCTGTGATTTATTTAGAATTCAAGGCACACTTAACCAGCATGGCTACCACAGCATTCTGCAGCGATACGCCATCCCATCTGGTTAGGGCTTAGTGGGACTGTCATTTGTTTTTCAACAGAACAATGACCCAACACACCTCCAGGCTGTGTAAGGGCTATTTGACCAAGAAGGAGAGTGATGGAGTGCTGCATCAGATGACCTGGCCTCCACAATCCCCCGACCTCAACCAAATTGAGATGGTTTGGGATGAGTCGGACTGCAGAGTGAGAACTCCTTCAAGACCGTTGGAAAAGCATTCCAGGTGAAGCTGGTTGAGAGAATGCCAAGAGTGTGCAAAGTTGTCATCAAGGCAAAGGGTGGCTATTTGAAGAATCTCAAATATAAAATATATTTTGATTTGTTTAACATTTTTTTGGTTACTACATGATTCCATATGTGTTATTTCATAGTTTGAATGTCTTCACTATTATTCTACAATGTAGAAAATAGCAAAAAATGAAGAAAAACCCTTGAATGAGTAGGTGTTCTAAAACTTTTTACCGGTAGTGGATGTTAGAGCACACTACAAGGAGTATAATGACACCAAGATGTTGTCTGTATCATGTACGGTGCATATTTCCGTTTGGGAACGCCTACTCTGTAAAGTGCATGTGTGCAATAACTCAATTCACCTTTTCTGTCCTTCTAAACAAAGCAATATTTTGAAACTTTAGCAAGGAGTAAAGTCTACAAAACTTAGTCCATTCTGTTTGTAACAGATTATAGTTTTGGGAGCAGAAAACTGTATTGAGATCAAATGTTTAATCGATGAGTAAATTAGCAGAATGTCGGCCAAAATCCATCTCCTTCTATCTTCTCCCACTGCCGGCCACTGGGCTAACTCTCATTACCATATTTGGAAGTGAGTGGAAACGCCAACCGTGTGCTTCACATTTATACTTCTGGTGAAATATCTGTCTCATTGTTCCATCTTTTCCTTAGCTACTGTAAAGTGTTGCAAGGAAATTTTCAACTAACCTGTTCTTGCTGATATTTTCCTCAATCTTGATTCAGGAAAAAAGTGTATTTGATAAATGTCCGTGTCCAGTTGCAGGTTTGTTGAAAAATTCCTTGCCACACTTTACAGTAAGGTGTAACGGCTGTATGGAAGCATTCACATATTACCATTACAATGTGTAGCTAGAGAACAACCTGTATACTGCAGCTTGCCCATGTTTTGTACAGTTTACAGATTGACAAGGAAACCAAAACTATTATATATTTTTTTTATATCTGCCTCCTGACTGTTTGCCTATCAATGGGCGTAGAACCTGTAGTTTGATTAGATGTTACATTTGGATGATGGGTGGTAAATAATGTTGCATAATAACACTGTCTGATTCTTGAGTTCTGTCAGTCTGTCTTTCTGCCTATGTGTCTTTCTATCTGTCTGTCCATGGCTAATTATCACGTTCTTTGTCTGTGCAGTTTTATCCCTGTCTTAGTTCCACCCCATGTCTCCTTAAAACCATGAATGCCTCGCTTATAGGATCTCCCTAATGATAATCTCCCTGTTGCATGCTTTGAACACGGTGGGTCTTACGTCTGGAGATAAATATTATGGGCAATTCCATGGTAACATAAAGACGCTGAGACTCCGATTTGTTCACTTTAAAAGTATGCCAAATAAAGACCATTCATTGCAAAGTTAAACAAACCATGAACCTCTAAACACATTTACTTGAAGAACAATGCAGACTTAAAGTTTGATAACAGAATGAGGTAAAATCGCCCTCAGTCTGTTATGTGACCACGTTTTCCAATATCTTAAATATTTCTTAAATATCTACTCCGAATTAAGATTCAAAGATGTCTGCAGAAAGAATGGGGTGTCAACTATGATACAGTAGGTCACCTAGAGTTAGATTTTTTAAATTCTATTTTTGTTATTGAACTAAAGTAAGTGAAGTGGATTAACACCCGGAAACAGTGATGGTAACATGAGAGTTATCATAGAGTATAGTTCAGTTCAATAAAGTAGAGTATAGTTCAGTAGAGTAGAATATAGTTCAGTTGAGTAGAGTATAGTTCAGTAGAGTAAAGTATAGTTGAGTACAGTATAGTTCAGTACAGTAGAGTACAGTAAATTATAATATACTCTAGTGTGCTCTACTGTACTTTACTGTACTAAACTAATCAGATGATAATGGCGCCGAAGGAGATGGCCGCCGTTTTACGATCCCTTAACCAATTGTGCTATTGTGTATGTTTTTTCGCGTTATTTGTAACTTATTGTTTCTGCCACCATGTCTTATTACCGAAAATAACTTCTTGATATCAGGGCAGCGATTACTCACACTTACTGGAGGAATTCTTCTTCTTCAAGGAGTCGGACAAGAGGATTTACTCCAGACACCCAACAAGGCCCTCATCCCCGTCATTCGCAGGAGGAAAAGACGGAGGTATCGTGGACAACGGTCCGGGTGCCTTGTAAGGATCCGTAGCCGAGAGGGTAATGTACCTTTACCATCGGTCCTGTTAGCTAACGTACAATCAATCAATAAAAAAATAGATGAACAACGAGCACATATATCCTACCAACAGGATATATCCTACCAACAGGAAGCTGGTTGAGAGAATGCCAAGAGTGTGCAAAGTTGTCATCAAGACAAAGGGTGGCTATTTGAAGAATCTCAAATATAAAATATATTTTGATTTGTTTAACACTTTTTTGGTTACTACATGATTCCATATGTGTTATTTCATAGTTGGAATGTCTTCACTATTATTCTACAATGTAGAAAATAGCAAAAAATGAAGAAAAACCCTTGAATGAGTAGGTGTTCTAAAACTTTTTACCGGTAGTGTATATTAGAGCACACTACAAGACCCACCGTGTTTAATGTCCAACAGGACATTAAAAAGTGTAATATCTTATGTTTCACCGAGTCGTGGCTGAACGACGACATGATTAACATACAGCTGGCGGATTATAAGCTTTTTCGGCAGGATAGAACAGGGGCCTCTGGTAAGACAAGGGGCAGCGGCCTATGCAACAGCTGGTGCATGAAATCTAAGGAAGTCTGGAGGTTTTGCTCGCCTGAGGTAGAGTATCTCATGATAAGCTGTAGACCACACTGTTTACCAAGAGAGTTTACATCTATATTTTTCGTAGCTGTCTATATACCACCGCAGACCAATGCTGGCACTAAGACCACACTCAATGAGCTGTATACAGCCATAAGCAAACAGGAAAACGCTCATCCAGAGGCGGCGCTCCTAGTGGCCGGGGACTTTAATGCAGGGAAACTCAAATCAGTTTTACCTCATTTCCATCATCATGTTAAATGTGCAACCAGAGGGAAACAAACTCTAGACCACCTTTACTCCACACACAGAGACTCGTACAAAGCTCTCCCTCGACCTCCATTTGGCAAATCTGACCATTATTCTATCCTGCTGATTCCTGCTCACAAGCAAAAACTAGAGCAGGAAGCAACAGTGACTCGGTCAATAGGAAAGTAGTCAGATGAAGCAGATGCTACGCTACAGTACTGTTTTGCTAGCACAGACCGGAATATGTTCCGGGATTCTTCCGATGGCATTGAGGAGTACACCACATCAGTCACTGGCTTCATCACTAAGTGCATCGATGACGTCGTCCCCACAATGACCGTACGTACAGTGCCTAGCAAAAGTATTCATCCCCCTTGCCGTTTTTCCTATTTTGTTGCATTACAACCTGTAATATACATTTATTTTTATTTGGATGTCATGTAATGAAGTGAAATGAAAAAAATTGGTTTCCAATTAAAAAAAAAAAAAACTGAGAAGTGATGCATGCATATGTATTCACCCCCTTTGCTATGAAGTCCCTAAATAAGATCTGGTGCAACCAATTACCTTCAGAAGTCACATAATTAGTTAAATAAAGTTCACCCGTGTGCAATATAAGTGTCACATGATCTGTCACATGATCTCAGTATATATAAACCTGTTCTGAAAGGCCCCAGAGTCTGCAACACCACTAAGCAAGGGGCACCACCAAGCAAGTGGAACCATGAAGACCAAGGAGCTCTCCAAACAGATCAGGGACAAAGTTGTGGAGAAGTACAGATCAGGGTTGGGTTATAAAAAAATATCTGAAACTTTGAACATCCCACAGAGCACCATTAAATCCGTTATTAAAACATGGAAAGAATATGGCACCACAACACACCTGCCAAGAGAGGGCCGCCCACCAAAACTCACGGACCAGGCAAGGAGGGAATTAATCAGAGAGGCAACAAAGAGACCAAAGATAACCCTGAAGGAGCTGCAAAGCTCCACAGGGGAGATTGGAGTAACGGCCATAGGACCACTTTAAGCCGTACACTCCACAGAGCTGGGCTTTACGGAAGAGTGGCCAGAAAAGAGACGGAGGTTCACCTTTCAGCAGGACAATGACCCTAAGCATACTGCTAAATCAACACTGGAGTGGTTTAAGGTGAAACATTTAAATGTCTTGGAATGGCCTAGTCAAAGCCCAGACCTCAATCCAGTTGAGAATCTGTGGTATGACCTTAAGATTGCTTTACACCAGCGGAAAACCATCCAACTTGAAGGAGCTGGAGCAGTTTTGCCTTGAAGAATGGGAAAAAATCCCAGTTTTCCGTTTTTTTGTCTTATTTCTTGTTAGTTTCACAAAACCAATTATTTTGCATCTTCAAAGTGATAGGCATGCTGTGTAAATCAAATGATACAAACCCCCCAAAAATCAATTTTAATTCCAGGTTGTAAGGAAACAAAATAGGAAAAATGCCAAGGGGGGTGAATACTTACGCAAGCCACTGTACATAGCCCAACCAGAATCCATCCGCACTGAGCTAAAGGGTAGAGCTGCCGCTTTAGGGACTCTAACCCGGAAGCCTATAAGAAATCCCACTATGCCCTCCGACAAACTATCAAACAGGCAAAGCGTCAATACAGGACTAAGATTGAGCCCGGTGTAGTACGATTCAAACGCTCGTCGGATGTGGCTGGGCTTGCAAACTATTACATACTAAAAATGGAAGCACAGCCACGAACTGCCCAGTGACACTAACCTACCGGACGAGCTAAATTACTTATACGCTCGCTTCGAGGCAAGTAACACTGATACATGCATCAGAGCACCAGCTGTCCCAGGCTACGCTCTCCGTAGCCGATGTGAGCAAGACCTTTAAACAGGTCAACATTCACAAGGCCGCAGGGCCAGGCGGATTACCAGGATGTGTTCTCCGAGCATGTGCTGACCAACTGGCAAGTGTCTTCACTGACATTTTCAACCTGTCCCCCGACTGGGTCTAAAATACCACCATGTTTCAAGCAGACCACCATAGTCCCTGTGCCCAAGAACACTAAGGTAACCTGCCAAATTGACTACCAACCCGTAGCGCTCACGTCTGTAACCATGAAGTGCTTTTAAAGGCTGGTCATGGCTCACATCAACACCATTATCTCAGAAACCCTAGACCCACTCCAATTTGAATACCGCCCCAACAGATCCACAGATGATGCAATCTCTATTGCACTCAACACTGCCCTTTCCCACCTATACAAAAGGAACACCTATGTGAGAATGCTATTCATTGACTACAGATCAGCGTTCAACACCATAGTGTCCTCAAAGCTCATCACTAAGCTAAGGACCCTGGTACTAAACACCTCCCTCTGCAACTGGATCTTGGACTTCCTGATGGACCACCCCCAGGTGGTAAGGGTAGGGAACAACACATCCGCCACGCTGATCCTCAACACTGGGGCCCCTCAGAGGTGCATGCTCAGTCCCCTCCTGTACTCCCTGCTCACTCATGACTGCATGGCCAGGCACGACTCCAACACCATCATCAAGTTTGCAGATGACACAACAGTTGTAGGCCTGACCACCGACAACGATGAGACAGCCTATAGGGAGGAGGTCAGAGACCTGGTCGTATGGTGCCAGGACAACAACCTCTCCCTCAACGTGATCAAGACAAAGGAGATGATTGTGGACTACAGGAAAAGGAGGACCGAGCACGCCCCCATTCTCATCAACGGGGCTGTAGTGGAACAGGTTGAGAGCTTCAAGTTCCTGGGCGTCCACATCACCAACAAACTAACATGGTCCAAAGACGCTAAGACAGTTGTGAAGAGGCCACGACAAAGCCTATTCCACCTCAGGAGACTGAAAAGATTTGGCACGAGTCCTCAGATCCTCAAAAGGTTCTACAGCTGCACCATCGAGAGCATCCTGACTGATTGCATCACTGCCTGGTATGGCAACTGCTCGGCCTCCGACCACAAGGCACTACAGAGGGTAGTGCGTACGGCCCAGTACATCACTGGGGCCAAGCTTCCTGCCATCCAGGACCTCTATATCAGGCGGTTTCAGAAGAACCATACACTGTTCTCTCTGCTACCGCACGGCAAGCGGTACCAGAGCGTCAAGTAGAGGTCCTAAAGACTTCCTAACAGCTTCTACCCCAAGCCATAAGACTCCTGAATAGCTAATCAAAGGATTACCCAGACCCCTCTTTTACATTGCTGCTGCTCTCTGTTTATAATCTATGCATAGTCACTTTAATAACTCTACCTACATGTATATATTGCCTCAATTACCTCAACTAACCGGTGGCCCCGCACATTGACGCTGTACTGGAACCCCCTGTATATAGCCTTGCTTGATATTTTACTGCTGCTGTTTAATTATTTGTTACTTTTATTTTCTATTTTCTAATCTATTTTTTTAGTTAACACAGATGTTTATATTTTTTCTTAACTTCTTAAAGCATTGTCGATTAAGGGCTTGTAAGTAAGCATTTCACTGTAAGGTGAATCACTGTAAATGTGATTTTATTTGATTTTATTTAAACTCTACTCTACTGTACAGTACTGTATTGTATTGACCTATACTCCTATACTATACTGCACTGTACTGTCCAAGCTTTTGAAACAGACATCTATGATTGTTTCAGATTTGGACTGACCAAATTTCAACTACTTTTCAACATCCATGGACGTCCGGTGTCGGTCGGTGTTCAGTGGATGAGAGGGCTGATTACAGTAAATGGAGGGGGCTCATGGGTAGTTGTCAGTAAGAGCCGGGAGCGGTGACATTAAAAGGAGAGAGAGAGAGAAGAGAGACAGGGAGAGAGAAAGACTGTTTTCAAACCTTTGTTTTTTTTACCACCACACTACAGAAAGAGAAAGAAAACAGTTATGAGCTGAACATACAGTACCAGTATGCCAGTGGAAGGGAGGACAGTAGCAGGTGACCCAACTGTGGTTTGTGATTACAATGAATTCCCATTGTAGCCAGTTCAGTTGCAGTCATTCTGTTAAAGATTTTTGGTTCATTCTGTTACTGATTTGGTAACAGATTGACACGTTTTAATCACTTAATAAACCATAAACCAAATTGTTATAATTGAAAACACACTCACTAATTGGCTGGTCTACATTTACTTGTTACTTCTGTGAACTTTTATTATCCTCCCTTGGAACCCTTGATAAAGATGAACAAAAAATACTGTATAAAATAAATAATACAAATACTGAGCTATATTGCATGCTATAAAAATGTATAATAATACAATTGCTCAGAGAAATAGATTTTGTTTAACAAGTAATCAAAATTATTAGCACCCATGTTTTCAGTTTGCCTGGCTACCCAAACTCTTTGCTCCGACCAAACTCTACGCCACGCCAACAGACGTTAGTTTCTTCTGCACAATGAGTCTGGATCTGAGTACCCTACCCAAAGATTTTTTTAAACGCGAACACATTCTAACCGTTCTGATTGGTCCCAGAAACCGATGGGCTGGGCCAGAGCCAGAACACACGTGGGTAAAGTGGCGTTTTGAGCATTGGCTTTGATATTCTGATTGGTTAGGGATGAGCCAATCACTGATGACTTTGTTTTGTACAACGCCCCTCATTTTGAAGTCACCACAAACAACTTCAACGATGGCAGTCTTAGACTGAAGTATGTAGCGAATTACAGCAGCGGAATAATTCAGTTTGAGTTGTCAGGCAAGTTTTTAGTACTCCAGTACGGCAGCACCATACCCTTGCGATGATAACAACACTAAGCCTTTTTCTAAAATGTTTTATGAGATTGGAGAACACTTTGGGAGGGATCTTAGATCATTCCTCCATATAGAATCTTTACAGATCCTTGATATCCTTCGTCTGCGCTTATGGACTGCCCTCTTCAAATCAAACCACAGGTTTTCAATGGGGTTCAAGTCTGGAGACTGAGATGGCCATTGCAAAATGTAGATTTTTGTGGTCAATTAACCATTTCTTTGTGGATTTTGATGTGTGCTTGGGTTATCGTCTTGCTGGAAGATCCATTTGTGGCCAAGTGTCAGCCTCCTGGCAGAGGCAACCAGGTTTTTGGCTAAAATGTCATATTACTTGGTAAAATTCATGATGCCGTTGACCTTAACAAGGGTTATAAGACCAGTGAAAGCAAAATAGCCCCATAAAATCAAAGTACAGACCACCACCATATTTTACCGTAAGTATGAGGTATTTTTCTGCATATGCTTCCGTTTTTCGATGCCAAACACACCATTGGTATGTGACCAAAGAGCTCTATATTCATGTCATCTGACCATGGGTGTCACGTCCTGGCCATAGAGAGCCCTCTGGGTTCTCTGTTTTAGGTCAGGACGTGACTAGTGGGTATTTCTATGTATGTCTATGTTGGTTTTGAGTTGGTTCCCAATTAGAGGCAGCTGTTAGTCGTTGCCTCTAATTGGGAATCCTATTTAGGTTGTCCTCTCCCCACCTGTGTTGTGGGTTATTGTACTGTGTTTGTGCTAGTGCTGTTGTGCGCTAAGTCATTGTTACGATTAGTTGTTCATTTTTGTATGTTCCATTCTTGATTAAATATGTGGAACTCAACACACGCTGCGCCTTGGTCCATTTATGTCAACGATCGTGACAATGGGATTGTTTACATACGACTAAAATCTCCTCTGCAAACATGTCATAATTAATTACAGATTTATTGAGTTATCTTAGATTCCTTCTGATTATTTTGAGGAAGTTATACTAACTTTGTTCCAATGGTGTCTCATGGGGGATAAACATCAGTAACTGCCACATCGAACCACACCCCCCAGAAAAACACATGCTGGATTGGCACTTTCAGTCGCTCTTTAAGGTGATTGTCTTGGGGCTGTCTTTTGTATTGCAATTCATGTTTAAATGCAGTTGCTAACTGTTCTTTCTTTCAATCAGAGGTTTTTGTTTGTCACTGGTTTTGGTCATTTTCGTGAACTCAGTCAAAGTTAGGTCTCTGTGAAAGCACTGTAGCGCTGGAGCCATCCTGTGAAAAAGAATGTGTCATTGCAGCAGTTGCATTCACACATTAGCCCAGGGCTAAGAGCCTCCTAAGGCCTGGGCTAAGGGAGATTCTAAAGTGGGCTAACACCAATCTTAGCCCAGGGCTAGCTGGCCCTGCTCCGGGGCCGGGGGCAGACAGAGATTCGGGATCCTTGGGACGTCCAACTTTGACGTCACCACATTGAAGTTTAAATGTGAAATTGTTAAGGTTAGGGTTACAGTTAGGGTAAAATATGTTTATTTATATTTGACACAAACACCCCATGCACAAATTATGGTTAAGTGCCTTGCTCAACGGTACATGAACAGTTTTTATATCTTGTCGGCCAGGTTATTCGAACCAGCAACCTTTCGGTTACTTGCCCAACGCTCTAACCAGGTTAGGGTAAGGTTACGGGTTACGATTTAGGGTAGGGACGTCCCAAGTATCCGGGGATTGCAGAAACCCATTTTCTAACTAACGGATTTCAATTTGAGCAGGTCCTGAACGTCATTTGTATGGGTAGGGCTTAAATCTAATGTCCATGTAGCACTCTACGTAGAATGTAACATTGGTCACGTATTGGATTTGTCCGTTAGCCCTGGGTTAGCAAATGCTTGTGTGAAAACAGGCTAAGCTAGCCCAGGGCCAGTCTTAGCCTGGAGCTAAGATAGCCTGGGGCTAAGAACAATGCAGTGTAAATAGGCTGAGTGTGTTTTACTGTAGCCTGTTTCAGACAAACCTTTTATTTTATTTTATATAGAAATATAGTGGTAGAGAATGTGTGATTTGATCAGATGTTACAGATTTTAAAGATAATGTCTGAGCCTGAGCTTTTCTAGCTAAGCCACTGCTGGGGGAATAGTTTGGCAACAAGGACCTTTGTACGTGCCTCTAACCTTGCGCAGTGTGGTGTGCTTGATCGCGCTGATAAAGCATGGCCCACCACAGACACACACACACACACACACACACACACAAACACAGGTCCAGGCCATGCATAGAAATGACAGATCATCCTCTATAAAGCTGTCTCCTGTATTCCTCCACTGGAGCATACAGAGCAAAACCTCCCAGATCTTTTGCGAAAAAGACATTCATGGCATTCAAATCTGAGTTTAGCATGTGTGTCCACTTGTTTGTGAGGGTCTTTTAAAAAGCTGATACAATTTCCACTTTTTGCTAATTGGTAGCACCCGTCTTGCTGAATTTGTGTTGGATGTTTTGCCCACAGAGCTTGTGCACAAGAGCATGTGATTTCTATCAGAATGGTGGACGACAACAAAAGAAGCAATGTGGAAGATGGTAACGTCTCGCTTAAGCAAGTATGCACCACCAGGCCTACATCTTTGCCTGTAAATCATGACGAAAGGGCTACCTAGTGAAAATGCAAACAATTTCCTCTTGAAAATGTGGTGCAAAATTGCGTGTGACTGTTGACTGTAGTGTTGTACAATCAGTGGAGAAAGCGGGTATCTGGTCTACAGACCTGTATATGTGTGCTGCTGTATAAAGAACTGCATTCTCTGTACTGTGTAAGTAAAATCTTAAACTGTAATGTAGGCCTATGTGTTTCAAAGATTTTAGCAGGTGGTTGATGTGTCTTTGAATTGTATCCCAATGTCTTCTATGGACACCTGTTGTATGGTTGGATCTTTAACATCTTTCTAATAGACACATTTCAGTATGCAAGAAAAATGGCACCTTGAAAAACACCTTCACTATCATCTTTGATACAAATTGTAATTCCTCAGACATATTAACCATCTGTGTCCAGAAATGACTGGGAAATGGGCACAAATTAATTGCTAATATTCTGGGGGCCACAAGTGTCTCCCCCCTGCACCACTCAGGGGCCGCTCTGCTCTCACATCACTTCCCTGTCTCCGTCCCAGGGTGCTGCTGTGAATATAGTGGGCTTGTGTGCTTGCGGGAAAGAGGCCTTCTCATTGGCCTGTCTTTGTTTGCTGCATGCATGTTATTCGTGCTTTATTTGAATACATGCAGATGTGGCAGCGGTAGCCCTGTCAGTGAACCCTCCCACCTCCTGCACCTTTCTCTCCACTCACAGGCTGCCTCATCCGCTCTGCATGTGCATGGCGCAGGGATAGCTATGGCAACTGAGGAGACTGGGACTGATTTGTCAGAGGGATTTAAAAGAGGTGTGAGATTCATGACTATGACATTTCAGACACCGTCATATCTCAGGGGGGAGTCTTGGGCAGGGAGGGAGGAACAGGGAGTAGGCTACAATACAGAAAAAGTAGAGACACTGCGCACAGTGCATAGCCCATCCCTATAACACTGCCATTCATTGTCTGTACTGTACTGAATTGAACAGAATCAAAATGCTCTGAGGTGCCAGATATGGTGGTGCCACAATATATGGCTTTTCAAAGAGGATTGATTAACAAGTTGGCATCTGACTAGCACAGCGAGGGTGACATGTGGCAAGCAGCACATTAAAGTGTTTGCCTCCAAATCAAGCCTGTTCTATCATATCACACTTTAACAGATCATAGATTCTCTCTTTCCTGTTGGTGCCTTCTTCACTCAATGGCAGACTGGTGTCTTCAGTCATTTAGCCAATAGCAAAATACCAATTTATAATTCTGCTTAACATGCAATTGAAGAGAGGAAGTCTAGCTACAGTGATGATAGCATTTTGTGTCTAACTGATGTGGGCCACCCTCAGTCTAACTAGACCTAATAACATTGGAATGTATTGACATTGCTGCATGTTCAGGCAATTATTCATATTCAAATGGAGGTATATAGCTTTGGTTATCCTGGATGACCATCCATCCACTTAATTTGATTCAGACTGGTTGGAAGAAAGGAATAACATCAGCGTTGTGTATATGTGAGTGTTACCCTGCTCTTTCTCCCTTCTTTGTTACACAACAATGAAGTCCAAAAGGCCACATCTGCAATAGGATGCAAGTATTTCATAATCCTGAACAGTGAGAAATTAAATTAAACCATCAAATGACCACATATATTCACTTATTCACAGCTTCCCATTGTGCCCCTGATTAGGGATTTAGGCTACATAAATGCAGCTAATTCGGCTGAACCAAGCCAAATTGGATTGGCATGACTCTGTGGCACGTTTGCTATAGCTTGTCCTCATACTGATTCAGGATTTTGACTACATGAATGAGTGCACATGTACACGCATAATTACTTAAATTTACAGCAGTAATTATGTTGTGCTGAGTGCTTCTTGGTGTTCATCGCATCTGGTAGGTAATCTTTTGTCGCGCACGCGTATTTGTGTTTGTGTGTGGCTCAACATGAACGGCTGTGTTCTGAGTAATAGGAACTACTGTACATAGAATTATGATATTTTATCAGGAGCTACATGTATATACATAGTTTGTTTTTATCTAAATGACCATTTAGACATGATTCGTTTTTTAAAAGTTGTTTTTTAATGTTATTTCCAAGCCATTTTCTGTCCAATTACACATCCTAAATCTTCTTGTGCTTCATACATCTCTGATACTATTCTCTACTGTTACCCTGCCGTTCCCTTCACTGACCATATAATAGGCCTACTGTATGTTGAGACAGTGAAAGTAAATGGGAATTTTAGAGGTACAACATCGTGGTTGTTTTTGTTCTCCTGTACCTCGACAAAACATGAAATTCAGATAGATTGGCCAGATGTCTGAACTTTGAATGAGGTGCACTTGTGTTTTTCAAGAGGGAATGTGATGAGAATAAATGATACATTGAGAAAGTGAATCAGTTTAATTTTATTTTATTTCCTAACACGTATCTACTCTATATGTTTGCAAAATGTTATCAGAATGTAGGCCTCCCTCTGAATTAAAATGTTCACTGATCATTAGAAAAAGAAATTGAGCCAAATCTGTTCAATGTAATGTTTTGGCTATTTCATTCACTTTATGGTTTTACATCTGGCTATTGATTATTTTCGAGATACCTTGATTTCATCTTCATATTCCACAAGGGGGTAGGTAGTTATAGCAAAATGGCTGGCTCTACCAAAATGCCTAAATGGTAAAGAAACATTTTGAGGACTACCTCCCCCAACGAATTTTGCATATAGGCTATGTTCCTATACACATACGTGTTTTGAATGATAATTGTCTGCACAAGTCTCTGCGCTTGAACTTGACCGTCGGAATTGCATGGGAAAGAAGAGGCGAATTTGGCCCTTGCTCCCTTCCTTTATGCTGCGCAAGTTGTTCTCATTAGCATAAAATTCAGCCCGCTTGTAATTAAAGAGGGGAGGCAGATAGAACCCAGTCTTTTTTTCTCATGGCAGGGAATGAGTAAGCATCTCCCTCTCTGCAGGAACTCTCCAGGACACACACTGTAAGTTTATCAACTTTCTTCTTCTTCTTGCGGATATAGGCCTCAAAACGCAGGCTACTTTACATCCTTCATTTAACAGACATTTTTTGTATTATTCATTATGCATAGACTACCATCTGTGGATTATTGTTTATAATTTCAGAGTAAACATTTTGAAATTTATTTATGTACGCTAAATTAATTACATTCAGTAGGTATACTGTTGAGTCGTGCGTAATGCTACTAGCTAGATAACGTAATCATTCTGAATGTACATTTCCTTCACACGTTTTATGTTATGTATATACAACGAATTCCATATTTTCTATGTATCATTGCAGTGGGGAGACAAACGTAGAGGTTATACCTTACCTATTAAATTAAGATTATTAAATTGAGATTATTCGCCTATTTCCATTTGTTATCATTCACATGGAATTCTTGTGAAATGGTAGGACAACTCAAGTTCAGAGCAGCGCAAGTTGAGGCTGTTTATTACATCACAATTATTTATTGATGTGTCATTGATATGTTCACATTGACATATGCCATGTATTTTCATCTCGTGATTTATTGTTTCTGATGTCAGAATTGTGTAGACAGAATCCAGAATTTGCTCAAAGTGAATGGGCTTGCTACCGTATCAAACGTGCCTCTAAATCTCCCTCCATTGATGATATTGATGATATATTTATTGATGATACAGGTGGGCGTTACCCCTCTGAGGGCCTCTGCGTTAAGTCAATTGGAAATTTCTGCTGATAGTTGTACATTGCAGGTCATAAGACATGGCATCGGTGAAATAACTGCTCCCCTGACTCACTTGTGTTGCTGGCATAATGAGTGTTGATGTTAGATTTGGCTCAGGTTCTCCTTACTCAACTGTTTAGGTGGAGGGTGGTAGCAGCTGTATCAGGGTAGAGAAGGGTGAATAATAAAAGTTACTAGGCCTAGACCCTGGCAGTAGTATTCATGTGTGCTATCTTTTTTTCTGGTTTATAGGACATTGCATAACAATGAATTTGGTGTAAATCAAACTTAGCTACATCTCATATGTGGATTGAAGCGGCACGTGCTGTTCCCTCTGCATGCCATACTCTGTAGACTGTTTGACTGATGTTACACTCTTGAACTCTGGCATTTCTCTGGGAATACCTTCAAAATGTCTCCTCCCTGAATAGCATGCAGGGATATTTTCAGTTGATAATGGCTGATTCTATAGGTCATGCATTTGTGAGCATAGCTATGAGGCGGTTTCCTATACTAATTTCACCCAGCAGTTCATCTTTTGATAATATTCTGAAGCTAATTTAGATTTTAAACTGAGCCCTGTCATCAAAATAGCTCTTTATAGGCTATAGGCAGTTAGTACTAATTGGTGTAGGGTTAGCGGGCTAGGGCGGGGTCCCGGGCAGGATCCCACCCTCAAATATGTGGTCTCTCTTTGACTTGATGCATGACCCATGAGACTCCTTAATGCCCTTATGTGAGGTCAAGCCCTTTGAAGTATGGCTATTGTAATTCTCAAAAGTGGGACCCTTGATTTGGTCACTTGTAAACCATTGAACCTGACTCTAGTGATTCAGTGGTGTTATGCGGTTATATCTGGTAGTATACATAAAAAACAGTGATTTATGGATTATGTTACATGCAAAATACCTTGGCAATTTTGTAATTATGTGTCTATTGATTTGGGGGTTGATTTGAAATTCTGTCTATCAATGACTGAGTTGGGATTGATAGACACATGTATGAACTAATCGTTGTGCATGCTTTTACATCATTTAAAATGGGATATTTGTCTTTTTATAACTCACTGGGTTAGGTTGGGCGATATTGCATCGATTCTACTATTATGCATTCAATTATAACATTTACATATAGCAGTTTATATGCTCAAATTATAAGATTTATAGTCTATTACTGCAGTGTGGCAGTTGATGTTGTATGTCATTCTCTTTCTCCTCATCAGAGGGAGACAAGATAAAATCATTGTTTATAAAATTCAACTCCAAGTAGCCCTTTCCTGCAGTCAAATTACCTAGTGGCCTCATGGGTGGAATGTTATTCATATTTTTCATAATTTCATAATTATGAAGAAAAAGAAAATTAAACAGAAAATCCATTGTTTCTATGTCAAACGGTTATGTTATATTTCAGTCTTCTGTAATGTATATAAAGTGTAATATTGGGATGAAAACTCAACATTGAATACATTTCAACTCTATATCTGACATGGTACAGGTGTCTTCTTTTTTTAAGCCCATAACCATGTGTGTGAGGTGTATACTTTTGTTTCAAAGTAGATTTGTTTAAGACTACCAAGAAACACTCTGTATGACCCTGATTTAGCCCACTGCAAATTAATTAAAGGACGACTCAGCGCAGTCTCTGTCATAATAATATGCTGAAATGCACACATGTACATTTGGGATATTATAGCAAACCATACACAGACCATTCATCTGCAGTCGGTTAAGATACATCAGAGGTATTCCACCAAGATCATCGTCCAACAGAAATCCAGTTACTCCAAAGGATTTGCTGCAGTTACAGATATATTACAGATATATGAGTTTAATACTGTATAATAAGCAATATATTTCAAAACTCCAAACTGTCATGTAATGGTTATTGAATCATGGGGGTGGTAGGATAAGGTGGCAATAGCCCGATACAGTAAGAAGATGCCATTAGAGTTGTCCACCGAATTTCGTTTCAACACGTGATTACCTTGATTTACAAAACCTTTGGAATCAAAGATGTTTTGACTTTGTTTACATGGATAACATATTACTCTTCCAAAAGCATAGAGATGTATAGTGCATAAAGACACTGCAACTAGCACAATCAGATTCTCTCTGAGGCACAAATACAGTATATACACACTGCAATATGTTACATTGTCCAATCAGGCATTAGGGTTTTTTACTACTATATTTTTCTAAATGATCTTAGTGAATCCTGCTCCTCTGTCGAATCAATCCTAAGAATTGTGTGCTCATAAGCAAGATTCTTTTGAGTCTAGCCCTGCAGGAACTTTCGCTGTGAGATTATATGTCCCATTGATAGATTATTGATAGATTATTGATAGTTCAGATAATTATAAATATCTTATCATATACCCCTGTATGTTTCACTTAATTGGAAAAGAGGTAACATGAGAGTGTTCTTTGATAAATATAAATACAATTACGGGTCCAGGTGTTCCACACAGATCACATTTAAAAATTAGTCTCACTCTAAATGCACCTTTAATTTGAATGGCAATAGTGAACCTCTTTTTCCTGTAGTTGGGCAGCACGTGTCTAATGTGTCTGGCTCTCATAGGTTTTACCACATCCTTTTTCGTGAAAAATTATGAAAAATGACTTTTCAATAGAGGAATGTAACAATAACGCTTTATAAGCATATGAATAATAACCCCCTCAGATTTTTAAATCTATGTTACCATGAAATTGATCAAATAGTTCAAATTATCCTTCACTATGTTAAATAAAAGTCAATGCAGAATCATATAGTTAATGTTAGGTTACCACAATTTCCACCATTTCCAATTTCCAAGATGAACTTTCAGTTGTCGGTTATTAGCTTTGTTTGATTCACTTTCGATAAATGCATAGATCTTGTCACCAACTATCTTGATAGAATGGTGATCGGTTCCAGTAGGCTACAGGTTTTTCAGGCGTTGTGATCTTCTAGCTGTATATGTTCTTATTGAGATTTTTCAAAAACACAGCATGACTCCAATTTTCTTTTCTTTATATTTAAAACACCGAGGACAATCAAATTACGTATTTAATCGTTGTCTGAGTTATTTATAACGTCATGTCACCTGGAGTCTTCTTCCAGCATACTTTTTTAACTTATCATTTATGATTATTCTTGTATCTATTTTATGTCATCCACATTATTATTTAAGAAAACGTTTAATTGAGTGCAATTAAAGAAATTAGCAAATGTGATTAGGTCTATATCTCATAAAAATATGCAAAATGATGTGTCTCGTCTGTTTATAGACGGCTACAAATATACTACTAATTGCTACGACTAATAATGATACTTTCCTTACAATGTAATGAAAGTGTGACCGATAGCCATTTCATTTTGTATAATAGGTTGTTCATCAATGTTAATCAGATTTCGTGCATTCCATAGACTAGTACTTTCGTCCGATGGGCGTCGCTGTTTCTGCCGTTGCTTCAGTCCTTGCTTGAATCCTTTCTCCTGGGGTGGTTTAGGATTTAAACAAAATTGCCAGTTTCGAGATAGCCTACTCAGATACATGCTGAAATTCGTGAGTCTCAAAAACGGTAATGTAGTCTTATTTTATAGGCTCATATTCACACTCATTTATCAATGTCTAGTAGTCAATAGGAGCTATTAAAGCCAAAAAGCTGCCTATGCAAGGCATAGATAGGCCTGTAACTGGTTTTACAGTGAGATAAATTAAGTCTGCTACCAAGCGATGCCATGAATTAGGTGAAATGCTGCATTTTTCAGTTTTAATAAATTAACAGTTCATATCAGGTTTATACTAAATATTACACATATAATTCAATAAAAATGCGTTGTTAAAATTATAATAGTAATAATAGATCCTAATATGTTTGATATGTAGGCTATTTAGGTTATGTCAAGCGTTGCGGTTGTGTGAACTGTAGGCTGTCTTGCATTCCTGACCAATAAAAAAACGAGTTATTCAATATCCGTCATGGATAAACTATAGATTACATTAATAAGTTCAATTTGCCTCCAAGTTATAGCTTGCTGATAATTAGCTAAATTAATCTGTGGATTTACATCTGTTAATAAAATTAGCCTACGTTCTTTGTCCAATTGGTTCCTTGTATACACTGAGAATAAAGCACCGTTACAAAATGTAGAGGCCCAGGTTTGGGGCCAGCTCATTCAAAAGAGTTCTGCTGCCCTTGACATTGATCGTTAAAGATCATGGTTATTATCAAAATAAAATTGTTTCTCAAAGGGACATTGAGTTGCAGCAAAGATTTAAGTTTTTAATTCAGATTTAATCGAAAGATGTAGGCTATGAAATTATTATTATACTTTTACTACTTTTCTTTGCGCCGTTAAAACTATATCAGGTCAGATGAGCTGCGAAAAAAGACCGTAAAGACAGTCAATCAAACGAAACGCTTTGATATGAATTTTAATATTATGTAAATAAATCCATGCTAAACATAGGCAATACTAAACTACCTTTCTCGTGCAGGTGTCTATGGGCCTATTCAGTAATTCATTTCACCAGAAATACTTTTGGTCTGATGCCTTCAAAACTTGCAAAGGTTGTAATTTGTTATTACCATGGCCTAATTGATAAATGTGATGCCTATTATGTTCAGATATTCAACAGAGATAAATTAAGAGAAATTTCAGAACCACAATAGGAAAGCTGATCAACTTGTTCCTTGTTGTAGTTCTGAACAAAAACATCTGAGCAGCAATACAAATGCCATTGTATTACACACACACACACACACACACACACACACACACACACACACACACACACACACACACACACACACACACACACACACACACACACACACACACACACACACACACACACACACACACATACATACATTATACACAAGCCTGGCATTTTGAAGATACTGAAAAAATAACATGCTACATGTGTATAAGCCTATCATAGTTTGTAGTGTAAATACATGTAGGGGCACGTTAAGTGAAACAGACATCTCGCTCTCAAAATGTTTTACATTTACAGTTCAGCAGACGCTCTGATCCAGAGCGACTTACAGTAGTGAGAGCATACATCTTCATATGTGTTTTCGTACTGGTCCCGCGTGGGAATCGAACCCACCACTTTGGCGTTGCAAGTGTCATGCTCTACCAACTAAGACACATTGTTATTTGCCAAAATATCAACCATAGCTATATACTAAAAAGCACAAAACGTTGTTTTTGCTAATAACCTACTGAAACCTTTCACGATACCATTGAATCGTCTAAGGAGGGTAACGATCCCGGTTCCTGACGTAAGCGCGTATTCACTCACGTAGTAAAATATGAGGCGCTTGGACTAGCACGTATCTTTCAACTCAACGCGGAATCCACCTGCAATCAGGCTATCCGTCGTGTTTTCGAATGAAGTACCTGCTCATTTGTTACAAGCGTTAACTCTGTGGTCGCATGAGAAAACACTCTTCAACAGCACACGGTTGTGCGCGGTCTGAGGATGGAGACGTAGCCACCGAGACCCACGTAAGGCAACGTGACCCAGAACCCATACAGAACCCAGAGGAAATCATCCTTTCTCCTAGTGGTCCTCGACAAGAGGAGGCTGCAGTCAGTGCTTCGCTCATTTGCTCGGCTGAAACCGTGTCTTATCCACCTCTAATAATTGCGCTTGCATGTTCCTTGTTATTTCCGAACGGGACTAAAGGCTTGGTGCGTATTCACTCTCGCGTTTTGACTCGGTGACTAGGAAAGCAGTTGACGCAAGTGTTACTTCAAGCAACAAGGCGCAGCACCGGGACCCGTGGTTGCAGTGACGGGTCCCTCTCCGCTGATGCGATGGTGCCGAAATGTAGGCCAGCAATTTTTAGAACATCCCGCCTTTCTGCGAGGATTGAAAGAGAGTCGACTTAAAATAATGTGGAGTTGGATGATGGAGTTGTAATTGTAGCCTATGTTTAAGTGAAAAATAAGGAAACATTTGAAGGGTAAAGTTAAGATTCACTTGGAGATGTAGCTGGCTGGCATTTGTGGTGTATTGCGTCTTGGCGAGTGATGGGGAAAGGCTTTCAAGCATTCTATTTCTCTGCTCATGGATCCAAGTCGTGTTGGATACCTTCTATAGGTCTCTACTTCTGCCTCAACACTAGCCTACATCTATCTCTGTCTCTTATCTAGCGAATGATTCAGAAAAAGATTATGGGCGTAACTAAAAAGGGTAAAGGAGAATTCACACAGATTTGGAACAATAGACATAAATTCACAATGGACAATGAATAGAGGAGCAGAACTGTTTGGGTTTCTGGACACGTCCACGCCAGGCGGGCTCGTGACGAGGCCAACGACATGTGGTGCGGGACTGACTGGCAGTCTGGACACTTGCACAAATTAGAGAGTCTTTGGCCAGTTTGCTTGTCTCAGGCCACTCAAGCAAAAGTAGACTAATCCCAGCGTTTGTAGTAAACTGCTCCGGATTGGATTGACTCATTGCATACCCTTGCTCTCTTTCAAAGTGTATCTATGCAAGATAGCTCCGGGTTTATTTCTCGCTGGCTCAGTTCAAAATCGTATAGCTGTAGCAAACTCTACACTGCTGCTGCAGAGCTCTAGTTTTTCTGTCATCAAAAATTCTATAGCCTAACTGTAATTCAATGTGGACATCAGTAACGCCTATTTGATTGGATTTACGGTATGTAAGTATGCATGAGATTTATTATAGCAACGGGTGTCAATCCTTCTTGAGTTGGGAATAAGATCAATAAAATGTCAACTTTGGTGGTACTTTGGTATTGCTTAGGTAGGCCTACTGCTTTTTTATTTTTTTTTACTTACAAAAGTAGCCTATAATAATAATATTTGTCCTAATAGCGGAATAACAGCATTATAATCCACTTGCATTTATTGTTAGTTTTTTAAATTATTTATTAAAGTGGTTTGAAATTATATAGCCTACACATTTTTACTTCCATTGAAAAGTAAGAAAACATTAGCAGTATGTCGGCGTTAATATGTAATGTCTTAACGGAATCGTCCATTGTGCAGTCCGCGGAGTAATGATAGGGCGAACCGAGTGGCCCCAGCGCTGGCGTTTAAAGCAAACAGTTGTGCAATTGTTAGGAGAGCCTGGGAAAATGTTCTGGGGTCTGGGAGGTGGAGTGTCTTGACGCCAGACCCTCTTGTTAAGAAGACTTCTGTGCTCCCAGACACCATTGTCATGCTAATGAGCTCCAGCACGTTGTTGAACTTGATGTTGACTTTCTTTGGGGCTACATTTTTCTCGGTCACTTGTTTGTGGGAAAATCTTAACCGGAGCTACAGTGTGAAATTAATTAATCAGGCCTTTGCAGCGGACAACAATAGAGCCCAGAGAATCTTGGCAACACAAAAAATACATGTATTATTTTAGATAAACTTTATTTTTCCAAGCCTCAAGAGAACCGAGAAAAATACTATCTGTAGATATTCTCGGTTTATATTTTTTTTAGGACATTGTGACCAGTTGAATACAGTTCAGCTTACATTTTTTGTTATGTGATAGTAGGCCTATATTATTTCTCTTAGTCTAGCTGCCTGGACGTTTTTTTTCACCTTAACTTTATTGGTGGATCTGAAAGCTTGGTTGTGTTCTAAATGGGCAAAAGTTTGAGTGGTAGCAGGTGTGCGTGTGTGTACTCTCTCCTCTCCCCTCTCTCTACATGTTACTGTAATATTCATATTCAAAACCCGAGAATATTTATAAGTAGACTAAGTATGTACAATGCTGCCAGTTTTCCATCACAAAATAGTTGTGCTCTTGTCATTTAAAATCAGCTGCTGAAATAGGCCTGCCTGAATGTCATCTTCGGTGCATTTTGGACTGTGCACCATCTGAATAGATTTTGTTCTGATATTAACAATGTTTTCTTGCATAAGTACACCTGTTTATGTGTAACATCAACTTTATATATATATATATAGTTGACATTGTATTTTATGCATATATTCAACAGGCAACAGGTGCTGAAATCTGAGAAAGACTCATACAAGCAAGGTAAATCATTTCTATGCAATTTTTTTTGCGGTAAATGTGTCAGTTTTAAACTAGTAGCCTAACATTGCTTTAGCTGTGATCTTTAGGGTTCATTCATTTCAGAAGAATAGAAGAAACATAAGTAATGTTGGATTTTCTGCACCTATGGTAAATAGTAATATTGGCATTAGCCATAGCTATACCACTTATGTTATTTTATCGATGTGGGGTGAAGGTTAAAGGGTGTGAATAATGTTAAATATATTTTTATTTTATTCTCAATATAGGCGTACCGTATGGCATAAAGTCAGTTGTAGGCTATGCTTTTTGGTAGCCTATTCAGTTAGAAGCCTACTGTTCATGTTAGGCTACAAATCATTGTGAAGCTATGCAAGTACTGGCATATACGACTTTGCAAAGTCCCAATCTATCTCTAGACCTATGTTATCATTGTATAAATGACAACGATGTATGGGGTGGATTTATACGATAGTGGACTATTAGTACACTCAAGTCAAAGCAGCTATCAGCAACAGCAGCCTACAAGTAACAGGCGGATTCGTTAGAGGGCCTATAGACGCGTTCAATCTAACGGCTGATTTTAGCTAGCCCATCTCAAAGCCATATTATTCTTTTATAACTCAATTTTAATTATTGTTAGGAGGAGCCGGTTATTCTATGATAGAAAGAAATCGGAAATGGGCTACTTTGCCATGACCAATGAGCAATATGAATAGTACACAATATTATAACTATTTACATTGTCAAGTTATAGATATTATCATAACATTATTGACTTAACAATATGGTGTAGAATACTATTAATCATTGTGAAATGTATGAAACCTTTATCAACTTAGCCTAGGCTACTTCTATTATTTAGGCCTACTATGTGGAGATGACATATACATTAGTAAAATAATAGGTCAAATGTAAGGCACTGCAGAAAATATTTTCCTCTATAAATGTATAGGCTACCAGAACCCTGCGTCCAGCCATATAGTATAGGCTATGCCATGTGGACAGTGCACCTATCATGCATCCTATAAAACAGGACATGACGCAGGAAGGGGGCGTGCCTGGTCCTTTGATGGTCCATAATGAATTCACCTCAAGCTGAATTATGAGGTGGTTTTGCACCAAGGAAAGAGGAGGGCCTGGGAGTATTCAAAAACAGTACTTAAAAAAAATACTGTTTATTGTACCCGGATATAGGCCTACAGACCGTCACCTGTACAAAATAAGGAAGGTAAGACAAAAACAAAGATGAAATATGAAACTATTGTCATAATGCCAATTTATGCTATATCTGACATTTCCAGGTGCAGATGTTGCTTTATACTGGTTTAGAATGCCTAAATCAGGCCCCATGCATAAATGACCGTCTCAAAACATTTCAAGAAAACAAATTTGACAATTTCTCAGCTATGGTCTACCTGAGGCGGCAGGTAGACCGTTGGGCCAGTTTCTGGTTTGAATCCCCGAGCCGACTGGGTGAAAAATCTTCAGATGTGCCCTTGACCAAGGCACTTAACCCTATTTGCTCTTCGTCTGCTAAATGATGTAAATGTACTCTCCAATTGGCCATAAGTTCACCTATAATGTCAGGCATTGAGGTTTACATGTTAATCAAATTAAATGATTGTTGTTGTAGAAAAGTTATTTATAGGCCTGTCATCACTGCTGAACATGCTCCGATCTACTTGCTTATGTCTTCAACCAAATCAAAGCCTTGTTTCTTTGGTTTATATTGTAAATATATTGATTGCAGTCCCAGAACAGCAACACATCTACCCCTACACAAATCCAATGTAACCAGACTATGCTAAATAATCATAGGCCGAGAGCGCGAGCTCTCATTGGCTAGCTCAGCACCTGTCAATCCTTTTAATCTGTGCGGTGGTAGATGAACAGAATAAATAGATGGCGTGAATATTCGCTTTGTAGGAGGAGACACGGTAAAGTCTATGGCGGGCTGTGCCCAACTCCTGTTAACGGGGAATAGGTCTTCTGATACATTAGTGATAAGGGTTTATAGGCTACTGTAGCCCATAGTGACCATGTACAAAATATTTTTTTTAATTTTTTTGACAGAAATCTCAGTACCAATTTCTACTGTAAATTTGGAACCGTGTGTGTGGTGTTTTTTTATGGGTAATAATGCAGTAACTCCAGTTTATTTCACACCATGTGTTACACGTAAAGGTCTTTTATATATTTATTGAAGTTTTTGTGAATATTTAAATCATTAAATGTTTTCATGAAGTTCTCCATAGTAGCCTAGATTGCAAACTGTTTCCAATGGCTATCAAAAACCATTAGGACCCATTATGACGACTGGAGAAATATGCTATATTTTGACCTATGAGAAAATATTTAGGCTAATAACACATCCTTGTGAAAAATCCAAGAATTGTACCCTAAATCATGTTAAAGGCCATTACTTTAAATGCCTATATGATACGTTTACTCTAATGATCTTTTAACCTTCCAATTAAGAAACGAAGATAAATTAATAAGTATGGATTGATGACAGTGGTTATATCCCTTGAAAGAAAACATTGTTATAACTTTGTCATAGACTGGTTTGGTCTGTTTCTGTAAAAATCAACTAGCCTAATACGTTTATATTATAATAATCATAATATTGGAAAACCAAGTAATTTCTTCCATTGTTGGTGCTCCTATAATGTTGAAATGATATCTTTCTGAAAACTGTTCCTTTGACATTAGTACAAAGTAGCTTCAAGGCCTATATATTCGTAACAGCATATGAATCATTCTCACCCTTGTATAAAATATAATTAAAGTTTGGGTGTTATTGATGGAGTAGCCAAGAAGGCTACATTATATATCATTTACGTTTTCGAATGCGTGAAAAACGAATCGAATTTTGGTTTGCGTAAGAGTAATTCATCAAGCTTTGTAACGAACTGTACGTGATGAAATTTCACACAACATTCACATTGTTATACTGTACTGTAGTTTTAGGCTATACATAACTAGGCAAGGTCTGTGTTTTCCTTATGGTCATGCATGAGACGGTTTAGAGGTTTGAAATTCAAGTTAATGTATAGGCTTAATATCAATAGTGGGAATTTGGCCTATAGGCTAAGGGGTCGCCTCAAAAAATGAAAACCGATAGATACTTTTTAAATACGCGCTATTATTCACCTGAATGAAACATGATTGTAGGCCTACAGTAGAGTCAGACATGTCCCATGTATGAGAGACTCGTTATAATGCTTTGTAATTTTGATTCAGTGAAATGGTTCATTCCATTTGTCTGGCCTTGGTTTTACATTTCGCATATGGGAGATTCCATTTTCTCATGAAGAATAGGGGATGTCTCAGCAGAATCAAACATCGTCCATTGGTTGCCTGTAGCCTATTGTTTTAGTATTGCACTTTCACGTCATTGATACACCAATATTTATTTTATAACTTTAAGGTGTGTGTGTGTGTGTGTGTGTGTGTGTGTGTGTGTGTGTGTGTGTGTGTGTGTGTGTGTGTGTGTGTGTGTGTGTGTGTGTGTGTGTGTGTGTGTGTGTGTGTGTGTGTGTGGAGACTGTCATTTGTGTGTTGTAGTTATAAACATGTAGTTATGTATACGCTCAGTTAGGCCTACTATGACATTATCCCTCACAAACGAAATTCCACACTTCTCAAAATGGATCCAGGTCTAATTGGTTTAGTTTATTCTTAACCATGTCCTTAAAGGAATTCAGATAAAAGCCCTATTTCATATAACTAGACTACCATTTTGACGGCAATGATAGGAATGATAGTATGAATACAGCAATTTCTTTTTACCGATTTAAGAGCAAATTGTGTTTGAGGATTTATATAAAGCGCAGTAACTGGACTAGTGATTAGGTTATTATTCAAAAAGAGAATTTATGTTAATTTGGCTCCAAATACTCCAAAGTTGGTAAAATTATGTTTCACATTATGAAAAAGTATGATGAATGATTAAGAAACGATTAATCTTTCCAATCTTTATTACACTTATTAATCCGTTGTTTTATCTGGCCTATGTCTTCAACTCTGTAACATGATGCAGTACAATGCAAATGACGTGCTTTCTGGTGAGCATAGCCTAATTCGAGCGACATATATATATATATATATATGCTACTGATTTCGTCTTCATATTCAACAAGAATGGGTGTGGCAAAGAAGTATGGTGACCTCCATAGTGGAAAGTGTCATATAGGCCTATAATGTTATTGAATGGCAACTCGTTGTCAATGGCTTTTCATGATCATCTGAGTTTGGAGTGACTGGCCTATTCCTACCTCGAATAATCAGATGAAAGTAAGATTGCGTGTTGACCTTGATCAGATGGGCCTACGTATTCTCTCCCTGCATTGTACAATAATGGCATTGGCGTTTTATATGACAAAATTAGCTACATACTGGCCTAGTTTTTAAGATTAATATTTTTGTTGTTGTTGAGGGGAATTAATTTTTGTGCATTATGATAACCAATGTTCTTTTGATAGGGGAATGGATTTTAAGCCGGCTTTATTCAGTGAGCTGCAATACATCAAAAGAGAGAATAGTTCTTTTTTCACTGATGTCTATGCATTGTGAACCAGGGAGGGAAGCTCTGGTTTTATGCTATTTTGGAATCTGAGGCTATTGCAGAGCGCTTGGTCACGGCCGTGTCCACCACAGTGTCCCAGGGTTGCTCAACCATGTGTGTCAATAAGCATACCTAATGCTGGTGACATCACATTTCTATTGGCCGTGTGACCCCCGTGGCCTGTGAGAGTTTCTCCCAGCCCCAGCCAAGCTCCCGGTGTCTCTGACCATGACAGTTGCGTCTCTTTCTCCTCTCCTCGTTTTGTGCTTTCTCTTGGACTGTGGTGAATTTCTCGATAACGTGTTATGACCGGTGTACTTCCATAGTGCTCCCGGAGACGGTGTGCGTTAAAGCTTTGTTTGATGAATGTACCGGCAATGAATGGAACATCTTTTGAGCTTTTGTGGATCCGTGGCTCTCACTCTACTGGCAGAATGGCTTCGTATCAGGAGTTGAATGGGAATTCAGAACTTGCTTGTTTAGTGAACCATCAAGGAATGTTTATGAAGGCCTATAGCCTTTAGCGTGCCATTTGATTACTAAAGATGAATCCCTAGAACAGAAGGGCTGTATCATTATTTGAATGTGAGTATTATTACATTATTTTTTAATAATGTATATGCCTTGTTTATTAGTCTATATTGTTGTGGTGTCAGAAGTGGCCTTGTGTTCTTAAACGAATCATCAGCAAGACAGTGTTAGAAATGAAGAACAGTGTGTACAGTATAAAGACTAATGGATGCTATGTGTAGAAATCAATAGACGTTTGCTCTTTCATCATATAGAACAAGGTATTTATATTAGTTGGTGGATATTTTCAGATATTATCAAGACGTTTCCATTTATTTATTTGAATTTGATTGAATCCAGGGACAATGCCTGAATATAGCCTATTATTCATGTCCTCTTTTCCATTTAATTCCATATCCATTCAAGATCAAATTGTCAACAGCATGTGTTTTTAATGCAGTTCATTTCAAGGTGAACTGAAGCTACTCTCTGTCAAGTATGTTGTTGACATTTACTTGTAGTCGTTACAGCAAGCTGCAGCTCGTGCTTTTATAGTTTGTCATGTTAGACCCTTTTCTTTATTAATTTACTCAACATTGAAGCTAGTCTATTGTATGAACTGGTCGATTGGAGCTGGCATTTAAAACAGGACTGTGGTTGTTTGAGGTGCATCGTGATATTTAAGGGATAACGTAGAAACCTTTCTGCCCTTACCTATCCATTACGTTTCTGTTGCAGACTTTGTACTGTTGATATGGTCGGTGTTGATATGGCTTGGCATTGGTGAGTTCAAAGTGAAGCCTTTGCTGTGTGAAGGACTTGTAGGCGGGGCTATACTGTACTAAGCCTAGATGGCTAAGAACAACTAATTGAACTTGGGATGGTAGTTTTGGGAGCATGTGCATGTAGGGAAGCATTGCCTTTTCTCTGATGACTGCTAGTTTACGCATGATGAGATTGTGTATACTATCCACCACGCTCATTTCAGCCTATTCAAAGCAATTTAATATTACAGTCATGCATAATAAATTCGGGTATACATAAGCAAGCTCTTGAAACCGGGCCGTATAGCATAACCTTTTACACACGCACGCGCGCATGCAAGTGTGTGTGTGTGTGTGTGTGCGACAGAGCGTGTTTGATAGCGAGAGCTCGCGCCTGCATACAAGCGAATGTAATGGCTCCATGTGACCACAACAGAGGCACTGAAGCAGCATCGGGCACGCGGCGGTCCCTTTAAGAGACGTGGGTTAGTTTCTCTCTTTGGTTATCTAGCTGTATGAGTTTATGTGATATCATAAAGCTAGAGAACCGAATGTATAAACTAATTCTGCAGACTTCAGGAACCACCAATGGAGCGAAGCGAATCTGGACCGGGGGATGTCGGAGGAAGGCACCGAGCCCTGGAACTAAAAGCAGGCTGTGCCCGCTGAAAGCACCGGAAAACGCCGCTGGTCCAGGGGGGGTAAAGATGTAATAAATGTTGCCTCAAATCGGATTAATAGCCTGGAATGGCATTCCCAGGAAATGTATGGGGAGACAGTGGACAGAATCGCATAATCGTTTCTATCGGAGATTGACTCCATTCAAACACAGTGATGAGGGGTGGTCGCGACAGTGGCACCCGGAATCTATATATGCGGATATTGTTGCCTAATGATGATTAATTGAAGTGATTTTGAATGATGTGTATTTCATTAATTATGTAATTGGGGTTCGGTGTATGACCCGGGGGCGAGAAGAAACGGTAAAAGAGAACAGTTTCAACCGATTGGTCCTGTCTAGTGAGTCACGTGCCCTGCTGAGCAGTAGACTATAACAATCGGAATATAACAATCGGACCTAATGCACATATGGATGGCCTGTAGCTGCAGTATGTTGGCAAGCAGCTGTGCCTCAGATCAGAGAGCGATCTGACTGCATGCCTTTTTTATTTTCTCTCTTAAAGTTGATGATAAGGGGCCACAGGGGAATGCCTAGACATATTAAAGAGTTGCTTTTAATTTCAACCCACAGGAATGAGGTCATTGAGGCAGTGTTGCTGCTGCATTGCTGTTGGATTAGGCTGGTTTGCATCTAGCCAAGCATTGTCATCACCAGCATTATTCTGTACAGTCTAATAACTGGTAGGCCTATGTTCATTTGGGCTAAAGGAACCGTGTGAAGATGTTTGTACCATCATAACCTTGGTCTTGTGTATGATGCTCTCATTAGAAAAGGCTAGACCGTCAGAGGAGAAAACAAAATGTCAGTTTTCTGTGTGCCCTGCTTCCAGAGATAACATATAGCCCTCCATGTAGTCTACATATGGGTACAGACAAGGAAACATGCATTCTTCTACACACAATACACATTATGATGATGCTGACCCATAAGTAGGTCTACACAAACCAAGATGCATGGCCAATACGAATGTTCCAGGAGGTGTGGCGAGAAAGAGCGGCACATAAACATGTTTCAATATGGCCATATAAAGGTAAAGCATCCTTATTCATTGGGTAACTCACTGTACTTTGAGTTGTGTGTTTCACTTTGGCAATATACCTTTTACAGGCTGGTTACTGTCACTGACAGCTGTTGATCTGATTAAGGATGGCCATAACAGTGAGGCTTGCATGGCAGTAAATACACAGAGGAATGTGTATAATTGACAGGTAGGCTGTGGGTGCTCTCCGGACTCCCAACGTTGACCGCTGAGTGAATCCGAGGTGATTGTGAGTGCCAGATAATGCCGCCAGGGCCGGGGTTGTCTGGGTGGTGAGAGATGACCCGATTGCAGGGCGTATTTATGTCTGTGCCTGTTTTGGATGGACAAGTGTCCGTCATCGATCTCACTGATGCTCTATCCAGTCCAGTCCCATGCACTCTCTGGTCGTGAGATGTGATTTACAGTGGCCTGTTGAATTTTAAACAAGCTAGCTACCTTGGCTGCCGTTCATTCACTCCTAGTCGCCATGTACAGGGGTGGAGAGGAGAGGAGGGGAGACTGCATCACAGTAGAGGGATATAGCTAGGCCTACCTGCCTGACCCATCCTGCTGCAGTAAACCCAGGGCTTGGCCCAGTGCTTATAGCTGGGGAGTAACCTAGGATACTCCAGGCTATTTTCCAGGCCTTTGTTTATTAGGCTGTGGGGTGTTAATTGAGGATGTAGGCCCAGATTTGAACTATATTTTCTACATGGAACGCTTCAAGTTTATCTCTGACATGTGGCTGTGTGATACAGGTTACTCTTGTGTTCACTATGTTTAGCTCTAGGATACTGCTTTATGGATTTTGCTGCTATGGTATGTTCATTGTGCACAGTTCCAGGTATGAACAAAGTCACCCAAAATATAGGCTATGTAAGCTCTGGTCTATTGTTTTAAATTGCAGGCTGATGCAACATCATGCCAATTTGGAGGGTTTAAACTCAGTTATTCTTTGTCTGTAATATTACACATTTGAAAATAGGGCACTATTTACACATTACCAATGGTACTAAGATAAACCATCTATTCCAGTGTGTATACGTTTATGATAAATCATTCAGCGGCATACCTCTCTGAATGCAACTCAACTCATGTACGTCGAATCACCTCTACATTTAATACCATATTTACATATTATCAGTTTAATACTGCTTCCTTCCTGGTTCCAGCCCAGACACCTTAGTAGTCTGTGATTTAAGGCCTAAACAACCCACACCGCATCACCCACAGACAAATCATAGTGAAATTCATGTAGTGCTGAGGCCTAATAAATGAGGGATCTAGGCAGGGCTCCTTTGAGATTGAAATGCAGTGTGTGGTGTGCCTGAGAGCATGGCTAGAAGTTTTCCCACATGAATATGTGTCTGTATGGTCTTGTATGTCTGAGTGGCTGCCACCAGGGCCCCCAGCAGATGGAGGCTTGTTTCTGTCTCGGCACCTGGCATAAGCAGCCTAGATGAAATCTAGATGAAAATACATTTGTACTCCCCCAAATCCATGCTGCATTTGATTACACTGGAGAAACAAAAAGATATGAGAGTAGATGAGAGGGTTCCAGACACATAGCTGGAGAACAATCAGAAAGGAGGGGGAAGATGGTTGTGTATAGGTCCGTTCTTTCAAGATGGCAACATGGCTTTACATCCTAATGTAAACCTAAAACAATTGTCCCACACTGTAACTATGATATCTACTTTGTTCAAACACGGCAAACAATAAGAAAAAAAGCTGGCGGAGCATACAATGTATGGAGCATACATTCAGACAGTCATCATATCTGCAAAAGGTAAACACACAGCATGAGGTGTATATCTAACCTCTGTTGTAGAAGGGCAATTTGGCTATTAGCCTGGGTTTGGTATGCAGCCTTACAGGACACGGAAAACACAATGCATTTGTTGTGTCCATGTCCAGTATCCTGCTGTGTGTTTACCTTTTGCAGATATGATGACTGTCTGAATGTATGCTCCATACATTATATGCTCCGCCAGTTTTTTTTTCTTATTGTTTAGCATGTTTGAACAAGGTAGATATCATATTTACAGTGTGGGACAATTGTTTTAGGTTTACATTAGGATGTAAAGCCATGTTGCCATCTTGAAAAAACGGACCTATACAGTAGATACTATCAGTAGGCCTATAGTGTCATCATTCACGATACTATACTGGACTCTTTAGCTGGTGATGCTGGGGTGGTGGGTGGATGGTGGATGGTGGATGTTCAAGGGTTTGTGTCGATGTACCCATAGTGCTTCATTGTTTGCATAACAATGTCCGGATCATAGTTCTGTGTAGCAAATAAATCCTATATTGTTCTGGTTTATTCTCTCCCCATGGTATACACAAATGATCCAATGTCCATATTCAATATATGAATGGTTGAATTGTTTTTAAACGCTACCTATTGTTTGTAATTAACTCCCCGATGAGCTGTCAGAGGATGAATATAAGCAACAACTCGGTAAAATTGGCTAATAACTGAATTCCCTGAAATGAGTCCATTATATTTTGTTTATCCTTATTCTGGCACCCTCAAACCCTTGTACTGTAAGGCTACTCATATGAAGTTATTTTTTATTTTATTATTAATTATTATTATTATACCCCTTTTTAATTGTCTGCACTGTTGATTGACATCAGCCTCAGGTTCAAATTGGTGCCATCATGAATTTACAATGTCGATGTTTATTTTCATTTTCACCTCAAGAAGCAAGCAAATTACCTATTACTTTTCTCTATGAACTTATGAATTCAGAGTTTGGTAGCTTAGCAACTGACCCATGCAACGAAATGGAAAAAACGAAAGGCTGATATGCGTGTTCTACTGGCATTGCTAAGGATGGTGCCACATTTTTTGAAAGCTGTGTGCATTGTTATCTTTCAGCGTTTTATGTTGGATTAACAAGAGGAACTAACAGTGTGTGTCTTTGTGCATAGCTTGTGTGCGGACCTTGTGTCCAATGGAAAGGTTAAAGATTACCATTATTTTAATATCTATGACAGGGCCTTCTTGAAAGATTACCATTATTTTAATATCTATGACAGGACCTTCTTGAAAGCCTAGTGCCTCAACTCAAATGCAAATTGTCACGAGGCCCATAAACCATGTTTCACACATTACACAGACCTACTACTACGTTTTCTTTTACTGTATAACATCGAAAAGGTTATTAGAATATGTTTACTGGTACGGAACAATTGATGTCACTTGGGCCAATTTCAGGCCTGTGTTAGCACGAAAACGTGTAGAACACCTTGACCTGCTGTAGCATACAACAATATAAGACTATAACATGTATCTTTATGATTATACAGGAACCTGTAAATGTAAGCAACCATTTTAGTATGCCCATCGAAATGTCATGTGTTGTGTGTTGCACGGTGTGGGCGAGCGTGCTCTGGACATAATTAAACGCGTGACTGGGATGGAGGGCGACGTAGCCTAAAATTTGAAACACGCGGGTCAGCTTGGATTCAATTTTAAACCAGCATAATCTCCTCGTTATGTTGCATCGTTCTCAGAGTTTAATTTATCATGGCTAGTTTGAAGGGAATACTTTTTCTATTGTCTATTGAGAAGAATCCTGGTATCCATTTTCTGATAAAGAACACACTGAATATGCCTGTAATACCGTTTACATGTAATATTGCTTGGTGTTCAAAAGTTGTGGATTACTTTTAATTTCCCAAAATATTTTGGTTGTTCTGAGAAAATAGTTTATAATTCTCTCAAGCAAATAGCCAATATTTCGGCATTATTCTCATTCAAATCTTTTTTTTTAGTTATACTTTACAACTCTATTTCCATTTCTGTCGAAGGCATTTCTTGTTTCCTCCGCTACAATATTGCGGTAGCCTACATTATAGTTCGATTGTAATGCTTTAATTTGAAACGTCGATGTGCATATAGGACGGTAGACATTTTCGCGACAGATAAGCCTAAATTATCATTGTTTCCATGAAATGTAGGACTACATCTAACGGATACTTTCGTTGTTACCTAATCATAGCACATGCATTTGGTTACTTGATGTAGCCTACGTTTTATTTTGTCTAATATTTCAGAGGCTGTACGTGTAAAGGGTCCAACAAGTGAATAGTTATGTGTTGGTCTGTAGTGGAAGACAATCTTATATTTTCACATACATCTCAGTAGGCGACTTGTTCTCTAAACGTTAAGTATGTTTTATTATTTTGTTCTGAGAATAATTTACACATTATAATAATTATTAAATTAACTAATAATATGTTACATTTGATAATAACTAGGCTGAATTATAACAAAGCAGTGGAGATAATTACTGTTCCTGTATGTACAATTGAGGCTTTACTGACATGGAAACATCTGTTATTAAACATGATTTATTCAAGAAGATGTCTTCTATAGCTACTCATGGTCCATGTTCAAGAGTTAGGTCATCTGATGACTGAAGGCTCAGTGTCATTAAGCAATTTATTGTTTTGTAGTGTGTGTGTGTGGCGTCAGAGGCGTTCTATTATATGTGTGTAATCCCAAAGGTCTCACTACAGTACTGATAAACAATATACCCCTTATTCAGACACCCCATGACCTGAAAATATGCCTGCTGTGGCATACAAAAAAAATATGGCAGAAATGTGACTACAATGCATCACCATCTCAACTGAATTTTCTGTGTTTGCAGGATGCAGGACCTCGGGCAGATATACCATCTTCTCAAGACAGAAAAACAAAAAAACACAGAGAAATAATTTGAGTGAGAGAGATCAGTAGCTGTATGGGCCTGGACAAGGAGAACAGGTGAGAGTCCTACTAGTAGCCACAATGCTATCTTAGCATTCATAATGATTATTTTTTTTGAGGGAGGGGGGTGAACAGTTTATATTCTGAAGATGCCCTGTACTTCTCGTTCATGTGGGAACATTTCACACTGTGTCAGAAAATGTGTCTTAGAAACAATAACAACAATTTTACTTGCTAGTCTTAACAAATACTCTATGGACACACAATAAAAATTGTATGTAGGATTTGTAAAATGCCCAAATTGTAATGCCAGCAGAGATGAAACACACTAGACCTTAGGCTACTTAGACCCAGTGAGGCAGAAGATGTTGAAGACTGTAGACCAACAGCTAACTCCTAACTTAAGTTCAACTGTTTAAGTTAGGCCAGAGTCTGAGGTCGATCTCGGCTCGGAAACTTCACAATAAAAGAGAAATCTTGATTTTTGTTTTCTGATTACATATTAATTTAGTCTTGGATAACTTTTGTTTTTTTCATCATCAATTTCCCATGATTTTAGTAATATTACCAATATTTACAGTGCCTTCAGAATGTATTCACACCCCTTGACTTTTTCCACATTTTGTTGTGTTACAAAGTGGGATTAAAATTGATTTAATTGTAATTTATTTGTCAACGAGCTACACAAAATACTGTGTAATGTCAAAGTGGAAGAAAAATTATAATATTTGTAAAACATTAATAAAATATAAAACACTAATAGATAAACACTAATAAAGCACTTGAGTAGATAAGGATTCAACTCCCTGAGTCAATACATGTTAGAATCACGTTTGGCAGCGTTTACAGCTGTGAGTCTTTCTTGGTAAGACTCTTAGAGCTTTCCACACCTGGATTGTGCAACGTTTGCCCATTGTTCTTTTCGAAATTCTTCAAGCTCTGTCAAATTGGTTGCTGATCATTGCTAGACAACCCTTTTCAGGTCTTGCCATAGATTTTCAAGCAGATTTAAGTCAAAACTGTACCTCGGCCACTCAGGAACATTCAGTCTTCTTGGTAAGCAACTCCAGTGTAGATTTGACCTTGTGTTTTAGTTTCTTGACCTGTTGAAAGGTGAAATCATCTCCTAGTATTACTTTAGTGCCTTGTTACAAACAGGATGCATGTTTTGGAATATGTTTTATTCTATACAGGCTTCCTTCTTTTCACTTTGTCAATTAGGTTAGTATTGTGGAATAACTACAATGTTGTTGATCCATCCTCAGTTTTCTCCTGTCACAGCCACTAAACTATAACTGTTTTAAAGTTATCATTGACCTCATGGTGAAATCAGTGAGTGGTTTCCTTCCTCTCCGGCAACTGAGTTAGGAATGACGCTTGTATCTCTGTAATGACTGGGTGTATTGATACACCATCCAAAGTGTCATTGATAACTTCACCATGCTCAAAGGGATAATGGATGTCTGTTTTTTTTTTTTTTTACCCATCTACCAATAGGTGCCCTTCTTTGGAAAACCTCCCTGGTCTTTGTGGTTGAATCTGTGTTTGAAATTCACTTTTTGACTGAGGGACCTTACAGATAATTGTATGTGTGGTGTACAGAGACTAAGTAGTCATTCAAAAATCATGTTAAACACTATTATTGCACAAACAGTTAGTCCATGCATCTCATTATCTGACTTGTTAAGCACTTTTTTTACTCCTGAACGTATTTAGGCTTGCCAAGGGGTTGAATACTTATTGACTCAAGACATTTCAGCTTTTCATTTTTTATTAATTTATAAACAATTCTAAAATATAATTCTACTTGGGGTATTGTGTGTAGGCCAGTGACAAAAAATGACAATCTCAATTTAATCATTTTTGAATTCAGGCTGTAACACGACAAAATGTGGAAAAAGTCAAGTGGTGTGAATACTTTCTGAAGGCCCTGTATGCCAGGCCCTCACCCATTTGGCCCTTGCAACTTTGTGAGTGTGTGTGTTTTTTTACAATCTCATTCCTCTACCCTCTCTCACTTTTACCCCTTCTTTAAAATGTCTCATCCAATTTGTTTGATTCTTGAGTTTTGGCAGATTAGGCGTAGGGTGGCCTGGTTGTGTAATCTATATTTTAATTCCTTTGTCCATGCTCCTTATCCTTTTAAGATACGTGGGGGACCTTGGCAGAGTGTGTGTGCAAGGTGTGCTCATGTGGAAAGGCTGCGAGTGTGGCTAAGTCCCTCACCCCTCTAATTCCCCCACTGCCCCCTCCTCCCTCATCCCCTCAGCCCAAGCAATGCCCCCTAAAACCCTCTCCCTAACCCACTTCTGCCCCCCCCAAAACACACACACCTCCTCTCCCTCTCTCTGTCCCTAACAGCACAATCTCAAGTCAGAGTTTAATGGCACTTATTTTATTCCTTCTTTCTCTCCTCTCTCTCTCTGTTTTTACTCTGGTGAGTTTTTTGCAAGACGAGGGGTTCAGTCACCTCCCTCCCCATGTGAACTTTAGCTGCAATTCTCCAGGCACACATGCATTGTGAAACACAGATTGAAAAAGAAATGAGTACTTTTTTCAGCACATCAAATTCTGTGGCTGCCTCTCTCTCCCCCACGCTGGGCTCAGCCTCTGTGAGTAGCGTTGGAGTCGCTCCAGGATGTGATCGAGTAGTGTGTATGTTTTTCCTCTGTGATTGTACAAGTCATGAGGTGTTTCATTGGTGAGAACGAAAGTTATGAATTCCCTCAGCAGACCTCTGAGAGGCTTTGGTGTGATGGTATTGAATATTCACTATCATATTAGACAACGCTTAATTATTTTACACTTTACCTAGCGACATGGCTGCTCAGCTGTCATATACATGTATAATGGCTAATATCTTGACTTGAAGTGATAGTCCGTGTGAGGCACATTTTGTTAGAGTAAAATATGTTGACCTTTGCCCTTGAAATCTACTACAAAGATTATATTTTATACTACGCTCCATGAACCAGTGGATGGATAGAAATAGAACCAGCTACTTATGTGAGTCACTCTATATACTTTTCCCCTGTTCACTTCCTAGTGTTGAGTGATAGCTCTGAGATTTGCCCCAGCATGCTAACAGCTAACAGGTCAGTAAATGGCAGGGAGCCACTGAGCACAGCTAACCCTCCTGGAGAGAACAGAGTAGACAGAGGCAGGAGAGATGGAGCTCGTCCACAGAGAAGGGAAGTTCTTCATCAGAGGAAAGAGAAATGCATTTTTCCTCCAGGCCCTAGCCACGTTCTATGACATGGGCCTGGGTTCTATATCAGCATTGCCCATAGGAAGACTTGCGTTTGAGAATCCGACACAGAAGATCAGAGGAAGGTTTTCAGAGCCTGTGGGCTATCATCCATACTATCCAACCACCTCTCAACCTCGCTCCGCTTCCGCAACTCAATGGAGCTGCCTGCCCGTGTCATAGCATATGGAGTCAATATCATATTTGCAAAATAGATAGATGGATGAAGACCTGCTTTGGTTTAGAAGATGCTCGGGGGCTAAAAGCTCGGGGGCTAAAAGCTCGGGGGCTAAAAGCTCGGGGGCTAAAAGCGTAGGCAAGACATCCGGACATTTGAAGTAGAGACACTGTGTATTGATATAGCTACAATTAGCTAGCTAGCTTACAGCCGTGCAAGAACATATGCACATCACTCTAATTGCCATATATAGCCTTTACGGCACGTTTCCATATGTGTCTTTGTTACAATTGTACGTAGTAAGAGGAGTAGGCCAAGGATTTGTGATTTTACACATAGCAGAGTTTCCACACCCAACCACTCTCTCTTATGTTTATGGATAAGCTCCAGGAGGGAAGCGGTAATCCTCTCATTTACAGTGCCTCAGATCCGGCGAACCATATCTCCTCTTTCAGCCCCCCTCTCCTCCTCTCCATCCCTCCATCCCCAACCCAATTCAGCCATGCTCTACAACGTCATGGCATGTTGAACAGAGGAGATGGAGTCCTTTCTGGTTCTGTGGAACAACCCCTTCTCACTCAGAGCACTTATTTTGTACTTCCTCAACACGGTTGGACCATCAGTAGGTAGAGAGACAGCCTGATATGCCCACCGCCACTCTCTAACTGCGACCTGAAATAGTACTCAAATGTTGTTAACCTGGAATGCCACAGTTACACTATTTAAGATAAAGTAGTTTGTCCTATTTTGTTACTGTTATTCATAAGTACATTTATGATGGTATCCAAAACAAATATTGCATGTGTTATGGGTAGAAAGAGATTGATCTGAGGTTTAGCAATAGCAGCTAATCTCAAATACCCATGGTTCTCAAAGTTAGCGTCCGCTTGAAAGCCCGCTGTTTGCAGAAGACGTTCCCAAGCTTTACATATTTGTATGCATAAACTGCTCTGCTGGGCTGTTCTTAAAAGTTGATTTAAATTACACCCTCCACATTATACGGCTTGATAGGAAATAAATCTCTTCAAATGAATTCAGTGAATGGAGGGAGGCGAGGGCGGGGTAGCGGGCGACTATATGGGGAGTAGTGGCGTATGTTAACATAAATTAAAGTCTATCTGCAGTAGGGCTGGCTGCTGCTGAGGGAGGGAGCGAGCGAGGGAGAATGGGAGAGAGAGAGAGTTCTGTTCTCTTCAAAGAAAATGATGGCTAATGACAGTAAGGAGAAGTATCAAAACTGAGTGGCTGGCGGTGGGTGTGGATGTGAAGAGCTGGGGAGGGTCAAGGAGCTCTAGCTTGCCCAGTGGCTGAGGGAGATGTAGAAGATTGTTTTTTCTCTCTCTCTCTTAGCTGGAAAACGGCATGCTCTACAAGCCGAGTAGGCCTCTGGCAGTATTTCTATACAAACCATGGGGCTGAATGGTGAGGTGTATTTATTAAGGGGGGTTTAGGGAGAGGGGGAGCCTGCTGCCTATTCTCTGAAAAGGCAGCAGGCTGCGGAGTGAATGGGAAAGGGGTGAGGAGGGGCAGGGGGTCCGGGCCTCCATTGGTTCAATGCAACGGCCAGAGCATCTGTGAAAAGAGGTCTCCCCTTTTTCCCACGCCCAGTGCAACGCAAAACATTGGCTCAGGCGGCCAGGGTCAAGTCACATTGCTAATATATACACTGGGCCTGTGTATTTATACAATGCATACACACAGCTCATTTAGTTTATGTGTGCACACAGAGCAGATACGCACTCGCACGCACACACACAGACACCAGCAGACAGAGGGGGTACAGAGTGCACCCTGACACTAATTTCTATCACATTGGAGCCATTGTCTAGTTCTAGACCAACAGTCTTAGATTCTCCAAATGAACAAGCTGTCTGAGTAGGCACACAGCATACAGCCCTGAAATAGGACACACGAAGACACCTGCTATCCTCATCGTCCGATGACCATCAGTTGGTCAATACATTAGAAGTGAGAGATGCAATTAATATAAAACAAAAAATGAAGCCACATGTGCTCAGTTTTTTCATAACGTTATTGAACGATAAGAATCATCTGTTGTTATTTTTCTGTTGATATTACATCAGTACTAAACCTAGCCAAAGCTAAGCAAATGTTTATACACCAAAAACGGGTTCTTTATCCTCTGTAGTCTTGACAGACTGGCATCCTCTCCTACACCCCTACAGTTGCCACCACTGAATCATTCTCTGATTGTTCATCTGTTTTGCTCTTATTTCTTTAGCTCTCACATTTATGTCTAACCTCCATATAAACTATAATCATATTCTGGGGGATGTAAATGCTTTGTCCTGCCCCCTCCAGATGCCCTGTATTGTGTTGTCCAGGGTGCTGAGGCGACCCCCTGCCTGCCTCTTGGTTGTGATGTCACCCTGTCTGTCAAGGCCTTGGCAGGAACTTGACTGTGGGAAGGAAAGGGGCTCAGATTGGGCTGGGGGGGTCGAGGGGTGCATGTGTCTAGCGGCTAGGCCTGGAGTGGAGTAGAGGCTCAGACACCCAGGCCAGTCCTGGTCTAAGGGGTGAAAGACTGCTGCAGCCCTTTAGACAATGGAAAGAGAGGGGGCAATGGGGAAACACACATAGCAACTCTCCTAGAAAGTGGAATTTAAATTAGACTGCTGATCTATGTCCCCAATAACCTAGGCTAGTTGTGTTACTCACGGACTCACTGATCGCCAAGCAAGGATATTGAATGGGGTGAACAACTGAAAAAATACCACCTATTTCCTGTGTTGTAATAAAGGCCTGTGTTGTGTTAAGAGCACATTTAGTGAAGTCAGTTTCTTGACTAGTCAAACAAATAGCTGTTATTTAATGGTTAGAAAATCAATAGTGCGCAGATCTGATTGTAAAACGGTCTGATTTGACCATTTTCAAGGTATAAACTGACCTATCATTTTCTAAAATCTCAGTCCTCCAACATTACACAACCAGAGGGACACAGACACCAGTCCTGATGACCCTCTCCCAGCTCTCTTTCCTCTCACTCAAATGGTGCTGGAGAGGAACAAGACATAGGAGGGACTCACTTAATTAGCTGGATGAGAAAATGCATTGTGGCAATTACCCAGCACAAAGAGGCAAGAACGTATAGCCTGTTCATTTGGCGCGAGGCGGCAGGACTCAGCCAGGAGTGCATTTTCCTGTTGCCTGGACTCCCCTGGCCTTTTATGTGCAGAGAGAAGCAGCAACAATGGAGCCAGAGATGTACTCCACAGTAGAACCACTTCCAGTCCTTTCAGAGAAGGGACACCACATTCTAGTATCTTATTGGTTGAAATGCATGTCGAACTGAAGCCTAAAAGCATGGGGCTGCGAATAAGGTTTGCTGTGGTAATTCTCGCATCTGATATCAGTGCTATTTCACTGCAGATTTTGACTTGCAGGAACAGGTACAGTAATACATGTTCTACGATTCTTCTCTTCCCCCCTTCACTCCATCACTTCATGTGGTGCTCCTGTACCTGCTATTTCTACTGCCTCTGAGTGGGTTGGTCATCTGATTGGTGGGTTGGCTGTCTGGCTGTGATTGCATGGTGCTTGTATGGAGGGTATCTACTCTCTACCGATAAGAGCATCCTCCTCTGTTTCTGGAGTGCCCAGGGGTGATTTCTTTCATGAAGTCAGATAACATCCCGGCGACCACCTCTTCCATTTTTTAGAAGAGTTCCTTAACTTTGATAAATGAAGTGAGGGGAGAGCAGGGAAAAGTTGTGGAGAGCGAGAGAGGAGCTCCCGGTCCGCTCGCTCTCAGGATCAATAACGGTCGGAGAGCTGCTGAGCACTCCTGTCTGGCAGCCCTACCACCGGGATGGGGGATGGGGGCTCCTCCACTGCGGCCGGCAGAGGAGAAGAGGGTAGGAGAGAGAGAAGGAACCAACACCCACCCACCCATCCTCTCCTGCCTGCCTGCCTGTGTGCCCGCTAGCAGCACACACACCTGAGGTCTCTTTCTGTGGAGCCACAAGGTTACAGCGTGTCGATACAAACGCGTGCACCCCTCTGACAAATGGGATTTGGCATGTTCAATCAACTTGGCTGCCAAATCCCTGTTAAGTGTTGCGGAGCCATATCTGTCTGTGCCCTTGTTGTGCTATGTTACCTGGATTCCTTAACTGTCCCCTAAATATCCTCTATAAAAGTCCCCCCTAATGGAATTATCTGGTGCATTTGTCATTGGATTTGAATGGGCGGGTGTGCGTTGGCATAATGAGAGGACTTTGATTTTGAAGTGCATGAAGAAAGGCCTCTGGCTCACACACTTTACCTCCAGTACCTTCAGGGTCATCCTCACCTAGCTCACTATTCCCCTCTTCTCTGTCTCCTCTCCTTTATTTGGCCTCTTGTTCTTTGAGCCACTGGTCTCTCTCGCCCTTCGCTCCTCCTTTCCCTCCTGCCGTCCCTCACACCTGATCCTTTCATCTACTCCTCCCTAATCTCCTTACTAAAACCCCTCCATCCACTCCTCCCCTCTCCCCCTCTCTGTTACCCTCTACCCCTTGTTAAGTATCACCCCATGCTGCTCATCCCTCTCTCTCCCTCTCTCTCCTCCATTCTTACCCTCCTCCTCTCTCTCTCTCTCTCTCTCTCTCTCTCTCTCTCTCTCGCTCTCTCTCTCTCTTTAATTGAGTCAGTGAGCAGTTGACTGCCCCCGTCATTGGTGGGGAGCGGGTTGGCCCAGCCCTCCCAGGAGGGGAGACATTGTCTGGGCTGTCCCGCCAGTGTAATCCCCTCCACCGGGACAAAGACCTGGTCCCCCTTCACCACTGAAGGGCATTGCCCCCCCCCAACAAGAGCCCAACCCTGGCCCTGCCTGGCCTGGCCCAACGACTCCTCATCAAACCCCCTGGCCCCCAGACCAGGCCTGGGTTTAGACTCTGGTCAAAAGTAGTGCTCTCCTGAGAGGCGTCTCTGTCTCATCAAAGGCCTGTTTACCTCCTCACTGAGATACCCATGGAGGTGGCATTGTACAGTGAGGTACACAGCAAGTAGGTGTGGCTGCATTTGGATGTGAGTTCCAGGCACTAGTGATGGTGGAATAAGGAGCTTTCCAGGGATTATCCTTCAGGCTCAGGCATATATTAATGTTTGAAATATCAACATAGAAAAATTATTATGACAAGAATTTACTAATCATGTGAGCTTGTGTCACAAGTAGTATTAGTAATAGCAGTTCTGTAGTAATAAGAGGAAGATACATGTATACATGTTTACCATCATTTTGATGTAGGGTGTGCATAGGTATGTAAATACACACATGTACATTTACACAGTTCATCTAAGCTCTTAAGCTCTCTCTCTCTCTCTCTCTCTCACACACACACATGCACACACACACACACACACACACGCACATGCACACACACACACTCAGAGAGAGGAGGCAAGGTTGCCATGGGAACCACTGGTCAGAGTTTACCAGAGGGGAAACAAACAAAGTACTGTTGATAAAGCTGGATATATATAGTGTGCAGATATCCAGTGTGTGTCCGCATGCGCGTTACGATCCATGTCCCTTTTTATAGTGACTTCACTTCTACCACGTATTCACACACTGCCGTCCTTCGTGATTCCGTCTCTTGGAATTCTGAGGTTTTGAATCAAAGGTTGATTTTTTATATTTCCGATTGACCTCATAGAAATACATTGTCGTTGTTTCCCTACCTGCTATTTGAATCCTCAGTGATTTGGTTACTCAAACACAATGGTATCTTCAAAAAACATGAGCATTGACAGAAAGATATGTCATGTGTATATGACATATCTCATCGTTCACTCCTGAGCCGCTTCCGCTTTCACTCTCATATTCTCAGTGTGTGTGTGTGTGTGTGTGTGTGTGTGTGTGCGTGTGTTATCATAGCGAGGCTAGCAAAGGCTGCTGTGTATCTGTTTCATGTTTCTTTAAAGGGGATCTCCTAGTCTGCCATCCCCACTGTGCTGCTATCACACTCTCACACACACACTCTCACACACACACACTCACACACACACTCTCACACACTCCTGTCACTATCACTCCTGTCACTGTCCCTCCTGTCACTATCACCTGTCACTATCACTCCTGTCACTGTCACTCCTGTCACTGTCCCTACTGTCACTATCACCTGTCACTATCACTCCTGTCACTATCACTCCTGTCACTGTCCCTCCTGTCACTATCACCTGTCACTATCACTCCTGTCACTATCACTCCTGTCACTGTCCCTCCTGTCACTATCACTCCTGTCACTGTCACTCCTGTCACTGTCCCTACTGTCACTATCACCTGTCACTATCACTCCTGTCACTATCACTCCTGTCACTGTCCCTCCTGTCACTATCACCTGTCACTATCACTCCTGTCACTGTCCCTCCTGTCACTATCACCTGTCACTATCACTCCTGTCACTGTCACTCCTGTCACTGTCCCTCCTGTCACTATCACCTGTCACTATCACTCCTGTCACTGTCACTCCTGTCACTATCACTCCTCTCCACTCCCTTGGTATTGTCTCAGTTCTGGGTTCGTATAGTAGCCGTGGACTGGGGAGGAATTATTGGGTATCTATCGAGCTGGAGGAAAGTATTTCTCGCGGTAGTTGGACGTTGGACCTCGTCTCCTCAGCCCAGTGTCAAACCGCGCGGCAACCGCTGCAGCTACATTTCACGTCTCTCTCTCTCTCTCTCTCTCTCTCTCTCTCTCTCTCTCTCTCTCTCTCTCTATCCCCTTCTTTCTTTCACTCCCTCTCTCTCATTCGGTCTCCCTCTACCAAGGCAAGGCGGTAACAAAATGTGTCTAAACACTATAGCGATATGCAAACCCCATGTCAAAGCCCCCTTTCTTATGAAAAAGCGTCATGCCTTCATCGCTATGTTCCTTCCGTTTCCTCAGCCCTTTCTTTCCACGGGTCTTTAGTTCTGCACTTGGCTGCTTCAATAATATTTATAGCATGATTTCTAAACACAAGTCCAATGCCATGGGGCGAAAGCTCCCCGTACCACCCCTTCCCCTGTACCCCTCCCCTCTGCCTCTGCCCTCTCCTTCAGAGCTGACAGATAGACAAACGCCCTGTTCTTTCTTTCTTTGCCTCTCAAGCCTCCCTCCATCCATCCTGCCGGCCCGGCACAATGCGTCCGCTTCATCCCGCGGCCGGGGGAATGCAGCCCTGAACTAACAATATCACCAAGGCTGTCTGAATGCCGGGGAGCCCCATTGTGTCCTGGCAGAGGGGAGTTAACACCCATGTCTGAGCCCAATGAATAGTATTATTGTGTCTGAGACATGCACCTCTCCCCCGGTCTCCCCCTATTCGTACCCCTAACACACCCCCGGTTCTTGTCCCAACAGCTCAGTCCCCTCTATGTCCCCCTTTCTCTCCCCTCAACGGCCAACTCTCCAAAAGTCTACTTCTTTATTTTCTCAATGTAGAATTAAGCCTGTGGACTTTTTTAAAGATTGTTTTGACACAGTGGAGGTGCGGTGAGGAGGAGAGAGGAGGCCTGTAGGTTGTGTGGTGGTAGTGGTGTGATGGAGGTATGGGGTGGAGGGGGTTCAGTTTGGCCATGGTCTTTCACAGTTGAAGGACACAATGGAGCCGAGAGTCCATAAAGAAATGTCCCCCACTGCCATTAACATAATAAGAGGGCGCTGAAACCATTTGAATAATTTTAGACAGTACAAGAAGCACAAGTATGTTTTAAGAAAGTTTAGAATGACACTGGCAAACACCCTCACATTCTTCCACATTCAATATGTGCCAAATAGCTAAGGCCGTGAAGCAGAGTTTGCCTGTCTCTATTGCACAGTTTTTGTTATTTGGGGGGGCAATAGCAAAATACCCCAAACTTGGTGGACCTTTGTGGTTGGGGATATACTGTAGGTTGTTATTGGTAAAGCCAAATGCTGTCACTGGCTGCCGTGTGGAGAGGAATCATCAGGCAAATGCTGTCACTGACTGCTGTGTGGAGGGGAATCATCAGGCAAATGCTGTCACTGGCTGCTGTGTGGAGGGGAATCATCAGCCAAATGCTGTCACTGGCTGCTGTGTGGAGAGGAATCATCAGGCAAATGCTGTCACTGGCTGCTGTGTGGAGGGGAATCATCAGCCAAATGCTGTCTCTGACTGCTGTGTGGAGAGGAATCATCAGGCAAATGCTGTCTCTGACTGCTGTGTGGAGAGGAATCATCAGCCAAATGCTGTCACTGGCTGCTGTGTGGAGGGGAATCATCAGCCAAATGCTGTCTCTGACTGCTGTGTGGAGAGGAATCATCAGCCAAATGCTGTCACTGGCTGCTGTGTGGAGAGGAATCATCAGGCAAATGCTGTCACTGACTGCTGTGTGGAGGGGAATCATCAGCCAAATGCTGTCACTGGCTGCTGTGTGGAGAGGAATCATCAGCCAAATGCTGTCACTGGCTGCTGTGTTGTCGGGAAATGGGAAATCGTCAGAGTAATAGCTCAGAGTACACTTGGCAGGCAGTTTCTTCCTGCCTGACACACTTAACTCAACATTCTCCCATTTCAGCTTTTCTTTACTCAGGGGGTGATGAAGTTCACATCACAAACTGAGAAGATGCCAACCCCCCACTCCCTGATCAAAGCACAGGATTGACATCTGTATACTGTGGGCAAAATGCTGCAAGTTAAGCTCAACTCTTTTTCTTTCTCCCTGTCTCTTATTGTTTGCAGGATGAGGAGGAGAAACAGAGAGAAGAGGAAGAGAAGGAGAGGATAGGAATGATGCCTGTTTGGAAGCAGTGAGTGATGAACCAGGGAGCAGGTAAACCCAGCTGGCGATGGCCATGGGCTCTCTGGCTCCTCTCTTCCCGTTGCCCTCTGCTCCACGCCGGGTTCTCAGGGAGCCGGCTGGGGCCAGCCAGGCAGCGGCAGAGTGGGCAGGCGAGCCGAGTCAAGGGGAGGCGAGGCAGGCTCTCATCCCCGCTAGCAAGATGCTCCTCAGCAAAGCGGAGCAGCAAATCAATATGGAGGAGAGAGGCTAGCAGGGTTCGCCCATCACTGCCCCCGGCCCTAGAGCCCAGGGACCCAGCACTGCCAGATCTCTCTCTCCTCCTCCTCTAGTAGCAGGACCAGAACCAGCCACTGTATGGAGCACATCAGTCAGATCCTAACCCTCAGCCACCCGCTCTCTCTCTCTCTCTGTGTGTGTGTGTGTAAGCATGTCTGTATGTGTGGTTCTGCCGTAGGGGCTTTCCTCGTCCAAGACCACTTGATAAAACTTTGCCAGCGAGAAAGAGAGAGAATAAAAAACGGACGTCAAAGGTCTTTTTCTTCTATTTTTTTCTCTGATTACTCATCTTACTCATTCCACCTGACTGTTTGAATGAGAGTTCTTATATTGAATTGAACAGGGCTCTCTCGACAGTCCCCCTCCAAGCATGTACTGTACAGTCACCATGCTCTCCACATCTGATGAACCAGGATAAAAGGACAATTTGAACTTTTTTCTCTCGTCTGCAGATTCAGAGAAAATCTTTTTCGCCTCCAGTTTTCTTCCTCACCACTCAGGTTACTATCAGAGGAGGTGGCAGAGGTTATTGATCTATATGGAGAAGGAAGAGGCGCTGGTTTTATTACAGTACTGTTCACTGTCTGATGGTTATATAGTAGTGCATGATAACCCATTCACTGTACAGATGAACTATATTCAGGAGTGAATGAGTCCTGAGAGAGATGAAAAGTGAGCATATAGTGCTTGAACAGTGGCCTGAACAGTGGCCTGAACAGCGGCCTGAACAGCGGCCTGAACAGTGGCCGTATCCACTATTTGATGTGACTTTTCTCCTCCATATTTGAACAATTCTCTCCACACAAGAAGCTTTGAAAAGACCCTCTACACAAGAAGCCCTATCTTTAGATACATAGAAATAGAAAACATTTGATTAAATAAGAATGACTGTAAGTGCTGTATGGACACACAAAAAGCTGAATTACATTTTTTCATTGGAGAAGAAAAGGATTGAAAACTGCTGGGCTGGAGAGGACAAAAGGGACAGAGCTAGTTTGGACCTGAAACAGGAACACCTTCACAGAGTGAGATCTACAGACAACACGATGTTGCAGACTTCACTTGGTAAGCAGGCCTCCAGTTCCACTGTTCTATTGTTTGAGCCTTTTACACAGATGTGACATGTCATGTGACAATTGATGGGTTTATATTAAAATGCTGTGTGAAATGTGTTAGGAATAAAACCGTCAAAGACAGGCTACAGTTAAGCAATAAGACATGAGAGGCCATGTGTTATGACGGTTTTATCATGGCTGTCACGTGGTCATAGCCATGAGGCGAAGCCGAGCTTTGATACAATGGGTTACCCACATTAAAAAACAATATTCTTTCCCAAACCACAAATGTTTCAACAAAACGTGATGCTACCTTTACTAACACTGGTTGTCAAGTGCAGTTTTGGGCAGGCATTCTCTGGTCGTTACTTCTATTCATATTTTTTTTAACCAGGCAAGTCAGTTAAGAATAAATTCTTATTTACAATGACAACCTACCCCGGACAATTGTGCGCCACCCTATGGGACTGCCAATCACAGCTGGTTGTGGTTCAGCCTGGAATCGAACCAGGGTGTCTGTAGTGACACCTCTATCAATCAGATGCAGTGCCGCTGCGCCACTCGGGATCCCTGTAAAGTACTGACTGCCCTGTAAAGCAAAACTACCCAAGCGCTGGTTGAACATTGTAGCATACAAAAACGGTTGCTATGGAGGGTCTGTCTTCCACCCTTGCTAGCTAGCCAACCACACAGCTAACACAATCACTTTAGACTGAAGCTGGAAAGACAGAAAACTAGCTGCATTTCATTTAGTTTTACCTGTTTTTCTATTGACATTTCTTTGTATATATCCATAAAATTATGCTGATTCATGATTTCGACTGGCTGAGAAAAGATATGGAATACGTTCATTACTATGGGACAGAGTAGAGATCTAATTTTAATATTGCAAAAATTTTGCAAATGCCTGAGATAATGTCTAGGTGCTTTTTACAGTGGAGATCAAGTTTATAAATTGCATGGCTGGGCAGATGAGACAGTGGATCTGTAAAAGTAGTAGTAGTAGTAGTATGTTGCTAGGTAACGACGTGAATGATGGCACCTTTTATGAATGTACTGGCTATGTGTATGTTGTCTAGTATATCATGGGCAGGATAGGCTCTAGCAATGGGAATTCCAAACCACCCGTTGTATAATCGCTATTGAGTAATATAAAGTATACACAGCAATGTAGCATAGACAATTCTCTTTTATTTTTGCTGCTTACCTTCATCAAACACAATGCCCTAGGGTGTGATTATGCTGTAATTGAATTGTGGAGTAGTTGCGTGGCTTGCAGATTAGTATTAAGAGTCCCGCGTCAATCTGCTGGCACAGAGAGACGGGCGCCACGCTGTGTCTCAGCCTGGCAACGTCGTGCCGCGCGCCTACAAAATGGCTGCCGTTGTCTGCCAGCTGTCTGCTCAGCCAAGATGGCGACTGCGGACTGCTTTTAACGCCCGCCATCTGCTTAACGGGTATGCAAATGGCCCTAATTGCATTTGCATACGCTTGAGTCTTAACCCCCTCTGACTTGTTCTCCTAAATAACTAACACAGGGTGTTCAGAGAAACAACGCAAGCCGCTGCGTTAATGAAGGCGCTCAGGAGAATTACAGAACAAATGTCGCTGGTTGGTTGAGCCTCCTCTCTTTGTTTTTCTTTCACCCCATCTTTCTTTATGCAAGGCCTTGATAACGTTACTGTTGCTGGTTTTGATTTGAGTGAAATATGGAGCGGCAGTCGGCGTCTGCTCTGTCTGCTTGGTCTGCCTGTCTGTCTGCCTGTCAGTCTGCCTGTCTGTCTGTCTGCTCATTGTGCCATATGTGACATCGGTGACTGGCTGCCGTTAGGTAGCCTCCTAACATACTGTTAAATCCCCACTGTAAAGGCAATAGAGAAGGGGAGTCCACGCCCGGCCGGCCCATCTCCACAACATAATGGCCTCATTAGCATGCACAGCACTCCCCGCTATAGGGCCTGGTGCGCTGCTGCACCGTGGGACCCAGCAGTGTACGCCCTTCACACAGCGCTCAGCATGCAACACTGTGTTCCCCTGCACAATGCTGCCGCTTCATACTCCTTTTATTATGCCTTGTCAAAGCACTGGGGATCAGGGGTATCAGGAGGGAAACAGCAGGCGGCACGCTAAACGTGGATGAGGCAATATATTTGTGCTTTTTGGTCTTAATGTGGTGTTAGTGGGGATGGATGTACTGTTGCCCTGGTGTTTACGCTGGACGGTTGCACTGTTACAATCTCAGCCTTTCACAGACATTTTCACCTGTCAATGCTAATTACTGCACTGAGCCCTCTGTGAATTATCTGTGTCCTGGAAATAGGCTATCATCTGCTCTAAAGCCCTTTGATGTGTTTCTCTGTGTGTGTGTGTGTGTGTGTGTGTGTGTGTGTGTGTGTGTGTGTGTGTGTGTGTGTGTGTGTGTGTGTGTGTGTGTGTGTGCTGAGCAGAGGGGGGAACATAGTACACACCAGCAGCCACACCACGCATGCACACAGACACAGACACAGACACACACACACACACACACACAGTGTAGTGTACACGCACACACAGCTAGCACACACAGGCTGGTCTCCATGGGGGAACCATGACACGGAACTGAAGCCAAAGTAATCAAATCATTTTTACTCTCGCTCCTCATAACTCACAGCAATTGAATCACTCCAGAAAACACTGGTTAGCATTCGGCCATTTCACGACCATTTCACGATCAGACCACAATGCAGTGTGTGAGAGTGAAATACGTTTGACAATCCAGAGTGAGGGCAGAGAGAATCCATTGTTGTACATAATCATATAGAATAACACAATATACTGTACACTACTACTATACTAAGGCAAGCAAGATGGATGATGCAATTCATTGTGTGAAATCTCTGAAATTTCATGTTCATTAATATATTGACCATGTCATTGTGGCGGAACCTTGAAAATGTATTGTGTTGTTTTCCTCTGACGTGTTTTGAGGGTTTGTCACCTAGTTGTAATATTACAGTTAATAAAGGACATAGTAGCCATCAAGGGAGAGGGATTTGAGCACTGGCAGTGTATTCAATATGGGCGACACCAGAGGGATAAGAAGCTAGCCTCGCTAGGCTATATGCACGTCTACTTATTCAAAGCAAGGTGTCTCGTCCCTCTATCTCCCTCTTTATCAGGTCGGTTTAATCTAGCTGCCTGTCTAATCAGCCCAGACTCTGTGAGGAGGAGAGCGCTTAGTGGTTAGCTTAGCTTTGCCCAGGCTAGCCTGTTAGCAAGTTCAAATGCTACCCCGACACCCAGGCTACTGTATCCTATCTCCTTTGTCGGTAAAATGGCAGCCAGGTTAATGGTGTTCTGTGCAGCTGAGACGGCAGGCTACGGGGTGGGGGTCTGACAGGAGGGGTAGGATTTGTTTAGGGTGGGTACTGGGTTGGGGGTGGGTGGTGTCAGGATGGGGGGACAGTAGGCCCTTAAAGAGGGGAGTAAGAGAGAGAATAGTGTGTCTGGGTCAGTGGGTGTGTGCTGGTGCCTCATTTGCATATTGAGAACAGCTGGGGAGCCCATATGTTTTCAGCAGCGCCAGACAAAAATTACATTCAGACATACACGCAAGCCCACCACACCCACCCACACACACACACACACACACACACACACACACACACACACACACACACACACACACACACACACACACACACACACACACACACACACACACACACACACACACACACACACACACACACACACACACACACACACACAAATCAACTGCCATTTGGGATTGAATCTGGACATTCACGCTCTTACTTGAAAACACAAAGACACCCGTACCCCCTACCTCTACCCCCCAGAAGAGAAAGCTTTTATGGTAATGATGCCCATAGCCATATGTGTAAGTACACCACTACAATTATGCATAATTCAGCACAACGACAGGAGGAAGGGAGGCTGGGTACAGTACATCTTGCTGGAGCTGGAGCTGGTGCAGGCAGAACAGAGGAGGAAGGGAGGCTGGGTACAGTACATCTTGCTGGAGCTGGAGCTGGTGCAGGCAGGAGGGAGGGGGAGAGGATGCGGTTTGTGTGGGTGGGTGGGGTGGGGTGGGGTGGGGGGGTTCAAGTTTTATTAGTCGTATGTACGGGATACACATGGTATACACCGTCCAAGGAAATGCTTACTTGCAGGTTCCTTCTCGACAATGCAGTGTGTGTGTGCAGACCGTTAGTTGGCAAAGTCGAAGGAGCACCCACCTCTATCATTACACATACAGACATATACCCCCTCCATCCCTTACCATCCTTACAGATAGGAGGACAGACCACACTCACACACACACACACACATACACTCTCTTTCACTTCTTATTTGGCTTTGTCCTCTTCCATGCCCAAGACTTGGTCATTCAAAACCCAAAAGGAGGTTGGCAGCTCAAGCTGTATATGTTTTATTAAATCAAGGTTGAATTGAGTGAGGTGGTATAATACTAGCTTTGTATCTTGGTGCTGCTAATTCCCAGAATAAGCATGCATTAAATACAGAATTGTCTACCCATTCATTTGTAAAAAACGTGTTTCTTTTTTAATAGCTAGAAATAGAGGTGATTGGGTGTATTAATTTCCATCAGCATATCAGGCAGAAGAAGTATGAAGACATTTTTCTGATTAAAGCATACTGTCACTTCAAACATAAAACATATACAATATCTATAGGACAAACCGTTCTAGCCACAGAACAAGAGTCATTTTATTTCTATGCTTCTAGTATGGCTGTTTATAGATTCCTAGTTTTAGTTATTGTGTAGGATATGAACTGTAGACCATTCCACTGGTAGGGCTAGTTTTAGTTATTGTGTAGGATATGAACTGTAGACCATTCCACTGGTAGGGCTAGTTTTAGTTATTGTGTAGGATATGAACTGTAGACCATTCCACTGGTAGGGCTAGTTTTAGTTATTGTGTAGGATATGAACTGTAGACCATTCCACTGGTAGGGCTAGTGGTGGCGGTGTTAGTGGGTACATTCTTCATTTGTGTCAATGCAGCCTCGTCTCATGAAGCTTCCCTCACTGTGAGTACCCGCTGCTTTTATTTGCTTAGATATTGATTGAATGTGGTCCACCCACAGAAGTAATAGTTGCTGAAAGCATTTATAGCCGTTGTTCAATTCTCCTAGACCTGCTTAGCATTTTTTTTTATTATTATATATGTATTTTTTTTTATTATATATATATATTTTTTTTTTACATTGCCCTACTTTCTAATTCAAATGAAAAATAATTCATTTGCATACATTCTGTGTTTAGTTATTTTCAAACATCAATGACGAAATGGGATAAATATGATGTTTTTTTTTTCATTCTTTCATCCCAGACATTTGGAAAGACACGTCCGTGCTGATTTGCGCTAGGTTTTTATTTATTTTATAAAAACATAAATAAAAGCATACATTCAATAGGTTGTTACTTGTAATTTATCAAGGTTATTTTCATTTATTTTATTATTATTATTATTATTATTATTATATTATTAAGAAGCTGCTATGAAATGTAGGATTTACTTGTGATTTATTTTTCCCTTTTGAGACATACTGAATACCTTAATTTTTATTACTATATAATTGACAATTCTAGTTCTAGTGTATGTTTATTCTAAGCCTTTTTCCACATGATAATAATCTGATATTTTGGAGTGTTTTGTGATCATGTACTTGAGGGAGCTATTGTATCATTGAGCTGGCACATTTATTAACCTCAAACAAAATGGCCTGCATTTGTAATTGTGGAGACCAGTCCTCAGCCATTAGTGAAGGACTAGGAGCACTTCCGTGAGAACAGTCTCTTAATCAGTATCATTGTAGACATCACTCCTCAGGCATCAGAGAAACTAGTGAACAACTTCCATGAGAATAGTTGCATTAGTAACACAGGACTGCTTCAACGCTCCAGTACGGCGAGCTGGCTGGCTTCTGATTACAGGCAGCAGAGGGAAAACAGGCAGGCATTTATCCAAGTCACTGATTATGTCATTTCAAAGGGCCCAAACACTCAGCCACACAGACAGCTCTGAGGGCAGAATTATGAAGCAGTAGGGAGTGGAATGGGGGGTTATGAAAGGGAAATTAAAATGGAGTGCTCTATGTGTGATTAAACTGGTGGCTTGACTGGCAGAGGCCAAGCTCAAGTACAGGCCTGCGATTTAGACCATAATGAAAATGTGAGGGGTTGAGGCGGCGTTCTGAAACCCGCAATACAACAAACACTGATCAGCACCAAACATACACACACCACAGCTTAACACACACCGATCAGCACCAAACATACACACACCACAGCTTAACACACACCGTTCAGCACCAAACATACACACACCACAGCTTAACACACACCGATCAGCACCAAACATACACACACCACAGCTTAGCACACACCGATCAGCACCAAACATACACACACCACAGCTTAACACACACCGATCAGCACCAAACATACACACATCACAGCTTAACACACACCGATCAGCACCAAACATACACACACCACAGCTTAACACACACCGATCAGCACCAAACATACACACACACACACACCGATCAGAACCAAACATACACACACACACACTGATCAGCACCAAACATACACACACCACAGCTTAACACACACCGATCAGCACCAAACATACACACACCACAGCTTAACACACACCGATCAGCACCAAACACACCTTACAGCCCAACACGTTCCTTAACCTTTTACTGCAGTGGGCTAAATCAGGGTCATACAGAGTGTTTCTTGGTAGTCTTAAACAAATCTACTTTGAAACAAAAGTATACACCTCACACACATGGTTACGGTCTTAAAAACTGTACCATGTATTCAATGTTGAGTTTTCATCCCAATATTACACTTTATATACATTACAGAAGACTGAAATATAACAAAACCGTTGGACATAGAAACAATGGATTTTCGGCAGGTTTTTTGAGACAATGTTTATTAATTATGAAATTATGAAAAATATTAATAAAATTCCACCCATGATGCCACTAGGTCATTTCACTGCAGGAAAGGGCTACCTCAAAACACTAGCCAGCATCCGTAGAACACACAAAGCTCAACTCAAAACACAGTATCCACAAACTTCCCTCTCTATACTCTTTCGAAGAAAGGGGGAAGTGGAGAAAGAGAATGAGCTGAAATAACTGGTACTTCTAAAAACATACCAATGGTGGTGTGATAGGAGGGGGAGGGGAAGAATAGTGTGAAAGAAAGAACCTGTTTGATGATTTCGCTGAAACATATAGAGCCCCTCCACCTCCAAACCCTCGGAGGCAGCAGAGATGGCGGTCACCAAGACACTCAGCATACTGACAGCCAGTCACAATGCGCCACATCAATATTATATTTGCCCATTTAGTCTCGGAGCAACCCCAAAAGGGGGATGGTAACCAAGCGTGGGAACGGGGTGAAAATGGGGATGATAATCCAGTCAGGCAAATGGCTAGACGGCCCAGCTGCACTAACTTCCATTCAGGAGCAGGTGAAGAAGGACCATAAGGGTCAAGGTCAGAGGAGGGATGTCGTCTGCTGTGCAGACTGGCCTGTTTGGGTGCTGCCTCAAATGTGTTTGCTTATTTTATAAGCTGCTACTTATTGCCTCCCGGGGACCCCTTCCCCAGACCTCCACCTCCCCCAGTCTGGTAGAGACAGAGACAGAGCATGTCCCATTTGGCTTGCCGTCTCGGTGTACGTGGCTGGTCCACAATAACACTGAGGTTGTCTACAGATTAGGAGTCTGCTGTTTTAGTCGGTATTACTGCATTAGCAGACACACACTGATGTCGGTTAACATATGATAATTGAATCTGAAAATAGGTGAAAATTATTTTTATTCCGTTGTATGGATCTATTTTGGGGACCTTTTTCTTTTTTTGTAATGATCCTTAATGATCACATACTTACTGTATTATGCCATGTTGGTAAGACAATCTGCATTTAATATCACTTTGAAATTTGCGAAATTACATTTGAAGCAGTATATCACTGGTTAAATAATAAATAGCCTTTATTAGAAATATTCAGATACCCTATCATTGCATAATGGTGCATAAGGTGTGCAGCACCATGCATACACACAGTACAGTTTCACTGCCCTGCAGCAGTATAAACAATTATATCCCTTTAAGAGGAGGGACTTTATCTCATGAGATGTTAGTCAGAGAAAGTGGTTGACTGGGAACTGAAGACACGAGCGCCTAGCCACCCTGTGGTAGATACCATTATTCACATAGGCTTCTGCTTTATTAGCCGGACTGAAAGAGAGCCACTTCTCACCCATCACTTCATCAATAGACCTGTCCTCCTGTCCTTTCCTCTGGAGGAACCGTACCCCCTCCTCTCCTCCCTTATCCTTTCCTCCTCTCCCCGGCCCTAATCGTCTCAACTCACGCTGAAATCAAGCTTAGTAACGGCACGTTTGTCAGCCCCTCTCTCTCGTCCCCCCCACCATGCAAAGCTCCCTTTCTCCCGTCATTCTCTCACCTTGGTCTGCCACCCACCCGCCCACTGCTTAAATCCCTATCAGCATGTCAACAAAATGTCTGCTCAGCTGGGGTTGACACACACACACACACAATCTCACACATTGAGCTTCGTCCCTGCTGAACCCTTTCTCTCCCCACTCTCTCGTTCCCCCTCTCTCTCTCAAGTCCTTCTTATCCAGCATGGCAAGTTGTGCTGTATCCCAAAACAGAAGATGCAGCCCGTTTGTTGTTTGCATGTTTTCTTGTATTTATTTTATTTTTATTTATTTCACCTTTATTTAACCAGGTAGGCTAGTTGAGAACAAGTTCTCATTTACAACTGTGACCTGGCCAAGATAAAGCAAAGCAGTTCGACACATACAACAACACAGTTACACATGGAATAAACAAACATACAGTCAATAATACAGTAGAAAGTCTATATACAGTGTGTGCAAATGAGGTAGGATAAGGGAGGTAAGGCAATAAATAGGCCATGGTGGCGAAGTAATTACAATATAGCAATTAAACACTGGAATGGTAGATGTGCAGAAGATGAATGTGCAGGTAGAGATACTGTGGTGCAAAGGAGCAAGATCAATAAATAAATATAGTATGGGGATGAGGTAGTTGGAGGGGCTATTTACAGATGAGTAAATGCAATTGTATGGTAAATGCTTAGCAGAACTATTAGAGAATAATATTGCTTTACATTAATGTTCTGAGGTGAGTTGCGTAAAGTTCAGTGTCCAATTTGCTGATTCTAATAGAGACATATTTTCCTTGCCAAGTATATTTAATCCATTCTACAAACATACTTACCCTTTTAATTGCTGGGGAAAATATGTATAACTTGGAATGAAGTAGATTTGAACATAAGATTATTACATCACAAGAAATGGTTGTTTGACGTCATGATACGTTGGTAATATGCTACTAGTATTTTTCGTTTACTCCAGTGGAGGCTGGTGGGAGGAGCTATTGGAGGACAGGCTCATTGTAATTCCAGCCATTACAATGAGCCTGTCCTCCTATAGCTCCACCCACCAGCCTCCACTGGTTTACTCCTATAGGCCCCTCTTGTACTGGCATTGGTTCAGATCACAAAGATGTATATTCAGTCATATCAGCTAACATGAAGTTGCTGCTGCTGCTTCTTGTTGTTATTCTTATATTCATTGAGGTAGCAGCCATTTTTGGCTTGCAAAGCTAGATGGCTGCCTAGATTTCTTTATCAACGATGCGAGAGATACAGCAGTTGTGTGGGTGTGTGTGTGTGTGTATATATAACAGTTAGGTGAGGGGTAGTGTGTGAGTTCTTCAGGGCTTATGCTGTATGCTGATGAAGGTCTGATTGTGTCTGTGGGTACATGTGTGTTCATATTGATGCGTTTTCCTTTTCCAATGTTGTCCCTCAGTATATCTTGCTGCAGAGTGCCCAGCTGGTGTCAGCCTCACAGGCAGTAAAAGTGTCTTTGTTCAGTCTGTGTCTCTGTGTTACTGTGTGTCTGAGCTGTGCTTGCCTGTGCCCCTGTCTCCCCCATCTGCCACTGATGTCATTAGCGAAGAGGGAACATGGGCACATTGGGATCCCGGCTTATTTGACAATCCCCAGCAACTGCCTCCTCTTCCTCACTGTAATATAAAGCCTGCATCCTCACCTCACCTCACTTTCTATTTCAATCACTGTGATTTTTTGCACGAGGACTTGGATGGTGCATTCTCAGCAGTGGCCAGCCTCTGCCAACTTAGCACAATCTCTATGTAAATGTATTCAGATTAATGTGTTGCCCAAAGACCATTAGCTCGGCTGGCTGCATGGACCAGGCTGAGGCTGGGAGGAAGGTGTTTCCACACTAGGCTAAAGCTGGCTGGGCTTGTGTTAGATTTCTGTTAATGCTAGCGGCTATGAGATGGACCCCTGCCAAAAAGGCATAGAAACCCCTGTTAAACACTATGTTTATAGTTGACTGTGATTTGCAAATGGGCCTTTGGCGTAGCACCCCTGTGTCACTCTGCTTTTCCATCAGGCACACAGCAGACAGCTACAGATAAAATAAGGGGGTCCTGACTCGGCGAGCGTAGCTAGACGGGGAGAGGGAGAGGAGGGAGGCGTGAGCATTTACATGTTTGTGGGGGCTCCTCTCTAGAGCGCAGTTTGGTATTCATATTGAGATATTCCTGAGTGCATCAACACATCTCACATACAGTACAAATACACTTCCCCTCTCTGCTATGCTTGCTGTTCTCCCCAGCATCTCTATCGTTGTGAACTTCACTGTGAGCCAGTTCATTGTTATTCATTTCACTGTTATCCTGACTGCCCTGTGAGACTGACTAAGACTCCGTTCAGCAGCCATATTGTACCGGGGACAGGTCTGTTGTTTCCACTGAAGGATGACACATACTGCAGGTTGATACTGATGTTCCTATTATGTCTGCTGTACTGTAGGAGTTCCACAGTCCTGAGAGGACATGAGCCAGTGCTGACTGTATCACAGACAGCCACTGTGACTGCTGCTTGGCAATGACTTGGGTTTGATAACACAGATACTGTAAACCTCATCCCCATGGCAATCAGAGGATCATCGTTGTATATTTTCTTTTACCTTCATTTTAACACAGAGTCCCATTGAGACCAAGGTCTCTTTCACAAGGGAGCCATGCATACACATAATTGACAAAATACAATATATTAAAAATTAAAATTACAAATATATTCAAGAAAAACAATCACATGACCTAAGAACCAGTACTATAAGATGTGGCTGCTGGGGGATTTGAAATGATTTGTATTATGTTCGATAGGTAGATGCAGGAGAAATGGACATCCTAAAGTTGTACTATGAGTCAGTCCACTGAGAGTAGTTTGTTTTTGATCGTGGTTAAGAGAATAATCTTAACATCTTTTTATACTTTCTTTCTAACTTTCTCGCTTACACGTGTTTTTTCTGCCAACTTTACTTTCTTTTTTCACGCTCCTCTTTTGCCTCTTTTCTCTGTCCCCCTCTCTCTCCTTCTGACACTTTCTCCCTCTCCCTCAGTTTTTTTTACTTTCTCCCTATGGCTGTGGGGACATGGGCTGAAGTTTGCTTTGCTGAGTCCATAAAGAGGCATTTTAAAAAGCTGTGTTAAGAGAGGAACAATGGTTAAATGAGCCCCCCTCGGTGAGGGGCTGGTTCCCATGGGGACTCAGCATGGTGCTCTATTGGCCCAGCTCTCCCTGGCCCCCATTCACCACTCAGTCACGGTCCCTTATGGCGGAGGGAAAATCACACGATTCATGCGAGGTGTGATCCAATGACATGTATTTTTAATGAGGGCTTACGTCTTTGTTGGGATGTACTGGACGGACACACTACTCCAGGTTTCACCAGGTTTCTGTCAGTCAGGCCAGCCCAAACTCTCTCTCTACCCGTCTCGCTTCACTCTGTTGTTCACTCTCTCTATATTTCCTCTCTCCTCTCAGGCCCTCTGTGGCCTCCCCGGACCAGAGACAAAGCTCCCACAGCCCAGGAGCAGCCTCAGAATAGCCTCAGTGAAAGGCTTTATGCTGCTCCTCTAAACCCACTGCTGGTAGTTGCCATGATGATGTCATCAGAGAACAGCCCTTTCTGCTGAGTTTTAACAATGAAAATATTGATACGCATAAAACAATTTTGTAAGATTTGATCTAAATGGAATTTTGATACTTGAGGGATTGAATACATTTACCGATCAACATTTTGAAATGAGACAACTTACACTACATGACTAAAATGTAGACACCTGCTCGTCAAACATCTCATTCCAAAATCATGGTCAGTAATATGGAGTTGGTCCCCCCTTTGCTACTATAACAGCGTTCCCTCTTCTGGAAAGGGTTTCCACTTGGTGTTGGAATGTTGCCGCGGAGACTTGCTTCCATTCAGCCACAAGAGCATTAGTGAGATTGGCACTGATGTTGGGAGATTAGGCCTGGCTCGCAGGCGGCGTTCCAATTCATCCCAAAAGGGTTTCGATAGGGTTGAGGTCAGGGCTCTGTGCAGGCCAGTCAAGTTCTTCCACACCGATCTCGACAAACATTTCTGTATGGACCTCGCTTTGTGAATGGGGGCATTGTCATGCTGAAACAGGAAAGGGCCTTACCCAAACTGTTGCCACAAAGTTGGAAGCATAGAATTGTCTAGAACGTCATTGTTTGCTGTAGCGTTAAGATTTCCCTTCACTGGAACTAACCCGAACCATGAAAAACAGCCCCAGGCCATTATTTATCCTCCACCAAACTTTGCAGTTGGCACTATGCATTCAGGCAGGTAGCGTTCTCCTGGCATCCGCCAAACCCAGATTAGTCCGTCGGACTGCCAGGTGTTGAAGCGTGATTCATCACTCCAGAGAACGCATTTCCACTGCTCCAGAGTCCAATGGCGGCGAACTTTACACCAGTCCAGCCGATGCTTGGCATTGTGCATGGTAATCTAAGGCTTGTGTGCGACTGCTCGGCCATGGAAACCCATTTCATGATGCTCCCGACGAACAGTTATTGTGCTGACGTTGCTTCCATAGGCAGTTTGGAACTTGGTAGTGAGTGTTGCAGCCGAGGACAGACAATTGTTACGCGTTACGCGCTTCAGCACTCGGTCGTAGCGTTCTGTGAGCTTGTGTGACCTACCACTTCGCGGCTGAGCCGTTGTTGCTCCTAGACGTTTCCACTTCACAATAACAGCACTTACAGTTGGCTCGGGACAGCAGGGCAGAAAGTTGACCAACTGACTTGTTGGAAAGGTGGCATCGTATGACGGTGCCACGTTGAAAATCTCTGAGCAATTCAGTACAGGCCATTCTACTGAAATTTTTGTCTATGGAGATTGCATGGCGTGTGCTCGATTTTATACACCTGTCAGCAATGGGTGTGGCTGAAATATCAAAATCCACTACTCTTGTATATATAGTGTATATAGTATTGGTGTACTGTAGAGTATATCAGAGTATTTTCCAGTCTCATTTTCAGTTTTGGGGGTTTTTGTTGTAGGACCGTACATTCTCTTTCAGAGGCACCCCACCATGTTTCACACTTATGTGGACATTTCACATGTCATATGCTGTGTGTACATCTGTAGCAATATGTCAGGTCTATCTGTGTGGTATGTCTATGGCTGAGAACAGTCATTAAACTGTCTTACCACATCAACACACTCAACCATCATCTAGCCCTCATCCACACTGCAACAACCAGGCTCACACCACAGGCCCAAGGCCACCAGCCCAGCTGCACTCACACACATCCAACATATGCCACTCTCTCCCTCTGCAGAGCCTTTTTCACTGAGCCGGCTGCCTTTTTCTCAATGCACCCTTCTTCTCATGCGAGCCTCGCAACTAGCTTGTATTCATGGCTGTGGTGGGGATGCAGAATTAGTATGCAACAGAGAAGACAGGCCTTCTGTTCTAATGGGGCAGAGCAGCAGTCTACCGGGGGGGTTGAACAATACCTTCCCCCCTCCAGCCCCTCAACCCCGGCCTGTCCCAAACCTTAATGGGACATCAGACAGACAGGCTGCACTGAGCATGGAGCCCAGCAAGCCCCCCCATCCAGCTCTTCAGCCCTGGCCTGTCCCAAACCTTAATGGGACATCAGACAGACAGGCTGCACTGAGCATGGAGCCGAGCAAGCACCCCCTTCTCCCATCACCCCAAAAATACACCCCCAACCCCCTCTAGCTCCATAGACGCACCCTCAGCCTCAGCCACCTCCTAGGGCTATTGAGGGGGGGGTCCTAGACACCCTCCACCCCTCAGCCAAACTATGCATAAATTAGGCTGGTGTCTCCGTGCAGTCAGCAGGTTGGGGTGCACCACACCGGCTGTCTCCCAAGCTGGTCCCTCCAACACCCCCACACTGCCACTCCTCCCTACCCTGCCCCCCTGTCTCTTCCTTCTCCCCTACCCCCACACCCCTGCCCCCTATCTCCCCTTCCTCCCCACCCCCAGTGTCTCCTCTATAGCCTCCCCTGTATAATACCCGGATAAATCAGCCAGGCCTTCTGCTCCACCAGACCAGACCAGCTAGGTTATTGTTGACGTCTGTCTGGGATCTAGGATCTCCTGGTTGGGCTTTAATCATCGGCAGAGCCTCTTTTCCTCTCCAGACCCCCACAGATGTTCTGCTAATAAAAGGAGGTTTTGTTGTATTAACACCATAGGACTATTTTGGGTTGAGCTCAGCTCAGATCCCTGTTAGTGCCTTGACCTTTTACTCCTTACGGGGGAACTTATTGGTTATTTGGTTATTTTATAAAGATGCTCCGACAGGGTCTGGTGAGTTTGTGATATGATGTACTGTATCTGTTTGGTCCTCTGCTCTCTTGTTGTCATTATACTGAAGCTAGATATCTGGCAGTATGTTTCAATGGTGTTACATCAGCGTTACATCAGATCATTTATACCAGGTTAAGAGCCCATAGAGAACCCCCCATGCAGTCTCATCATAGAGCAGAATGATAATTAGATGACTGTCCCAGACTCAGCATCCTCCCTCCCTCCCTCCTCTGCGTTATGCAGCGTAAGCTATCGTGACATCAGTTTATGACCATGCAGGGACCAATGTCTAAGACGAGTGTGTGTGTGTTTGGGAGCAGGGATTTGTGTCTGGATCTTATTCCCAGAGGTAATATTGGTCTGGGGGGGGTTGCGGTGGCCCTCCCCCTATTGGCTGCAGGCGCTGGGGGTCAGCCGGTGTGCCCAGACAGGCCCTACTCTGACCCCTGACTGTCTGCAAGCTCAGGGGTCACCCTCAACGCTGATACAGACGGTAAATAGACACATACACACACACACATCTCCCCCCAACCGGTAGTAAACAACAACAGCACAGCGTGGCTGGGGAGGGGAGGAGACAGAGATACACCACATAAGGCAGCGTCATCTAGGTCTAGGCTGACACTGCACGTGTGTACATGATCTAAGGGCAGATAGTGCTTCCTCATCTTTAACCTGTCAGACCTTGTAGATCCTTTCATTGTCCTAATCAGCCTCTTCTGTTGTCTTGTTTCTTCTCAGATGCTGAGGTTACAGTGGAGATGCAGTGGAAGCATCAAGCATCATGGCCCGTGCAGACCAAACCAGACACACAAAGATGTAAAGCCATCCACTGTTCTTGTAAAAAAGGTCAGAAAAAGACCCCACCACCATCAAGAGGATTCAGTTCTCCAATCTACTGATTATCACCAAATGTTTGTGTGGTCAGGTAAGTAGGAGTCTTAACAAGGGAAAGGTACATTTTTAAGTGGTGGTTGAAAAGTAATATATTTTTTTGAATAGTTTCATTAGGTCTTAATGAAAGATTTTGAAACCAATTTTAGGGGGATATTGGTTGAGACCCCAAGGGATCTTTTGCCCGTTTCTATTTCAGACCTTTTAAATGTAAAATCCTTGATTTGCTCAAGTCTTTGTATGCGTGTGCACTGCAGCTTCATTCTCTTACCTATCATTTTCATTGATCGTTATAAAAAATGTGTATGTAAAGAATTAAAGAATGCTGCATGTTTCAATGTCTTGTGGTAAAAAAATAAAATAAAGTGAATGTAATTGAAAAAAGAAAAGCTGCCTCAGTAGTTTTATTTTTGTTTTTCCATTTAAATTAATCAAATGACAGTATGAAAGTTTATCAATGACCATACATTGCATATTGTAGGTACAGACGTTCTAATATGAGCCAGTTTGCTACAGCAAGAAAATAATGCTGCAGCAACAGGAAATTATTATGTGGATTATAATTAATTACAACATTTTTGTAGGGATTGATACATGTAATGTTAGGTCAAATCAAAGTGGAAACTACAAAATTAGGAGCAGTGCAGGTAAATTGTCATCAACAAAAGAATGATCAAATTAAGATCCTACATCTATATACAATATGAATGTGGGTAATGTCACACAGGAGGTCCAACATTTGCAACAGCTATTCAGATCATCTCAGAGTTATCCTGAAGGACCAGAAAGGAGACAGTTAAACCAAGTGGCCTTGTCTTTGGTGCCAATTAGGTCCCTGTGAATGAGAGCAAAGGGGGTGTGGAGGGAAGCTGCTGGAGCTGAAGAAGGAGCTACACACAGGCCTTGTTTTTTGGTGATCACGCCTCCTATTGTTTTCCCACAACAGCCAGTTCATGCGATGCCCCAAAACCCCCAGTGCGCTTCAGTGCTCTGGCTGAAATGGGCTCTCTGTTCCCTGCACTGGGCTGCCCACCTAGCCCCTGCCTCGCCCTGACTGGTAATGACCTGAAATTAGGGCCAAGCCAGGAGGGGAGGCCCTGGGACCTGGCCTGAAAGAAAGGAGGAGATTATCCCATTCTGCCCGGCCAGTCAGCAGTGGTGGTATTGACCAGGGCCCACCCAGGGAGAGTCCAGTGAGCCGTGAGATGGCCTGATATACATGCTTATTGAGCTGGACAGATTCCCTCACTCTCACCAGGGATAAACCCAACCGTACAAGACACTTTCTTAAACACTGCTCTGGAGATTATAGGAGTGACCCCCCCTTCCCGGGTGGAAACACACACAAACTGGGCAGACCTCACCCTATCCAGACTGCCATTGGGAGTTTGGCCAGGCTTCTCAATGTCGCTGTCCTGAGAGACAAAAAGGGGTAATCAGACCAAACATCCTACAGTGGCCTAGTGGAAAAAACTCGGAAAGTATTCAGACCCCTTGCCTTTTTCCAAAAAAATTTACGTTACAGCCTTATTCTAATATGGATTAAATTAATGTTTTTCCTCGTCAATCTACACACAATACCCCATAATGACCAAGCAAAAACAGGTTTTTAGAATGTTTTGCAAATGTATTAAAAAGGAAAAACAGAAATACCTTATTTACATAAGTGCTCAGACCCTTTGCAATGAGAATCGAAATTGCTTCCATTGATCATCCTTGTTTCTACAACTTGGTAAATTCAAATAATTGGACATGATTTGGAAAGGCACACACCTGTCTATATAAGGTCCCACTGTTGACAGTGCATGTCAGAGCAAAAACCAAGCCGTGATTTCAAAGGAATTGTCCATAGAGCTCTGAGACAGGATTGTGTCGAGGCACAGATCTGGGGAAGGGTACCAAAAAATGTCTGAAGATCCCCAAGAACACAGTGGCCTCCATCATTCTTAAATGGAAGAAGTTTGGAACCACGAAGACTCTTCCTAGAGCTGGCTACCCGGCCAAACTGAACAATCGGGAGAAAAGGGCCTGACAGAGATCCAGAGTTCCTCTGTGGAGATGGGAGAACCTTCCAGAAGGACATCCATTTTTGCAGCACTCCAACAATCAGGCCTTTATGGTAGAGTGGCCAGACGGAAGTCACTCCTCAGTAAAAGGCACATGACAGCCCGCTTGGAGTTTGCCAAAAAACACCTAAAGGACTCTCAGATCATGAGAAACAAGATTCTCTGGTCTGATGAATCCAAGATTTAAATATTTGGCCTGAATGCCAAGCGTCACGTCTGGTGGAAACCTTTTCTATTTTTTATTTCACCTTTATTTAATCAGGTAGGCCAGTTGAGAACAAGTTCTTATTTACAACTGCAACCTGGCAGGGATAAAGCAAAGCAGCAACAACAACACAGAGTTACACATGGGATAAACAAACGTACAGTCAATAACACAACAGAAAAATCTGTATACAGTGTGTGCAAATGAAGTAAGGAGATAAGGCAATAAATAGGCCAATAGTGGCGAAGTAATTACACTTTAGCAATTTACACTGGAGTGATATGTGTGCAGATGAGGATGTGCAAGTAGAAATACTGGTGTGCAAAAGAGCAGAAAAACCTAAACAAATATGGGGATGAAGTAGGTAGTTGGTTGGATGGGCTATTTACAGATGGGCTGTGTACAGCTGCAGCGATCGGTAAGCTGCTCTGACAGCTGACGCTTAAAGTTAGTGAGGGAGTTATAAGTCTCCAACTTCAGTGATTTTTGCAATTCGTTCTAGTCATTGGCAGCAGAGAACTGGAAGGAAAGGCGGCCAAAGGAGGTGTTGGCTTTGGGGATGACCAGTGAAATATACCTGCTGGAGCGCGTGCTACGGGTGGGTGTTGCTATGGTGACCAGTGAGCTGAGATACGGTGGAGCTTTACCTAGCAAAGACTTATAGATGACCTGGAGCTAGTGGGTTTGGCGACGAATAGGTAGCGAGGACCAGCCAATGAGAGCATACAGGTCGCAGTGGTGAGTAGTATATGGGGCTTTGGTGACAAAACGAATGGCACTGTGATAGACTGCATCCAATTTGCTGAGTAGAGTGTTGGAGGCTATTTTGTAAATGACATCGCCGAAGTCAAGGATCGGTAGGATAGTCAGTTTTACGAGGGTATGTTTGGCAGCATGAGTGAAGGAGGCTTTGTTGCGAAATAGGAAGCCGACTCTAGATTTAACTTTGGATTGGAGATGCTTAATGTGAGCCTGGAAAGAGAGTTTACAGTCTAGCCAGACACCTAGGTATTTTATAGTTGTCCTCAAAAAAAAAAAAAAAAAAAACTGCAGGGAGTTTTCTGCTGACCTACAATTGAGAAATGTATGAACTGAGTCAGAAGCATAAGGACCTTTGTTAACTTTCAGTAAAGTCATTTTGACTTCTGAATAAAACAAATATCTGAGCTAGTTTAAGTCAGAACCGTCCAGAGTAGTGATGCTAGTCGGGCGGGCGGGTGCGGGCAGCGATCGGTTGAAGAGCATGCATTTCGTTTTACTAGCATTTAAGAGCAGTTGGAGGCAACGAAAGGAGTATTGTGTGGCGTTGAAGCTCATTTGGAGGTTTGTTAAAACAGTGTCCAGAGAAGGGCCAGATGTATACAGAATGGTGTCGTCTGCTTAGAGGTGGATCAAAGAATCACCCGCAGCAAGAGCGACATCATTGATATATACAAAGAGTCGGCCCGAGAATTGAACCCTGTGGCACCCCCATAGAGACTGCCAGAGGTCCAGACAACAGGCCCTCCTGTTTGACACACTGAACTCTATCTGAGAAGTAGTTAGTGAACCAGGCGAGGCAGTCATTAGAGAAACCAAGGCTGTTGAGTCTGCCGATTAGAATACGGTGATTGATTGAGTCGAAAGCCTTGGCCAGGTCGATGAAGATGGCTGCACAGTACTGTCTTTTATTGATGGCGGTTATGATATCGTTTAGGCACAACCTGGCACAATCCTTATGGTGAAGCATGGTGGTGGCAGCATCATGCTGTGGGGATGTTTTTCAGCAGCAGGGACTGGGAGACTAGTCATGATTGAGGGAAAGATGGATGGAGCAAAGTACAGAGAGATCCTTGATGAAAACCTGCTCCAGAGTGCTCAGGACCTCAGACTGGGGCAAATGTTCAACTTCCAACAGGACAACAACCCTAAGCACACAGCCAAGACAACACAGTAGTGCCTTTGGGACAAGTCTCTGAATATCTTTAAGTGGCTCAGCCAGAGCCTGGACTTGAACCTGATCTAACATCTCTGGAGACGACCTGAAAATATCTGTGCAGCGACACTCCCCATCCAAACTGACAGAGCTTGAGAGGATCTGCAGAGAAGAATGGGAGAAACTCCCCAAATACAGGTGTGCCAATTTTGTAGTGTCATACCCAAGAAGACTCAAGGCTGTAATCGCTACCAAAGGTGCTTCAACAAAGTACTGAGGAAAGGGTCTGAATACTTATGTAAATGTGATATCTCCGTTTTTTTTAAGTTGTATTAAATTTGCAAACTTTTCTAAAAACCTGTTTTTGCTTTGTCATTGTGGGGTATTGTGTGTAGTGTGTAGGGGCTCTGCACACAATACTATTTATCAATATTAGAATAAGGCCGTAACGTAACAAAATGTGGAAATAGTCAAGGGGTCTGAATACTTTCCGAATGCACTGTATTGGCATTCACTGTATCACGTCACTTAAGTTCTGATGACTATTGTGAAGAACATGGTGAGGGGATTAAAACTCAACCCTAGGTCAACACTATCCACTATAGTTCTGAGGTCTCTTGGCAACAGGTTTTATGTCCCATCTAGTGATAAAGTCGATGTTGGCAAACTTTAAGGGGAATCGGCTATTTTATTTAAGTAAATTCAAGATATTTTGACTATGGTTCTAGAAAGCCTAAAGGCCTATTTGTTTATTGTAAGGGATGGCAGATTGCCTAGCAGTTAAGAGCGTTGAACCAGTAAATGACTTAAATGTTATTTAATGTTCAGTTATATTCAGATGAATGGTACATTTCAGTGACGCCACAGTTACACTAAACACTCCATAGGTTTTTGCCATGCAAAGTCTGCAAATGACTTATACCACAAAGATCCAATGTTGATGTCTGTCCCTGGATTACAATTGCTGTATGATTGAGTTAGTTTTTACATTTATTGGGAGTCATATCTCCCTAATGTGGAAAATCTAAATTCCATTATTCTGTATTTCTTCTAACACCTGGACCACAAAATGTTGCGAACAGACAACCCCTGTGAACGAAATCTCCTCAACCAAATGTTGTTTGAATTAATTTCCCCATTTACTATGGTGTATCAAATGTACTGATCCTATAGCCACTCTGCTGACACAAGAATGACTTCCTATGACAACAATTAGTTCCGCCTTGCAGGAAAGTAAAAGTAGAGTCCTAATGACTTAAATCAAAGGGATAGAGGTCGGCCATTGTCCTTTAATTGAGGCACTGTTGGTCAGTTAGTAGTGGTAGTTTGTTTGTAGGCAAAGTGTGGTGCCTAACAACCCCAAACATTACTGACACAAAGAACCTTTACAATGACAGAGCAGTAGACAATGCATGTCTGTCATTAATTACAAGTTAAAGCACATAAGAGTCAAAAGAATAACACGGGGAATTGTATTTAACAATTTACTTAACATAATTATTTTTAGAAAAGCCTATCAATGATTAGATAAAATATTGAACATGAATGGCACTCTCTTTTTTAGTGGAATCATGTATGCTATATTCATAGTATTAAAAGGAATCATGAATGCTATATTCAGACTATTGGAGGGAAAAGGAGGCTAAATGCTCAGGTACAGAAAATTCCTTTAATTTTGACTGAAAAATATACTATTAAAGCTTTACAAAATGTATATTCATGAAGTATGAGTAGGAAGTGCATCACAGCTACATGTATGTCATTTAACCTGAGCAAATAATTATCCTCAAATACAAATGTGTATATCTCAGAAAAGCAAATGAACAGTTTCCAATGCCACATGTTGTTGCCTTAGATATGTCATGTTTCCTGTGTATTTCTGTTTGGATAATAAATGCTCATTTCTTTGTACACCTGCCTCTGGTTGAATTAGCTCACAGGTGCTCACGACTGATCTCTGTACATGTAGAATGAAGCAACATGGGTTTTGCAGGATCCCTTTAAAACTGTAGGAATATAGATATGGAATAATGAATTAGCCAGAGGAATTAAAGAATAATCAAATTACATTGTGAGGAAACAGATACTTCTCTACTCTACTGTAAACAATCAGTCAGTTATCAATTACTAACACCAAAACATGTACTTCATCTATTTCAATGTAATGTATTTTGCGTTCCCTACGCCTCTTGTCGGAGGGAACGCAACACCCTGCTACAACTCAACTCCCATGGAGTGAAAAAGGTATGGAAAAGGAAGAAAGGACAGAGGCAGAGAAAAAAAATACAGTTCACAGGGAATTTATTCTTCTTTAACACAGTAATGTGGGTAAAAGGGACTGGACGGAACCAAAGCAAAGAAAGTAAAAGATAGAGTCCCCTCTCCTACCGTACCTGCCTACCCACTACTTACCTAATCTTTTAGCACCTCCTGGCTCACTAACCAAAATACAGGGGGTGGTCCACCCAGGTCTTACCTAGTGTGCATAGACAGAGTAAATACTACGGGTTATGTATGCCCGCAGGCCTCTTGCCTAAACACTCCCAAGGTGATTCCCCTCCCCCCCGGGAACAAATAAAAAAGAATAATTATTAACTTAAAGTGAACAATTTCAATAAGCAAAAACAAGTTCTATTGGCATACACATACCTCAGAAATAGCAGCTACAAAATACTTTCAACAAAACTTTCACTGACCAATAACTAACACAGGACATCAAAGAAACTCTTTCCTCCTGACAAAGGAACACTGGCTTTTATCCAGCTGTAGAAAGAGTTGGTAATTGAAGACAGCTGTTTCCCCTGACGAGAGGGAGGGTTCAGAGCACCAATCGTCGATGGGGCCGACCAATCAGCTGTTTGAGGAATCCAGGATTCCATTTCCTGAAATACACACACACATACCCACAACAACACAGAAACTGGGGAACATAACACTTGCCCATTCACCCTCTGAATGGTACACACACACAATCCATGTCTCAATTGTCTCAAGGCTTAAAAATCATTCTTTAACCTGTCTCCTCCCCTGTATCTACATTGTTTGAAGTGGATTTAACAAGTGACATCAAAAAGGGATCGTAGCTTTCACCTGGATTCACCTGGTCAGTCTGTAATGGAAAGTGCCGGGGTTCATAATGTTTTGTAGGGTCAGTGTATATCAAGAGCCCTAAAGTTCACAGTGGTACTGTACAGGGCCATAGAGGCAAGGTGTGCAACTCAATGTCAGCTTCAGGGTAAACTTCACTGATATCAATTTGTGGTCCTATGCAAGAAAATCTGTCTATATTGTGTCCAGACCAGGACATAGTTTTCCATCGAAATAAGGTCCATTGAAAAAATCCTGTTCTTTCCTTCATGTTTTTATAGTCCAAGTTAATTGACTGAATACATTTTATTTATCCCAAATCTGATATTGTAAAGTTGTACTGAATACATTTAATTTCCTGTGCTGTTATCTCTATTTTCATGGGGGGGTAATTATGTGTACTAGCTACTGTATCTATGGGGCTGCTCTGTGTTCAGGGGTCACCTCCCTAACTCTATGGACTTGTTGGCCCAGACAACTAATGAAAAGAACAAGCTCAGCCCAGAGGCTGCAAGGATGTGCAAGGAGGTGCAAGTGGGGCGCAGGGGAGGGACAAGAGGGTCCCGAGGAGTGTGAAGTGGGGGATGGGGGTGTGTTCAGGAAAGTCTGAGAACTTGGAGGCGTAGTTTGTCATGCTAACCATGGTGAAGCTATTGAATGTGGACGCAGGGAGCAGAAGGTTCACAGGACCCTGGCTTTTCTCATGCAAAGTCTGTCCGACGCACCGACCATCCCCCTTGGAAAATACATGGCTGTTTAAAATGGGCCCCATCTTAATGCAGTAGGCAGGGCAGAGCCCCACACATTGCTGAGGAGTCCGCCTCTGTCTATGCTCTGTGTCCACGGCATGTCAACAGAGACACAGGGATATGTGGGGAAACAATGGTGCAGCAACATTTCATAGTAGAGTAGAGTCTGGAGGGGAGAGTAACTGAAAGGAGAGAGGGAGAGAGACTGGAAGGGAAGGGAGAGAAACTGGCAGGGAAGGGAGAGAGACTGGGAGGGAAGGGAGAGAGACTGGGAGGGAAGGGAGAGAGACTGGGAGAGATGGGAGAGAGACTGGGAGGGAAGGGAGAGAGATGGGGAGGGAGAGAGACTGGGGGAAGGGAGAGAGACTGGGGGAAAGGAGAGAGATTGGGAGGGAAGGGAGAGAGATTGGGAGGGAAGGGAGAGAGACTGGGAGGGAAGGGAGAGAGACTGGGAGAGATGGGAGAGAGACTGGGAGGGAAGGGAGAGAGACTGGGGAGGGAAGGGAGAGAGACTGGGGGAAGGGAGAGAGACTGGGGGAAGGAAGAGAGACTGGGAGGGAAGGGAGAGAGACAGGGAGGGAAGGGAGAGAGACAGGGAGGGAAGGGAGAGAGACAGGAGGGAAGGGAGAGAGACTGGGGGAAGGGAGAGAGACTGGGAGGGAAGGGAGAGAGACTGGGAGGGAAGGGAGAGAGACTGGGGGAAGGAAGAGAGACAGGGAGGGAAGGGAGAGAGACTGGGAGGGAAGGGAGAGAGACTGGGAGGGAAGGGAGAGAGACTGGGAGGGAAGGGAGAGAGACTGGGAGGGAAGGGAGAGAGACTGGGAGGGAAGGGAGAGAGACTGGGAGGGAAGGGAGAGAGACTGGGGGGGAAGGAAGAGAGACAGGGAGGGAAGGGAGAGAGACTGGGAGGGAAGGGAGAGAGACTGGGAGGGAAGGGAGAGAGACTGGGAGGGAAGGGAGAGAGACAGGGAGGGAAGGGAGAGAGACTGGGAGGGAAGGGAGAGGAGGGAAGTGAGGTCCGATGCAAAGCTACTCCATCAACAGCAAATGTATGAGTGGGAATGAATGCATTTCAACTCATTCCATTTCCTTTACGCCACTGCCACACAGTTAAAGCATGTGTTGAACTTTTAATTCCCTAGCCATGCACCCCAACATATTTTCTTAACGTTTTCTTGTTGAAAAGGTAGTGACATAAAGTTAACCTCAACTCCTGCAGTAGCCTAAATGATCTGAACGTCATTCAATTGTTGCATTTTATTGTGATATGATAAAAGCGTTATTTTCTTTCCCAACATTTATTTAGGAGTTACACATGTCTCATGCACAATACTGAATTAAAAACGGGACTTAGCATTTTTTACGCAATCAGAAATATGGAGGGGAAAAACACAGGTGTTTTCCTCATTACACTGAGTGTACAAAACCTTAGGAACACCATCCTAATATTGATTTTCAACCCCTTTTGCCATCAGAACAGCCTCATTTCATCGGGCATGGACTCTACAAGTTGTCGAAAGCGTTCCATAGAGATGCTGGCCCATTTTCACCCTCTGAGTGGCACACATACACAATCCATGTCTCAATTGTCTCAAGGCTTAAAAATCCTTCTTTAACCGGTCTCCTCCCCTTCATCCACACTGATTGAAGTGGATTTAACAAGTGACATCAATAAGGGACCACAGCTTTCATCTGGATTGAACTGGTCAGTTTATGTCATGGAAAGAGCAGGTGTTCCTAATGTTTTTTACTCTCAGTGTAGGTTTTTCATTGATGGAGTGTCATTGAAGTATATGGAGCAGCTGCAGTCTCCTCTGTTCTCTGTTTTCTGTTCTCATTCTTAAGGCTCTGTGGAGCTGCAACTCATTTGCTCTTAGTCCAGTGGATGTAAGCATTAAACATATTTAGTTAAATGTTAAATGTTTTCTATTGGGAAAATTAAATTTATATTAAACAAATTCAATAACTACATTTATTTTCATTAGTATTCACACTCTGACTGTGAAAATAGACATACTTCCACTAAGGGCTTCAAATTTAAGTTGGAATAGGAGCCCTATTTGTCACATGCTCCGAATACAACAGATGTAGACCTTACAGTGAAATGCTTACTTACAGGCTCTAACCAACAGTGCAAAAAAGGTATTAGGTGAACAAAATAAATAAAAACAACAGTAAAAAAGACAGTGAAAAATAACAGTAGCGAGGCTACATACAGGCACTGGTTAGTCGGGCTGATTGAGGTAGTATGTACATGTAGATATGGTTAAAGTGACTATGCATATATGATAAACAGTGTGTGTGTGTGTGTGTGTGTGTGTGTGTGTGTGTGTGTGTGTGTGTGTGTGTGTGTGTGTGTGTGTGTGTGTGTGTGTGTGTGTGTGTGTGTGTGTGTGTGTGTGTGTGTGTGTGTGTGTGTGTGTGTGTGTGTGTGTGTGTGTGTGTGTGTGCATGTGCATGTGACAGAGAGAGATGAGAGAAAAAGGGAGAGAAAGAGAGAGAGAGCGAAATAAAAAGGTAGAGAGTGAGTGGGGGTATGTGGCTAGATTTATGTGTGCTTAGTTCTAAACCAGTGAGGGAGTTTCCATTTGTGAGTGTGACCCCTCCCCTGCACTTGGAACAGCAGTATGGAGGCTGTATTTGATTGAGTGAAGCCCAGTGCAGCCTGAACACTCCCTCTAATGGAAGTATTGAGCCCAGCAGCTCCGTAATGCAGTGACCTCAGTGCTTTTACAACGCTGCCAGCCGATAAGTGGCAATATGCTGTATCTTATAGAATTAACAAGACTGAGGTAGGGAGAGTGGGCTGGGGCCGAGGTGGGGGAGGCGACATCTTATAGCACTTTAGAATATCGCCTGTATGAATGAAGGGATTTATCCCACATTCTTGACTGAGACTTTATTGTCTTGTGCATTTTGATGTGATATTTTTTCTCACTGTCCTTCTTGCTGTTTTAGAGGGGTTTTCCTGGCTACCTTTACAAGGCTATTTATGTTCCCCTTAATGTTTTTCGAGGCGTTTTTAATGCGGTGGAATGTATGAACGTGGCCATTGCTTTTGAACCTGACAGTGGCTGGCTATCAAAGTGACTGCACAGGATTTTACCCAGCATGCCTTTGCAGTGCCACAGGGTTGTCTGTCTCCACTGATGGGCAGCCATATTCTACCCCTCTACTGAGCCTCTATGCTCTGGGTATAGGCTCAAAGTTAACAATACGCAGTTTCACATTGCTCCGTTTTGCATTGTATCCCTACACGTCTATACCTGGTAATGTAGCATGTGTCAAAATCCGACTGCATTTTCAAGAGAGCGCAGTGGACCCAATGCACCCTCATCCGGGAAAGGCACCCACAGCCGTTGTATTATTCCGTGGGTAACAATATTAACCAGACATGTTTTCTCTGTCTTGACACATTCAAATCAGACGCATTTCCAAGCAGCTTTTATTCCTGCATACCTCCCAGTATAACCTCCTCACCTCTCCCACACAGCCATGAGAGAGAACCGGGGTGCGGATGTGTGAACCGTCGTTGTTTGCTGCCTGCGTTCCAGGGCTGGATAGAAAATGATTCATGCATGATTTGAATAAATGCAAATTCGTTGGTCTCCTTTCTGGCACAGTTACAGGTACCTATGGCAACCGCGCCTCCACCAAGCATCCCTGTCCCCGCCCCACTCTCACAATCCCAGGCCCCCTCCGCCCGTTTTATTGCCTGGTTCTATTGTTTAAATTGTGGCGATACCAGGGGGGCTGCTCACTGTTGGGGGGCAAGGTATCCTAGAATTCACAGTCAAGGTCAAGGGCAGAAGGAGCGAGGGAGGCAGGGAGGCAGAGAGGCAGGGAGGCAGAGAGGTAGGAATGCAGAGAGGCAGGGAGGGAGAGAGACAGGGTCCTCTCTCCAGCCAAGCGGTCGGTCAGTCAGTCTGTCAGGCGGCAGCAGACACCCAGGCTTACACCCACTGGTGTATATCATTAACTGGAGGGGGGTGACGTGGCGCCATCGCTCTACATTGGCCACAGTATCATCTCAACCATACTTTGAGTATCACAGCACATGCGCAGTCCATTTAGTGGACAGACTGAGGCGATACCACTCCTCTCATCTTTTGAGACCCGTGGCCAAAGCACACTGAAGCAAATGCATTTGCTGAATAAAAGATTCGGAGATAACGCAGACGGTGAAGGTATACATTTTTGGCTGGAATTTGCCTGGTAATTTAAGGGACTACTACAATTGTTGTTTTAAATGTAGTTTTTTAATCTCTTTCTAAAATGAATTGAGATATCTTCAATGGTTATCTGTGCTTGTGAGGCAGGTATGCCCTTAAGTGCAGCGTCAATTCAGTTCAGCTCTGACATTGTGGCACCTCACAGGTTGACTTATAATTGCTAAACTTTGGTAAAAAGCTTTAGGGAATAAAAACATTTATATCAAAGAAAGAACTCAAGGTTGAAAGTCTCTATGAAATGACGCACGACCTGGCTGAACTGCAGTTTTTCTGTGTAACTACAAAGACTGGAATGGGTTTGAGCCCAATTACAATGTTATAAAAAAAAAAATACAATGTATCTTTTGAAGATGTTTAAGACATTTTCATGATATTTATTCAGCAACTGTGGTCCATTGCCAAATTGATATCAAGAGCTTGGGACTATAAGGTTCTATCTGCAAAAATATGATTCTGAGACAACTGGCTTTAAAGTCCAGAACCCTCATCGATTTGAAAGGTGTCAGCAATTTTCTTTATCTTGTGTTCTTTTGAACGTATCAACATGAATGGGGGTGTTTAGTGTACTATAAAGGTAGAGAACATTGAACAGAAAAAAGCTATGTCAATAACTAAATGTTGCCAAAAATGCTTTATAGAACCTCATAGTCCCAATCTCTATGTAGAATAACCAACCAGTATATATTGTTTTACTGCACTGCAGTTTTGCAATGTAAGTTTACTTTTAATCCGTTTATCTGCATATATCAAGACATGGCATATGAGGGAGGGTGAGATACCCAATGGATTGGACCATACTCGTTTTGAAAAAACGTTGACATAAAAACTGGAAATCAAATGATCCTTCATCGTTAAGACAGTGGATGAATCAAATGCATTATTATTTAAATATTGAACAAGTTTGGGCTACAGAGAGAAACATAATAGCGTAATTTGAGGCCATATGGCATAGAGTGCTACAAGCACTGGAAAGTTCCAGGGGATGAAGGATGAGTGGGAGTGTGGTTGTGAGACATACGTGATGTGTATAGTTGGGGTGGGAACAGGTGGGTCTGAGCAGGTGTGATGTCATTGAAGTTTGTGGGAGTCTGTGTATTGTCTTTTGTTTATGTATGTTTTATATTGTTAGAAAATAAAATCTTACAACAACAAAAAAGAAAGAAGATTTGCACTGCACACTGGTGGGTGTAGAAACGTGTAATAACAATGATCCTACTCAAACCCCACAGTGACCCGTGTGAAGGTCAAATTCAGGGCAGGCAGGCAGGTTGTGATCAGAGGCTGAACTAACTAACTACTGCCATCTAGTGATACTTTACATCAACCTACTGCCTATGGCTCCAATGCCGCAATCAGAGGTCAAGTCAACATATAAAGAACAATGGTACTTTCTAATGATTTTCTAATGAAAAACTACAATTACTTTAAGATTATTTTCCATTTGGACAGTCTTATTTCAGGTCAACGAATTATGACTTGACTTCCAGTCTACCAGATAATAACATTACTCGGTGTTCTGCACATTCAGTGGATCGTTTCAGTCCCAGGTTTCAGTTTGCTGAACATTTGGCTCCACCTTTTGGATAACTAGAGATATTGTTTCATGTTACGAAAATACGTTTATTTAATGTACAGTAGTGATTAAATCAAATCAAATCAAGTTTTATTAGTGAAATGCGCCGAATACAACAGGTGTAGACCTTACAGTGAAATGCTTACTTACACGCCCCTAACCAACAATGCAGTATAAAAAATATGAATAACAATAAGAAATAAAAGGAACAAGTAATCAAAGAGCAGCAGTAAAATAACAATAGCGAGACTATATACAGGGGGTACCGGTACAGAGTCAATGTGGGAGGGCAACGGTTAGTCGAGGTAATTGAGGTAATATGCACATGTAGGTAGATGCATAGATAATAATAGAGAGTAGCAGCAGTGTAAAAGAGGGTGGGGGCAATGCAAATAGTCTGGGTATCCAATTGATTGGATGTTCAGGAGTCTTATGGCTTGGGAGTAGAAGCTGTTTAGAAGCCTCTTGGACCTAGACTTGGCACTCCGGTACCGCTTGCAGTGCGGTAGCAGAGAGAACAGTCTATGACTAGGGTGGCTGGAGTCTTTGACCATTTTTAGGGCCTTCCCCTGACACCGCCTGGTATAGAGGTCCTGGGTGGCAGGAAGCTTGGCTCCAGCTGTGTACTGGCCATTCGCACTACCCTCTGTGGTGCTTTGCGGTCTGAGGACGAGCAGTTGCCATACCAGGCAGTGATGCAACCAGTCAGGATGCTCTCGATGGTGCAGCTGTTGAACCTTTTGAGGATCTGAGGATCCATGCCAACTCTTTTTAGTTTCCTGAGGGGGAATAGGTTTTGTTGTGCCCTCTTCACAACTGTCTTGGTGTGCTTTGACCATGTTAGTTTGTTGGTGATGTGGACACCAAGGAACTTGAAGCTCTCAACCTGCTCCACTACAGGCCCGTCGATGAGAATGGGGGCGAGCTCTGTCTTCCTTTTCCTGTAGTCCACAATCATCTCATTTGTCTTGATCACGATGAGGGAGAGGTTGTTGTCCTGGCACCATACGGCCAGGTCTCTGACCTCCTCCCTATAGACAGTCTCGTTGTTGACGGTGATCAGGCCTACCACTGTTGTGTCATCGGCAAACTTAATGATGGTGTTGGAATCGTGCCTGGCAGTGCAGTCATGAGTGAACAGGGAGTACAGGAGGGGACTGAGTACGCACCTCTGAGGGGCCCTTGTGTTGAGGATAATCGTGGCGGATGTGTTGTTACCTACCCTTTCCACCGGCCCATCAGGAAGTCCAAGATCCAGTTACAGAGGGAGATGTTTAGTCCCAGGGTCGTTAGCTTATTGATTAGCGCTGAGGGCACTATAGTGTTGAACGATGAGCTGTAGTCAATAAATAGAATTCTCACATAGATGTTCCTTTTGTCCAGGTGGGAAAGGGCAGTGTGGAGTGCATAGAGACTGCATCATCTGTGGATCTGTTAGGGCGGTATGCAAATTGGAGTGGGTCTAGGGTTTCTGGGATAATGGTGTTGATGTGAGCCATGACCAGCCTTTCAAAGCACTTCATGGCTACAGACGTGAGTGCTACGGGTCGGTAGTCATTTAGGCAGGTTACCTTAGTGTTCTTGGACACAGGGGCTATGGTGTTCTGCTTAAAACATGTTGATATTACAGACTCGGACAGGGAGAGGTTGAAAATGTCAGTGAAGACACTTGCCAGTTGGTCAGCGCATGCCCGCAGTACACGTCCTAGTAATCTTCCCTTTGTAGTCTGTCCCTTTGTAGTCTGTAATGGTTTGCAAGCCCTGCCACATCCAACGAGTGTCGGAGCCGGTGTTGTCAAGGGCTACAACGAAACTGTGTACTGTTGGGGGTACTCAAGGACTAGGGTTGGGAAACACTGCTATAAATGAATCATTCATAAAAAGATATTGAAATTAGACATCAAGTTTAGTAATTAATACAGGATGTGTTTTAAGCATAATTCGTGTTGATCAATGGTTATTTCACATAGACACTGATTTTGGGAAGTACGTTTTTTTAGTATATTAATATATTCAAGACATCAATATCAAATCAAACAAATCAAATTTTATTGGTCACATACACATATTAAGCAGATGTTATTGCGGGTGTAGCGAAATGCTTGAGTAAAGTATCAACAAACATAGAAACATATTTGACAAGCTGAAAATCCTTAACAATAAGACTACAGATAATTGAAAGACTACCTTAATATTAGAAATATACTGATTATATATTTATTCCTTAGGCTACATGTAGTGGGCAAATATGGATGATATCCATTAGATTCCAGTTAGACACTACAACTCTATATTTCTATACACCAGATAGTGAAACTGTGCTGACATGATTACTGACTGTGAAGGAGTAGCCTTCACTGTAAAATGAATTAATGTATTTATTGTGTGTTTATATATCTAGGATTCTAGCTAAATTGTCAAACCATTATCACATGCAAATCCATTTAATTAATTTTTATTTATCAGCACAACCTTTAACTGTTTGAACGTTAGAATGAGTGACACGTCCCTTTATTGTCAGCTGACTGCATGCGAGCCGTGCTAATTTTCTGATTGCACACACCTGTGGCCTCCTGCCTGAAACGCTTCAGTTTGTTTAAATGGAGGATGGCATTCAGTGTGTGAGGGACTGCAGGTATGTCGTTAATAAAAATCAACTATTTATGATATCACCATCTCTGTCTCATCAACGTGAGAGGGCATCGGCCAGTTATCGCACACCGACAGTCAGGTCAAATGGAGATTTTTTTTTAAATTATATGTTATACTAATGCAATTGCTCAAATAGATTGTGTTTAACAATTAATAAAAAAATAAAAATAAAAGGCAACAGGGCTTTTTTCTAAAATGTTTTATGAGATTGGAGAACACATTGGGAGGGATCTCGGACTATTCCTCCATACAGAATCCTTCCAGATCCTTGATATCCTTTGTCTGCGCTTATGGACTGAGCTCTTTGGCAACGCACACCAGTTAATTGACCACAAAAATCTACATTTTGCAATGGCCATCAGTCTCCGGATTTGAACCACATGAAAAACCTGTGGTTTTAATTGAATACGGCAGCCCATAAACGCAGATGAAAGATATCAAGTATCTGGAAATATTCTGTATGGAGGAATGGTCCCTCCCAATGTGTTCTCCAATCTCATAAAACATTTTAGAAAAAGGCTCAGTGGCGTTATCCTCACAGGGAGAGGTATTGAAAGTGTGGCAATGATTTTGACCCCTATCTTGTTCAGAGAAAAAAATATTACTTGATAAACAACATTTCTTTCTCTGAGCAATTGTATTAGTATAAAATAGAATTTAAAAATGTTATGAGCATACAATATAGCTCAGTACTTATTTATTTTATAGAGTATTTTTTGCTCATTTTTAACAAGGGTGACAATCTTTACCTGACAGTACATTCCATCTTGGCACGTCATAAAATTGACATTATTAACTGTAAAAATCCAGCAATAAGCTCTTTGGAACAAGACTACATTCTCAACTACCAACAATCAAGAAACAATCAGACTATATTTTCTGTCAGCAAGGCCCACTAGGTGACTCTTCCATGAAACGTTAATGGTAAATGCAAAAGTGAGCGAAGAGCAGCGGATTACAGCTGCAACGAGCCCTGAAATAATCAAGAAAAAAAGCAGCAATGCATGGTTGAAAATATAAGTGCATCTTCAGTTTAAAGAAACAGAAAACATTGTGAGCACAGTTGATAAAATACCATACTTAAATGAACCGATTGTAAAGTTCTTCGCCTCGGAATATCTCCAGACCCATTAAGTGCCCTTACCAAACATAATACCACAATCTCAAACAAATATCAGGACTGGAAATGTAAAATCATTCACATTCTCATACCTCTCATATTGCAAACTCATGCACACATCTACCCTGTTTGAGGACACTTATTTTAGCCTAAGTGCAGACACCCCATCCTTCAACAGCATGAGTGGGGGGGGGGTCTGGCTGTGCGTGCTTAATGTGTGTCAGAGGATGTGAGCTTAAATAAACTGACAGCTTCTACCTCCTACTGTCTGTCCAGTATCCACCATCCTCTTTCAATCCCTATCTAACTTGCAGAGGATCCATATTGTGTCTGTGACCAACAGACGACAACTCTAGTCATAACAGTGAACCTTTCCTCTGGCTCCCCTCTGCTGGCTCAGTGTGTGAAGTATCCCAACTGGTGCATCTTGTGCAGGAGGTTGTGCATGAGGTCAAAGGTGGTGAAGCTGACCCCCACAGCGATAGGCCCTTTGATCCAGTTCATACTGAGGCCCTTGTAGAGTCCACGCACCACCCCCTCCTGCACCACGATCGCTTTCATGGTGCCCAGGACGCTGCCGTACTGTTGGCCCGTCACCCCTGCCGTCTGCATGCGTCGGCGAACCACGTCCAGCGGGTAAGAGGCCGACTGGCCGATCAGGCCAGCACACGCGCCAAACGCCAGACGCTCGTAGGAGTACGGCTGGGACCGCCTAGTCCTCTCTTGAGAAAGGAATGGAGAGAGAGATCAAATTAAGGCCTTAATCAAAAAGTCAAATCATTAAATTAAGACAATTCTAACAGAAAAAGGAGTCTGTACCTGCATGCAGTTTCTTGAGGGTCTCATATGTGAAGAAGGTGATTCCTGAGTACGGGATCACTCCCAGGATGGTTGGGCAGAAGCCTCTGTACAGGGTCTTAATGCCCTCCTCCTGCGTAATGCGCACAAACACGTGCATAATGTTGCTGTACCTGTAGGGAAGAAAGATAAGAGATAAGAGTAGGATATTAACCTATATGGATATTAGATAAGGATAAAAACATGACCTATATTAACCTATATGCCTGTTAAACTTTGATTAAGTGGGCAAAGGGGGAACCACGTACAGGCAGGGCTCGAAATTAACATTTTCATTGGTAGCACTGGTGCACCCAACTAAAAGTTAGGAGCACCACATAAAATTTCGAGGCACCAGAAAATAAGATTTTTAAAAAAATGTATTGAGATACAGCCTATACTGGGCCTATATGAATTCTAGTTATTTTTGAAGCGCATGTTCTGTTTTTACTTTTATACAGGGGAGCCCAATTGAGACCAGGGTCTCATTCACAATGGTGCCCTGAGTACAAACACTTTCACAATCAAGAAAACGAACATTCCAAATAAAAAATAAAAATAAAAAAATACCAGGTACAATACTACACTTTCAACAAATAAACCATCTCAATGAATTCCTTTAACACCAGAGTCCTGAACTGCCCAAGCGGCAAAAGGGACTCAAGATGCAAGGAATTTTGCAGGTTATTCCAACAATGGAGGGCACTAAAAATAAAGGAGGTTTGCCTTAAAATTGGTCAAGCGGGTTTGGTGGCTCATTCTTTAGCAATGAAGTTAGGTAAGTTGGAAGCTTGTGTAGTAGGGCTTTGGAAACAGAAAGGGAGTAATGAATTGATCACTTTAATGGGGACGAGCCAACCTTTTGTTACAGGATACAGTGTTGAGTATCAAAACTGTCACCAGATAAAACTAATGGTGCTATGGTAGACAGCATCCAAAGGTTTAAGGGTAGGGGCTGTTGCAATCTGGTAAACGGTGTCACCATAATCAAGAACTGACTGTACAATCTGCTTCCTGCTATTTAGGGAGAGGCAAGATATATTTAAAATAAATAAGCCCACTTTAAATCTTAGCTTTTTAACTAGCTCATCTGTATGTTTTTAAACATTGTGACCGGTCCTCCACAATCACCCGACCTCAACCCAATTGAGATGGTTTGGGATGAGTTGGATCGCAGAGTGAAGGAAAAGCAGCCAACAAGTGCTCAGCATTTGTGGGAACTCCTTCAAGACTGTTGGAAAATCATTCCAGGGGAAGTTGGTTGAGAGAATGAGTGTGCAAAGCTGTCAAAGGCAAAGGGTGGCTACTTCGAAGAATCTAAAATATATTTTGATTTGTTTAACACTTTTTTGGTTACTACATGTTATATCATAGTTTGTCGTCACTATTATTCTACAATGTAGAACATTTAAAAAATAAAGAAAACCATGTGAATGAGTAGGTGTGTCCAAACCTTGGACTGGTACTGTATATACACACACAGTATTTATACTCCCAACCCTGACATTGCTCGTCCTAATATTGCTATATTTCTTATTCTTTTACTTTTTAGATTTGTGTGTATGGTTGTGTATTGTTAGATATTACTGCACTGTTGGAGCTAGGAACACAAGCATTTCACTACAGCCACAATAACATATGATAAATATGTTTTATTTTTATTAGTACATCATCGATGTACAGTACATCATCATTAGTACATCAGACATCAAAGGGTTTAAATAAAAATAAAGTATATGAGTCTGTTAGTGCATCATTCTCTACAATCTGTTTTGAGGTCATTAGAATTTCAGAGATTATCCTTTCAAACAGGTGGCCAGCTGAGGCAAAATGCTTATTAAAAGCATCACACATTTCTATTTAGTCTATATTGGGTGCAGAGGCTGTCAAAACCTGCTGGGGAAATGAGGGGGAGGAGTTTTGTTTCAAAGATTTGACAACTTTCCAGAAATTGGCTGGATTACCACCACTCTCAGATTCACAATTCAAGAAGCATGTTGATTTAGCTTTTTTAAACAGGGATAGACATCTATTTCTCAAATGTCTGAAGGACTGCCAATCAGAAGTAGAATCAGTCCATCTAGCCTTAACCCATGCTAAATTTGTTTCCTGTAATTTTTCAGACAATTCATGAGTAAACCATGGATTGCATTGTTCTTTTAACCTTCGTTTTTTTGTAAGGCACATGTTTATCTGCAAGAGATAAACATGTGAGCCCTGTGTGCAGGTATGTTTATACATTCAAAGATTGACATTTGAGTGTTATCGGAGAGCCCTACATTTGTCTGGGTGTCACTGCCATCCTGGCCCGCACCATGTCCAGGGGGTAGGTGAGCATGGCAGCTGTGGTGCCAGCCAACGACCCTGCCAGGAAACGTGGAAAAGGAGTAAGGGCTCTGAAACAGACAGATCAAATTACATTAGAGTGCAGCTATGGTTTCGACAATGGATTTCATTGTATTATTATTATTTTTTCACACTAGAGAAAATGGTTTGTTCTGTTTAAGAAAGATCACTGAAAGCCGCTCCAGTACCACTTGTGCAATAGCGGAGAGAACCGTCTATGACTAGGGTAGCTGGAGTCGCTGGCGTTCCTCTGACACCACCTGGTATAGAGGTCCTGAATGGCAGGAAGCTTAGCCCCAGTGATGTACTGGGCCGTTCGCACCACCCTCTGTAGTGCTTTGCGGTCTGAGGACGAGCATTTGCCATACCAGGCAGTGACGCAGCCAGTCAGGATTCTCTCAATGGTGCAGCTGTAGAACCTTTTAAGGATCTGAGGACCCATGCCAAATATTTTCAGTATCCTAAGGGGGAATAGGATTGTTGTGCCCTCTTCACAACTGCCTTGGTGTGCTTTGACCATGTTAGTTTGTTGGTGATGTGGACACCAAGGAACTTGAAGCTCTCAACCTGCTCCATTACAGCCCCTTCGATGAGAATGGGGGCGTGCTCTGTCCTCCTTTTCCTGTAGTCTACAATCATCTCCTTTGTCTTGATCACGATGAGGGAGAGGTTGTTGTCCTGGCACCATACGGCCAGGTCTCTGACCTCCTCCCTATAGACAGTCTCGTTGTTGACGGTGATCAGGCCTACCACTGTTGTGTCAGCGGCAAACTTAATGATGGTGTTGGAGTCATGCCTGGCCGTGCAGTCATGAGTGAACAGGGAGTACAGGAGGGGACTGAGTACGCACCTCTGAGGGGCCCTTGTGTTGAGGATAAGCGTGGCGGATGTGTTGTTACCTACCCTTTCCACCTGGGGGCGGCCCATCAGGAAGTCCAGGATCCAGTTGCAAAGGGAGATGTTTAGTCCCAGGGTCGTTAGCTTATTGATTAGCTCTGAGGGCACTATAGTGTTGAACAATGAGCTGTAGTCAATAAATAGAATTCTCACATAGATGTTCCTTTTGTCCTGGTGGGAAAGGGCAGTGTGGAGTGGAATAGATATTGCATCATCTGTGGATCTGTTAGGGTGGTATGCAAATTGGAGTGGGTCTAGGGTTTCTGGGATAATGGTGTTGATGTGAGCCATGACCAGCCTTTCAAAGCACTTCATGTCTACAGACGTGAGTGCTACGGGTCGGTAGTCATTTATGCAGGTTACCTTAGTGTTCTTGGGCACAGGGACTATGGTGGTCTGCTTAAAACATGTTGGTATTACAGACTCGGACAGGGAGAGGTTAAAAAGGTCAGTGAAGACACTTGTCAGTTGGTCAGCGCATGCCCGCAGTACACGTCCTGGTACATCATCTGGCCCTGCGGCCTTGTAAATGTTGACCTTATTTAAAGGTCTTACTCACATCGGCTGCGGAGAGCGTTATCACACAGTCATCCAGAACAGCTGGTGCTCTCATGCATGTTTCAGTGTTATTTGCCTCGAAGCAAGCATAGCTCGTCTGATAGGCCCATGTCACTGGGCAGCTCTCGGCTGTGCTTCCCTTTGTAGTCTGTAATGGTTTGCAAGCCCTGCCACATCTAACGACCGCCAGAGCCGGTGTAGTACAATTCGATCTTAGTCCTGTATTGGACGCTTTGCCTGTTTGATGGTTCGTCGGAGGGCATAGCGGGACTTCGGGAAGTTTTCGGGTTAGAGTCCCAGCTCTAGCCTTTAGCTCAGTGCGGATATTGCCTGTAATTCATGGCTTCTGGTTGGTGTATGTACAGTTTGTCCGGTCACTGTGGGGACAACGTCATCGATGCACTAATTGATGAAGCCAATGACTGATGTGGTGTACTCCTCAATGCCATCGGAAGAATCCCGGAACATATTCCAGTCTGTGCTAGCAAAACAGTCCTGTAGCTTAGCATCTGCTTCATCTGACCACTTTTATTATAGACCGAGTCACTGGTGCTTCCTGCTTTAATTTTAGCTTGTAAGCAGGAATCAGGAGGATATAATTATGGTCAGATTGGAGGGGGAGGGAGAGCTTTGTACACGTCTCTGAGTGTGGAGTAAAGGTGGTCTAGAGTTTTTTTCCCTCTGGTTGCACATTTAACATGCTGATAGAAATTTGGTAAAACGGATTTAAGTTTCCCTGCATTAAAGTCCCCGGCCACTAGGAGCGCCGCCACTGGATGAGCGTTTTCCTGTTTGCTTATGGCGGAATAGAGCTTATTGAGTGTGTTCTTAGTGCCAGCATTGGTCTGTGGTGGTATGTTAACAGCTACAAAAAAATAGGTAGATAGTATGGTCTACAGCTTATCATGAGATACTCTACCTCAGGCGAGCAAAACCTCAAGACCTCCTTAAATATCGTGCACCAGCTGTTGTTTACAAATATACATAGTCCGCCCCCCCTTGTACCAGACGCCGCTGTTCTATCCTGCCGTACAGTGTATAACCAGACAGCTGTATGTTGATAATGTTGTCGTTCAGCCACGACTCCAGGAAGCATAAGATATTAACGTCCCGTTGGTAGTTTAATTAATGTCCCGTTGGTAGTTTAATCTTCCTCGTAGGTTGTCGATTTTATTTTCCATTTCCATTTCCATTGCATGTTAGCTAGAAGAACAGAGGGCAGTGGGGGCCCTCCGTCTTCTTTTCACGCAAATGACGGGCCTGTTACCGGGAAAGCAGTATGTCCTTCACGTCGGGCTCGTTAAAGTAAAAAAAAAGCTTCTGCCAGTTCGTGTTGAGTAATCGCTGTTCTGATGTCCAGAAGTTATTTGCAGTCATAAGAGACGCTAGCAGCAACATTATGTATAGAATAAGTAAAATAATTATTTACAAACAACGGAAAAAACCGAACAAAAAACACATTCGGTTAGGAGCACGTAAAACGTGAGTCATCTTCTCCGGCGCTATGATACATATGTTTATTCTCAATTCTTAACACTGAGGGGTACTTTACTCACTTTCCCTGGAAGCCATAGTATCCCCCCAGGATTCTCTTGTACTGGTCGTGGGAGCAGAACTGAATGGCAGCGTAGGGGATGACCCGCACCATGGTGGCAGAGTTGCCCCTCCACAGACTGAGGAAGCCATCTTTCATGTATGTACAGTAGAGGAGTCTGAAGGCTTCCTGGGAGGGGGGCACACAGCAACACAACACACTTAACACTAGCTCAACAAGACAGTCGTGGTCCTGAACCCACTCTCTGAGGGTGTCTCATTGAGAGTGGAATATGCAAAAAAAAACACATTTCCAAATCACACATGCATATTAATACCCACTTGTACATGTGTGAAATAGGAGAAATATAAGCACCTACCAAATTATTATTACTATTATTAGGGGTCCAAGCTCTGAAAGGGATGGAACCCAATTATAATTGCTAGGATTAATATTACATTTATTTATTTATTTCCTATTTTTGGAGAGCTATAGCTCTTAAATGGTAAGACCTACAAACTTGGTGGGATGGTGTAAGTTGGTGGCCGTATACATCTGGTTACATGTGGTGTAACCAGTCTCAGCCAAATGGTGGCGCTATAAACAACAATTGGCTTCAAAAGGTTTTACATTTTTCAACAGCATCTCCTCAGAGACCACTAAACCGATTTCTCCAAAACTTGATGTAAAACATCTATCGACCAAGATTTTTAAATGTATTATAAATTAAGATGATATCTTAAACGTCATGGCCGCTGTGAGCCAATGAAGTTGAGTGAGGTTGGGCCTGACAATTTAAGTCGCTCTTGGAGGGAATGGAACCCCCTACTGGCCATGCATCTCAGTGCGCTACAATGTTTCCTGAGGTGTGTATTTGTCCACTACCCACATGGATTCAAAAGTATAAAATTGGTGCGAGTACGAGAGATGAAGTCAAGGCCGGAACCCGTTAGATCAAGACTAAGGATGTTAACGGTTAACCATTCAATTGGTTAGCCGCCGAAAATATATAATTTGGTCTATAGGTTAATTTGCATAATTGTGTGGAATTAAATTGTATTAAATTTGTATTAAATTTGTATTTTCGTTAGTCGTCATGTGTCTTATCACACGCGCACAGCATACACAACCTAGTTTGAGGAGCGGAATGGCCTATCACCTGTCAGAGCAGCTCCTCAAAAAGCTGGTACTGGAGTGAAACATGCTTTTATAAGCCCAGCCATTGCGCAAAAGATTATAATTCTAAATGCAATCGCGTGTTAAAAACTGTTTTGATGGCCACGATTAACAAAAAGCTACTATTTTTATCTCTCAATCTCAACTTGTAATAAAAGCGCAACTCCCATCCGCCATTCGAGTGCATAGGCTATAATCAACGGTAAGCAGAGTCACCCACCCCTTTACAATGTGACCTTGAGGCAGTATAATTGTTTGAAACCTGAACGTTTTACTTTACCTCAAATAATGAGGAATGTCTTACCTTGCTTCAAAGTAGCCTAGCCAAAATCCAACCATAGAAATGTGAAGGCAATTATTTTATAAAAAGACTTCCTCATGCCATTAACCAGAATTTGTCTCCTGTTCTATTGATTTTCATATCAACTTTATTTCATTGTCCAGAAGCCAGAGGCACAATCCTAGTCATATTAGCAACCCATCCTAGTTGCGGCTATCAGATTCTCCCTCTTTTTAAAAGTTGCTGAGATTTTTACCTCTGTCACATATGGAACCGCTGGCATTAGGTGTGCTGTTTAGAACGGTGTTTTCCTGCTAATTGCATTTTGGTAAATTACGTTTTATTAGCTGCTTCATTACAGCAACTGCATGTTCCATAACAGGCTATAGCATTTTGACTGTAAGACGATAGGCTTGCTATTGTTGCATGTTTTCATTCATGAAAAATGTCTGTTCCTTGTATGCATGCATAGTGTTTGTAGTGTTCCACTATTCACATGGTGGTCCTCTGTAGCTGAGTTGGTCAAGCATGGCTCTTGCAATGCCAGGATAGTGGGTTCAATTCTCACAACCACCCAAATGTAAAGAATGTATGCAAATTAGATTTTGTAAAATAAGGGCGTAATATTTGAGAAGGAGAAAAGGACTGAACGGGCAAAAAGGCTTGGACCCCAGGCAATTGCTGTTTATATTTATTATTTTTAACTCAACCAGACAGTCAACACCTTGGGGAGAATCCTAACTTCAGATTGTCACTTAGTCATGCATTGATGTCAATGGGAAACTGTGTGAAAATGTGATTTAAGTAGAAGTTAGGATTTACCCTTATGGCAGCATGGAGAGAATTTGTGACTGTTCAGCTTTCTAAACTGTAATATACAGAACATTCCCTTTGAAATAGCAACGGTTTGAGTCATCCAGATTCAGACACACAGATTAAAAAGTAACACACACCCAAGTGACCAAATAACATTCCCATCTAGGAGATAACACCATTAAATCCTGCTCTGCCAGCCTCTGCCAATTGGGAAGACATACAGTACATCAAGTACATCTTTATTAATTTTAATGCGAGTTATATAATAAACTCACCTTAGCAGAGAATCTTTGTGAAGACACTAAAGTAGGAGGAGTAGGAGGAAAATAAGTATTAAGGCAAAGATGCTAACAATTAAATTAGTATATATTTACGAAAGGAACCCCTACTTTATATTCTGAGTGCATGTTCTTCCAGGGAAATTCCCTTACCTTGGAAGATGATCTTGGTTCTGTCCAGAGGAGCTATGACTGTTTTGGCCACAGCTCCTGCGAAAGCTCCACATAGCAGGGAGTCCAACACGGTCCATCTCTGCACACAGAAAAAAACACTCAGTGTTCCACTTCACAAATGACACAAAAGAAAAAACTCACTTTGAAATTATATCAGTCATAAACATACTCCCCAACTCACTACTCTGGACGGTTCTGGACAACTGTAAATACCTAGGTGTCTTGTTAGACTGTAATCTCTCCTTCCAGACTCACAATAAGCATCTCCAATCCAAAATTAATTCTAGAATTGGCTTCTTATTTCGCAACAAAGCATCCTTCACTCATGCTGCCAAACATACCCTTGTAAAACGGACTATCCTACCGATCCTTGACTTCGGCAATGTCATTTACAAAATAGCCCCCAACACTCTACTCAGCAGACTGAATGTAGTCTATCACAGTGCCATCTGTTTTGTCACCAAAGCCCCATATACTACCCACCACTGCGACCTGTATGCTCTGGTTGTCTGGCCCTCGCTACATATTCGTCGCCAAACCCACTGGCTCCAGGTCATCGATAAGTCTTTGCTAGGTAAAGCCCCGCCTTATCTCAGCTCACTGGTCACCATAGAAACCTCCACCCATGGCACACGCTCCAGCAGGTATATTTCACTGGTCATCCCCAAAGCCAACACTTCCTTTGGCCGCCTTTCCTTTCAGTTCTCTGCTGCCAATGACCGGAACGAATTGCAAAAATCACTGAAGCTGGAGACTTATATCTCCCTCTCTAACTTTAAGCATCAGCTGTCAGAGCAGCTTACCAATCACTGTACCTGTACACAGCCAATCTGTAAATAGCACACCCAACTACCTCATCCCCATATTATTACTGATCTTCTTGCTCTTTTGCACCCCAGTATCTCTACTTGCACATCATCTGCACATCTATCACTCCAGTGTTAATTGCTAAATTGTAATTATTTCGCCTCGATGGCCTATTTATTGCCTTACCTCCCTACTCTTCTACATTTGTACACACTGTACATAGATTTTTCTACTGTGTTATTGACTGTACATTTGTTTATGTGTAACTCTGTGTTGTTGTTTTTGTCACACTGCTTTGCTTTATCTTGGCCAGGTCGCAGTTGTAAATAAGAACTTATTCTCAACTGGCCTACCTGGTTAAATAAAGGTAAAATAAATAAACACTACAGCAGTAATGGAGACTATAACATGACATGATCACTGGCTGCAGATACAGGCTAAAGCAGGGCTCTTCAACCGTGTTCCTGGAGAGCTACCGTCCTGTAACCCTTGGGATAAAGGTATCACATATAGGTTTCTCATGCTCTTGGAGTACTGCCAGAGTGTAACTTGAACTATCTTTCAGCAGATTTCTAACCCAATTTACAGTAGACTGTAGTAAACCTCTCCTCCACAAGTATACACTTCATATGGTCTACAGAGTAGTAATGCGCTATTATGTCATTGTATCGTGTAGGCTACTTTAGTGTACAGCACTCCAGACATAAACAGCTTTACTTGCCTCTAACTGGAGGTGGAGATAATCTCTTAGCTGGTTCAGAATGTGCTTGTGTGTGAGGGTGTGGGTTGTAAAAGTTAATTGGACGGTGGACCCAAAAAAATCCCTGATAAGGTATGTTTGGGATGCAAAGGGAGATAAGTCTTGAGGCCACACTGGGAATTTGCAAGCAGTCTGCAGCAATGCTTAGGTTGGAAAGTTTTGACTTGAGCAGCCATAGAGGTAGGCAGATCTCGAGAGAGACTGCTTTTAATGGTGACCAACTTCTGTACTGTACTGCTCTTTGTTGCTCTCTTGGGCAATTGAAGAATTTGCATTACAGCGACTTTTGTTTCTTCAGTTAGGAACAAATTATTATTTACAATGACAGTCTACCCTAACCCGGACAGCGCTGGGCCAATTGTGCACCGCCCTACGGGACTCCCGGCCGGTTGTGATACAGCCTGGAATCGAACCAGGGTCTGTAGTGATGCCTCTAGCACTGAAATGCAGTGCCTTAGACCGCTGCGCCACTTGGGAGCCCCAAATTACTGATGACTAATGTTGCCAGTGCCATTTGGCACTACTTAACAATAAATAAAGATAAAAGATGCAATCTAGTCTAGTCCACTCTAACACCATACCCATGTCCCAGGGTCTCCCATACTACCCAAACATTACTTGCTGTTCTGGTAAACATGTTTGGCAGCCTTCAGCTGGCTGGTCCTGTCCTGTATGTTCCTGCTATAAACAGCTCTGTGGTATGTAGGCCTGCCTGGCTGCTGTTAGGCTACTGCATAAAGGAAAACCCATGATGTAGGGGCTGAGGGGTGCTCACTTTAGCCTGGCCGGAGGGAGGGAGAGACAACACTGCTGCCTGGGGCTGTGCCATCTGGTGGTCCTGCACTGTATGGGCCATGTGTGCCCTTGACGACGCCCAGTATCTATGACAGTCAGTCAACACCAGACAATCCACTGCAGGAGATAGAAACATGATGATAAACAACATATATTCCCACTGCATGCATACATGAGCTCTGTATCACCTTCATAAATATGCTGTTAAATGTATCAACTTCCCTATTTGCAAAGTAACAGAAAATAATTCACACCTAGCTACATACTGTTTAATTTCCTCTGTAATAAAACAGTACATCACAATTGGCTATGTAATTCATTCTAGAATATTCCCAACTAAATGTAACATCTTTACTTATTACAAACACAATATATGATCTACTATTATTATGAGACACTCGTCAATCCATACAAAATAATGAAACGTTAAGAGTGAAAAAGTAAACATTGCTACACACCACTTTAGCCGCACACCACTTGGGCTAAAAATAAAGAAGTGCAATGAATGAATGCGCATACGAATTCCTCGTCTTTAATCTTGTTTACTGTACGTGAGTTTGTTGCAAATCCGGCCAATCTTGAACAATCTTCAGCAATGTTTCACATTCAGTGTTCAACTCTGTCGTCTTCCGAGATCCGTCGCCACATTTCCATGTCTGTTTGAAGTCGTTGGGTCAATATCTGTGGTCAACACATCAGTCAACCTGTCCGTCTATCTCAGCGTTTACGATTTTTTCCAAGATGATTGAAAACGACAGGTGCCAAACTGCGACAGGAAAGGGGGTGGCCTATTTTTAGGTGTTGTCTTCCTAAAAATCATTGGAGTTTTCTCCCGCACGAGATTATTGTCTTTCAAGGGTTTATCAGTTTGAGGGCACGTACAATTGTTTTGGACTACAAGTCCCATAGATATTTTCAAACCGAACATTGGACTCAACGCGAAATCACGCGAGGGTGACACAGCACTCCGTTTTTTTTTTTGACACAGCGTTCAGTACTTGTTGTTGTTGTTGTTGTTGTTGTCGTCGGGGAAATGGCGTCCAACGTAGAGGCCCCGGAGTCGTGGTACCTCGCCCTCCTTGGCTTTGCAGAACATTTCCGCACCTCAAGCCCACCCAAAATTCGTCTGTGTGTGCATTGTCTTCAAGCGGTTTTCCAGTTTAAACCTCCGCAAAGGGTGGAGGCCAGAACTCACCTTCAACTCGGCTCGGTGCTCTATCATCATACGAAGAACAGCGAGCTGGCGCGGAGCCACTTGGAGAAAGCGGTGAGGAGGGAGAGTTTAGGAAAGCTCGATGATGGAACCAGAGATGCGTTGATGGAGGCCTTGAATAGTGAAATGGGAACAGTAACACGTTCGATAACTAGCTTTAGAGCCTGGCTTTCTGGTATCAGTCATAGGTATTTGCACTCAGAATATAATTTGTTAGCATGATAGCGTAGCCGGCAGGCCTGCGCATCTTTCACTCGTTCAATGTGTTAGAAGTTGCTACTACTGTTGCTTGCATGCAACATTTTACTGTATTTTGTCTCTAACATCTCCTCTTTTCATTTTTTTTCAGTGGTTAATATCACAACAAGTATCCTTTTCAATGCTATGGTTTCAACCCCAACACTACAGTAACTAGCATTACAATGTCGTTCAATTCTGCAGACCATTTCAGTTATGTGTTTGCTGTTCCATTATGTCTCGATAGTACAGTTCTGTATTAAATGTAAATTAAGGGGTTTCCTTCACAGAATATCTCAGATCCCACAATTTGAAGATGTTAAATTTGAAGCAGCAAGTCTTTTGTCTGAACTCTATTGTCAGCAGGTACCGGTAAATAAAGCTAAAAATACATTTTCCTGATTTTGCAATGTCTGGAGACCCATTTTGACAAACATGTTTTCATTCAAGTGTAAGGTCGAGTAGTTTTGAATCTGTATTTGTTGTTTTCAGAATCTGGTAGATTCTGCAAAGCCTTTACTGCGAAAGGCAATCCAGATCTCACAGCAAACTCCTTATTGGCACTGTCGCCTGCTGTTTCAACTAGCGGTATGTTGTACTGTAAGATGTACTGTAAATACTGACTGAATTGACTTGTCTCTTTTGGATGTTTGATTGTAGGCCTTTACATTGGAGTGCATTGAATGTGTCTTATTTTTTACTTTATCAGCAACTGCACACTCTAGAGAAAGACCTTGTGTCTGCCTGTGACCTCCTAGGGGTCGGTGCGGAGTATGCCAGAGTGGTGGGCTCGGAATACACCAGGTACTGTAACCTTACTGCGCTGAACTATTTACTTTTTTTGTCCACATTTAATAATCCGTAAAACAAGATACAGTAGATGTTAAACATGCCATCCAGTGAACTTAATGAAAACATTTCTACAACGGTCGGTTGAATATGTAATGTGTGTGTTTCTCAGGGCGCTGTTCCTCCTGAGTAAAGGAATGGTAAGTCTCAAATTCTTTTATGAAAATGCAGAATTTTGTATCTGTCGTTTGCGTTTTAGTAAGTATTAACAGATATCTTAAGTATTCAGTGCGCTTATAGCATGGGTATAAACTAATATTTTGAACTAGAGAATCCATATTGTAATGTTCTGTTTATCCTGTGTATCAGCTCCTACTGATGGAGAGGAAGCTGGGGGAGGTGCACCCTCTGCTCACGCTGTGCGGGACGATCGTGGAGAACTGGCAGGGAAACCCCATCCAGAAAGAGTCTCTCAGGGTATTTTTCCTGGTGCTGCAGGTCACACACTACCTGGATGCCGGACAGGTAAAGACTCCTGTCAGGCTGGATCAAAACCACGGGTTCACTAACTGTGGTCCCCAAGGGCAATAACACCCAAGATTGTAGTCATGCACCCCTGGACAAGATAGCCTATATGCTTTCCCACTAATTTGTAGTGTAGTTGAAACAGCTTCACTGGTATTGACCACCTCCATGTTATGTTGCAGGTGAAGAGTGTGAAGCCCTGTCTTAAGCAGCTGCAGCAGTGCATCCAGACCATCTCTACACTCCATGATGATGAGATCCTTCCCAGTAACCCTGCTGACCTCTTCCACTGGCTGCCCAAGGAACACATGTGTGTTCTCGTCTACCTGGTGAGCCCCATCTTTTCCCTTATCATCTGATACCGGAGGACTGCTCCCCCCTAGACACTGGTGCAGATCTGAAAGGATTGGTAGGTAAAAGCAACATGTTACATGGTAATAACCTTGTTCTCTATATGTTCCAGGTGACTGTCATGCACTCTATGCAAGCAGGGTACTTAGAGAAGGCACAGAAATACACAGACAAAGCACTCATGCAGCTTGAGAAACTAAAAAGTAGGTGATTTGAAGCCCACATGCGTCGCCTCTTTTCTGTACTACTATCAATAATCTGTTTAACACCCACTGTTGTCTAAAACGTCTTGTTCACCCCCCTTTATTTCAGTGCTGGACAGCAGTCCCATCCTCTCAACGTTCCAGGTCATTCTGCTGGAGCACATCATCATGTGTCGGCTAGTCACTGGTCACAAGGCTACTGCATTACAAGAGGTAATGTAGAAGCGTCCATGGACCAATCTTATTTCTTTTTTACTCAGTCACTCTGAACATAAACACTGTGCGAAGTTACAGTGGAATGTTAAAAATTCAATAAAAGTAGGTACTGGAATATATGATGGGCAATTTCGTGCCCATTGACAGTTGAGATGATGACTTTCTCTCTCCATATCCCAGATCTCCCAGGTCTGCCAACTCTGCCAACAGTCCCCCAGGTTATTCACCAATCACGCTGCCCAACTCCACACTCTACTAGTAAGTATTTGAAACCTTCACCCAGAATACATACCCTCAATTCACTATCTTGAATAACAGTTTACCACCCACTTCTCTAACTGGAACTCTAGAACTCCCACTTTTAACTTTATGTGCTGTTCCATTTTTCAGGGCCTGTATTGCATATCTGTCAACTGTATGGACAATGCAGAGGCACAGTTCACCGCCGCTTTGCGGGTAAGTGACGTAAGTCATAACGCTAAGCTTATTATATAAGTTCTCTCTGCATGTGTTCAATATGTATGTATTACATTGTCACGTTTTGGATAGTAAGTTAATCTGTGGGTGTTTCCTTTCCAGCTAACCACACACCAGGAGCTGTGGGCGTTCATTGTGACAAACCTGGCCAGCGTCTACATCAGGGAAGGAAACAGACACCAGGAGGTTAGTAGACACACACACACACACTCACACTATTCATTTTTACTCAAAATAAAGTATTGTCAACTGTATTAACCTTGTTTCTTTTAAAGCTCTACAGTCTCCTTGAGAGGATAAACCCTGATCACAACTTTCCTGTGAGGTGTGTAAACACATATTGCATAACACAGAGATTTTAATGGTTGCTCAATTATGCTTTCTAATCCAAACACGTTCTCAGAGCCAAATACCTTGTTTTTTTAAAGTTAAGAATGCCGCCCGTTGCTGAGATGGTGTATTTGACTACAAGCTGACCGACTTGTTTGTTTGGTTGTGTTGCAGCTCTCACTGTCTCCGCGCTGCAGCTTTCTACATCCGAGGACTCCTGTCCTTCTTCCAAGGACGCTACAACGAGGCCAAGTGAGTCTCCCCCACCTCCTCTTTTACTGAGTTGCTGAGAAGTGTCCCATAAGTCCTCAAATTTTCAGTGGGAATTGGAAAATAAGTCATTTCATGATGATATTCTTATTACAGACGGTTCCTTAGAGAAACTCTGAAGATGTCCAATGCGGAGGACCTGAATAGACTGACAGCCTGCTCACTTGTTTTGCTAGGCCATATATTCTATGTACTGGGAAACCACAGGGTAAGATCACTCCACAATGGTCACAAATTGATATTTTGCTAGGAACATCTACCCCTATACAAAGAATACGTATGGGTCCATGGCTTACTGTATAGTATACATTTTATTCAACGTGTGCGGAAAAAAGTATTTGTGTATTTACAGTTGAAGTCAGAAGTTTACATACACTTATGTTGGAGTCATTAAAACTTGTTTTTCAACCACTCCACAAATTTCTTGTTAACAAACTATAGTTTTGGCAAGTCGGTTAGGACATCAACTTTGCATGTAATTTTTCCAATAGTTGTTTTCAGGCAGATTATTTCACTTACAATTCACTGTATCACAATTCCAGTGGGTCAGAAGTTTACATACACTAAGTTGACTGTGCCTTTAAACAGCTTGGAAAATTCCAGAAAATGATGTCATGGCTTTAGAAGCTTCTGATAGGCTAATTGACATCATTTGAGTCAATTGGAAGTGTACCTTTGGATGTATTTCAAGGCCTACCTTAAAAAGCAGTGCCTCTTTGCTTGACTTCATGGGAAAATCAAAAGAAATCAGCAAAGACCTCAGGGAAAAAAATGTAGACCTTGACATGTCTGGTTCAACCGTGGGAGCAATTTCCAAACGCCTGAAGGTACCACGTTCATCTGTACAAACAAAAGTATGCAAGTATAAACACCATGGGACCACGCAGCCGTCATGCCGCTCAGAGATGTGCGAAAAGTGCAAATCAATCCCAGAACAACAGCAAAGGACCTTGTGAGGATGCTGGAGGAAACGGGTACAAAAGTATCTATATCGACATAACCTGAAAGGCCACCCAGCAAGGAAGAAGCCACTGCTCCAAAACCGCCATAAAAAAGCCAGGGGTGGTTTGCTGCAGGAGGGACTGGTGCACTTCACAAAATAGGTGGCGTCACGAGGAAGGAAAATTATGTGGATATATTGAAGCAACATCTCAAGACATCAGTCAGGAAGTTAAAGTTTGGCTGCAAATGGGTCTTCCAAATGGACAATGACCTCAAGCATACTTCCAAAGTTGTGGCAAAATGGCTTAAGGACAACAAAGTCAAGGTATTGGAGTGGCCATCACAAAGCCCTGACCTCAATCCTATAGACAATTTGTGGGCAGAACTAAATAAGAGTGTGCGAGCAAGGAGGCCTACAAACCTGACTCCGTTACACCAGCTCTGTCAGGAGGAATGGGCCAAAATTCACCCAACTTATTGTTGGAAGCTTGTGGAAGGCTACCCAAAAGGTTTGACCCAAGTTAAAACATTTTATAGGCAATGCTACCAAATACTAATTGAGTGTATGTGAACTTAAGGCCCCCTGGGAATGTGATGAAAGAAATAAAAGCTGAAGTAAATCATTCTCTCTGCTATTATTCTGACATTTCACATTCTTAAAATCAAGTGGTGATTCTAACTGACTTAAGACAGGGAATTTTTACTATGATTAAATGTCAGGAATTGTGAAACACTTTAGCCAAATACATAAACTGAGTTAATGTAAACGTCCGACTTCAGCTGGAGCTTGCGTAACAATATGTTTTTGTTTTTTTCTAGGAAAGCAACAACATGGTGGTTCCAGCGATGCAGCTGGCCAGCAAGATCCCTGACATGTCTGTCCAGCTGTGGTCCTCTGCCCTTTTAAAAGGTACATCCCTACCTGTGCATTTCTTTTGTCTTTGGATTGAGCTTCAATGCTCCCTACTAAGCTTAAAGTATTTGATGTAGGTTTCCTTGACCACACTGTTTTTGTCTTGTCCCTGTAGATCTGAACAAGGCCCTGGGAAACACCATAGACGCCCATGAAGCAGCTCAGATGCACCAGAACTTCTCCCAGCAGCTTCTCCAGGACCACATCGCTGCCTGCAGCCTCCCCGAACACAACCTCATCAGCGTACATATCAATTTATCTTTAACTTTTTATCTTTAATTATTACTGGCATTAAAGTTGTGTATTGTAAATAGATAATATAGGTTGTTTAGCTGTGTTCCTGTTGTCTGTCTTTTGTCTGTCTCAGATGGGTAATTAACAATACTAATCTCTCTTCTCTGCGACAGTGGACGGACGGTCCACCACCTGGGCAGTTTCAAGCCCAGAACGGCCCGACAACCAGCCTGGCCAGCCTGCTATGAACACATGGCTCCATCATACATATGCATACGAGAGAGCGAGAGCAAACTGACAACACACAAGGGCTACCATTCTTCTAGCCTCAAAGATGTCTATAATTCCACTATTGTTTCTTTGCGTCTTATGAAAATTAGAGGGGGACTGGGAAAACATAGTAGCAGTTATACAAATAATTTATTAATGTTGATATTTTTGTAACTTTAGAAAAATATTTTACCAATTTTCTTTGTATGAATGGCATTTTTCTTATGCATGGAAGTTACTGATGTTGATTAACTCTACAAGTGTTGCTAATCATTTGCTGAGGATTTTCACAGCTAGTCATTGTTTTGTAGCACCACATCCACATGAATTAGTGTAGGTACACTTCGCATTACTTCTCATGTATTGAACCAGCAACATGTTTTGTTTCATGTTAAGTTTGGACTTGAATGTTAAATTGGTAGTGTTGAGATAAAGGGTTTTAATTTCTTCCTGAAAGAGTGCAAGAGAGAATAGTGAAAGAATTGGAACGTTCATTAAGTGCAGTTACTTAATGGACCAGCAGGTGTCCCTGTTGAGCTGTGATTTGAAAATCCTGCTTTGAGAGAGGAATATTTATTGTAAAATTTTTCATGTCAGATCACCAATTTGCCCATTTGGAAGATGCATCACAAATACAACTATTATTGGCTATACATATGAATTCTAGTTAATTTATTGAGTTCCATAGATCATGAAGTTGGACATTTTTTTTTAAATAAGAAACTTTTGGATAAAGAAAATCAATGTATTACTTTTTATGTTATAATTTGTCTTTATAGTTCTAGTTAAGGGTTTTCTTTACAATACATTGTATACATATGCCACATGGGAAACCTTTATTGTACAGTGACATTTTATAAAGTAAATGTAGTCAAGTGTGTAATGTATTTTAACTACCAGTATCACATGTAGAAATCCAACTAAATGCTTGATATTTAAGTCAATCTATATGGACACGTCAGAAGCTTGAGTATTTGCCATATTCTATCCAATGCCTATGTTTTTATTGCTTATATTGTTTTTCAATATTTTGGGGGACAAATTCTGAATAAATGTATTTTGAACCATAATTTTGTGTTTCAAATAAAAGAAAAATGTATTTGTCATATGTTCTGAATACAACAGGCGCAGTAGACCTTACAGTTAAATGGTTACTTTACAAGCCCTAAACCAACAATGCAGTTTTAAGAAAAATACCTAAAGAAAGAAAAGTTACAAATATTTAAAGAGCAGCAGTAAAATAACAATAGCGAAGCTATATACAGGAGGTATCAGTACAGAGTCAATGTGCGGAGGCACCGGTTAGTCGAGGTAATGTGTACATGTAGGTAGAGTTATTAAAGTGACTATGCATAGATAATAACAAGAGAGTAGCAGCAGCGGAGAGGGGAGAGGCAGTGCAAATAGTCTGGGTAGCCATTTGATTAGATGTTCAGGAGTCTTATGGCTTGGGGTTAGAAGCCTCTTGGACCTAGACTTGGCGCTCCGGTACCGCTTGCTGTGCAGTAGCAGAGAGAACAGTCTATGACTAGGGCAGTTGGAGTCTGACAATTTTTAGGTCCTTTCTCTGACACTGCCTGGTACAGAGGTTCTGGATGGCAGGAAGCTTGGCCCCAGTGATGTACTGGGCCGTTCGCACTACCCTCTGTTTGAGAATGTTTGTCCGTGGCTGACTTTATAATCTTCAATTTATCATGACTTTTCCCACAGACATGTAGTGAAATGCATGTATCTGATTTCATACCATGATAACTATTTATGAAAGACATGTCAACATGAGTCGTAGGTGAGTACAATTCACCCCCTGAATTAATTTATTGTAAATAATTGACCCCAATGTCCTGTAAAACAACACATTTCACTGCACCTACTGTATGCGACAATAAAAACATCTTTAACTACATGCATTATCGTCAGTTGTGCTGTGTTTGCAGTGCACCAAGACTAAAGTCAAATGGGAGCAATGAAATAGAACGAATAAATAGGCCTAAGAAATGTACAGAAAAACTGATGCTTCTTTTGTACCATTTGTGGCCAAGACCTATCAAGTTTCAAGTCTCAAGTTTTAATGTCACATGCAAAAGTACAGTGAAATGCCTTTCTTGCTAGCTCTAAACCCAACAATGCAGTAGTCAATAACAATGTAATTCTAAAAATAACATAAGATAGAACAAAAAAACACAAGAAATAGAAATAATAAGAACACAAGAAAGTAAGTAAGCTATATAGAGGGTCAGTCAGTTACAGTACCTTATTTACAATGTGCAGGCTACTGGAGTGCAGGTTACTGTGCAGGCTACTGGAGTGATACATTTTTTACTGCAGTTTATTTTAGTAAATACTTTTTTAACACTTATTTTCTTAAAACTGCATTTTTGGTTAAGGGCTTGTAAGTAAGCATTTCACTGTAAGGTGTTGTATTAAGCGCATGTGACGATCAACAATTGATTTGATGTGTATGGGTAAGGACTAGGCCATAACCGACTGAGGAGGAGGTAATTCAGTAATTATCTGTATAATTAACAATATTTATTAAAGTATGATATGAATTCAATGCACCGTAAAACAGTCCAGTAACAGGTTTGCAATGTAGTAGGTATTTAGTAGGACAGAGAAATATTGTTTCAGTGATCCACCCATTCTGTATTATAACTTAGATTTATACTTTGATTCATCTCCAGATGTGCAACAGGACTTTAGCTCCAGTGATGAAGAAATTTAATTTTCTGGTATTTCTGTTGGTATTTGTGTGTATCCTTCGAAAACAACACATGTATCTCCTTGTGCAATTGAAGCCATTTCAGAAGATTATATGTATGCTTTGGATGATTTGCCACCATTCCATGTAGTGTTCCTAAGATTTCAGAGTATTCAAATATGCAACTCTGAGCTGTTGTTGTCTATTGATGTTCTGTATTATGCCATGTTTTGTGTTTTGTGTGGACCCCAGCAAGAATAGCGGCTCCTTCAGCATCAGCTAATGGGGATCATAATAAAATACTAAAATACTAATACTATCATCTCAACAGTTATTCTCTGCCATAAAAAAAAAGATGTACTGTGTCTGTACAAATAGGTATATCTTGAAATCATTGCTCCTTCATTGCAGAGCCATGTCAGGCCAGAGAGTCAAAGGAGGTGGTGGCGGATCATCCTGCTTCTCAAATCAAATCAAATTGTATTTGTCACATGCTTCCTAAACAACAGGTGTAGACCAACAGTGAAATGCTTACTTAAGGGCCCTTCCCAACAATGCAGAGACAAAGAAAATAGAGAAATAATAGAAAAGTAAAGCACCTCGTAATGAAAGTACTAATAAATACACAATGAGTAATGATAACTTGGTTATATAGTAGGGGTACCATTACCGAGTTGATGTGCAGGGGTACAAGGTCATTGTGGAAGATATGTACAGTACATATAACTAGGAATAATAATAAATAGTAGCAGCATATGTGAGGTCAAAAAAAGGTAGTGCAAAAAGGGTCAATGCAGATAGTCCGGGTAGCTATTTGGTTAACTATTTAACTAACTATGTAGCAGGCTTATGGCTTGGTGGTAGAAGCTCTTCGGGTTCCTGTTGGTTCCAGACTTGGTTCATCAGTACCGCTTGCTGTGCGGTAGCAGAAAGAACAGTCTATGATTTGGATGGCTGGAGTCTTTGACCATTTCTAGGGCCTTCCTCTGACATCGCCTGTTATAGAGGTACTGGATGGCTGGGAGCTTGACCCAAGTGATGTACTGGGCCGTACGCACTACCCTCTGTAGTGCCGTGCGGTCGGATGCCAAGCAGTTGCCATACCAGGCGGTGATGCTGCCAGTCAAGATGCTCTCAATGGTGCAGCTGTAGAACTTTCTAAGGGCACATGCAAAATCTTTTCAACCTCCTGAGGGGGAAGAGGCATTGTTGGGCCCTCTTCACGACTGTGTTGGTATGTGTGTGGACGATGATAAATCCTTAGTGATGTGGACACCGAGGAGCTTGAAGCTCTCAACCCTCTCCACTACAGCCCATCGATGTTAATAGGCGCTTGTTCTGCCCTCCATTTCCTGTAGTTCACGATCAGTTCCTTTGTCGTGCTGAAGTTGAAGGAGAGTTTGTTGTCCTGGCAACACATTGCCAGGTCTCTGACCTCTTCCCTATAGGCTGTCTCATCGTCGTCAGTGATCAGGTCTACCACCGTCGTGTTGTTGGCAAACTTAATGACAGTGTTGGAGTTGTGCATGGCCACGCAGTCTTGGGTGAACAGGGAGTACAGGATGGGGGTGGCTCATCAGGAAGTCCAGGATCCAGTTGCAGAGGGAGGTGTTCAGTCCCAGGGTCTTTAGCTTAGTAATGAGATTGGAGGGCACTATGGTGTTGAACGCTGAGCTGTAGTCAATGAACACAATTTTCACTGTTCCCTCTTGTCCAGGTGGGAAAGGGCAATGTAGAGTGCAATAAATATTGCATCATCTGTGGATCTGTTGGGGCAGTGTGTCTGGGATGATGATGTTGATGTGAGCCATGACCAGCCTTTCAAAGCATGGCAACAGATGTGAGTGCTACTGGGTGATAATAATTTAGGGAGGTTACCTTGGCGTTCTTGGACACAGGAACTATGGTGGTCTGCTTGAAACATGTAGGTATTACGGACTGTGTCAGGGAGAGGTTGAAAATGTCAGTGCAGACACTTGCCAGCTGGTCAACACATGCTCTGAGTACTTTTCCCAGTAATCCGTCTTGCCGTGTGGCCTGGTGAATGTTGACCTGTTTAACGGTCTTACTCACATCGGCTAAAGACAGTGTGATCACAAAGTCGTCCGGAACAGCTGGTGCTCTCATGCATGGTTCAGTGTGGCTTGCCTCGAAGCGAGCATAGAAGACATTTAGCTCGTCTGGTAAGCTTCCGTCACTGGGCAGGTCGCGACTGGGTTTCATTTTGTAATCTGTGATAGTTTGCAAGCCCTGCCACATCCAGCGAGCATCAGAGCCGGTGTAGTAGGATTCGATCTTAGTCTTGTATTGACACTTTGCCTGTTTGATAGTTCGTCGGAGGGCGTAGCGGGATTTCTTATCAGTGTCCGGATTAGTGTCCCGCTCCTTGAAAGCGGCAGCTCTAGCCTTTAGCTCAGTACGGATGTTGCCTGTAATCCATGGCCTCTGGTTGGGATATATACAGTGCTGTGAAAAAGTATTTGCCCCTTCCTGATTTCTTATTTTTCTGCACATTTGTCACACTTAAATGTTTCAGATCAACAAACAAATGTTAATATTACACAAAGATAACCCAAGTAAACACAAAATGTTTTTAAGTGATAATTGTATTTATTAAGGGAAAAAAAAGCTATCCAAACCTTCATGGCCCTATGTGACAGACTAATTGCCCCCCTTGTTAAATCATGAATTTACTGTGGTTAATCACATTTTTTTGGAAAGCTGAGTTCAATTTCACTAGCCACACCCAGGCCTGTTGAATCAAGAAATCACTTAAATAGAACCTGTCTGACAAAGTGAAGTAGGCCTAAAGATCTCAAAAAGCAAGACAAAATGGCGCAACAAAGAAATTCAGGAACAGATGAGAAACAAAGTAATTGACACCTATCAGTCTGGAAAGGGTTACAAAGCCATTTCTAAAGCTTTGGGACTCCTGCAAACCACAGTGAAGCCATTATCCACAAATGGAGAAAATTAGGAACAGTGGTGAACCTTCCCAGGAGTGGCCGGCCTACCAGAATCACCCCAAGAGCGCAGCGACGACTCATCCAAGAGGTCACAAAAGAACCCACAACAACATCTAAAGAACTGCAGGCCTCACTTGCCTCAGTTAAGGTCAGTGTTCATGACTCAACCACAAGAAAGAGACTGGGCAAAAATGTAATCCATGGCAGAGTTCCAAGGCGAAAACCACTGCTGACCAAAAAGAACATAAAGGCTCGTCTCACTTTTGGCAAAAAACATCTTGATGATCCCCAAGACTTTTGGGAAATTATTCTGTGGACTGACGAGACAAAAGTTGAACTTTTTGGAAGGTGTGCGTCCCGTAACATCTGGCGTAAAAGTAACACAGCATTTCAGAAAAAGAACATCATACCAACTGTCAAATATGGTGGTGGTAGTGTGATGGTCTGTGGCTGCTTTGCTGCTTCAGGACCTGGACGACTTGCTGTGATTGACAGAACCATGAATTCTGCTCTCTACCAAAAAATCCTGAAGGAGAATGTCCGGCCATCAGTTTGTGACCTCAAGCTGAAGCGCACTTGGGTTCTGCAGCAGAACAATGATCCAAAACACACCAGCAAGTCCACCTCTGAATAGCTTAAAAAAAAACAAAATGAAGGTTTTGGAGTGGCCTAGTCAAAGTCCGGACTTGAATCCGATTGAGATGCTGTGGCGTGACCTTAAAAAGGCGGTTCATGCTCGAAAACCCTCCAATATGGCTGAATTAAAACAATTCTGCAAAGAAGAGTGGGCCAAAATTCCTCCGAATTTCAGCGATGTGAAAGACTCATTGCCAGTTATCGCAAACGCTTGATTGCAGTTGTTGCTGCTGAGGGTGGCACAACCAGTTATTAGGTTTAGGGGGTAATTACTTTTTCACATAGGGCCATGAAGGTTCGGATAGCTTTTTTCCCTTAATAAATACAATTATCACTTAAACACTGCATTTTGTGTTTACTTGGGTTATCTTTGTGTAATATTAAAATGTGTTTGTTGATCTGAAACATTTAAGTGTGACAAATGTGAAAAACAATAAGAAATCAGGAAGGGGGCAAATACTTTTTCACAGCACTGTACATACGGTCACTGTGGGGATGACGTCGTCGATGCATTTATTAACGAAAAGCCGGTGACTGATGTGATAAACTCCTCAATGAATCCCTGAACAGTCCTGTAGCTTAGTAACCGCTTCATCGGACCACTTCCATATTGAGTGCATCACTGGTACTTCCAGATTGAGTTTTTGCTTGTAGACAGGAATAAGGAGGATAGAGTTATGGCCAGATTTGCCAAATGGAGGGTGAGGGAGAGCTTTGTATGTGTTTCTGTGTGTGGAGTAAAGGTGTTCTAGAGTTTTTTCGCCTCAGGTGATAGAAATGAGGTAAAACAAATTATAGTTTCTCTGCATTAAAATCACCGGCCACTAGGAGCGCCGCCTCTGAATGTTTGCTAATGGCCCGCCCCGTGTTTTCTTATTGCCCTATACAGCTCGCTGAGTGCGATATTAATGCCAGCATCGGTTTGTGGTGGTAAATAGACAGCTATAAAAAATATAGATGAAAACTCTCTTGGTAAATAGTATTGTCTACAACTTATCATGAGGTATTATAACTCAGGTGAGCAGAACCTCAAGACTTCCTTAATATTAGAGATTGAGCACCAGGTGTTTTTAGCAAAGAGACACACACCTCCCCCTTGAGCTTCCGTTCTGTCCGGCCGATGCATAAAAAAACAGCTTGATGTATATTATCCATATCCGTCTTCAGCTACAACTCAGAGAAACATAGGATATTACAGTTCTTCAGGTCCCGTTAGGATAGGATAGTCTTGAACGGCGCTCATCCAGTTTGTTCTCCAGTGATACGTTTGCCAATAGAATGGAGGGTAGAGGCGGTTTATGCACTCACCAACGTATTTTCGTCAGGGTGCCCGCACGTTGGCCTTTCTTACGCCGCCTTTTTCTATTCCAAGTCTTGTGATTAGGGCCTGGTGTCACGACTTCAGCCGAAGTTGGTCCCTCTCCTTGTTCGGGCGGCTTTCCGCGATCGACGTCACCGGTCTTCTAGCCACTACAGATCCATTATTCATTTTCCGTTGGTTTGGTCTTCCTTTTTCACACACCTGGTTTTAATTTCCCATCATTACATGTTCCTTATTTAACCCTCTGTTTCCCCCATGTTTTTGTGCGTGATTGTTTGTTGTAATTATGTTCCGTGTCGAGTGATTGTTTTTTCCACTCGTTTGGTATCTTTATGAGTAAACTTTATGAACACTCAATTTTGTTGTCCTGCGCCTGACTCTGCCTTACCGGCATCACGGAGACCTTTACACCTGGTCCAGGGTGAGCAGTATGTCCTAAGCCTACGACTCCACTTAATCCAAATCAAGGTTAGGGATCGCTGTTCTGATGTCCAGAAGCTCTTTTCGGTCATAGGAAATGATGGCAGAAACCTTATTTACAAAAAAGTTACAATCAGTGCAAAAAACACACAAAAACACACAAAATCACAATGGTTGTAGAGGGTGTAACAGGTCAGTACCTCAGGAGTAAATGTCAGTTGGTTTTTCATAGCCGAGCATTCAGAGATTGAGACAGCAGGTGCATTAGAGAGAGAGAGAGAGAGAGAGAGAGAGAGAGAGAGAGAGGGAGAGAGAGGGAGGGAGAGGGAGAGAAAGGGTCCAAAAACAGCAGGTCCGGGACAAGGTAGCAAATCTGGTTTAGGGTTCCATAGCAGCAGAAACTGAATCAGCAGCACGACCAGGTGGACTGGGGACGGGGACAGGAGTTGTCAGGCCAGGTAGTCCTGAGGCATGGTCCTAGGGCTCAGGTCCTCTGAGAGAGAAGAGAGAGATGAGAGAATTAGTGGGAGCATACTTAAGTTCACACAGTACACCAGATAAGACAGGAGATTTACACCAAATTGGACAGACTGACTCTAGCCCCCCGTCACATAGACTATTGCAGCATAGATACCGGAGACTGAGACAGGGGTTGGTCGGGGACACTATGGCAACGTCCGATGTAACCCCATGACAGGGTCAACCAGGCACGATAGAACCCCACCCATTTTGCCAAAGCACAGCCCCCACACCGCGAGAAGGATATCAACAAACCACCAACTTACTACCCTGAGACAAGGCTGAGTATAGCCCATGAAGATTTCCTCCAACTGGAAGGTTTGGAGGCCATTTTCATGAAAGTGTTGAGAAAAACTTGAGTGTCTCCATTGATCATACGTCCTGGCAGTTCTGTGCAGACTTAGGACAACTGAGTTTTGGAGAAATACACATATTCAAAGAAGAGTCCGTAAAGATGCTGCTCTGAGAATGGACCAATATTCTCATACTAGATATCTCTGTTTCATGTGATGCTGCTGCCCCAGCCCTGTGATGAAAAGAGGAGAGAGGAGTCTGACTCTTCTATTGTTGAGGGGATCCAGGAACATCCACCATCCTCAGCATCCTCCTGTCACAATGCTGTTGGCAATGCTGCCTCCTTTGCCGAAACCCAGAGAGCAGTGGACGAACCATCCAAGGCAGGTGATAAATCCAACCTCAATAAACTGGTAAGATTATATCTACTTCACATATACTCACAGTGGGTGGGTAAAGATTTATTTTATTTCACCTAAAGGTAATAAAAGGAACTTCTGTTTCATGTGATGTTGCTGCTTTAGGACTGGTGAGAAGCAGACAGAGAAGTCTGCCTCTATTGTTCAGGAGGCGCATGAGAAGTCTGCCTCTATTGTGGAGGAGGTGCAGGAAAAGTCTGTCTCTGTTGTGGAGAAGGTGCAGGAGAAGTCTGTCTCTGTTGTGGAGGAGGTGCAGAAGAAGTCTGTCTCTATTGTGGAGGAGGTGCAGGAGAAGTCTGTCTCTATTGTGGAGGAGGTGCAGGAGAAGTCTGTCTATTGTTGAGGAGGTGCATGAGAAGTCTGTCTCTATTGTGGAGGAGGTGCAAGAGAAGTCTGTCTCTATTGTGGAGGAGGTGCAAGAGAAGTCTGTCTCTATTGTGGAGGAGGTGCAGGAGAAGTCTGTCTCTATTGTGGAGGAGGAGCAGGAGAAGTCTGTCTCTATTGTGGAGGAGGAGCAGGAGAAGTCTGTCTCTGTTGTTGAAGTCTAGGAGAAATATACCGCCTTCTTTGACTCACTCAGCCACAGTGTGGAGAACATGTCAACTAAGGGAGGCGACAAGAACCCCGGTCCCTTCCATCCCTCAGGACACCAGTAAGCATCACCCTGCTGTTCTTAGTGTGAGTAAAAAGGCTCTTAGAATGGCCACACACATGTATGAGATACCTGCCCCAGGATGAGATACAGTTAGAGCAGTCTGCCTCCTCTATCACCAAGGAGGCCCACAAGCAGTCTGCCTGTATCATTGAGGAGGCGGAGGAGCAGTTTGCCATCATTGCTGAGCAGATCCAAAAGCAACCTGCCTCCTCAGGATAATCCTTTCACAATACTGATGGCAAGGCTGGCTCTTTTGTCCAAAGCCAGAAAGCAGAGGGAAGTGACAAGTCTTCCCTCAATAAACAGGTAGAATTTAATCAACTACATTTACAGTGGGGTGGACAAACATTAATTAAATGTGGCCTGTACAAATATTAGATGTTTCATGTGATGTTGCTGCCTCAGCAGTCTGATGAGCAGTCTCTTCAGAGTATTTCTATGGACATCCAGGAGCAGCCAACTAGTGTGCTCTTAGTGTGAGTAAAGATCCAACAAGACAGGCCCCAGCTACCATATTAACACTAGATACTTTTGTTTGATGTGATGTTGCTGCATCAGGAATCGAATGAGAAGTCTGTCTCTGTCGTTGAGGCCCAGAAGCAATCGTCCTCTTCCACCTTCTCTGACTTCTTTGCCTCAACCAGGTATAGTTTGAAGAACAGGCCCATGACAAGGCCCCCCATTCCCTTCCATCGCTCAGGACACAGGTGAGAATCATTTTTATGATTGTTTTAATGTGAGTAAAGATGCTCTAAGAGTGGCCACATACTGATACGAACGTATCTATGTTTCATGTGGTGCTGCTTCCCCAGGATTAAATGCAGAGAAAGGAATCTACCTCTATCATTAAGGAGACGCGGGAGAAGTCTCATCTATTGCTAACGAGATCAAGGAACAGCCTGCCCCCTCCACATTCTCTGCCTTTACCAGCAAAAGTTAAGTCTGCTGAGGAAGGGAACAAGTCATCTAGGTCCCTTGCAGCACATCATCCCATGGGGAGGATTCAGCTGGCTGCACCGAGGGAGGCTCTGATGAGAAGGGGGCAGCTAAATCTGTTCTACAGGCGTCACTGGACAAGGAGCATTGCACAAGCATGAAGCTCTGGCTGAGCCAAGAAAATAGCTTCAGACCTCAAGATGGAGCAGAGCAAGATCAAGAAGCAAGAGACTGAGAAGCTGTAGCTGAGCGCAGGAACAGAGTAATCTCTTCACTTCTCTTATGCTGAAGGCTGACCAACTGGCCTCTGAACTGGCAGAGAAACACGGCAGGAGCCAGAAGCTTAAGATAGACATCGAGACTGCCCACGATGAGCAGCAAGAACCTCTGCAAGAGTGTGTCCATCTGAGGCAAGCCATGGTGATAGAGCTACAAGAGTCTGCTTCATCTGCAGATAAATCTCAAAGTGAACAGTTAAAAGGAAGAGCCGAAAGAGAGAGAGAGCCGAGTGAGAGAGAGATCTTTGAAAAGCAAGATCAGAGATCCCAAGTGCAGGACCTGAGGGTTTAAGTGAAGGCCTTCCTGGAGGTCAATGCAGAAATTAGCCTGAGCGCTGTCAGAATGACCTATAATCTATCAGAGGAAAAGATCAGGACACAGAAGCTCCAGGCTGACCTTGAGGCTTACCTTGAGGCTACCCTCTCCAAGCATTAGATTGTGCTGGAGGAGCGTCAAGAGACCAAAGTGGCCTGCAGTGACTTGGAGGAGGCTGTGGCCTCAGAGATGGTCAAGGCTGAGAAATTCCATTCATTTTGCAAAAGAGTAAGCAAGAACAGAGTGACCTAACTTCCAGCCTGCAGGCCGAGAGCAGTCGCTGCCACCGCCTAGTTGTGGAAGGTGAGGCCACGGTCAAGGAGCTAGAGTCAGCTTTGGATGCAGTAAAAGTCCACAGTGCTCAGCTGAGTAAGAGGCTGCAGACAGAAAGCTCAGCATGTGAGGCTCAGAAGTCGCAGCATCAAGCCCTGATGTCACTACACCAAGCCCTGATGTCACTGCACCCAGCCCTGATGTTGCAGCACCAAACCGTCAGCACCAGCCACTGGAGCTTCATCCCCAGGCGCTAGAGGGAGCTTCAGGAGCTCCTCTCGGATCATCACAACCTCCACGCTGAATACCAGGAGTTATTAAAACCATGGTCTCTGAACATCAAGCCCTCCTAGCACAGCCTGCAATCTAAGCTCCAGGACGTTGGGTTAGACTACCAGGGCCAGACCAAGCTCCATACTCTGACAAGTGAGTACCGAGTCATGTAGATAAAGAGCAAGGCCTTGAAGTCGCTTGTACTGCAAGAGCCTCTACTCTGACCACCATTTTCTGATCTTGGTACACAAGGATGTCATCTCACAGCAGCAGCCCTCTCCGAGGACTAGCATAACCTGTACAAAGTGCTGCAGATGATGCATGACCAACTGACAGAGTGCTGGGTTAAATGCAGAACAGTGACATTGGTTTACAAGGACACTATGGGAGGATGCTGGGAGACAGGAGATTGTGCAAACATTATTATTGCCCCACTAAGGAAGGTGAGGAAAGGCATGCCAGGAAAGGGCAGAGGCATCTTTGTTTCAGGGTACACTGTGGCTGCTGGACCACAGAGAGAAGAACAAAGAAATAGGCAGCCAAAGAGATATGAACACTCGAAATAACTGTTCCAAAGACGCTGGGCCAAAGGAACCAGAACTGTCTGCCCCCAGTGAGGAATGGGAGGAAAGAAATTCCAGGATGAAGGCCAAGTTGTCCTTGCACAAGTCTACTACTATGTGGCTGCTGGAACACAAAGATAAGAACAGAGGGAATAGCCAAACAGATATGACCACCCTCAATAATTGATTTTAATTTAAGGATTGTTATTAAGTTGTGGTAAACAGCTTGGTTTACTTTGTACTAATGTTATTTTCCTTATGCACTGAATTTACTGATACAATTATACAATTGCTGCTACTAGTCAATTCCAGAGGATTATCACAACTAGGCATAATTTTGTAGCAGAACGTTCTTTTGAATTCTGTAGTAAGGTTTGCATTTCAATTGCAGTTATTTATTGGACCAGCAGGTGCCCCTTTTGAGTTGTGTTTTGATAAACCTGCATTGAGACAGCAAACTTCTGTAACATTTGGCCCCTGTCATAAATACCCATGTTCCTTTTTGAATATACAGAACCAGTCAAAAGTTTGGACACACCTACTCATTCAAGGGGTTTTCTTTATTTTTACTGTTTTCTACATTGTATAATAATGGTGAAGACATCAAAACTATGAAATAACACATATGGAATATGTCACACCCTGATCTGTTTCACCTGTCTTTGTGATTGTCTCCACCCCCCTCCAGGTGTCGCCCATCTTCCCCATTATCCCCTGTGTATTTATACCTGTGTTCTCTTTCTGTTGCCAGTTTGTCTTGTTTGTCTAATCAACCAGCGTTTTTGTATCAGCACCTGCTTTTCCCAGTCTCTCGTTTTCTTGCCCTACTGGTTTTGACCCTTGCCTGTCCTGACTGATCCCACCTGCCGGATCACTCTGCCTGACCCTGAGCCTGCTTGCTGACATGTACCTCTGCTCCACCTCTGGATTATTGACCACTGCCTACCCTGAGCCTGCCTGCCGCTCGTTGCCCCACCTCTGGTTTACTGGTTTACTGACCCCTGCCTGCCTTGACCTGTCTATTGCCTGCCCCTGTTGGATTATTAAAACATTGTTAATTCTATGTTGTCTGCATCTGGGTCTTATCTTCATAACTGATATAATCATGTTGTAACCAAAAAAGTGTTAAACAAATCAAATTATATTCTATATTTGAGATTCTTCAAAGTAGCCACCCTTTGCCTTGATGACAGCTTTGCACACTCTTGGCATTCTCTCAACCAACTTCACATGGAATGCTTTTACAACAGTCTTGAAAGAGTTCCCACATATGCTGAGCACTTGTTGGCTGCTTTTCCTTCACTCTGTGGTCCAACTCATCCCAAACCATCTTAATTGGGTTGAGGTCGGTGATTGCGGAGGCCAGGTCAACTGATGCAGCACTCCATCACTCTCTTTCTTGGTCAAATAGACCTTACACATCCTGGAGGTGTGTTTTGGGTCATTGTCCTGTTGAAAAACAAATGCTAGTCCCATGGCATATCACTGCAGAATGCTGTGGTAGCCATGCTGGTTAAGTGTGTCTTGAATTCTTAATAAATCAGACAGTGTCACCAGAAAAGCACGCCTACACCATCACACCTCCTCCACTATGCTTCACGGTGGGAACCACACATATTGAGATCATCCGTTCACCTACTCTGCATCTCACAAAGACACGGCGGTTGGAATCAAAAATCTCAAATTTGGACTCATCAGACCAAAGGACAGATTTCCACCGGTCTAATGTCCATTGCTCATGTTTCTTGGCCCAAGCAAGTCTCTTATTATTATTTGTGTCCTTTAGTAGTGGTTTCTTTGCAGAAATTCAAACATGAAGGCCTGATTCACGCAGTCTCCTCTGAACAGTTGATGTTGAGATGTGTCTGTTACTTGAACTCTGTGAAGCATTTTTTTGGGCTGCAATCTGAGGTGCAGTTAACTCTAATGATCTTACCCTCTGCAGCAGAGGTAACTCTGGGTCTTCCTTTCCTGTAGCGGTCATCATGAGAGTCAGTTTCATCATAGCACTTGACCTTCATGTCTTAAAGTAATGATAGACTGTCATTTCTATTTGTTTATTTGAGCTGTTCCTGCCATAATATGGAATTGGTCTTTTACCAAATAGGGCTATCTTCCGTATACCACCCCTACCTTGTCACAACACAACTAATTGGCTCAAACGCATTAAGAAGGAAAGAAATTCCACAAATTAACCTTTAACAAGGCACACCTGTTAATTTAAATGCATTCCAGGTGACTACCTCATGAAGCTGGTTGAGAGAATGCCAAGCTGTCATCAAGACAAATGGTGGCTACTAAAATATATTTTGATTTCTTTAAAACAATGTGGTGACTGCATAATTCCATATGTGTCTTCATTATTTTTCAAATTCTACAATGTAGAAAATAGTAAAATAAAGAAAAACCCTTGAATGAGTAGGTGTGTCCAAACTTTTTACTGGTACTGTACATCCCAAACTCAGAACTATTTTTGACATTACCACATTTCAGGAAGGTGTGGAAATCAAAAAATATATGGACACAAAGCTTGAGTACTCAATGCATGTGTTTTTTTATTTTGATAAAAATCTGAATAAACATGATTGTTTTTACAACCAAAGTGTTTGGAAATGTTTGTCAGGAAGTGTACTAAGATGTTTATTATAACTGAGTTCTATATTGAAAACTATATTGAGATCCTCATGACTTTCTACTATCATGTTGTCAAAAACTACATGCTTTACTTTTGTAAAGCCTACATGAATTAGATAGATTTAATTAAAAATAACTATATTCTTATTGTACTGTGAAATTGGTTGGAAACAACTTCCTTTAGCTTTTATGATAACACTTTCATAAAGTAAACTTTTCCCAACTAACTGCACATTACAATACATGATCCCAGACAGAAAAGACACCTTGCTTCTTGTGGGTCTAATGTGAGATTCAAAGTTGAGTAAGTTTGGGTAGAGTATCGTTCGGGCACAGGACAGAGGAGGATGCCTTTTTACACTACTCTTTCCCTTTGACTTGACGGATGAGTCTGATTTGTAGTCCTTGTGAGGTGTTCCGTATCCAGGGGAATGCTGAAGCCCTCCTGATGGTGAATTACTGCAAGGATAAATACTGACCTCAGGGTCAGTGTTGCAGTAATGGTCACATGACTATCTTTTTGACTAGTCCGCCATGCAGTTGTTATGGATGTCTTTCCTTTGATATGACTTGCACACTCAACAAGTTTACAACAATTGCTGTTCACCCAACAAACTACAATCATTTAATACCAATCAGCCTCTCGGTTTTGTACGTCATTTTAGAAAGTAATATGTTGTTGGATTTTGGCTATGTTCATAAGTGCTGTTGGGGCAGTGATGCTTGTTAGGTGATAAGTGTCAGCATAAACAGTTCTGAAAGAAGTTGCTTCCTGCCAAATAGTGAGTACTGTTGATCATGACAGGGAGGGGTACTTCCTGCTTTGATACTGTACTTCAGAAGGGATTAAGTTAATAGTGCCTTGTTGTTTACAGCCAGTGTCACACATGGTCCATATATTTCCTTTCTACTGGTTTGAAGCAATGAATTCAATACATTTTCCTTTTCTCTAAAGGCCAGATTTCTGACACTTCACATATTGCTTGACATTTGGCCCCAAATAGAAAGAATTTAGCAGAGTGCACTGGTACTGTATAATTTATTCTGTTTCTTGAGGGTGTTTACCCACACTGCTCCATCCAGGAAAGGGAATGTTATCAACTCATTCAGAAGAGGATGCCAGCTTTATGCCACAGGTGTTCCTTTGAACTACTTTTGAGTTTACACAACAAATTAGGTATTGAGAATGCAGTGGCTAGACAAGTGTGTGTGCCCTCAGCCATTTATAGTTGGATGTATGCTTTGTTTTTGGTACAGGCATAACATACACTTTTGGTCAATGTATCCAATTTCATGTTTTAATTTATAACTGATTGTTATGAGGACACCAAGGTTCGAAGACTCTTCAATCAGCCTTATTCAGGGTTTCCCCTCTGGGTCCAGGGCCCCCCCAAGGTGCACCCAGGAGGGGGGCCCCAGGACCAAGTTTGGGAAACCCTGGCCTAGTTGATCAGTATAAGGTTTGGTTCACAGGGAAGTATTGGGACCACTGCGGTGGGATTGTGATATTGATAAGGTTCAATTATAGTGATATTCAGGGGTTGAATTTGACTTTTGAATTGGTGGAATTTAGCCCACAATCTGATGCTTTTATTCATCCCCCAGTTCTCACTTATATTACTTGAATCCCATTCCCAGTCTCTCTCTCTCTCTCTCTCTCTCTCAATAAGTCTGCACTGAGATACTGTTCCAAGATCTGCATGCCCCCAAGGACATGATCTGGAGAATTATTGGTATTGGTCAGGACTCATTGAAAGAGAGTGGAGACATCACATAGCACATTCATATGTCTGGTATGTCCCACATTGCTATGCACCAGTATTTAGTTTGTTTGTTGTATCGATTTTAAATGATGGAGCTGCTCATTATTGTTTTGTGGAGATTTCAAACTAAAGCACTGACTTGTCATGTGCCATGATGACAGTAAGAAATGTTTACAGATCAATAACCGTTTTCAATGACTATCTATTGGCCTATGCTTTAACATTGTTTTCCTCATAGTTCCTGCTTATATATATGTTCTTGTTTTCTCAGACAATAATTGAATTGTTTTATGACAAAACAGCAGCATGGTGTAGACTGTGATGGCAACTATAGTATTCAAAACTAGATAGGGGGGCTAAGCATTGCAATGATGAGACAGGGGATGCAACTGAAAACGGTGGACTTTTACATCTATGATATGATCAGTGGTCCTAATGTATGCTGACTCGGTTGCCCCTTGTGTGACCACATGATAGTGAAGTGACGCCTTGTTCCATGTGTGAGAGCAGCTCATTATTTGGCAACCGGTCAGAGTGGCAGCGGGCAGGGCTGAAGAGGGGATCCCCGGGATTTATTCTTTTTGTACATCGAATTACGGGTGTAAATTGTCTGTCAAAACAAGTGAAAAGCAAAAGGGACACCTCTTCTCCGTAAGTTAAAATGTAATTTCAGTTGATGGGTAAAAGTAATATTGAATTAGAATTTAATTAAGTCGACAACTTGGAAGTTTTTTTTCTAGTCGTTAGCTATCATAGCTACCTAGCTAGCTGGCGTACTGCTGAGTGAGTGCTAGGTAATGGTTTGTGTGTGCCTCGCTAGCTGTAATTAGCTAGCCACACACACCTACCTAGCGACTGCCAAGAACACACCGCCGCAAAAGTCAAAGAATGCATGTAAACTTGTACCGGTTAATGTTTAAAAAGTCGGAGACAAGTATTTTCTATACAACATCTATTCAAACAGTCTAAAAACGAACATTTTAGTTTCGACTCTCACACATCGATTGTTTGTGACCGAATCCGGAGTGGCTGTCTCTGTCTGCAAGTGTCCGAGGCCGGGAGTTCGTTAGCTAGCCAGCCAGGAGAGTGGATTTAGTGTCCGAATTCACCATCTCACCACTTGCTGTTTTAACATACGAATTATTCTACATTGTAATAGGACATGTAACCCATACGATCTCAGGACGTTTTTAATTTCCATCACCGTATGAATCCAATGCCAGTTATGCTAACTCGATAGCTTGCTAGCCCACGACCTGGCTTTATGTTACTACGTTAGCTAACTGTTGGTCAGTTGGACTGTGGGAGACAGGTTGTTGTTACTGAGCGACAACAAAAAAAGTTTGGGGTTTTTACTTTATCACCAAATAACAAAATACATTAAATAATTGTATATGTTAGTTGCAGCACATTTAAGGAGCCGGCATTCTCTCATAATTGCTTTGAGTGATTTTTATTTTGATGGGAAATTGGAGGCGTACGTAATGGTGGACGATGGTAGTGTCCCTTGGTGTGAGACCCCACATGACTGCAATAATCAAAAGACCCCATTTGCCATTTTACCTAAATAGTTGTTTGGACTTTATTTCCTTTCTGCCATAAAGTTCTGCGCAAGGCAAGCTATTTGCTCAAGTCCTAAGACTCATTGCCTAGAGCTTGTTCTAATGGCAGCCGTTTTCAAACCTCATTGAGGACCCCAGAACTAGCACACCTGATTCAACTTGTCAACTAATCATCAGGCCCTTGACTAATTCAATCAGGTATGCTGTTTCAGGGCTACACAAATGGCCAAGGTGCATAAAGATGAAGGAATTCAGATATGTCATTGTTTTAGCACCACCACAGAGCTGTTAAACTACTGCGTGCAACATGGTTCAATATGCAAATAAATCAACACAATAAATTACTTTATTGAAGTCTTAGAATAAGAATTGGGATCAAGTTAACTGCTAATGCAGATCCAAAAAAAAGAGTAATGGCGAACGCTGTATAATACGGCGAATTTAGCGAATGAGGCATTTGTGGTAAGTACATGGGGGCCGTCATCATTATTCATGTCCGCCATTGTGAAATGTCTGGGGGTCCCAGAGGAGAGGTTTGAAAAAGGCTGGTTTAAGGTATTTATGTATATTATGCCAATGTATTACATTGCACTCCATGGCCTTGTGGGCATTTTGAAAGTGCTCTTTTTCCAGATGTAATTGCCTCTGTGGGGTCAATAGCCTCCAGATTAGGTACCATAGCAGTGCACATTCCCCCTCCTGCCAAGCGGCCTCCATAGAGACTGGGCACCCTTGGCTAGTGGCGGGAGACATGTCACTTTGCATCTTGTGACTGGCCATAGAGCTGCCCGAGAAGCGGTGTCCCTTGTGAAAAACCCTTTAAAGAATGATGCGATCAGACAAGCATGACTCGGCTGACTTGACATCCACGGGTGCTGCATCAGGGTAGAACTTTAGAGCTAACTACTAGACTAGACCACATTGGGAAAGAAAAGTTGAAATGAGTCAAGGTTAGATTTGGACTCACTCTTACTTTTTTTTCTACATCTACACAGTACCCAGCTTTTTGAACTCCTGGATTTAAGATAAGCTTTTCAAAATGGAATTTAGGTATTGTGGCTCAGTAGCCAATTTCTTTACAGCCATCATTAGAGAAATTAATCTGCATTGAACTTGATTAGAGGACTGGATTGAACTACAGGCTGCTACCAATTCCTCAAATGGGTGATGACTTTCACTTTCATTACAAGTCAGTGTGTCTGTCTGCCAGAATTCAGTGTTACCACAAAGTAACAGAATTTCTGTTTTAGTGTGACAATTGTTTTGTGGTGACTTTCTGAAGAGACTTTGTCTCATTGCTGTCAGTTGAGAATGCGACCAGTCACCAGATTGGCTTACTTTTTCCCATGAGATTGATGAGCTATGGACACTATCGACCTTATGTCATTTAACCTCCTTGGCTCTGGTATGGGCCTAGTATGTTCATCCATTGTTGAGAAATGTTACAGAATGCATGGGGATAGCACCAAACACAAAATGTTTATACGGTAGCATCCATTTCAGCACCACAGTTGACAGAGAGCAAGCTGGATGTCTGATTTCACAGTGAGATGTCAGCCGCTCTTCAGCTGATGAATGAAAGTAGATTCTCAGGTAGAAAAGTGTGATAATAAAATGTTAAGCTCTGCATCTGTCTCTTCTGACGCTCCTCAATTTAGAGTTCATTTAGAAGCCTACTGCGCTCTATAGAGGGGTGAATATTGTTTCCATCCACATGTCTGGCTGATGTATTGTCATAATAGCACAACAGGGAACCTTCAAGGACTGCAGTGAGCGTTGGAACAGAGTGATTGTTGAACAGGTCGGGCTGTGGTCATCTTGAGCGATGAGGTTATAAGGGACCGAGAGATGAATATCGAATGGCAGCCGGTCAGATGAGATGGCTCGCTAGCGGGCTGGTGTCCTCTCTCTGTTGATGTTGCTGGCCAGGGAATTGTACGGCGTCGCAGAGTAGTAAACAGGAAACGCAGGAAGGCGACACGTGGCCCGAGTCAACCAGTCACAGGCTTCGGTTTCCCTGAGGCCAGCTTCCTGACACCATAGGGAGGTAGAGTGGAGGATGGATTCAGATGAATGTGCTGTTACAGGGCCAGTGCGGGCATTCAAATCAGGGTGTGTAGTACAAGGTAGAGCCAGCCTAAAGATACGCGTGCTCAAATTATCTTCAGAAGACACTTCATAAGCAGATTTAGTGTGCATGTCACGACTCAAGCTCCAGGGAGTGGAGCAAATGCCAACATGTCCCTATGATATCTCACATGATGTGGCGCTGTTCAATAATTGATAAAATGTGAATTTTTCATCTCTGTTACATCATTTTCCAGAGGGGAACACATCAGGTTCTCTTTTCGGATCCGTCCTGTGGTGGTATTGTTGTGTACATTCCTAGGTCATGTCTTGGTGTCATCTTCAGTGTGTGAGGACTACAGATCCTGTCCATCCACATGTTTTCCTTTGTACTAAGAGTATAGAGTACCACAGTATGAGTCATAATACCTATAAAACCTAGCGGTTAAACAAGGAAATGGTTCCAATCTTTTTACACCATTCATTTTTCCCATAAGGGATTTTAGAAACACTTGTTTCGTGTAGGCTTACCCTGGCGTGACGTTTTGATAACTGTGTAAATCTCTCTAGGACAAGGTGACTTTTATGAATTACTGTACCTCCATTCCACCTCGCAAAGTTTGCATTTCCTTCTCAAAGTATTGCCATACTGGACTTCGCTGCTGTCGCTTGCCGTTTTTCCAAGTTAAGGATATTGAGATGAGCGAGGCAACACGCCCCCTTTCACTCGCAACAACAAAGACGAAAGATGGCTCTATGCCTGGCTCTATGCCAACGGGCAGTTTCATTTTGCTATTAGCATTTGAGGTTTGGTCCAACAAAAGTACCATGTGCATAAAAAGACACATTTTATATAAGGAATTGGCAACTCGTTCTCATTTTGTGAAATAAGCATCTTATCCAGCTAGGCCACTTGATTTCAACATCTAAACAAAGTGAACAGGCTATGTTGTTCCAACAGTTGGAGATGGACAGGAGGGTGGATTAATAACAGTTCTACCTTGTTATCAAGCAATTATATCCACTAAATATAAAGATTAGGTGGCTACTCACTAGCACGTGGGTTTGTGCTTGAGAGATTGTTTGAGACCTGTGTTAATGTTCTATAATGCCTCTCCCAGAAGTTGGTCATTTTATAAGGGCATGTGTATTGTGCATGGTTCTGGTTACATTTGTAACCTAAAGGGCATTTTCATAGACGTATTTATTGTAACAAAGCAGGTTAAACAATTCTGATGAAATAATCAAATTATTAGTGGGTCTTATGGTTGTGGAAGACTTATTTAGCCTAGGTATAGTTTTACAAGTCCTGGTTTTATTTGATTATTCCTGACAGTTTGAAATGCAGTGTATTGATTTTTAGTTGTGCAACAAAGTTTATTTAGAGAGAATGCAAAATAAATATCAGGTGAGTATAAATGTGAACGCTGAGCAATGAGCCTTAGTATCAGGAAGAAGTGAGTACTCCACTTCTGGTGCGTCTCAACAGTAAATTCCTCTCCTCAACGACTCTGCAATGATTTGAAAAGTGAAAGAGACAGGACCGATTTCTACCAAGAAATTGCTTTCACTTTACCTATTATTTCAGATCAGGGAGGAAAGGAGGTTAGGAGAGAAGTCGTTTATTGAAATGCCCTCTTGGGGTGTTGATGACTGAGTTGTATACTTATAGTGGAGGCCATCATCTCCAACATGGCTGCTCACTCATAGCCCGGGGGTCAACAGGCAGCTAGCTCAATTCAAGCATGGTTCCTCATTGTGTTGCCTTATTGTGAATTCACAAATGAGAGGCTCCTGTCTTTCAACATGGAGCTGTAAAGCTGGTCAGACATTAGGGGATAGTGCTGGGGAATCGCCACCTGTTAACCAGGTAGGAAGGCCATATGGGCTATTCAATAATTATGAAGTGTCTTGTGTCTACTGGTGTGCTATATATTTGATTGAGTTGTGACTTTTTATGAGAACCAAATTACTTTCCTGTCTGCCAACGGTTATCCTTGTGTCTTATTTTCACATGATTCATGTGTTGAGTTGTTTTTGCGACATCATACATATCAAACTCCTGAAAACTGTTTCAAAATATGATCACATGTACTTCTCAGGAATGTCTCGAAACATTGTCAATCATTTTTCGACTGGGTATATTAAGAGTTGTGGATGAAGAAGCGAGGGCTATGGCATTGCTACATTATTCCAGTTATTCTCCTAACAATAGCTCCCACTGTCTGTTTTAACTGGCCAGTGCTGACATGGCAACTCTGGAACTCAGTGCGGCAGCCACACGAATACAGCATCAAGGCACTCATCCAGGAGGGGTACCAAGCATCCAGAGGCCCTGCTGCCTGCCTGTGTCGCAAGCATGCCAGCTAGATGTTTGCTGAGCTGACGTCACACTAGTGGAGGTGCTGACTGCGCATCATCTAGCACACATATAGTGTGTTTCACCGTCACAGCTTCAGAGGGTGTTTAATTAAACATGGCTGCCTGCGTCAACGCTCAGGAGTGGGCTTCCAGGTAGGTAGTAGTACTGTAGGTCAGATACTGGTTTTGTTGGTAGCTGTTGATGTGGCACAAAAGGAGTGTATTGTCTTTTGTTTGTTGAGATCCCCTCTATATCTGTTCAGTGCTGTGGGAGAGAACTCTGCAGTTGTCTGCTCAGTTTTGGATGTTTTACTATGGCCACAAGTTTCCCCCCTCCCCCCCACAGGCCATTTCCAACAAAAGTAATCTGGTATGACTCTGTAGGGAATTTCTATGTCGGTATGGCTGTCTAGCTTTTTGGGATTTGTGATGAGCATTTTGAAGCAATTTTGCTGAAAAGGGAGATCACTTGTAGGATAGTCATTGCAGATCACATATCCCCTTTCACCAGGAATACGTGTGGTTTGAAGGTTATGCTCATTATTGGGAAGTTCATCCCAAGCAGCCTTGTTTAGTTACATTTTTATGCGTTGTGACAATCTACATTCTCCTTGTTGGTGATTCCTTCAAGGTTTGATGTGAGATCAATGTTACTAAATGACTTGTTTGTCAGACTTAACAAATACATGGAACCTTTGTAGAGTTCCCCTATGGAGTGATTTGAAATCCATGATTTAGAATTTGTATTTGGATATTGAATTTGAATAAAATATTTGTTTATTTGTAATGCACAAATTGAATTCATAAATTGAACTGCATGGACATTGCATTGTTTTAACATTCAATTTAATTGAATATTCAATATTGATATATTCAGCTTCAATATTATAGATATTGTATTCATTGTCTGTGTATCAAGTTTACAAAAGACAATTTCAAGTTGATCAAAATATAATATTCAACTTTCCCGACGCATTCAGATTTTATGTTATCCAAATTCAGATTCAAAATCTGAGACAACATTTTAGTACTTTGCCAGCCAGGAAAGTTCAAACGCTCTCTGTGGTAAATGGAAGCTTCTGGCTATGTCTGAAGCCAATGTTGCCTGTTGAATTTATTTTCTTCCTACGAGTTTGCCTCTAGCGTTTGAACCGTTTAGGCTATAAGCTATTATGACTAGAGGTCGACCGATTATGATTTTTCAACGCCGATACCGATTATTAGAGGACCAACAAAAGCTGATACTGATTTAAAAAAAAAAAATAAAATTATATCTAATTTGTTTTATAAAAAAATATTTTTTTAATGATGACAATTACAACATTACTGAATGAACACTTATTTTAACTTAATATAATACATAAATAAAATCAATTTAGTCTCAAATAAATAATAAAACATGTTCAATTTGGTTTAAATAATCCAAAAACACAGTGTTGGAGAAGAAAGTCAGTGCAATATGTGCCATGTAAAAAAGCTAACGTTTAAGTTCCTTGCTCAGAACATGAGAACAATTGAAAGCTGGTGGTTCCTTTTAACATGCGTCTTCAATATTCCCAGTTAATAAGTTTTAGGTTGTAGTTATTTAAGGACTTTTTCTCTATATATTATTTGTATTTCATATACCTTTGACTATTGGATGTTTTTATAGGCACTATGCCAGCCTAATCTTGGGAGTTGATAGGCTTAAAGTCATAAACAGCGCAATGCTTGAAGCACAGCGAAGAGCTGCTGGCAAACTCAGGAAAGTGCTGTTTGAATGAATGCTTACGAGCCTGCTGCTGCCTACCACCGCTCAGTCAGACTGCTCTATCACATATCAAATCATAGACTTAATTATAATATAATAAACACACAGAAATACAAGCCTTAGTTTCCGGATTTGACCATATTAATGACCTATCATTTCGAAAACAAAATGTTTATTCTTTCAGTGAAATACGGAACCGTTCCGTATTTTATTATTTGGCCACAATAAGATTATAGTTGAATAGCCCTGTCATAGCCCTTCTAAGGATAGCCGTTCCAATCCATATTTAATCTTGCTCTTGTGACTGACTGGGTTCGAATCAGGTCTCCTGTTGTCACAAGACTGTGTTAGCCCACTTAGCTAAAGCCTATAGGGATAAGTTCAGGAAGTTCATGTAAAGGACGACACGCTGCTTGCTTGACGGGTACTGCTTCCCCCTGATTCAGCTCATTCGGAGACTCGAACTTAGGACACACGTTGGACACACTGCCTCAAACACACGTGACCACCCTCCTGAAGCATTCCAACCCATCGTAGTATTAAAAATGGCCTTCTTCAATTGTGCTAGGGGCAAACAACACTTCAGGCTGAGGAGTGAGTTACACAGATCCCCATCTGCTACACTAATACAAGTCTTCAAGATCCAGCCATGTTACTCATCAAAATAGTGTGGTTTGGTAATCCGTGTGATTAGCAACCTTGTCTGAGATGTGTTAGTTTCACGTCTCCAGCAAGGGTAGTCATTATAATGGTAACATGTGACTGACTGGGTTGACTGTTAGCCTGCTGAGCTAAAGCCTAGGCATTGGTCCTGTGACTTGGATGGGTCTCTTCAAGAAGGTGGTCAACGGGGGGTGAAGTGTAACACCGGTGGTTTGGTGACCACGCTTGTGTGATGAGTAACTTTTCTGAGATCCTTCTGCCACAGAAAGGGGTGGTGTTTTGCAGTAGGCCTGGTTTCGAGCACAGTCAGTTAAATTGGTGCCGTGATCTCTGAGTATGAGGTCCAAGGCGGGTGAAATGTAAACGAGGTGGTTCGACCACACTCTTTTGATGAGTAACCTAGCTGGAGACTTGTTAGCTTCCTGTGGGCTTTAGCTAAGTGCGCTAACACAGTCTTGTGACATGCAGTAGACCCTGTTTGCACCAAGTCAGTCACAAGAGCAAGATTAAATAGGGAGTGGAAAAGCTATCCTTAGAAGAGCTATGACAGGGCTATTCAATTATATTATTATGAGGGCCAAATTGTGGTATTTGTTACTCTCCCTTCTAACATATCCTACGCAGCCTGTGAGCATCATCGAGGGGAGGCCCAAACGAATCAAATCTAATTTTGTTTGTCGCATGCGCTGAATACAACGGGTGTAGACCTTACTGTGAAATGCTTACAAGCCCTTAACCAACAATGCAGTTCAAGGAAGTTAAGAAAATATTTACTAAATAAAGTAATAAACACAATAAATGTACATAACTATAACAAGGCTACAAGGCATGAATACAAAAAAATGAAATATAAAAAAAAATAACGAGGCTATATACAGGGGGTACCGGTACCGAGTCAATGTGTGGGGTTACAGGTTAGTCGAGGTAATTTGTAAAGTGACTATGCATAGATAATAAACAGCGAGTAGCAGCAGTGTTAAAAAAAAAAAAAGGGGGGCGGGGGCTCTTAAAATGTAAGTAGTCCGGGTGGCCATTTGATTAGTTGTTCAGCAGTCTTATGGTTTGGGGGTAGAACCTGTTAAGGAGCCTTTTGGTCCTAGACTTGGTGCTCCGGTACCGCTTGCGGTGCGGTAGCAAAGAGAACAGTCTGACTTGGGTGACTGGAGTCTCTGACAAGTTTTTGGGCCTTCCTCTGACACCGCCTGTATATAGGTCCTGGATGTCAGGAAGCTTGGCCCCAGTGATGTCTTATGGTCAGATGCCGGGCGGTTGCCATACCAGGCGGTGATGCAACCGGTCAGGATGTTCTCGATGGTGCAGCTGTGGAACCTTTTGAGGATCTGGGGACCCATGCCAAATCTGTTCAGTCTCCTGAGGGGGGAAAGGTGTTGTCATGCCCTCTTCACAACTGTCTTGGTGTGTTTGGACCATGATAGTTTGTTGGTGATGTGGAAACTCTCGACCCGCTCCACTTCAGTCCCGTCAATGTTAATGGGGGCCTGTTTGGCCCTCCTTTTCCTGTAGTCCACGATCAGCCCCTTTTTGTCTTGCTCACATTGAAATGTTATTGTCCTGGCACCACACTGCCAGGTCTCTGACCTCCTCCCTATAGGCTGTCTCATCGTTGTCGGTGATCAGGCCTACCACTGTGTCGTTAGCAAACATAATGATGGTGTTGGAGTCGTGCTTGGCAACGCAGTCGTGGGTGAACGGAGTACAAGAGGCGACTAGGCACGCACCCTTAAGGGGCCCCAGTTTTGAGGATCAGCGTGGCACATGTGTTGTTGCCTACCCTTACCACCTGGGGGTGGCCCGTCAGGAAGTCCAGGATCCAGTTGCAGAGTGAGTTGTTTAGTCCCATGGTCCTTAGCTTAGTGATGCGCTTTGTGGGCAGTATGGTGTTGAACGCTGAGCTGTAGTCAAGAACAACATTCTCACATAGGTGTTCCTTTTGTCCAGGTGGGAAAGGGCAGTGTGGAGTGCGATTGCGTGACCTGTTGGGGCGTTATGCGAAGTGGAGTGGGTCTAGGGTTTATGACATGATGGTGTGGATGTTGAGCCATGAGCAGCCTTTCAAAGCACTTCATGGCTAGTGACGTGAGTGCTATGGGCCGGTAGTCATTTAGGCAGGTTACCTTTGCTTTCTTGGGCACAAGGACTATGGTGGTCTGTTTTGAAACATGTAGGTATTACAGACTCGGCCAGGGAGAGGTTGAAAATGTCAGTGAATACACTTGCCGTTGGTCCACGCATGCTCTGAGTACATGTCCTGGTAATCTGTGTGGTCCTGCGGCTTTGTGAATGTTGACTTGTTTAAAAGTCTTGCTCACATCGGCAACTGAGAGCGTGATCACACAGTCGGCCAGAACAGCTGGTGCTCACATGCATGCTTTAGTGTTGCTTGTCTCGAAGCGAGCATAAAAGGCATTTAGCCCGTCTAGTAGGCTTGCGTCACTGGGCAGCTCGCGGCTAGGTTTCCCTTTGTAATCCGACGAGCGTCAGAGCCAGTGTAGTAGGATTCAATCTTAGTCCATCCACACTGGATACGATCAGGACACGCAGGTTGAAATATCAAAACAAACACTGGGATATAAACATTGGGTTGTTATTTTGCCTGAAATGGACAAGGTCCTCTACTCTGACAATTAATCCACAGGTAAAACTGTAAACTGAATTTGTTTCTAGTCATCTCTCAACTCTCCTCATTCCTTCAGGCTTCTTCCTTCTTTGGACTTCATATGGCGATTGGCAACCAACTTTAAGGTGCATTACCACAACCGACTGGTGTGTGGACCTCAGTTCAGCTTTCAATCACCCACGTGGGTTGTTCCTAAAAACCAATTAGGAGATGGGAGAGGCAGGGCTTACTAAATAACCAAGTTCTATTTTAGCGGCAGTATATCTCTTGCGTCGGACTCATTTAAATATATAATCTTTGTTCAGTTCGTGGTGAGTAATCGCTGTTCTGATGTCCAGATGGTAGCAGCAACATTTATGTACAAAATGAGTTAAAAACAAAATAGCACAGTTGGTTAGGAGCCCGTAAAACGGCAGCCATCCTCTCCTGCGCCATTTATTAATGCTTGAGCCAAATTTATAGGAAGAAATAAATTGAACATGCCACATTGTCTTCAAAAAAGTGCCAGAAATCACTCTGTTCATACTACTAGCTTCGGTTTTATCACAGAGAGCGTTTGAATCTATCTGTTCTCTTCTACTTTTCCTGGCTGGCAAAGTACCAGGATGTTGTCTCTGGTTGTGGATCTGAATTTAGAGAACTGAATTTCAAAACTGCATCGGGGAAGTTGAATATGAAACTTTTAATAAACTTGAAATTATAGTTTTTAAACTTGATACACAGACAATGAATGAGATATATATATATATATATATTGAATATTCAATACAATTTAACGAAATGCACTTCATTCAATACAGTTTCAAATCATGTAATACAAGTTACATTTATGAATTCAATGATTCAATATGTGCATTTTAAATTCAATATCCTAATACAAATTCAAAAATATGGAATTTAAATACAATTTCTGTTGGCACAGAAATTACTCCATATTCCCAGAGGAAAAGGAATCCTTGATGTTGATTGTGTACTGTATGATTTAAAGGAATATTTTGGCAATGAGGCCCCTTTTATCTACTTCCCCCGAGTCAGATGAACTCGTGGATACCATTTGTCTCTGCATCCAGTAGAAAGGAAGTTTGTGGCAAAATCCCATAGTATCCCTTTAAGGGAATTTGCATCAGGATTCACAAACACCTTTATAACAGTATAATTTTAAAGGGATATTTTACGCAAACATATTTGATTATTTTGTTCATTAGTACACTGTTGATATGATCCCCAAAAAATGTACATGTCAGCAGTAAGTTTTCAAGATGTATCACTTTCAGTACAAAGCAAATAGTGTGGTGATGCGTTTTGCATTATATAATTGGGGTAAAATATCCCTTTTAAGAAGGGTATTTTTCTATATACTAGGGTAGAAATTATTTTTACGGATAGCCTGTGCCGAAGAATAATGTTTAAATATTGTTACCAGCATATTGCCTCAAGTAGGCTATGTGCTAGCCCACGAGTGGGCATCTCCAGTCCTCGAGGGCCTGCTTTTGGTTTCACACTTTTTCTCCATCCCTAGCAAACACAGCTGATTAATCAAATTGCATTCTAAACTGAAGATCATGATTAGGTGATTATTGGAGTCAGGTGTGTTAGCTAGGGCTGGGGAAAAACTGTGACACCAATCAGGCCCTGGAGGACTGGAATTGCCCACTCCTGTGACGGTGAAGTTCTTCTAAGTTAGTCATTGTGCGCTCTGAGTCAGCACAGACCTATAATGCAACCCTCCACTTTGAGTTCTGGAGAATCAGGGTCCTGTAGTTGACTTATTGAGCAGGGTAAACTCAACTTCAACAGAGCTGCCATTTCAAATTCATGACTTCAAGCTAAAACGAGTCTAGTCTAGCTGATCAGTTTATCCACTGGCTGTATCAAATCATCATCAAATCAAATGTATTTATAAAGCCCCTCTTACATCAGCTGATGTCACAGAGTGCTGTACAGAAACCCAGCCTAAAATCCCAAACAGCAAGCAATGCAGGTGTAAAAGCATGTATCGTCATGAAGATCACATGGTTAATGGAATCAGAGGTACAGCGGCTGGTATTTCATACTAATTATGATCTATGAATTAATCTGCTCTTAATGTCCCAATGCATGCTGCGGCTCGATCGGCCTGCATCGTGACTGCAAACACTGATGTAAAGTAGTCCTCTTCCTCTCAGAAACTGTGGTTGTGTGCGGGTGTATGTTTGAGGGGGGCCAGTGTGCTTGGTGTTTATGATTGAGTCTTTTCCGTACGTGCACATTCCTTTGTGCTCACGCGTAGGGGGCTGGCTGCACCTCTTGGGCTTTGCGCGTGCCGTCGGTAGTCGTCCGGTTGCTAAGGGGAATCCAGGTGGAGCCTCACTCTGGTAGATGCAGGGTTAAAGGCCTCCATTTTGTTAGGTAACACCCTAATGGCCTGATCTGTCAGTTGCGTTAAAATGGCAGGGCTTAACCCTTGGTGTTCAGGACCGAACCAGTAGGGGCACCCTCTCTGCCTCGATGCTGCCACAACCAATGGGAGACGGAGAGTGAGGACACTGAAGAGGAAGAGTGTTTATCAGTGTACAGTAGATCTATGGCCAGCCACGCTACCCTCCCCCACCACCCAGTCAGCTGGCTCCCTCTTTCACTCTTCTTTCTATGCTCGCTCTCTCTCCCTCTCTCTCTGTTTAGTCTCCATGTACTCAGCTTGGTGGAACCAGATTAAGCAATGTGTTTTTTGTCACAATCAGATATTCCAAAGAAAATGCAGTGGGTTGAAGTTTTACTTTCTTTCAAAATTCATATTAGGAGTTGACGTCATTCTTAACCTAACACGATCTGTAGTGCTTAAATGAATAATTAAACAAATGTATTGTGCGTTATTCATATCTAGGACGATATAGCGATTTAGAATGTGTATCACAGGGAACAGATGGACACTAATTGCATAGGAAAGAGATTTAATAGCTTTGTGTGCAGCCTATTTATTGGGCAATATTATGTTGTCTCTCACTGGACCCAAAAGAGCCCGTTTTTAAAAGCGTCAGTGTGCTGTTAATGTTCTAGTTCGCTAAATCCAATCCCTAGGGAAGGTCATTTACATATCAGATAGAAGGGGTTAGCTAGCAGCCTGAGGAAATGGAGCATTATGATTGGTCCTATACCCCTGAAGGACTTCACATGAAAATAGAATGTGCTCACAGGAGAGTCATTCCAGGTTCTCCATATTGTTCTAGCCAACTGTGTAATCGATCCATTGTTTCTAGCAGGAATAGCTGAAAATGGAATGGGCCTAAACTAATTCAATCTGATTCAAAAGTGGTAAATGAGCATGCTTTCTGTTTTTCTAAAACAATAAATGTATTACTATAAAAAATATATAACTGGCCAAGAAACACAAGGGCAAAGTCACACTTTAGTAGCCTTGTAAATTCGACCAACTTCTACATGTGGCCTTTGGATTAAAAACCAAATAGTTTGTGTGACCACCCGCCAAAGTGGCTGGTGAAATACATTCAAATCAAATTTTTTATTCACATGCGTCGAATACAACAGATGTATACCTTACAGTGAAATGCTTACTTATGAGCCCCTAACCGACAGTGCATTTTCAGGCAGGCAATGTGAATAGTCTGGGTATCCATTTGACTAGATGTTCAGGAGTCTTATGGCTTGGGGGTATAAGCTGTTTAGAAGCCTCTTGGATCTAGACTTTGCGCTCCAGTACCGCTTGCCATATGGTAGCAGAGAGAACAGTCTATGACTAGGGTGGCTGGAGTCTTTGACCATTTTCAGGGCCTTCCTCTGACACCGCCTGGTATAGAGGTCCTGGATGTCAGGAAGCTTCAGGAAGTGATGTACTGGGCCGTTGGCACTACCATCTGTAGTGCCTTGTGGTCGGAGGCCGAGCAGTTGCCATACCAGGCAGTGATGCAGCCAGTCAGCTCGCTAACGTTAGCTAGTCTAGGGGTTAGGGTTAGGAGTTAGGTTAAAGGGTTAAGGTTAGGGGAAGGGTTAGCTAACATGCAAAATAGTTGAAGTTGCTAAAATGCTGAAGTTATCCGTGATGAGATTCCAACTTGCTACCTTTGGGTTGCTAGAAGTTTGCGTTATACGCAGACCCATCTACCCCGACCAACCACCTTCCTTTCGCTTTTGCCTTAAATAACCATCTTCCTTATTAAGTAACCATCTTCCTTAAGTAACCATACGAAACGTAACAGCATACTAAATGGAGAGTCTCAGAGTTACGTATAGAATAATACAAAATGCTCTGAGACCAGGTTGTCTCACTCCACCCTCACTTGAGGCATACAACATTTTGAGATGTCACACATGGTGTTTTGCTTGCTTGAAATGCATAGCCTACTTCAGTCGGACCTGTTGATTCCTTTACCATTACTGGTGTGAATCGACAGATTGGGGTTATTTGTGAGATGAAATTATCTTCCAAATTCCACTGTATTTTTCTGACTCACACTGGAGTTGCCAGATAGCACCTAATGACACTATCATTGATTCTAGATCCATACTTGGCCCTCTGCCCACAGCAAGAATGATCTCCACTCTATTTCAAACTAAACATGTTTTTCAGTGTTTTGTACTGGCCATTTCAAGTAATGAAAGAAATCCTGAACTCGTATTTTCCTGTCTTTTCATGATGAAATGCTTTTGTTTTCTTGAATGGAGGTCACTGACTGAAAGCAAGGCTCAATTCTCACAGCACGGTCTCTTGATTGACACCCTATAGTGAGAGGCAGAAAGAAATGTCATCAATCTGTCCTTGTAGGGGCTCTAAGCACTCTCTTCATTCCACTCCTTCCTGCCATCACCTGCTTCCAAAGCTCTCTCTCAGCCCCGTGTCAGTGCAGATGACTGGTTGACGTACTGTTGCCATGTTATTCCCCAATCACTCCCTCTCCTGTTACTTTGAATGGATGAACTTACTTTCCTACACTGGCCTTTTAGTACATGCGTTTTAGCTGTACTCTACTGCTTATTGCTCTGTCTGATTTATTTTCATGTCATCCAAGAGGTTGTCTAATGCAATAACTCCTGATTTTTTTTCTTCACATAATCCAGTTTTCCATCCAACTGTTTTTATGCAAATAAATTACATGTCAAGACATGCCTGATGGAAATTGGACGTTCCTAATGTCGAGAAAACAAAATACGCTAGACACGGTAGGCCGTAGCAGCAGGTAGCCTAGTGGTTAGAGCGTTGGACTTGTAACCGAAAGGTTGCAAGATCGAATCCCCGAGCTGACAAGGTCAAAATCTGTCATTCTGCCCCTGAACAAGGAAGCTAACCCACTGTTCCTAGGCCGTCATTGAAAATAAGAATTTGTTCTTATCAGACTTGCCTAGTTAAATAAAGATAAAATAAATAAAAAATTGTCTGTAAAATGAACTATGCTAGAAATTGCAGTGGAAATACATTTATTTGCAAATATTGATATAATAACCATTTTGAAGTACAACTTGGAATAACGTGATATGTTGTGTGGTCCTCCCACTATGACTCTGGAAAGCATGCAGTTTATTAGGCTACAGATAAAATAAGTTATGAATAACTTCACAGGGTGGTGAAAGTGCACGGTAATCAGCTTGATGCTCCTTTCCAATAAACATTGAGAGTCTTATTCTGGTGACATGATGATTGATGCTTGGCTGACGTTTTATTTGTCAAAGTTATCTTGCTCTTTTGACCATAATAATCTCATGTAGGTAGCCTACCCGCATTGTATCTGCGAGCTGTTGGCTAGAGTGCACGTGCCAAGACCAGAGTTGGCACATTTTGCTATATAACGCAACATGACACAACGTGACAACTATCAGAGTTGAAAATGCGATGGAAACCCGTTTGAACTTTTATTCAGTAAATGGGAATTTAACGGCAAGTTATTTTTATGTGCGCTACGTTATCACGCACAGCCTTTAGTCAATTTGATGGAAAAACATTGTGTGGTGGGGAAATGCACATATTGTTTTAATGCAGATTTTTGGAATATTTGAATGAAAAACTGTCGTCAATTGGATGGAAACCTAGCTATAGATAGACATTGCTTGGTGAATAGCAAATGAGCTTCAACAGGGTGGTAGGTAGGCGAAGTGTGACGTGACATTTGAGAACGGGCACATAAGTCTCTCAAATGTTGCATCTTCATGATGCCATCCATCTACTATGAGACGGCACTAGCCACGCACCTGGAGACAGACCCTGAGACGCGCGCGCACACACACACTGAGTCATGCATGCCTGAGCTACAAGCAAGAATAGCTCCCTTAGAGATGACTCTACTGGATGTTATCAGCAGGGAGGGAATTGCAGAGGCCATTCTGGCTCCTATGATTCACATGTAGACCTACGTCAAGAGCAGGTAATACTACACTGTGCTGTGCCACTCAGGCCCTTCGGCCATTTTGGGCCCTGCTGGCCCTGGCTGCATTCAGGGAGGACGTTCGGCGACCACCAGTTCCCTCCAGTGTCACTAAGTGTGTTTGTGAATGTGTGAGCTCAGGGTATGATGGTAAAGAGCTGTGTGCTCTGTGGTTCATGCATGCTCCACCCCCCTTCAGATAGATGCCCTTTGTGCTCATGGATGGGTAAAAACGGGGCACATCTGTCCTTGTTATGTCACAGTGCTCAGTCCCTCTCCTCTTAGCGCAACAGTGTTTCCACTAGAGATCGACCGATTTTATGATTTTTCAACACTGATACTGATTTATTGGAGGACCAAAAAAAAGCCGATGCCGATATTTATTTATTTATATATATTTGTAATAATGACAATTACAACAATACTGAACACTTATTTTAACTTAATATAATACATCAATAAAATCTATTTAGTCTCAAATAAATAATGAAACATGTTCAATTTGGTTTAAATAATGCAAAAACAGTGTTGGAGAAGAAAGTTAAAGTGCATATGTGCCATGTAAAAAAGCTAACGTTTAAGTTCCTTGCTCAGAACATGAGAACAAATGAAAGCTGGTGGTTCCTTTTAACATGATTCTTCAATATTCCCAGTTAAGAAGTTTTAGGTTGTAGTTATTATAGGACTATTTTTCTCTATACCATTTGTATTTCATTAACCTTTGACTATTGGATGTTCTTATAGGCACTATAGCATTACCAGCCTAATCTCTGGAGTTGATCGGCTTAAAGTCATAAACAGCGCAATGCTTGAAGCACAGCGAAGAGCTGCTGGCAAACGCAGGAAAGTGCTGTTTGAATGAATGCTTACGAGCGTGCTGCTGCCTACCACTGCTCAGTCAGACTGCTCTATCACATATCAAATCATAGACTTAATTATAATATAATAAACACACAGAAATACTAGCCTTAGTTTCCGGATTTTACCATATTAATGACCTATCATTTCGAAAACAAAACGTTTTATTCTTTCAGTGAAATACGGAACCGTTCCGTATTTCATCTATCGGGTGGCATCCCTAAGTCTAAATATTGCTGTTACATTGCACAACCTTCTATGTCATGATTATGTAAAATTCTGGCAAATTAATTCCGGTCTTTGTTAGGAATAAATGGTCTTCACACAGTTTGCGACGAGCCAGGCGGCCCAAACTGCTGCGTATACCCTGACTCAGCTTGCACAGAACGCAGGAGAAGTGACACAATTTCCCTGGTTACAAGAGATTCATTTTAGCAGGCAATATTAACTAAATATGCAGGTTTAAAAATATATACTTGTGTATTGATTTTAAGAAAGGCGTTTACGGTTAGGTACACATTGGTGCAACGACAGTGCTTTTTTCGCGAATGCACTTGTTAAATCATCACCCGTTTGGCGACAGTAGGCTGTGATTCGATGATCAATTAACAGGCACCGCATTGATTATATGCAACGCAGGACAAGCTAGATAAACTAGTAATATCCTCAACCATGTGTAGTTAACTAGTGATTATGTTAAGATTGATTTGTTTTTTTATAAGATAAGTGCTAGCTAGCAACTTACCTTGGCTCCTTGCTGCACTCGCGTAACAGGTGGTCAGCCTGCCACGCAGTCTTCTCGTGGAGTGCAATGCAATCGGCCTGAACTTGAAATCGGCCCTAATTAATCGGCCATGCCAAATAATCGGTCGACCTCTAGTTTCCACCCACCATTTTGTAGGCAGGGTCCCTCTTGCCTCCACCTCTCATGCCCCCACCCCATCTCTCCTGGTTCTGTTATCATTGCTTGAGCCTCCTAAATCTGGCCTCTGTTTGTTTTAGTTGAAAATGCCCTGCCTTCCTGGAAAATAGGCAGATTTTAGTTAAACACTGAGCAGATGTGGAGGATGACAGTGAGGGGGATATTATGAATCACTATAGCTCTGTGGCAATGCAAGGGCTGAGTGGGTGAAAAATGCTGAGTTGACCAGTTTCAGCAGCCTGGCCAACTGGTTCCTCTTAGGGCTGGGCGATATGACCTAAAAATCATCTATTTATTTTATATTTTTCAAACTTATGGCGATTCACAATATATATCAAAGTATTATATTATCTCTAAATAAGCTTTGTTGTACAATTTAAAGGTAAAATACGCTGCATTTCAAACAGTTAGCAATAATCTAATGAAGTCAGGGCTTGAGAAATTATACATAGGCTAAATGATAAAGTAGTTTAATCTGCTTTTTCTTTGTAATAATCACTGGTCTGGCTTTCAAGTCTATGAAAATACCCTTGTTAGAAATGTTACCAGAACCATGCATCTCGTAGCAGGCATTAGCTGTAGAAAATGAACACAGCTAGGTCTCATAAACAATCTGTCATGCATAATTCCACGTGCTAGTGAGTAGCCAGATAATCTTTCATATTTAAAGTCTAGCCAACTTGGATCTATTTGCTAGTAAACACGGTAGAACAGTTGAATTGTTATGAACGCACCCTTCTGTCCATCCAACTGTTTGAACAGCATGCTAGCCTGTCCACTTTGTTCAGATAGGCAACTTGATTTCAATATCTTATTTCTCAGAATGAGAACGAGTTGCCAATTCCTTATATAATCGTTTTTATGCTCATTGCACATAAAACACGGACTAGACAGCTAGTATAGGTCTGTGGCTAAAATGCTGCATTCATTTTCCAGAATCAATGTTCATTGATACTCTGTTTTTAGGGGTCTGTTTCAGGTGTTGAGACATAGAAAGAGTATAGTTAGATAGGTTAAGTTATCCTCCATTACAGTAAAGGGATGTCTCAATGTGTTTCGGGGTCTATATGAGTGATTTCTATTTGACCAAACCTCAAATGCAAATAGCGAGTTGAAACCACTTGTCCGAGAGAAATAAATGATCTTTCATCTTTGTTGTTCTGAGTAGCAGGGTGAGGAGCTTGGTGTGTGTGTGTGTGTGTGTGTGTGTGTGTGTGTGTGTGTGTGAGAGAGAGTGAGAAGGTGCAGAAAGAGTGAAGGAGATGAGACCGAAACACATTAGAACAATCAGAGCTACATTCTTGCAATACAGGCATTTGGAATATCTTGCTAAAACATGAATTAGATGTATTGGCCAGCTGTACTACTTCTCATGTTTGAGAGTTTTGGGGTGTTGGAGATACTCCTGCAGAATTTTAATCCTGTTTGAGGCCGTTTACGTAGTCTAAGAGTCAGTGCTAGGAGTGGCTGGTATTGGTCTCCAAGGGGGAAGTGTGCGTGTGTGTGCGCGCACGCAGCTACCAATGACTCACTAAAACTCAAGTCCAAGCATCTGTTTTTTTCTTTCTTCTCATGTGTGCTTTAAGTCAAGTGGGAATTGAATTGAGTCCCAACCAACATTGGAAAATTTCAGACTGATCCACTCAACTCACTTACAGGTCCAATAAACTGGCAATCAAGTGTTGTTCACAAGTGAGTTTGTTGTCAATGTGAACTGCACACACTTGACAAGCCCTAAATTAATTTATGGGCCTTGTGAGCATCAGCGATTTAGTTTACAGTCATCAAAGCAATTTACTGGACATGTTTATCCTTAACCTTGACTGGTGAATGTTTTTTTGTGCTTATGTCAAGATGACATGACAATAGCCCTGTTGCAGAAAGTAGCCTGAGTAACTGAGTGTTTAGGCCGGTCTTGTACACTCCAAGGTACGCAAGTGTGAAAATCGGTTCCTTGTTTGACAGGCCGACCCGAGGTGTGGTTCACCCATTGAGCTGTTTTGATGTGAGCCATAGCAATTATGTTTTCATGCGTACAAAGTTGGTAAAGCCCTGATTCTAATGTGCCAGCACATTTTATAGGGCACAGTTTCTGACACTAATTGAACATGGCCAACATGATGGTTTCCAGATGTGAAAGAGGAAACGGGATTCAGAGCACTGGTGGATGTTTTATTCCAGAGCATATTGTGTCACCACCTGAATTAATTAAATACAGATCATACTGAAATCTAGGGGTTCGAATCTCTTTAGTCCCCTTTCGTTTCTCCGAATGAATCTATTGATTCTGTGTGTGTGTGTGTGTCATTGACAATCAATGTTTTAAGCAATTAGACCTAAATAAAGTTGATATGTTACGGACATGGATCACTTCACTATTGATGGTGATTGGTTCGGTGTTATAGATTGATTGACATTTTGTGTCCTTTAGTTGTCTCTGTACATTTTTCAGTGGTGTCTGATGCTGTCCGCCTCCTGATCTCTGGCAGACATTTGTGTTTTGGAATGCAGGCGACAGCATCTCTGCCGCCCCGCCTCCCTCACTCTCGCCCACCCTCCCAATCTCCCAGTGGCAGGAGGCTGTGGCCTCTCCTGCTACCAGTCGGTCTCTCTGGGTTAAAACCTGCTCCCTCAACCCGCAGACTGGTTTAAACCGGTTCTCATGGAAATGCTTTGTCTCCCATGGAATCTTGGGAAGGGTAATGTGGAGCTCTGCTCTGGTGATGTCACAGTGGATGAGAAAGACCTTGAGTCAGCCTTCTTTATCTGATGGTAGAAGTGTGTACACCCAGGTAGCCTATACAGTGGCTGCCCCAATGATCGGTTACAACCTCCTAAGGGGAGAGATGAGGCAATTATATTTACTTAACTAGAAGTGCTGGAGTCAGCAGGCTTCAAAGGAGATAAGAGTCTTAATGGTCTTCCAACCCCCCTCCCTGTACTTCAACTCTAGTCCAGAACACACACACACTCTGTCAGGTACACACTGAACTCTGATTCTTGTTTCAGTTCATAACCTGTGCGTCTGTGAGATGTTCATGTCTGTTTATGCTTTATCCACATGATGTAGTGCCATAGTTGTGGGTAAGGCTGATGTTCACGCTGAGTGTGTCTCCCTCCCGCTCCATCCTCTGCTATTACTTTAATGATGGGGGATTTGGGTCAGCATCTGGGGAGCTGGCACTGAGGCAGGCCTGTGCTCCAGTCAGGTCAGTCAGAGAGCCCCCCTCTCCAGCACAGCTGGAGGAATTACTGACTGGCCCGCTACCACACGTCCACACTGATATGGTGCCTCAGTGAGCATTTAGGCCTAGATTTGTGCAGTTTTCATTGGTCAAGTGCCTCACAGTTGAATTGGTCCAGTGTTTTTTTTAATCCCCCCCACACAGTGGTGTTTGCATTGCATGACCACTCATTATTATTATTATCAGCCAGTGTTCAACTTCCATCTCACCTTGGGGTGGTGCGATGCTACTTAAGCCGGCTCGCCGCTGACACAGACCTGTGCGTTTTGTTTATCCATATCTTTAACCCCCCTGTCTATCTGTGTCCCCAGGTAGAGCGATGTCGGAGGAGGCGGTGCGTCAGACGCGCAGCCAGAAGCGGGCCCTGGAGAGGGACGTGGTGGCCCCTGGCAGCCCCGGGGGTGAGCTGGACATTAAGAAGGTGAAGCTGGAGAACTGTGACCTGTCACCTGCAGCAGACGGTCCTATAGTCGTAGTGGCTGTGGGGGGAAGGGATGTGGTGAAGACTGAGCAGGCAGCCAAGGTGGCCAGCATGAGCAACCTGAAGACCGACGAGGTCAAGGCTACCATCAAAGTGGAGGTGCAGACCGGGGACGGGCCTGTCGACATGAGCACGGCCAAGAGGTGAGAAGAACACTGATTACGCACACTGTCTAAGCCTACACTCTTTCTGGCTGGACATTTGAACAAGGCCTAAGTGGCCTGTGGTACCCTCAGACGCTGTCTATTTTTGTTAATAATAATATTACCATCACTGTCTGGATTCAGATTTAGAACGTTGTACTTTTTGAGAAGTTGTAGACTAGGCTGTTAGTGTGTGTGTGTTGCAACGACTGTGTGTAGGTGTGTTTGAACTGCTGTCTGCGTTAGCTAGCGAGTGGGCTTCTCACACAGGAAGTGCATGTCTGTGCTCCCTCTGTTCCGGGTGGCTTGCCCCCATTTTGAGAAGTCTGAGGCTCTGGCTGACGGGCTCCATTTTCTCCAGCACCTGAACTCTGCCTCACTTCACACAAAATGAAGGCTATGTGTCACAAACTGGTTCCAGCCGGTAGTTGCCATGGTTTCCACTTTGGAAGGAGCAGTTGGGGAAAGGAGGGGCTGTTTTTTGAGTGGGTGTGTCACATGACCAAATGCCTGATGTCATGATGTGATCTCTTCACTTGGTAGAGTCGTTAATATACACTGGAGGTGAGAGCAGTAGTACACAGGGAAGATAGCCGCCAAGGAAGTATCGTAGAAGTTCGCCCTCATGTCACCTTTGCCCTTCACCCTAAGTCTGTGCTGCTATTGTTTCCATGTTTTTTTGTAGAACTTTTAGTGTTTGCAGTGGAGATCTAGCATTTTGATCCAACTGTTTCAGAAACTGGGTGCCGAGTAATAAAATATGCATTGCTTTCCAATGTCATTGAATTAGAAAGATATAAAAACACTTATTTTGGCCGGATATACCTTTAATAGACTAAAGCAATTGGTTGAGGACGTTTGTCTATGTCCAGTTTCATGAATAGTGGTTTGTACTTGTAGGAATACCCACCACCCATGAGGTTACTCTTTCAGAGGAAGTGTGAGTCAACACTGCTGAGTATTCCAGAGAAGTAATGTTTAGTAGCTTGTAGAAACGGAAGCCGTGGCCACTGGATCTTATGTAACCACGTACTTGGCTTTTGTTTATGCTTGTCTAATCAGCTTTCAGGGTGGAGATGATCACTTCGTCACCACATATAATAACCCTCGCTTTGCCCATTGCCTGGGCTAGGAGTTTCTCCTGGTTAGGTTGTGTGTGTGTGTGTGTGTGTGTGTGTGTGGTCCTATCCATTGGTTTACTTTTTGCCCTACTTGGTCCATTGCTTTACAAGCCCTCTGTATCACCAGCTGTGGATGGTGTGACTGTAAACCATAGCTACTGTATCTCTCTCTGCCTGCCCTCTAAATAACGAGGCCTCAGCCCTGTTACCACTGCAGGGCCCTGTGATGTTTTGCATCAGCCAGGAGGACTGTGTCCTTGTTGATATGCCTGTGTCCTACCCTCTGCATCGTAGCCCAAGACACACAGTCAGTCAGGGTGTATACAATAGGCTGTCTCCTAGCCATGTTCCCCTCCCCCAACCCCCTCTCTCCCCTCCAGTGTCTCCTGCGGGCCTCTGCTCTGCAACTCTGGTGTCAGCAGCTGGGAGGGGTGGGGCTGCAGGCATAGCTACTGTCCGTACAAAGAGTCACCTACCCACCTCCCAGCCTTACTCCCCCACTGGGTACGAGCGGGACGCCTGCTGTGTAGGGGCCAGCGAGCTATCTCCTCCATCGGCCTTTCACTCCCCCTCTCCGTCACAGGGTCCACGCTGTATACCGCTGCTCCTCTTTGTCCTCCTTAGGCTGGAGGAAACAACAGCTAGCTACAGCCACAGAGGGAGCTATGAGGCCAGATCTAAACACACAGCCGGCCTAAGCCTGCCACTTGTAGCTCAGGCCTAGAAGCACATGTATTTTGGCTCTGTTTTGAATGCATTTTCTCCTCTTATATTCCAGTTGTAAGGAGTTGGAGTCTGCTTGTTATTCAGACGGGGCTCTGAACAGAGCTCCCACTCCACCATGACGGCTCTATTGATCTCAGATCAACTTGGGTGTCCCACCATTACTGCTCACTCAGACCACTGAAATGTTATAATTTACCGCCCTCTACTGGACACATCTTGCTACTGTATCTATTTGCATACACGCCCAAGTGGCTCTCATTTGCTAGGTGATTAGTGTTGTATGATCACACTCATGAATTTCCAAATTGTGTGAGGAGAGGGATTGTCACTCAAGGGGGGTTTTGCTCTCCATATTAACATTTTTCCTAGTAGAGTTTAGTTTATAAAGTAAATTGTTCGTTTCTCTCCTCCCAGTGACTTAAAGAAAGAGAGGCAGCCCCTGTCACCAAACAATGACGTCATAGTGCTGTCAGACAACGAGCCGTCCAGCCCCGTCATGAACGGCCTGAACCACTTCAGGAAGACAGACACTGACCTGCTCATGGTACGACCCGACACACACACACACACACACAGCGACTCCTCTCCTTTGTACTATACACAATGTTTCTTTATCTCAAATCAAAAAAAAATTATTTGTCACATACACGTGGTTAGCAGATGTTAATGCGAGTGTAGCGAAATGCTTGTGCTTCTAGTTCCGACCATGCAGTAGTATCTAACAGGTAATCTAACAAATTCACAACAACTACCTTATACACACACACACGAGTAAAGGAATGAATACGAGTATGTACATATAAATATATGGATGAGCGATGGCTGACCGGCATAGGCAAGATGCAGTAGGTGGTATGGAGTACAGTGTATATACATATGAGATGAGTAATGTAGGATATGTAAACATTATATAAATGGCATTGTTTAAAGTGGCTAGTGATACGTTTATTTCATCCAATTATAATTATTAAAGTGGCTAGAGATTTGAGTCGATGGCCGAACGGCATAGGCAAGATTCAGTAGATGTTTTAGAGTACAGTGTATACATTTGATATAAGTAATGTCGGATATGTAAACATTATATACAAAATTGTTTAAAGTGGCTAGTGATACATTTGTTACATCCAATTCCTATGTTTTAAGTGGCTAGAGATTTAAGTCAGTATGTTGGCAGCAGCCACTCAATGTTAGTGATGGCTGTTTAACAGTCGGATGGCCTTGAGGTAGAAGCTGTTTTTCAGTCTCTCGGTCCCAGCTTTGATGCACCTGTACTGACCTCGCCTTCTGGATGATAGCGGGGTGAAAGTTATCTACCATGGATGCAAATAAATTCTAATGTAATTGTGCGTATGACCCCCTGCTGTCTTCCCTTGTGTAGAAGAGCAGCCCAGATGAGAGGGAGTTCATCATCAAACAGTTGATGGAGGAGCTGAGACTACAGGAGGCCAAGCTGGTGCTGCTGAAGAAACTACGACAGAGCCAGACACAGAAGGAGAGCACTGTACAGAAGGTATCTAAACAAATGCGCACACACACACACACACACACACACACACACACACACACACACACACTGTTTGCGCTAAACCCCTAGATTGCCATGAATAGTCTGGTCTCTCTCTCTCTTCCAGCCAACCTCTGGCTCTGTAGCCACTCCTCCACCTCTGGTCAGAGGCAGCATGACATCAGGCAAAGGAGCGCTACAGGTACAGACAGCTACTGCTCACCACCACTACACAATGTAATCATACGGATGTGCATTGCTGCTGTTGTGTACAACACATTCACGCTCCTTGTAATAGTATACCAGTGCATCCATTCAACCACCCAGCACATTCATGCTCTCTGTACTAGCTTGTTGTCAGTGTGTCATCTGTTGAACCATGCTGTGCTGTCTGAGGTAATCACACGCAGTTAGAGGTGTGACACTACAGCTGACGTGAAATGGCTCTGTTTTGCGTTTCATTTATGTGACTTGACAGAACGAGTTAAATATGACATGACAGGGACTGGCCACTTGCCAGAAAATGTCAACACTGATCATGTGATATCAGCACGTGATGCTTTCCTGGGCAAATCTCGTTGCCATTAAATCATGATTTAGCAAAAAGTCTACGTGTGGATCTTGAGTTGGGAATCGTCCCTCATCGTATGGGTTCATCATGTGGTTGAGTGAAAACCCTGTTGTTTTTGTGTCCAGGTGTCGTCAGTCCGTAGCTGCGGCACAGTGATCCCTCCTCCATTGGTCCGGGGTGGGCAGCATGTCCCGTCCAAGCAGAACTCCCAGACCACCATGCCACCCCTGGTCAGAGGGGCGCAGGTAACTTATACTCTGGTACTTACCTTTTTTAAACATACTTTTTTTGTTGTCTGTTGAGTATGCCCCTTTGGTACTTGTGCAATGTGAGTTATTAATAAGGCAGGTAGCCTAGTGGTTAGAGCGTTGGGCCAGTAACCGAAAGGTTGCTAGATCGAATCCCCGAGCTGACAAGGTAGAAATCTGTTGTTCTGCTCCTGAACAAGGCAGTTAACCCACTGTTCCCCGGTAGGCCGTCATTGTAAATAAGAATTTGTTCTTAACTGACTTGCCTAGTTAAAGAAAGGTTAAATAAAAAACATTTAAGAAATAAATACGAATTCTACATTCTCTGTATGATCAGTGTATATTTTCATACGTTTTTATGCTGCGTTCTAAACAAATTCCTCGGATGTGAACTCTCTGCAACCAATAGGCCAAATGCATAACACACACGCTTATCAGTCTTTTCCAGTAAATTTATTTTACAATGATATTTTGCGTATCTTCTCTCAATCTCTCTCTCCCTCTCCATGCCCTCTCCTGCCTCTGTCCCTCTCCCTGTGTGTGTGACTCCCCTCTCCCTTTTGTCCATTCCGTACCCTATCTTCCTGTGTGTGTGTGTGTGACGTTGTCAGCCCATCGCGGTATCTCCCCAGCAGATCGCGTCCCTGCGGCAGCAGCAGCAGCAGCACTCTGGGTCGGGCCCCCCTCCCCTGCTGCTGGCCCCCAGAGCCTCGGTTCCCAACGTCCAGGTGCAGGGCCAGAGGATCATCCAGCAGGGCCTCATCAGGGTAGCCAACGTCCCAAACACCAACGTCCTGGTCAACATACCACAGGTCAGACTACTATCACCAAGGACAGTCAGAAACACAGGTCACTAAACGTACTGGCCAGCATCTCACATTAAGACCCCTTCGACTTCCAACAGCATTACTTCTCCATCACTTTTCATCTTGACTAATATGTGTCTCTGTTTCACAGGGTTCTCAGAAGGGCTCGTCCGTGACGTCCCAGGCCGGGATGGGCAGCAGTGTGTCCACGGTCCAGGCCAACGAGTCCCCCGGCCGCTCGCCAGGCGGCTGCCAAGCTGGCTCTGCGTAAGCAGCTGGAGAAGACCCTGCTGGATATCCCTCCTCCCAAACCTCCCGCCCCGGAATTCAACTTCCTGCCGTCAGCAGCCAACAACGAGTTCATCTACCTGGTGGGCCTGGAGGAGGTGGTGCAGAACCTGCTGGACACACTGGGACGGGGTGAGTTTATACTTTCATTCAGAAATATTGAGTCCTTGCATCAGCAGTTTTATAAGCTTTTTTATGGTAGTAGTAGTAGTAGCAGCTAATCTCTTTTCATTCTACCTCCCTTGCTCTATTTGAAAGCTGCTGTCATAAGGTACGGAATACTGGCATGTCACTTTTCTGTGTTTCTCTCAGGCAAGCAACAGGGTCAGTCTGTTGCCCCGGAGACCCCCATCCCCGAGGAGCCGCACACCTGCGCCCAGTGCAAGACTGACTTCACGTCGCGCTGGCGCTCGGAGAAGAGCGGCCCCGTCCTGTGCGACCACTGCATGTCGTCCAACCTGAAGAAGGCCCTGAAGGTAGAGCACACCAACCGGCTGAAGGCGGCCTTCGTCAAGGCCCTGCAGCAGGAGCAGGAGATAGAGCAGCGCATCCTCCAGCAAGCCGCCTCCCCCGTATCCAAAACACCCTCCTCTTCCTCTGGGATGAAGAGCGAGCACCAGCAGCACGTGCTGGTGTCACAGCAGTACAAGCAGGCCAGAGCCCAACTTCAGCAGCAGCATAGAGGCACGCCTGTGGCCCGCCACCACTCCTCCATCAAGCAGGTCAGCACTGGGACGCTATACACAACTAACTTGTAAAAGGGGAAGCTTGTCTGTATATTTTGATACCTTAAAAAAAACGTGGCATCCTTTTTAATTATATTAACACATTGGTTAATTACTAAACTGAATTTTTTCTCCCTCTCCTAGAGCCCTGGTCAACTGTCCCGTAGTGTGCAGCAGGCAGTGGGGTCTCGCGGTGTCACTCACTTGTTCCCCACATCCTCTCAGCAGCTGCAGAACGCTGTGACGGCGGCCGCGCTGGCCAGCAGGCCAGGTAAGCATGCCATGCGCCCAGCGCAGGGGACAAAGGGCAGCAGCAGTAACCCCTCGGTCAACCCCAACACCTGGAGGAAGCAGACCACCGGGAACTCAGGTAGATGAACCTCTACAGGACAGAGACAAGACCCTGTCCTCACCGGCACACCGTGCTTCTTTCTCTCTTCTCTCCCTCTTTCTCCCTTCTCCCTCCCTGGCGACCTAAAATACATTCTAGTGTCACAAAGGTTGTGGAAGGTGCATTACTACCTCAATGGGGTGACTATGCTTGCCTAGTTAAATAAATACAAATGGGGTGACTGTTAGTCTGAGATGTAGATAGGCTTTAGCTAGCTGACCTCTTCTCTTTCTCTCTCTTTGCCTTTCCTCTCGATCAGACTCATTTGTGTGTTTTTAATATGTAGAATCCATTCATTCCAATAAAATAATTTGTGTGCCCTTGATTTTTGCTGTAATGGCTGGAGACAGGCTAAAGGACAGTACAGTAGTGTTTGAGATGTTTCCTGTTTGTGTCCCTGGTTCCAGTCCTGTATACTCACTGCTGTGGTTGCCGTCTCCTTCCAGGTGTGGCCATGGCCTATGTGAACCCCAGCCTGTCTGTCCACAAGACCACCACCTCAGCCAACCTGGAGCGCCAGAGAGAGTACCTCCTGGACATGATCCCCTCCCGCTCCATCTCCCAGACTGCCAACACATGGAAATAACACCACCCCTCTATCAACCCTTATTATTAATCTGAATAATAGTCACTCATTATCAATTTAACAAAGGACTCCTCTCGGGAAAACAATATCACATCATCTACCATCGACCAATGAAATAAAAACTAAAACGCACCTCTCCTTATGTTCTCTCCCTCTGCCGTCTATCTTCCTGTGAGTCTTCAGTTCTAGTGTGGAGCACTGGTGTTGTACTGGGAGACTACAGGGCTCTGAGAGATGCTACATCCAAAAGGGTGGCATGGACTTAATCAAACATTTCTGGTGCCTCCCTTCCTATCCTGGTCAGTTTTGATCTTCGCACATTCACACCGAGAGGGAGGGATGTCCCAGTCCAGCTGTGTCTGTGGCTCTGATTGGCTATCCAGGTGACGCGACAGTCAACATTGTCCACTGTGAATGATGCGCCTTACTTCATCTCCCCCCTTCTACCTGGGAGAGCCAGGACCGGGTCTCTCTCTGGTCTCAGTGGTAGCCTGGCAGGGCTGGTGGCACAAGACTGCAGACAGACAGATGTCATGGCAGGGACTGTGGGTGACGCCTCGATCACACCGACGGCTTTATTGCATTTTGGTACACCAGAAGTACATTCATTTCCAATGGAACGCTGCGTTTGCCTTGCAGCATTGCGTTGCAGAGGCATTTGCAGTGCGTTCTGTGTGGTGCATACGTTGGATTTAACTTATGCGTCAAACTGTATGCAGACAGCTTGACAGAAATGGTAGCAGAAGGTGAATGTTGAATTTTTGTTGCACACACATCCAGATGATGCTGCGTACTAATTTGCGCAATGACACTATCGGTGTGATCAAGGTGTGAGCCTAGAGGACCATCCAAGGAATACTAAAATAGCTTCAGCTTTGCAAAACTAAAAAATACTTTTTGAAGAAGAAAAAAAATCTATCCACACACAGACTGCCTTGTCTTTGAACCGACGGTGTGCAGAACAGAGGAGCAGACCGGAGTGTGTCTGGTTATTTTGTATGGCTGAATGTTAGATTATTTTTTGTTTTTTTTGTAAGTCAAAAGATTCTGCTCCCTTCTATTTTGGAACTGGACTCTTTAGTGGAGGTCTCTGTTTGTTTGAACGGTAACGTTACTGTTGAGGTGGTTTTACATCTGTTGGTTTAGTGTTTCATTTTGAAAGACTTTGTTTTCTAAGCTGAAAAAGGATTAAGTAATTAACTTGACTTTAATATGTACAAACACGGAACACATTGTGGGAGGACTATTCTTGTAAATGCTAAAAAAAAAAAAATAGAGCCTTCCAAAGACAGTGCATCCCAAATGAATCCTTTCTTTCTACTCTTGCTTTAAACCCTTGGTGTTCAAAATAGACAGGAGGTGCTTTTTTTCTGAAATGCAAAAGGGGAGGGGAAAGGGACTTCATTTTATGAAGCCATTTTGCTTTTAGTCATAGGTTGTGGGGCATTACTTTTCTTATAGACAAATGCTGTCTCTGGTTATATTTATAGGGTCACTAGTTAAGATGTATGCTTATGCCCTCAGTTCCAATGGATCTCCACTTAAGGTTATTTTCTCGTGTGTCCAGTGGTTTCTACGTGCCCATTCATTGGTCTAAAAAACTGGACAGCTTACAGAATGTAGTTATGCGAAACCCTAGAGACATTATACTTTTATTTGTTTTCTTTTACAAGGGAGAGTATGAGTTATGTCAGATCCCTTAATTAGCTAGCTTTCTAGCCCATCTGGTGGAAAGGCCAGCGGTATTGCATTTATATAGGTGGTGCAGTACACAGTAAGAAAGTGTTGAAATATGCACCATGCTTCCAAAGCTCCCTCTCAGAAGGAATAAGACAGTGCTGTGTCAGTATGAGGTCTTATGAGGTCGAGCATCTGTATCCAAACATGGTTCAGAACTACACAACAGTTCAGTGACCTAATAGAAATTAAACTGAAAGGAAATGATCAAACAATGCTTTGAATTTAGGTTCTATCTCAATATCTTGTGCCACCACATTTTTTTTTTCTCCCCCCCTCCAACAAATGTAGAGTACATGCTTTCCCCTGATTTAATACGTTTTGATAGCAGTGTGTGTGGTGTTCCAGACCTCCGGATAAACCAAGTGTGTTTGTGTTAACAATGAGACACCGTAAGTGTTAATTAATAAAGTGCTGGTTCATACAGTAACTCCCCAGCTTGTCCTTTTCATATGAATCCCATTGTTTTCTTTAACCACCAAGCTATTTGGCTGATCTCTCATTGTTATAGATTTGGTTCTTTCTTTTTTCCATACCTACCCTATTATTATTATTATTATTATTAGATTTCAGAGAGATAAATGGGCTTTCATCTCTAACACCACATTCGCAATATAGTGCACTACTTAATAGGGCTCTGGGTAAAAGCAGTTCACTTTATGGGGAATGGGGTGTCATTTGAGATTTGCCTGTTGTCCATCTTATGGAGCCCTGCTCAGAGCCACGATGGTCTATGCCTGCGTTCCAGGCATAGAGAATGATCGAGGCCTCTAGTCGCCAAAAGGCTGTATTAGCATGCACAGCGCCATTGAGGGCTTCCACCATTTTAATGTAGTCAACTTAGTGGGACTTCCAACGTAATTGGCTGATCCCTCCTGGTGACACTTGGAGTCATGTCCAACCGGGTCATCAGGAGGGATCAGCTAATTGTGAAGAAAATAAATTGACTACTTCAAAATGGAGATAGCATGGACAGCACCATTGAGGCTGACAGACGCTATAATGGCACAGATAGACAGAGGACTCATCTTTCTATCTCTGGTTTCAGGCTGCAGGTGCAGCAGCCATTAGTGGGCTGTCCTGACTACTGCCTGCTGCTGTTTAATCACTAACACCATTCCGTTTTATCTGGGGTGCTAGCACGGTTTACTGTGTAGCGCCTCACCCTAAATGTTCCTATTTGTTTAGAATTGTTTTCTTGCTCTATCAAGTAAAAAATAAACAATTTGTAACCCCTTTTCCTTTTTATTCCAGGGTTTGTTATAGATTGTATAATGTTGATTTGAATGACTTTGACTGACTGAAATGTTAATGATTTTTGTAGGCCTATACAAAAACGAATTGGATTACCTTGTAGTTTATTATAACATGATCAGGATTATTGCCCTGCCCTTTTCAAAGACATATAAAAGGTCATCAGCGATTTAATATTTGTTATACCACTCAAAAATATGTAATTGAAATTGCACAAGAGTTACTATAGATGTTTAAATGATTAGTGATCAGATGTTTGGGTCTTAGTTCATTTCAAACAGTGTATGGAAAAGGCAGTACAACGGTTTTCGTGATATCTTGGAAATCCATGAAATAGGTGCAGCAGCACATCTATTCAGAAATGATCTAAAGGCATGATTTAGAATTCAGCATAGAATCTACATTTTCCATCAATAGTAAGACCGCATAGGTGTGCGTAAAATACTCTTTGAGCTCAAAATATCGTTGACCACGCAGCGTTGATTGTACTGCGCCAATTTGGAGAGGTACGCGTTGGCCATCCGGTCATGCCACCCCAAAGCAGAGTATCTTTCCACCTCGTTTGCTTTGACGCTCAAGTCACATGCTGTGCGTTCTTTGGTTCGCTTAGTGAGCATGTTTCTGGCTCAAGGTAAGAGACCTGCATCTCTCTGTGCTCGACATTTTGAAGCTGTGGGAGTGGTGTGTGCCTGTGTAGACAACGCGGCAATTAGACCGTTTTCGGCCAGTGCATCTGTCATCCTTTTGATTTACAGGCGTAAACGAACCTTCAGATATTACCATGGAATTAGGCCGTTTTCTGTTTCAACAGGACAGTTGCCAGGTTAAGAGTTAATCAGTGAACTGTTTGCTCCATGGGTGTTGATTATGAATGGCAGAAAAAAGTAGCCAGACCTACAAACTATTGAATGTTTTACTTTCAGATTGCAGCGTTTTTGGTCTCCCGAGTCTACTTATATTTTTTGAGAGATTTATAAAATCACTGTCCGTGTTGAATAGGCTACATGTGGATAGCATATTATCAATAGGCTAGACCTACAATATTTCCAGCAGCTGACCGCTAATAACCCTTATTAGCCTACATGGGGAACAAATGAAAGTAAAGAGATTTTCAGTTGCACATTATTTAATCACTCCCATTGTCCTGGCCTCTTGCTTATTGCAACCAAGACTGCTCTGCCACCTGTTGGATTGTCGGGCGGTTAGAAGGGCTGAACTGCATCAGATAGGCAATTAACTGCTGGCATGGCTCTTCCACTGTGACGTCGTCCGGGTAGACCAAGGCCTTGCGCTGAGCCCGCGGGAGTTTGCTGACATTGGAATCGTCGTACGGCATACACCCAGTGACCATGACATAGAGAATCACGCCCAAGCTCCACACATCATATTTCTTAGGGTCGTATGGAACTCCGAGGAGTACCTCCGGTGGGGCGTAGGCCGCTGAACCACAGTAGGTGCTGCTCAGCTCAGGGTATCCCATAGCAAACCTCCCAAAACCAAAGTCGGTGATCTTCACCTGGTTGTCCCTAGTCAGCAGCACATTCTCACATTTCATGTCTCGATGGACGATGTTGTTTTGATGGAGATAGTTCACAGCGCTGACAATCTGGGAAAACATGGTCTTTGCTTGGGCCATGGGGATGGAATTGACCTCTTGTATTTTTTGGAGAAGATCCGTAGCTGCCGCCTCCATCACTATGTATAGTCGGCCGTTGCAAACCTCGATGAATTCGTGCACATGTACAATATTGTTATGTCTCACTCCCCTCAAAAGTGTCAGCTCCCTGGGTAGAAACTTGTGGACGAAGTCGTGGGGAGCCTTTTTGCGGTCCACAATTTTAATGGCCACCTCAGAATTGTGTTTCTGGGAGCTGGCTAATTTGACTTTGGAGTAGCTTCCCTCGCCGATTGTTGCTCCCAACCTGTAGCCCATCTCGCGCAGAACTTTCTCTGTGTACATTTTCAAAAAGGTATGGTTGACTTACTGCTCTTCAAAATTTGTCTTGCTGCTCCTCCATCAGGGCATAAACCCCGAGTGGTCACAAGCTCTTCGACCAATTTGAGGAACGTTGGGATGTTTCTCAGGTGGCGGTGACAACGTTGTGATATAGTAGACACACTTATTGATAAGGTCACGGGCGTATTAGCGCTTGCATTATGACGACATTGTGACAAATCCTGACGGCATCCTGAGGGTCGCTAAGCTTCAGTTGCAGGCCTCGTCTACTGTAGTCCTACCTTACAGTACTATATTAGTGTTATGATTTATTGTATCTGAACAATAACTAGATTTCTATCACCTTATTTGGGCTATTTAGCTGTATGAAATGAAACAAAATGACAGTCCTATTCCATCATCTAGAGTAGACTTCCGATAATTGGATACTGTTGTCTGTAATGTCTTCATGTGACCTCAGGATGGCAGACTGCACCAGTAATCTTCTTCGCCTTCTCTCTCTCTCTCTCTCTCTCTCTCTCTCTCTCTCTCTCTCTCTCTCTCTCTCTCTCTCTCTCTCTCTCTCTCTCTGTCTCTGTCTCTGTCTCTGTCTCTTATTTATATATATATACTGGTACAGCTGTTTGGGGTTCCTTTTTAACAAGGGCTTACATAACTCAATAGGAGGAACAAAAAGGATGTAGTCCAATCTAGATTTACCTTAAAATTGGTGTCCAGAAGAGTGTCTTCACTTTGTCCAGTCACTCACCACACTACAAACGGACCAAAAAAAACGGGCCTTTCAATTGTTCATAAAATGAGCAGACTTCATAGTCTGCTCATAGAATGCTGAACAAACAGGCTAGAATGTTGAGCGCAGCACTGACCTTTACTGAAGAATGTGAGCTATTGTTTGTTAACATGACCCAGTTAGGAGCCGCAGCTATTGGCAAGAGTTGTGAGAATGAACTGTACTGTATAACATTTTGCTTATGGAGGTTGTGCGTGTCTGTGTCATACACTTGCATGCATAATGTGTGGCTGTGTGTGCTGTTGGGGATTTCCCTTACATTTTAACTTCTCTTTGATGCTTCAAACACATTTAAATCTGACGTCAAGTCCCATATATTTCAAGTTTCAGGCAATTCAGATGAAACCATTAATTAAATGCATTACATTTATCTGGTAATTTAGAATATACTGTACATATGACCTTGTGAATGTTATATTATGCTCAATGCCAGCAAATATGTACAATTCTATCTAAATCCATATGCATTTCCTGACTAATCTATAAAGTGATTGGCATTGTTATTATGTGTGAGTGCCACTTGCAGAGCTTTGAGTCATTCCCCACTCTGCTCCCGTTTCTCCACAGAGGGTTTGTTGGTTCAGCCACTTTCTGGCTGACTGAGCTGCTATGACTCACCGGAGGCTGGGCCAATCAGCTGGCTACTCCTGTCTCCCTGCCTCTTAATTGGCTGCCTCTCCTAGAGAAGGGCAACTGATACAAACAGCTAGCCGGTTTCATCACAGAGAGAACAGGAGCCAGAGAGAGAGAGGCAAGGTTCTGAGTGGGAGATAGCAGGCAGTGAGAGAGAGAACAAGAGAGTGTATTCTTTAAAGCAGTGCAGCTCATTCTTCCTTCTTCTTCTGTGCTGAATCCTCCCAGGCTGACAAGATGAACCACAGCTCAACTGAACCGGCGGAGACCATCGAGCCCCTGCGCTATCTCAGGTAGGCACCAACAAAATTAGGACAACACAGCTATTCCTGCTCTCAATTCACTTAAATTCTCCAATACCCTCTGGCAGTAGCTTTCATCTTTTATTATGGCTTGTGAACTCTGTTTTGCACATCCTGCTTATAAATGTGAACTGACCTTTGATCGCTGATGGTGTATGAGCTCTTGTGCATGTTTTTATGTTGTAGACATTAAGTTGGGTGTGTGACGCAGTTTTTCATCCAGAGAGGTTCTCTGTGTAGAGACAGGTGTCCAGAGCAGTCCTCCCAGCGGCTGCATTCATTCACCTTACTTTTATGCAACAGATAACGGAACCTGTCACACCAACTCATGGTTCTGTCTCTGCCCTCCGCATCGCAGTCTATTTGTGTGTGTGTGTGTGTGTAAGAGAGAGCGTGAGAGAAAAAGAGAGCGCAAACAAGACAGTGTCTGAGAAAGAGATAAGGGGCTCAAATCAAGGCTGCAATGGCACCTGCTGGGGCTTGATTTTGCTGCCTGCCTGTCAGGTACTGTTGAGGAGCAGGATGTGTAATCACCTGCCGGAGATCCCCCGTCTGTCTAAGACAGACAACAACGTTCCAGGCTGGTTTGTAATTACCTACACTCTGTGTTGGAATGAAAGATGATGATTGATAAGGTAAACGTGTGTCCAAAAACTTTTGGCTCCCTATTGTGACTTGACACAGAGGATGCCTAAGCTACAGTGCATAGGTAGGGCTATATAGGTGTTGCATGAGCAAATCCCCTAGGATAATGTATTCTATAATTTACAGTTATAATGAATAAATATATGGCATTTTTGAATATATGAATATCAAATGGTTTCTCAAGACAATTTGCATACATTAATATTTGAGCATTGCTTTTAGTACATTGATTAGACTTCTGCAGAGACTATGGAGAAAAAGAAAACAGAAATCCATCCTAGAAAATCTGCTGCGAGTGTTCTAGCTAGGTCTGTTCTCTCTCCTCCTCCTCCTTAGCGGGATCAAGATGCCTGATTGAATTATAATGACTGTTTCTGTGATTGAGTCAGCTATTCATGTTTAATTCAGTGTTGTTATGCTGACCATGTCCCTGCTGCCGTCCTAATGTCATTTCGTCACTTGTAAATCGGCCCTGTAAGTTAATCAGTCCATTACATAACACCATGACAATGGTACCTGGCGGTGGGCAACACAGCAGGTTTCACTCAGCCACATGTCCTCATAGTCCACACAGAGAGGCTTGTTCCTCTATCTATAGAGCTGGAGGCAGCTTAGCGCTGCCAAAATAGCTGTTTTGAAGGGGCTTCTCCCCACACATACAGTCTTGCGCGAACACATGCTGCACGTAGACGCATACACGCAGAGACACACACTAACACAAAAGCACACACACACTGACTGACACATACTGGCATCTAAGCACCATGCAGTCAGTGAGGAACATGGTCAATTACATGGTGTTGGATAGAACACAATGGGGAAATTACAGGCTTAATGTTTTGATGCTGGGGAGATTTCTACCCTCCCTGTCACTGTCACAACCCTGTGTCCTGTCTTTATGTCCTGATGGCCTGTCACACTGTCACCAGCCTTGATAGCTATGGCTCATTCATATGCATTACCAACAGACATTCTATTTGTATTAATTTGTATGTATTAGCCTGCCATGAAACATATGAGGTTGGTCTGTCACACTGTCACAGGCTCTGTGCAGGCCAGTCAAGTTCTTCCACACCGATCTCGACAAACCATTTCTGTATGGACCTCACTTTGTGCAAGGGGGCATTGTCATGCTGAAACAGGAAAAGGCATTATGCATTGGGCCAGGTAGCATTCTCCTGGCATCTGCCAAACCCAGATTTGTCCGTCGGACTGCCAGATGATGAAGCGTGATTCATCACTTCAGAGAACGTGTTTCCAGTGCTCCAGAGTCCAATTGCGGCAAGCTTTACACCATTCCAGCCGACGCCTGGCATTGCACATGGTGATCTTAGGCTTGTGTGCGGCTGCTCGGTCATGGAAACCCATTTCATGAAGCTCCCGCCGAACAGTTATTGTGCTGAAGTTGCTTCCAGAGGCAGTTTGGAACTCGGTAGTGAGAGATGCAACCGAGGACAGACGATTTTTACGTGCTACGTGTTTCAGCGGTCCCGTTCTGTGAGCTTGTGTGGCCTACCACTTCACGGCTGAGCCCTTGTTGCTCCTAGACATTCCCAATTCACAATAACAGCACTTACAGTTAACCCGGGGCAGCTCTAGCAGGGCAGAGATTTGATGAACTGACTTGTTGGGAAGGTAGCATCCTATGACAGTGCCACATTGAAAGTCACTGACCTCTTCAGTAAGGCCATTCTACTGCCAATGTTTTGTCTATGGAGATTGCATGGCTGTGTGCTCATATTTATACACCAGTCATCAACGGGTGTGACTGAAATAGCCAAATCCACTAAGGGGTGTCAACATACTTTTTTATATATAGTGTAGCTGACAGCCCATTGATATGCATTACTTGCCATGCTGTATTAATTTTGTCTGCATTAGCATGTAATGAACTAGACTAGTGAGGTTGGTTTACATTATCTTCACATTCAGTCTTTTTGTCAGTCTTTCAGCCTCAGAGTAATGTTGTCTCAACACTGTCCATGTCCCCTATGGTAAACCTAATTGCCACTCTTCTAACACACTCTCATTGTAATGAGTCCTGTAGTGCCACTGTGCCACTGCCTTCCAGACGTGAGCCTCATAGAGTAGAGAATTACCCTGGAGAGAAAGCTCCAGTCTCACTGATCCCCCCCCCTGGTTGTTTGCTGCCTGTGCAGGATAAGCTGTTAATTAAGCTATATGAAGCCAGGCCAGTAACAGATTACACTGATTTTATTGCACTTACCTCTGGGCTTTAGGTATACTGCAGGGAAACAGCCACTCACATAACCATGCTGATGAAAGTGGTTCATTTACCAAACACCAATAACTCCCTTCATAATGCATAGGGATAGGTTGCATTATGTAGTGTGTGTGTGTGTGATGTATATTTTACATATGCATAATTCTTTTTATGTTGATGGGGGAGATCCATGCAATAATTATTATAAAATGATTTGGAGAGTTTATTAGTTACATGCACAGGGCTGCAGATATAAATGCAGGGTACAGTTAAAACCTTAAGCTCCAAGCTACAACAGTGCAGGTCAATGGGAAGTGAATGAAATCATAACAATAATAATATACCTACTGTATTTACAACTATAACATGATAAATTACCATTAGGGTGGGGGCAAGGAAAATGTCAGTTGAGGGCGGGGAAAACATTTCCATAGGGGGAGCAGTGGGGGGGAGTCTTGGGGTGCAGGAGGGGGACAGGGGGAGCAAGTAGCTGGGGCAGGTAGCGTAGCGTTAACAGTGTTGGGCTAGTAACTGAAAGGTCACTGGTTTGAATCACCGAGCTGGCTAGGTGAAAAACATTTCTGTGCCCTTGAGCAAGACATTTAACCCTAATTGCTCCTGCAAGTTGCTCTGGATAAGAGTGTTTGCTAAATGACTAAAATATAAACATTTTGTTTGCTGACTAGTGGTGGTTATTCAGCAGCCTGATGATCTGGTGGTAAAAAGCTATTGGCCAGTCTTTCAGTTTTTACCATGATGCTCATATACTGCCAGAGTGATGGAAGCGGGGAGAACAGTCTGTGGCTGGGGTCCCTGATGACCTTATTGGTCGTCCTGCAACACCTGGTGTTGTAGGTGTCCTGGAGGGCAGGCAGTGTGCACCCAATGGTGCGTTGGGCTGAGCGTTCCACCCTCTGTAGCACCAAGCATGCAGCAGTGGTGGAGTTGTACCTGACTGTGATGCAGCCCGACAGTATGCTATTGATGGTGCTCCTGTAGAACACTGAGGGCCCTCGGGGACAGGCCAAATGTCTTCATCCTCCTGGTGTCCGTGTGGTTTGACCATTTCAGCTCCTCGGAGGATGGAGGCGTGCCCAGCCTGGTTCCTCTTGAAGTCCACAATCAGCTCCTTTGTTTTACTGATGTTGAGGGAGAGGTTGTTTTACATAGCACCGCCGTCATAATGCTTCCTCCCTGTAGGTCATCTCGTTGTTGTTGGTAATCAGGCCTACTACTGTCGTGTCGTCATGATGGAGTTGGACCTGTGTGAGGCCACGCAGTGGGTATACAGGAGGGGACTGAGGACGCACCCTTGTGGGGCCCCGTGTTGAGGATCAGTGTGGAAGAGGTAATGTTGCCTAAGGTCCAGGATCCAGTGCATAGGGATGAGTTCAGGGCTTTGTGGTGAGCTTAGAGGGCACTATGGTATTGTAGTCGAGCTTCCTCACATATGCATTATTTTTGTTCAGGTGGATTAGGGCAGTGTGCAGTGCAATGGCTATTGCGTAGTCCGTGGATCTGTCAAGACGGTAGGTGAATTGGAGAGGGTCAAGTGTGTCGGGGAGGGAGGAGATGATGTGGTCTTTGACTAGCCCCTCAAAGTACTTCATGATGACGAAGTGAGTGCTACGGGTCGGTAGTCATTCAGTTCAGTTACTTTCCCTTTCTTGGACACGGATGACAGTGAACAACTTGAAGCAGGTGGGGATAACGTCCTGAGCTAGAGACAGATTGAAAAGGTCTTAAAATGTTGCTCTGAGGGTGCGGCTAGGAATGCCGTCTGGGCCAGCAGTCTTGCGAGGGTTAACATGTTTCAATGACTTCCAGACGTCCTCCGTGGAGACCGTCAGCACGTAGCCCTCATTGTCCTCAGGGGCTCTCCTCGACCGCGAAGAGTCGTTTTTGCTCGAAGCATGAGAAAAAGATGTTGAGCTCGTCCAGTAGGATGGTGTTGGTGTCCGCAACATGACTGGCTATCTTTTTGTAATCCATGATCGTTAGAAGTCCCTGCCACACATGCCTCATGTCTGACCCGCTGATTTGCTCCTCCACTTTTCCCCTATACCTGTGTTTCGCCATCTTGATCAATCTGCGTATGTCGTATTTGTACTGTTTAACCATACAATTGTCCCCGGTCACCTTTCCATGTTCATCAGCAGCATCTCTCTCCTTTAGTTTCCCGACAAGACTGACATCAATCCACAGCGACCCAGAACATATTTCAGTCCCCCTGATCAAAACAGTCATGGAGCATGGATTCTGATTGGTCGGACCAGCGCTGTACAGTCCTGACCACCGGAACTGTTATTGTCATAGCAACTATCTTCGAGGATGGGAGGAATATGTGATGGCAATGATAGATGTTGTTTAGAGTGGACTGTTGTCAGTGTAATCAGCTGGGATAGTTCTCTGTCTCTCTCGCTCTCTGTGTGTCAGAGCCAGTCGACCTGCGTAACACTGCCAGACAGCTTTGCCTGCCTGTCCATCAGTCTGTCTTGTCCAATTGTCTCGTCTGCAGCAAAGGCCTGATTGTTATTCCTCTGGCTTGCCTCCCGTTCGTTGCCACATTGGCAGCAGCTCTGCTATAAAGCTCAATTTCTCTGTGTGACTGAGGGGCGGCTGAGCTGAGGGGTTTATTTATAGGTGGTTCCAAATGTAATAATGGAGACTGAGGAGGAGGGAAGGAGGGTGGAAACTCAGAAAGAGGGATGATGTATCACCTGTAATGGTTGGAGGCCATTAAAGTCAAATTAGGTGAAAGAGCACTTGATTTATTGTGTTTGAAGTGAGAGTGTGTGAGGGGTGAGGAGGTGGGCTGTGTGGTGAGGAGGTGGGCTGTGGGGGCCTGGGTGTGGGTGGGCGCTGAGCTGCGGATAGGCTGGCTTCAATTGAATTATCGCGAGTGAAAAAGGATGCCTTTTCTGATAGGCCTGGTTTTTCATACAGTCTCTGGTTCACTCTGGTTTACTGTGGCCTGCTGATCGTGTGCAGGGTTAAGAGACCCACAGACAGGGAGATGGACACTGTCTTTGCCAACAGCAGTACATCCATTCTGGGCAGAGCTAGCTAGCCATTCCCGGTCCCCTGGGCAGGGTGGAATGAGGGACACAGCTGCCCAACATTTGCTGAGATGGGAGCTTTTGTTCTTATGAATGTTTAAATTCTGGATAGTTCCTGTCTTCTTTAGCTACCCTTGACAGAACACTGCTGAGTCTGGTTTATATTAGACCCAAAGCTTCATTCAGCATGGTGTCCTATCTTTCAGAGAGAGAGAGAGAGAGAGAGAGAGAGAGAGAGAGAGAGAGAGAGAGAGAGAGAGAGAGAGAGAGAGAGAGAGAGAGAGAGAGAGAGAGAGAGAGAGAGAGAGAGAGAGAGAGAGAGAGAGAGAGAGAGAGAGAGAGAGAGAGAGAGAGAGAGAGAGAGAGAGAGAGAGAGAGAGAGAGAGAGAGAGAGAGAGAGAGAGAGAGAGAGAGAGAGAGAGAGAGAGAGAGAGAGAGAGAGAGAGAGAGAGAGAGAGAGAGAGAGAGAGAGAGAGAGAGAGGAAAACGCTTTCTCTGTACAAATGAGCAAAGGCAAACATTTGTTTTAGATTATTCAAATGACTGAGAAAAATCTTGTTTATCTGACCTCTAAATATCAGATTTTTTTAATGATGCCCTGGCCAAAACACCTGTGTGTATTCTCTGTGGACACACTGAGCTAGCCTGGTAGGTGTGTGTGTGCCGATGCAGTAGGCTAGATTATAATTTGGACAGCAGAGCTGTTGCCTGTATAGATCCATTATTTGTTTGACAATCTGTAAAACTGATGGGAGGGTGTATGAAGGTGATTAAGGAAGTAAAGGGGGACGCTACTCAGCAGGACAGATTCTCTTCTCTTCCGAACCCCTCTAATAAGCGTCAGTAGAGGCTGAGTCTTTGTAATGAAGAGAGAGTGTATGTGCTGTTGGGGACAGGTAGAGCTGGAGAGGGGAGGAGTGGGAATCAGAGAGATTGTTTGTGATGGAAGAAAAAAAGAGAGTGTACAGAGTACAGGCTCTTCACATCCTGAAAAATGTAATGTGATTGAGATGCCCTTGCCTTCTCCTTCCCCCCATACTCCCTCCATTGTTGTTGCTTTCTGTCCTCTCCCAATCAGTGACCTCTTCATTATTCCACTTTCAAGAGGCAAAGTACATTATAATGTGCAGAGCCTGGGACGATATCACAGAGCTTAGAGGTGCCTTCCAACCAAAAATAACTAATTAAATATTCCCTTTCACCCTCTTTTCGTATATATTTACAAGGTGGGATCATTGAAATAGCATTATAAATTGGTTCCATGGAAACTTGCAGACTAGATATCACATTTCTTGCTGTAGTGACTGAATCAGTGTTTGGAGAGGAAGAAGTGCAGTATAACCCCTTTTTTCATTGATCATTAGCATGAATACGGTATGAGTAGTAGTGTATTCGCAGACGTTTTGGTACCTGAGTATGTCCATGGACCCCTGCTAACATTACGCATAGTGATAGGTGGGGTTAATAGGACAGGCAGGACCAATAAGAGCAGATCCTTGTCCCTTTGATGCCAGGGGCTCAGGATGAAGCTTGGCAGTATTTACTCAGGCTACTGCCTGCGTAACAACCCTTGTGGAGGGTTCGAGCAGCTCCCTCGGTGAGAGACAATTTCTCAGCTTTGTTAGCTTCATATCTTCCTGAGAGTGGAATGCAGTAAGGGGAACAGTTGGATACAGATTGGGAGTGACCCCCCCTTCACTTTTTCATCTCCATGACAACAAGAGGCCAAATTCCAGCACGGTGAGCACAGGAACATTCTGGCTTGCCCAGGGTTATTTTAGGGAGGTCTCTGATTTTCTTTTTACATACCTCAGATTTATAATGGTGTTTAACAGGGGATCGTTTTCCGAGGAGTCTTGTACTCCAGAAGAAGACTAGAGTTTAACCTGTGCCTGAAGTTGAATGTCTTTTATTTCAGTTTTGATTTAAATTGCCCCTTTTCAATATTCCATTCCAACAAACATTTGACCATATTTAATCATGTATGCAGTAAACATAAACTCAGTACTCTCAGTTGAGGTTTGCTCCATATATTTCATAATTATCTAGATGGGAAATCCCATTGACAACTATGTAACAACTGTGGTCACAGCACCTGATTGTCTGTGTTGTGCAATTTATGAATTAAAGATTTGAAGTGGTGGGAGAAGATCGAAAATGTATTGCTTCTTGTATGTCATGTAAATCTGCAGTTGAACTGTGTACACAGAGGGGTCAGTGGGGTAATTGAGCATGTCCATGCTGTTATCCATTTGGGAATATGACCCGCCTAAAACGGCACTGATCGATACTGCACCTTTCCACTAGGAGACCAGCCTGAGCTAGCCAGTCACAGGATGGTATATAGCATAGTGGTTCTCACAAGAGCCAATCATGAAGATGCATGGCCTGTTGACTATTTACACCTGCCAATCAGAAAGATAATGGCCTGTTGGGTTTATACAAGAGGCCAACCAGGCAATGATAAATAGTGTGTTGATTTTGTACAAGAGCCAATCAAAGGGAAGATATGTAGCATGCTTTCCTACAAGAACCAATAATGTATATACGCTCAGTGGACAGTTTATTATGTATACCCATCTAGTACCGGAACCCCCCGCCTCCAAAAACTGCCATTGAAACATTGCTCAATTGGTATCAAGGAACCTAACATGTGCCAGGAAAACATTCCCCACACCATTACACCACACCGTTACACCACCGCCACCAGCCTGTACCGTTACTCCAAATCCTGATTATGTCATCAGCCTGACACAACAGGAACCGGGATTTGTCTTAACAGGTGATAGATTTTTTTATTTCACCTTTATTTAACCAGGTAGGCCAGTTGAAAACAAGTTCTCATTTACAACTGCGACCTGGCCAAGATAAAGCAAAGCAGTGCGACAAAAACAACAGAGTTACACATGGAATAAACAAACGTACAGTCAATAACACAATAGAAAAATCTGTATACAGTGTGTGCAAATGAAGTAAGGAGGTAAGGCAATAAATAGGCCAATAGTGGCGAAGTAATTACACTTTAGCAATTTACACTGGAGTGAGATATGTGCAGATGAGGATGTGCAAGTAGAAATACTGGTGTGCAAAAGAGCAGAAAAACAAATATGGGGATGAGGTAGGTAGTTGGTTGGATGGGCTATTTACAGATGGGCTGTGTACAGCTGCTCCGATCGGTAAGCTGCTCTGACAGCTGATGCTTAAAGTTAGTGAGGGAGATATGTCTCCAACTTCAGTGATTTTTGCAATTCGTTCCAGTCATTGGCTGCAGAGAACTGGAAGGAAAGGTGGCTAAATGAGGTGTTGGCTTTGGGGATGACCAGTGAAATATACCTACTGGAGCGCGTGCTACGGGTGGGTGTTGCTATGGTGACCAGTGAGCTGAGATAAGGCGGAGCTCTACCTAGCAAAGACTTATCGATGACCTGGAGCCAGTGGGTTTGGCGACGAAAATATGTAGCGAGGACCAGCCAACGAGAGCATACAGGTCGCAGTGATGGGTAGTATATGGGGCTTTGGTGACAAAACGGATGGCACTGTGATGGACTGCATCCAATTTGCTGAGTAGAGTGTTGGAGGCTATTTTGTAAATGGCAATCAGTAGGATAGTCAGTTTTACGTGGGTATGTTTGGCGGCATGAGTGAAGGAGGCTTTGTTGTGAAATAGGAAGTCGATTCTAGATTTCATTTTGGATTGGAGATGCTTAATGTGAGTCCGGAAGGAGAGTTTACAGTCTAGCCAGACACCTAGGTATTTATAGTTGTCCACATATTCTAAGTCAGAACCGTCCAGAGTAGTGATGCTAGTCGTGCAGGCGGGCGGGTGCGGGCTGCGATCGGTTGAAGAGCATGCACTCCGTTTTACTAGCATTTAAGAGCAGTTGGAGGCCACAGAAGGAGTGTTGTATGGCGTTGAAGCTCGTTTGGAGGCTTGTTAACACAGTGTCCAAAGAAGGGCCAGATGTATACAGAATGGTGTCGTCTGCGTAGAGATGGATCAGAGAATCACCTGCAGCAAGAGCGACATCATTCATATATACAGAGAAAAGAGTCAGCCCGAGAATTTAACCTTGAGGCACCCCCAGAGACTGCCAGAGGTCCGGACAACAGCCCCTCCTATTTGACACACTGAACTCTATCTGAGAAGTAGTTAGTGAACCAGTTGAGGCAGTCATTAGAGAAACCAAGGCTGTTGAGTCTGCCGATAAGAATACGATGATTGAAAGAGTTGAAAGCCTTGGCCAGGTCGATGAAGATGGCTGCACAGTACTGTCTTTTATCGATGGCGGTTATGATATCGTTTAGGACCTTGAGTGTGGCTGAGGTGCACCCGTGACCAGCTTGGAAACCAGATTGCATAGCGGAGAAGGTACAGTGGGATTCGAAATGGTCGGTGATCTGTTTGTTCACTTGGCTTTCGAAGACTTTAGAAAGGCAGGGCAGGATGGATATAGATCTGTAACAGTTTGGGTCTTGCGAGTCTCCCCCTTTGAAGAGGGGGATGACCGCGGCCGCTTTCCAATCTTTATGAATCTCAGACGATACGAAAGAGGTTAAACAGACTAGTAATAGGGGTTGCAACAATGGCGGCGGATACTTTTTTAGGAAGAGAGGGTCCAGATTGTCTAGCCCAGATAATTTCAGATTCAGATTTTGCAGCTCTTTCAGAACATCATCTGTCTGGATTTGGGTGTGGGTGAAGGAGAAGCGCGTGGGGCTTGGGCCAGTTGCTGCAGGGCGTGCAGAGATGTTGGCCAGGGTTGGGGTAGCCAGGTGGAAAGCATGGCCAGCCGTAGAGAAATGCTTATTGAAATTCTCGATTAGCGTAGATTTATCAGTGGTGACAGTGTGTACTAGTCTCAGTGCAGTGGGCAGCTGGGAGGAGGTACTCTTATTCTCCATGGACTTTACAGTGTCCCAAAACTTTTTGGAATTAGTCCTGCAGGATGCAAATTTCTGTTTGAAAATGCTAGCATTTGCTTTCCTAACTGACTGTGTGTATAGGTTCCTGACTTCCCTGAAAACTTGCATATCGCAGGGACTATTCGATGCTAGTGCAGTGCGCCACAGAGTATTTTTGTGCTGGTCAAGGGCAGTCAAGTCTGGAGTGAACCAAGGGCTATATCTGTTCTTAGTTCTACATTTTTTGAAAGGGGCATTCTTATTTAAGATGGTGAGGAAAGCACTTTTAAAGAACAACCAGGCATCCTCTACTGGCAGGATGAGGTCAATATCCTTCCAGGATACCCAGGCCAGGTCGATTAGAAAGGCCTGCTCGCAGAAGTGTTTTAGGGAGCATTTGACAGTAATGAGGGGTGGTCGTTTGATCGTGGACCTATAATGGACACAGGCAGTGATCACTGAGATCCTGGTTGAAAACAGCAGAGGTGTATTTAGAGGGAAAGTTGGTAAGGATGATATCTGTGAGGGTGCCCATGTTTACAGATCTGGGGTTGTACCTGGTAGGTTCCTTGATCATTTGTGTGAGATTGAGGGCATATAGTTTAGATTGTAGGACGACCAGGGTGTTAAGCATATCCCAATTTAGGTCACTAGCAGTATGAACTCTGTCGATAGATGGGGGGCAATCAAATCACATATGGTGTCCAGGGCACAGCTGGGAGCTGAGGGGGTCTATAACAGTGAGGGACTTATTTCTGGAGAGATGGATCTTTAAAAGTTTGTTTGGGCTTAGACCTGGATAGTATGACAGAACTCTGCAGGCCATCTCTACAGTAGATTGCATTTCCGCCCCTGTTAGCACTTCTGTCTTGACAGAAAATGTTGTAATTGGGGATGGAAATTTCAGAAATTTTGGTGGCCTTCCTAAGCCAGCATTCAGACACGGCTAGGACATCAGGGTTGGCGGAGTGTGCTAAAGCAGTGAATAAAGCAAACTTAGGGAGGAGGCTTCTGATGTTAACATGCATGAACCCAAGGCTTTTACGGTTACAGAAGTCAACAAATGAGAGCGCCTGGGGACACACAGGGCCTGGATTAACCTCTACATCACCAGAGGAACAGCAGAGGAGTAGGATGAGGGTACGGCTAAAGGCTATAAGAACTGATCGTCTAGTGCTTGGGGAGCAGAGAATAAAGGAGCAGATTTCTGGGCGTGGTAGGATAGATTCAGGGCATAGTGTACAGACAAGGGTATGGTAGGGTGTGAGTACAGTGGGGGTAAACCTAGGTATTGAGTGACAATGAGAGAGGTTGCATCTCTTGAGGCGCCAGTTAAGCTAGGTTCGGTCTCCGCATGTGTGGGGGGTGGGACAAGGGGGCTATCTGAGGCATGTTGAGCAGGACTAGGGGGCTCCGCAGTAAAATAAAACAATGAGAGCTGCCTTAAACAACAGTATACAAGGCATATTGACATTAGAGAGAGGCATAAAGCAATCACGGGTGTTGATTGGGAGAGCTAAGACAACGGGTGAGACAACGGGTAAACAGCTAAGACAACAACAACGAGTAAATGGCGATGAATGGGCAGAGAGGGTCAGTTAGCTACACACACGGCCTGAGTTCGAGGCTGGGGCCGACAGATAAACAAAATTAAGTACCGTGTTAAGAAACAGTCCAGCAGGCATCAGCGAATTATGTTAACAGACCAGCAGACCAGTCGTGATGGATCGGCGGGGCTCCGTGTCGACAAAGGGTCCAGGCTAATTGGCAAGAGCGGTATTGTAGTTGGTGTACTTAGTTTGCTAGCCGGGAGATGGGCCTAACTCGAGGCTAGCTCGAGGCGAACTTGTGCATGCTTCTGGACAAGGGCGTTAGCCACAATAGCCACCCGGTAGCAGCTAGCTGCGAAGATACAGTATAATGGTCCAGAGCTTGCAGCAGGAATCCGGTGATGTACTAGGAAAAAAAAGCAGTCTGATATGCTCAGGGCTGATATCGCGCTGTGCAGACTGGCAGGTATTATCCGGGCTAAAGCGTCTGGTGTCCGAGCTAAAGGTAAAGACCGCTAACAATGACTAAACAGCTAGTAGCTAATTAGCTGGCTAGCTTCTGATGGAGGTTCCAGTTATAAGGTCTAAGAAATAGCAGATCCATACCACATTGGATGAGGCAGGTTGCAGGAAGGTATATTTAATTTGAAAAAAGAGAAATATAATGAAATGTATACAAAAAAATGAAATAGACAAATTTGCATGGGACAAAAACAAACATGTCTTACTGCTGCGCCATCTTGGAAAATTATTGTTCTACCACTCCTCAATTGTCCAGTATTGGTCCACTGGAGACGCATTTTCTTGTTTTTAGCTAAAAGGAGTGGAACCTTTTTGCCCCTTCCACAACATTAAGTCATCAGAGTGGGCAGCTGAACACTGTACAGTCGTGGCCAAAAGTTTTGAGAATGACACAAATATTAATTTCCACAAAGTTTGTTGCTTCAGTCTCTTTAGATATTTTTGTCAGATGTTACTATGGAGTACTGAAGTATAATTACAAGCAATTCATAAGTGTCAAAGGATTTTATTGACAAAACATGAAGTTGATGCAGAGAGTCAATATTTGCACTGTTGACCCTTATTTTTCAAGACCTCTGCAATCCGCCCTGGCATGCTGTCAATTAACTTCTGGGCTACATCCTGACTGATGGCAGCCCATTCTTGCATAATCAATGCTTGGAGTTTGTCAGAATTTGTGTATTTTTGTTTGTCCACCCGCCTCTTGAGGATTGGCCACAAGTTCTCAATGGGATTAAGGTCTGGGGAGTTTCCTGGCCATGGACCCAAAATATAGATGTTTTGTTCCCCGAGCCACTGTTTGTTCCCCAAACAATCGGAAAGGGGATTCATCCGAGAAAATGACTTTACCCGAGTCCTCAGCAGTCCAATCCCTGTACCTTTTTCAGAAAATCAGTCTGTCCCTGATGTTTTTCCTGGAGAGAAGTGGCTTCTTTGCTGCCCTTCTTGACACCAGGCCATCCTCCAAAAGTCTTTGCCTCACTGTGCATGCAGATGCACTCACACCTGCCTGCTGCCATTCCTGAGCAAGCTCTGTACTGGTGGTTCCCCAATCCCGCAGCTGAATCAACTTTAGGAGACGGTCCTTTCTTGGGCGCCCTGAAGCCTTCTTCACAACAATTGAACTGCTCTCCTTGAAGTTCTTGATGATCCGATAAATGGTTGATAGCTTTTAACAGCTAGGACCGCTATTCTTTTGTCCCGGAATCCTGCTTATCTGACAGGTTAAAGTCTGCTTGAAAGAGCCATTAACCTAGATAAGCTGTTAACGAAGTAAGTCCCAGATGAGTTTTCCAATGGGCCCTCTGTCTGGAGAGGTAAATGAACGGTTCCAGCGCTGTAGGAGCTGTATCTACTACGCTTTGTTTCGGGACAAACTGAGTTCACTCAGAGTTCCAATGTGGCTATTGTTTGCTTTCCGAAGATTATAGGTTTGAGGTGGCTACGCAGGTAGCCAGCCTACGTAAGGAACTGGGAAAAACGCAGAGTGGAATGTTTACCTTTTCTACACCGGTGGCTGGACGGTGTTCGCGCATGTTGGATGCGTCTTGCCGTTTGTCGTTATGACTGGCCGGTGTTTCCCGGAGTTCGTTTGCCATGGGAGCCATCTCCTGCTTCTCCTTCCTCATCTGATAGGGGAGTTGAAGGAGCACAGAGGAGCATGGCAATCAACGATGGTCGCATGTCACGAGCAGTGGAAGCCGAAGACAGCGGACTGCCGCAAAGCAGCCTACACTCCCAACGAGAGGCCCGGAGCGGATAGAAACAACTAATAATTTTGCCGCCCTGGAGCCTGATCTTCCTGCACCTTCATCGCTGGGGGTACCTGTGTCTGTGGCTTCTGTGCCTACTCCTTCCCCTACGATTTCGAAGGCGATGTCCGCAACCTTCCATCCCTGCTCTGGATCGAGCGGGGCTTCTCCATCTGTCGGAGGCCTGTGAAGCATGGGAGTGGGCGGATTTACTCATCCTTCTCGCCAGCTGTGATTTTGGGCAGCTCCATGATAAGAAATGGGACTGTTTCTGGTGCAAAAACAATGTCCTATCCCGGAGCTAGAGTAAAATGACATTACTAAACTGCTCCCGAATGTACAACGCCAGGACATGGACATTGATTCTATCGTAGTCCATGTGGGTTTTAATGACATTATGAAGAGCAGCTCTGAACAGTTGAAACTGGATTTCAAAGAGCTGACTGACTCTCTGCTAGACACTAATAAAAGACCCATCCTATCTGGCCCTGTGCCCTCTCTGAATTATTGCATTGAACACTTTATCAGGATTCTTTCTCTTCACAACTGGCTACATGATTATTGCAGCTCAATGAGTGTACATTTTTTTGACAATTTCGATACCTTTTTGGGAACAAAAACACATTTTATGAGGAGGATGGGATCCACCCAAGTCATTTTGGTTCCTGGATCCTTTCACAGCATTATAAGGCTGTGTTGAGACAATTTCTTAGCAATTACCCAAGCCCAGCTCAGTTAATCCCTACCATTGTGTCTCTGAGTCATCATAATGCTTTAGAAAATGTAAATTATACCAGGGGCATTAGTAGACACAATGTAAGTAACCTAATGTATGTCCCTCTAACTGCCTTGAATGCCTCTGTTGATCCTACAGCTATTGTATGCAGCAATCATGTGTCTATGAACCAGATTTATGCTATTAGTTCTGAGACTGTGTGCCCTAGTAGGAAGTCCACTGTGTGCAGCTCACCCTGCACTAACATAAATAACATGAATATCTTCTTCTGCTAAGGTTCCCAGTAAAGAAATGAAAGCAAGCAAGCATCCCAGAAAAGTGCTCAAAATAGCCCACGTTAACATATGTAGCTTAAGAAACGAGGTTCATGAAATTAACTTCCTAGTAACAGATTACATTCATATTCTGACTATCTCTGAAATTCACTTAGACAATAACTTTGAGACAGTGGTAGCAATACAAGGTTATCACATTTACAGAAAAGACAGAAATGCTAGTGGTGGAGGTTTGGTGTTCATATTCAACCACATTCCTGTAAAGCTTAGAGGATCTCATGTTAACTATTGTTGAAGTAATATGGCTACAGGTTCATCTGCCTCGCCTAAAGCCCATTCTGGTGGGAAGCTGCTATATGTAATTTTGAATTCCTTAAAGTGAGTGTGGAAGAGGTGAGAATTATTGTTGACTATCAACAATGACAAGCCACTGGGGTCTGACAACTTGGATGGAAAATGACTGAGGATAATAGCGAACGATATTGCCACTCCTCTTGGCCGTATCTTCAATTTTAGCCTACTAGAAAGTGTGTGCTCTCAGGCCTGGAGGGAAGCAAAAGTCATTCCGCTACCTAAGAATAGTAAAGCCCCTTCTACTGGCTCAAATAGACAACCAATCAGCCTGTTGGGGAAAAAAATGGACCAGATACAATGCTATTTTACAGTAAACAAATGAACATCAGACTTTCAGCACGCTTATAGGGAAGGACATTCAACAAGCACAGCACTTACACAAATGACTGATGATTATTAATGTTGATCTAGCTAATTAGCTAGCATGTGTACACTCAATGCAATGCACAGCGCTACTTGCATTGGCCGGGTTTAGATTCAACATAGCTAACTGTTTCTTAGCAGACAATTTGTTTATCAACTACAGTCTGTGTTGTGAGGGGCTGGTTTTGAGGAATTGAGGAATTGTCGGCTAGCTATCAGTGTTTGTGCTGAAACTGACATCTGGCTGCACATGTAGCTATCTAGCCGAAGTATTATGCCGGTGTAGCAGGATGAGCAATGCCCATTGCATGTATCATAAGTTATCAGCATGGCAGTTTCTCAAAGTTTGGTGTTATGAACTTTACTTAGTTAGCTGCATTCTTCCATAAAGCATAGTTTGCTAGCTATCTATGATATGTTCACAACATTGAATTGTGGTTGGTGCACAATCTATACAGCTGTGGTACAGTTTCATTGGCTTGTAGCTACTAGATGGCTAGCTAACTGGCAATAATAGCAGTCAAGGACGTTTATCTTATTTGTTTTGATTTAGTTTACACAGATGACGTCAGCCATATGGAAAAAACGTTCCATAGCAAAATATACCTACCTAGCTTCCTTTGCTTGTAGCTTGCTTCTAGATGCGGTTGGAGTGTTGGGCCAGTAACCAAAATGTCACTGGTTCGAATACCCGAGCCAACAAGGTGAAAATTAAGTGCCCTTGAGCAAGGCAATTAACCCTCATTTTCTCCTGTGGCGCTGTACTACTATAGCTGATCCTGTAAAACAACCTCTTTCACTGCACCTATCTAGTACTTGACAATGCGTAATACATTTTTTTACTGGTGTTAGCTAGCTACAGTTGCTGTTGCGCAGCAACAGAGGTTGATGGTCCCAGTTTTTATAACTCTGAGATTCGCCTGAAAAGATGCTACAAAAAGGCAGCACATTGTTGGTTCTTAATAGACTGAAATGTGCATGCGAGAGCGAATTTAAATTATACATTTGAATCAAAATTGTTTCACTTACAAACTTATTCAGTCCAAATGGATCCAAGTCTAATTCTCATTTTATGGATGCTGTAGTCTCGTTTTAATCCAACGTCTAGAATTTGAGCTAGGTTTGGCCAAAAGATTGTATGACGACCCTAATGCTAACGACCCTGTCAAAAACCCGGTATAGTGGTTTTCAGTAACGGCAGGATGGATCATGACAAGAGGCAGGGATCTGTGTTGTGTACCTCCGAGTCCATTTGCGAATTTACATTGACATTGGTGTCATATTGGCTTAGATATGACTGTAGGGAGATTTGAATTTAACCTTGTTCTTCAGTCAATCCCTAATATAGTCGTACTGACCAGCGCAACTATAATCCAAATGGGTCAAAAATAAATATGTCTGCAACAAGATGTTCTCATATTGACCGAATGAGAGCATTGTCCACTGATGTACTGTGTAGCTGACGGCCACTACTGTGTAGCTGACGGCCATCACACACACACACACGTGCACACACACGTGCACACATCACACCTTCCCAGGGAGATGGGACACATCCAGGAGCTGAGAGAAGCAGGCATCAGTTAATAAGATCTGTGTAGATCATTTGTCAGCAGATCGTTTTCTTATGAGCTTTTAACACTTGCCACTCACGTGTTGTATTTGATTGAGTCACCATAGAACCGTGGGCGTGCAACCAGTTGGGTGGGAGAGGGAAAAGTAGGTTGTAAGTGTGATGTGTTTTCTCCTTTCATATAATACTATATGGCTTTTCATTATTTTAGTCAAACACAGTTATTCAGTTGAAGATAAAAGCAAGTATGTTTTGTAAGAACATTGTGGTATTGTGTAATCTTCAACTGCAATGTCCAAGGAGACAGTAGGAGGATATCTGTGTGTGTGTGTGTTAGGTTGCAGTAGGTGCATGTACTGCATTACATTTGCCTGTTTGACTATCCTCTTTCTCTTCATCTGTCTCTTTTCTCTGCCCCTGTGTGTCTGCATGTGATTGTGTGTGTGCATGCACACGTGTGTGTAATTTGTGTGCATTGGTGTAAAGTACTACTAAGTATTTATTGGGGGTATCTGTACTATTACTATTCATTTTATTTTACAACTTTTACTTCCCTACATTCCTAAAGAAAATAATGTACTTTTTACTCCATACATTTTCCTTGACACCCAAAAGTACTCATTACATTTTGAATGCTTAGCAGGACAGGAAAATGGTCAAATTCACTCACTTATCAAGAGAACATCCCTGGTCATCCCTACTGCCTCTGATCTGGCGGTGTCACGTCTACTCCCACTCCTCCCCTCTGGTGTTTGACGTCGCCGGTATACTGACCACTGGTCCTGGTATCCATCATTATGTACACCTGGACTCCATTACCTCCCCTATATCTGGCACTCCATTCGGTTCTTTCCCCAGTCAGTATTGTTTGTTACATGTCTATACGCGACTTGTATTTGTTATATTGTTCAATGTTCCGATTATTATTAAACTCACCACCTGAACTTGCTTTCTGACTCCCAGGGTATAGTTTACACAATACTGACTCCAACAATGGAAGTAGCAGCAACACAGAATGTCTCCCAGACGGTCGACGAAGAGGGATACCTTCTACGTCAACATCATGACCAGCTGGCACAACTGGAAACGGCTATGGAAGAGGTTCTTCGCAGTGTGCAACGTCTCGAACATACCCCGGAAACGTTCCTGGATAAATATGACGGTACCACATCTAAATGTCGTGGCTTCCTACTTCAGTGCTCCCTCTACTTTACAGACCAGATGGAAGCCCCCACAACCAAGAGGTCCAAGGTTGCCACGGTTATTACTCTGCTCACTGGGCTGGCGTTTGAATGGGCCACGGTCGTCTGGGAGACACGTTGGAATGGGCTACGACCATCTGGACCTCCTCTGCGCGAAGAGGGCCAGATGGAACTGGCCTGTCGAGACGACAATCTCTCCTTGGACGCACTCATTGCGATGGCCATCCGCCTGGATAACCTACTTTGGGAGCGTCGGTACTCTCATTGCTTCTCTCCCTCCCTCAGTGAACACTCTGGATCAGAGCCTGAACCCATGGAGGTCTGTATTGTGGTCGAGGGCTCCAGCGGTGTCCGGCACTTCCCAATCCACAAGAGCAGAGCAACGGTCACGTGATCTTCCACCTCTTGGGGCAGCAGTGAGTATTCCATCTTCATCACTTTCTGCTAAACTATTTTTGGTGTCCATCACACTAGTTGACTGTCCCTTGTGTACTGTGTCTACAGCGTTAGTGGATTCTGGTGCCGTGGGGAACTTTATTGACCAGACCCTTGCCTCCTCTCTTAACATCATCTCATACCCGCTCTCCTATCCTTTCCCGGTTCAAACCCTCGATAGTCAGCCATTAGGATCCGGAACCATCACACACATCACCCAACCACTCACCCTCACCATGGATTCCATTCATCAGGAGAACATCCCCTTCATTACCAGTTCACAAGATCATCCTCTGCCTCCCTTGACTTCCATGCCATAACCCCACCATCTCATGGTTGAGGATGAGAATCACAGACTGGTCACCCGAATGCCAGAGGACCTGCTTCCCCATCCCCTGTGGTTCCACGTCGGTTGAGAGTCCTATGGTTGCCTTTCAGTCTAACATCCCGAAGGTATACCAAGACCTGTGGGAGGTATTCTACAAGTAGCGTGCCACCTGTCTTTCTCCTCATCACCCCTGGGATTGTGCCATCGACCTGCTGGCAGCCAAGGAACCATTCGTCATCCTCACCGACAATCGGAACCTGGAGTACATACAGTCAGCGAGGAGGGTGAATCCGCGCCAAGCAAGGTGGGCCCTTTTCTTCACAAGGTTCGACTTCACGCTGACCTATCGCCTAGGTTAAAAAAACACCAATGCCGATGCCCTGTCACGTCTCTACAATTCGGGAGAGGGTCCTGTCCAGAATGCACCTATAATCCCATCCTCTCGAGTCGTAGCTCCTGTGGTCTGGGACGTAGATGTGGACATTTGCCAGGCTCTGGAGAGGGACCCAGCACCCACTAACTGTCCTCCTGAGCGCATCTACGTTGCCCATGGCGATAAGGGACCGGTTGCTGACCTGGGCGCACACAGCTGTCGTCACTGGACATCCAGGTATTTCTCGCCCTACCCAATCCATCTCTGAGAAGTACTGGTGGCCCACTATGGCGCAGGACATCACTCGTTACGTCAACTCCTGTTCCGTATATGCCCAAACCAAATCCAGCAGGGAAACTCCTTCCCGTGCCTCAGCGTCCCTGGTCCCATCTATCCATTGACCTTGTTACTCATCTCCCCTTCTCTGATGGTTTCACCACCATTTTGGTGGTTGTGGATAGATTTTCAAAATCCTGTTGTTTAATCCCACTTCCTGGTCTTCCTACTGCTCTCCAGGTCGCTGAGGCACTATTCCAGCAGGTCTTCCGGCATTATGGCCTTCCTGAGGACATCGTCTCCGACCGTGGCCCCCAATTCACATCTTGGGTATGGAGAGCCTTTATGGAGATGCTCGGGGTCACGCCCAGCCTCACTTCCGGGTATAGGCCTCAGTCCAATGGGCAGGTGGAGAGGATGAACCAGGAGGTTCCTGAGGAGTCACTGTTAGGATCGGCAGAGAGAGTGGGCTCGATTCCTTCCATGGGCTGAGTATGCCCAGAACTCACTACGTCACTCCTCCACTGGGTTGACCCCCTTCCAGTGTGTTCTGGGTTTTCAGCCGGCCCTGGCTCCGTAGACCCCGGGCCAGACCGAAGCTCCTGGCCAGACCAAAGCTCCTGTCCAACATCAAAAGGAGCAGGCAGAACGCCACCGCAGTGAGACGCCCTAGTACCACTCTGGGGATCATGTCTGGCTTTCTACCAGGAACCTCCCACTCCGCCTGCCCTGCAAGAAGCTGAGTCCCCGGTTTCTGTGGCTTTTCAAGGTTCTCCGTATGGTCAACGAGGTGACGTATAGGTTGCAGCTTCCCAGTGACTCCCGTATCTCACCTTTCTTTTCATGTCTCCATTCTCAGGCCGGTGGTTCCTGGTCCCCTAGCTGATGCTGTCCCCCCCCCTGTCAGATCGCTGTCAGATCTCTACTGGACTCCCAATGTTGTGGGGCTGGCTCCAGTACCTGGTGGACTGGGAGGGGTTTGGCCCAGGTGTTGGGTTCCGGTGGAGGACATTCTGGATCCCAACATCATCTGTGATTTCCACCTTCGCCGCTTCGACGTCGCCGGTATACTAACCACCGGTCCTGGGATCCATCATTATGCACACCTGGCATTAATCGTTAAGCGTGGCTGCACGTCATCATCAGGCACACCTGGACTCCATTACCTCACTTATTACCTCCCCCTATGTCTGGCACTTCCTTAGGTTCTTTCCCCAGTCAGTATTGTTTATGTTTCATGTCTATACGCTACTCGTGTTTGTTATGTTGTTCAATGTTTCAATTACTATTAAACTCACCACCTGCACTTGCCTTCCGACTCCCAGCATATATGTTACTGGCGGACTCACTAAACACACATGCTTTGTTTGTAAAGGATGTCTGAGTGTTGGAGTGTGACCCTGACTATCCGTAATAGTAAAAAAGATACAAGAGGGGCTCCTGAGTGGCGCAGCGGTCAAAGGCACTAAATCGCAGTGCTAGAGGCCTCACTACAGGCACTGGTTCGTTCCCAGGCTGTATCACAACCGTAAGGGATCGGGAGTCCCATAGGGCAGAGTACAATTAGCCCAGCGTCGTCCGAGTCGCGCTTTTGCGACTCCTTGTGGCGGGCCGGGTGCCTGCAGGCTCACCTCGGTCGTCAGGTGAACAGTGTTTCCTCCGACACATTGGTGTGGCTGGCTTCCGGGTTAAGCAGGCGTGTGGTAAGAAGCGCGGTTTGGCGGGAGGATGCATGACTCGACCTTTGCCTCCAGAGAATGGTGCCGTCTGGTTTGCTTAATATAAGGAATTTGAAATGATTTATACTTTTACTTTTGATACTTAAGTATATTTTAGCAATTACATTTACTTTTGATACCTAAGTATATTTAAAACCCAAATGGTTTTAGACTTTTACTCAAGTAATATTTTACTAGGTGACTTAAACTTTTACTTGAGTAATTTTCTGTTAAGTTATCTTTACTTTTACTCAAGTATGTCAATTGGGTACTTTTTCCACCACTGTTTGTGTGTGTGTGCATACGTGTCTTGTACAGTGTGTGTCACATGAGATGGAAAAAGGCCGTCGCCCATAATTGGGTTCAATGTCTTGCTCTGCTGAGCTTTGATTGTTGCATTGTTTTGTTCCCGCTCAAGGAATACCGGCTCATGACTTGTGAAGGGCAGGACTCCATTTACATGGAGTCTACGGCTGGCCATGCTTTCCACCAGGCTACCCCAACCCGGTCAACAGCCCTGCACCCCCCTCAGCAACCCGCCCAAGCCTCCCCCATTTCTCCTTCTCCCAAATCCAGTTAGCTGATGTTCTGAAAGAGCTGCAAAATCTGGACCCCTACAAATCAGCCAGGCTAGACAATCTGGACCCTTTCTTTCTAAAATGATCTGCCGAAATTGTTGCAACCCCTATTACTAGCCTGTTCAACCTCTCTTTCGTGTCGTCTGAGATTCCCAAAGACTGTAAAGCAGCTGCGGTCATCCCCCTCTTCAAAGGGGGAGACACTCTTGACCCAAACTGCTACAGACCTATATCTATCCTACCCTGCCTTTCTAAGGTCTTTGAAAGCCAAGTTAACAAACAGATCACCGACCATTTCGAATCCCACCGTACCTTCTCCGCTATGCAATCTGGTTTCAGAGCTGTTATGGGTGCACCTCAGCCACGCTCAAGGTCCTAAACGACATAACCGTCATCGATAAGAGACATTACTGTGCAGCCGTATTCATTGATCTGGTCAAGGCTTTCGACTCTGTCAATCACCGCATCCTTATCGGCAGACTCGGCAGCCTTGGTTTCTCAAATGATTGCCTCGCATGGTTCACCAACTACTTCTCCAATAGAGTTCAGTGTGTCAAATCGGAGGGCCTGTTGTCCGGGCCTCTGGCAGTCTCTATGGGGGTGCCACAGGGTTCAATTCTTGGGCCGACTCTCTTCTCTGTATACATCAATGATGTCGCTCTTGCTTCTGGTGAGTCTCTGATCCACCTCTACGCAGACGACACCATTCTGTATACTTCTGGCCCTTCTTTGGACACTGTGTTAACTACCCTACAGATGAGCTTTAATGCCATACAACTCTCCTTCCGTGGCCTCCAACTGCTCTTAAATGCAAGTAAAACTAAATGCATGCTCTTCAACCGATCGCTGCCTGCACCTGCCCGCCCCGTCCAGCATCACTACTCTGGACGGTTCTGTCTTAGATTATGTGGACAACTACAAATACCTAGGTGTCTGGTTAGACTGTAAACTCTCCTTCCAGACTCACATCAAACATCTCCAATCAAAATTAAATCTAGAATTGGCTTCTAGAATTTAGAATTTAAAGCTTTTTGAGAGAGAGGGTGAGAATCCTGAGGTTGTGGCGTCAGACTTTTATCATCCAGCTGAATGAATATAATCATTACTGCTGCTCAGGCCTACAGGTTTCAGCAGGTGCTATGAGCCTGCAATAAAGGGCTGGTATGAACATTAACACAACAGTTTGTAGTGTAGCCACTAGCCAAGTCACAATTGGATTTATTCAAGCAGAGTTAATCAATGATCCTCCTTATCTTTCTTGTGCTAAAAGCAGGCATGTGCGTGATAGAGCATCAATGCCAGCTAGCACGAATTCAAATATTTTATTTCAAAGGAGCGACAATTTTAATTCACTGTTGGTTGGTTCTCACATATCATTATATTAGTCCAATTTAACATATGACTGATTTGTCATTCATTTGAACAATCATCATCTGTCTTTTTTTTCGAGTTGAGACCATAATAACCATCCTATAGTTTAGCCAGATGATAACACTGAATCCATAGAGGAATCAGAGAGGGTTGGCAGAGATCTAATTCCATAGGGGTTGAAAATTGAAGACCTGGGCACTAATAAGGGCCTAAATTGGAACGTAGTGGCTGTACAGTAACATGCTATTCGTGACGTCAGCGCGTCACAGCGCTGTATGGGTTTTGACTGACAGTGGTTCTAAACTTGAGCACCGCGTGCGACAAGAAGTTGCCACCATCCCTCCCACTAATTTGGCAACATTTTGTACTTTTTTTGTTGTCTGAGTGAGAGAAATGCTGTAAATGAAGATGACTCGGTGCATTTGGAAAGATGAGACGTAGTTGATTATAATAAATACCGCTTTTATGTCAAACAAGCAAGCCAAAAACCTGTCGAAATGTGCACTTAAATGTTCCAAATCATAAAACTCATGTCATATACAGTGTCAACGTTTATGATCACTATGTTTGTTGTACATTTACGAGATGACATGTCGTCATATCCTAGGTTATTCTGAACAGAATGAGCCTATGTTTGTTTGAAGAAAATTCGCTGTGGCACACGCACCTGAATGCACTCATGACTCCGTTCTATGCGCAACAAAATGATTATATTTTTCTCTGATACGCTAAGATTGTATTTTATAACTTAGCTAGTCATGTTGGCAGTACAACAAGCTTTAAAATCATGCCCACCTGACCCAGATTGTGATTTATAATGGACTGACGGCAGGGATGCAGGGTTGTGTTCCAAATTAAACCAATACAAGTGTGCTTGCTCTAGTTCCTCAATGGCACAGCTAGGGTGTTCAAAAAAGTACCTTATAGTTGAAGACTCTTTGGAGAGGTGTGTGGCCACTTGGAGACACAAGTTAGTCCTCTCACTCAAACCCTTGTTATTTTTTGTTTTATGTTGCCCCTATCTTACATTTTCCAGGAATAGTCTTATGTTACTGAATGTATCCAGAGTATTATCAGATTATGTTATCAACAAATGCGGCAAAAAGTACAGTAAATGTCAAATGCACAACAGTGTAATGTTTGGATTCAGTCTTGTCAGGTGAACTGTTGTGTACTCAACCTTTTCTAATAATTTTCCCATTATCTCTAAACTGTTCCCGTTCAATTGCTACCATACTGATGCATAGGCATTTCATATTTCTTCTGTAAGAAACATTTCAATTTAGCTCTAGCCATATTGGCCAATTCCAGAGTGTAAAGGGTTAATAAGTCACTTTTTTTTATTGTAGTCAGAAGACTTCTGTCAACACTTGCTTTAAAAAACTTAAAGGCCCAGTGCAATCAAAATGCAGTTTTCCTGGTGTTTTGCATCATATTGTACAACAGCTAATGAAAGTGAAAGTGTGATTTAAAAAAATGTTATTTCCTGCTGGTTGAAAATACAATCTACACAGGACCTTTTAATCAGCATGTTTTGCATGGGTGGAGTTGGTGACATCACCAGGCGGTAAATTAGTTAATAAACCAATAAGAGTTCCAAACCGCTCTGCCAATAACAACTAGTTTTCAGTTTTCCCCTCCCCACTCAGACCAGTACCAGACAGTGCTAGTAAAATTATTTTGCTGACATTTTTAATGGAAAACTATTACAGTAAGGTACTTAATTGTTACCCAGACATTATTTGATATTGAAATAAATAAAAAAAACTGCATTGGGCCTTGAAGCTTTAGCACATTTTATGCCCCTGTATTTATGTATTTAAGCAGTCTCTCTGGTTAAGAGCATCTGCCTACTGCCTAATGATGAAGAAATATAATCCTAATGTCATAGAAGCCCAAGAGAGACTCCACAGCTCTTCTAGCCCCGTCTGGATCGATATAAACTGGTGTTGGTCTATAGGTGGAAAGCTAACTATAACCTCATGGCTGTACTCCTGTGGCTCAATCCATTAACCATAACTTTGCTCATCTCTCTGTTCCCAGCGTGACCAATAGACTACTATCCAGTTCAAACACACCAGAGACAACAGTCTTACAGCAGCCCGCAGGCACGACCTTCAATTACAGATAATTCTCTGCATCCCTCTCTCTCTCTTTCAAGTAAGGGTGCTCCATAGCCTCCTTGTCAATATAAACACACGAGGGGTGTTTCCTCATCTGCAAAGAGGTTGAGAGTAGTTTTGCGCAGCAGTTTTCAGATGTTTAAGCCGCTGTAACGGGTGACATTTATTGTGATATCATATCGCTATTTAATTTGTCTGACTGATGCCGTTGGCCCTACTTGTGTAATAACATCCCACTTGTGATGAACGTGAATTAATTCTGTATTGTACTCTGCTGCTTGATGTTCCCCAGCAAGAAAACCAAATAATGTCGCTCAAACAGAAGGAACTAACAACCAAAAAGAAACAGGTGGGGGTTATAGGAGGGGTTCTGAAAGATACTCATGGGGGTGTCCACTCATAGTTGACTAGCAACAACAACTGGAACCTAAAAGACACCCACCATGAGCATCCACTAAATTTGCCCCAGAAGAGGCAAACAAAAGAAAAACCCACACCAAACTTAAAGACAGGAAGCAAACAACAAAGTTGAGCAAAAACAAAAAACAGGGAAGATCAGACAAATAATTGTTTGTCAGGAAATCAAAATAGGGAGTGCCAACTAAAGATGTTAACCCTCCGCATCTATCAAGACAACTGGAGCACTGGGCCAGCCACTCTTAAATATCACAGCTCCGGTGAAACACCTTCCCACTAACGAGATGGCAACCAGCACAGGAGTAACACATACTGACTAATGAGGTGACACAATCGGTGCGGCCTACGCGCTAACGAGCTATACGTGCTAAAGTCCAACCTCAAAACATAAATGGAAAAACCAAAGCCTGTAACAATTACACTGAGGTTGGTTTGATGAATGAAGCAGTAGGTGAATGGGGCTGGTGAGGTGAAGTGCTTGAAAAACTAAAGATATTCACACACTCCATTACACTCCCAGATATTTATTGAATGACAACCAGTGTTTTGACACGCAATGCCTTCGTCAGGGTTGAAAGATGAGGAGTAATGGCGTTAGCTCATCTTCTCTTGGCCTATTGGGGATTGGAGGTCATGTGATTTGGGTTTCTTCCATAAATGTCCTCACTCAGAATGATACTGTACTGTAGGTTCTGTCCTCTGGGCTTGGGGCTGCCCTAGGCCCACTATAACTGTAATAATGTAACAGGCTTAGCCATATCAGGGCTTAGGGCCTTGAACCTGGGACCACCCTATGTATCCACTACATCAATGATCCATGGAGTCTATTCCTCCCAGCCTGAGTAAGGGCCAGTGGGGCTGGGCCTGAAATGGTGACATGGTGGTGATTGCACTGGATGGGAGCTAATGTCACTCCCTGGGTCTCTGATGATAGATCAGGCCATGTAGGGAAATTGTTCCAGTCTCCAGGCTCAGTAGGTATTCCCTCATCCCTCCCACCCCTCTACCCCCCCGCCGTACCCCCTCCTATGGCGAGTGATGTACACATTCCTGTCCCTCCCTGCTGCTTCCCCTCCTAATCATCAGAGTGGTGCCAGGTGTGGTAGATCCTTCCTCCCCTGTCCCTCCATCACTCCCCCCTTTACTACCCCCTCTGGCTCCCCAAGCACCTCTGCTGGTGACATTCTTTGCATAATATGTCCTAATGGCAAGTGTGCATACATTTATAAGTGAGCACCACAGGTTTAGTAGAAGCTTTATGAGAGTCGAGCTTTGAAAAGATCAGAGGTGCCCTGAGGCTAAGGTTAGCATAACAAACACGTTCTCAGCAAGTGCTCTCGCCTATCATCTTATAAACGTTGAGAGGAGCAGAACAGACTTTTAAAAAGGGTCTTTAACAGGTCTTTTAACTGGTATTTGAAGCATAATTTGATTATTTAAAGGTTATCTACCTGGAAGGTAATTGTAATTCGCTTGTTGTGGCCAAGTATTGAATCGCTGTTGTGTGGGTGGTGTGTTGACAGGTTGCTTGCCCTGCTGTCACACCCAACAGCACCATCTCTCTACTACAACCAATGAAACGTTAAACATCTCCTCTAGATCTAATGGTCCTCTCCCCATTACTCATAGGAGAAACCTCAGATACCAGGCGTTTCTGTAGCAATATACTGTCGTTCTCCTCCCCATTTCAGTCCTGTTCTCTTTGTGGCTTAACTGGTTCCCATCTCCTCTCCACCCACATCCACACCCCCATCTGCCAAAAGCTGTCAAAGGTCAGCGCCTTGCCAGGGTAGACACCCCGGGCCCCCGCGCTCTGTCATGATCCCCCTTACTGCTCCTCTCATCAATTATACACAGGCCAGGCAGAGGTGGAGGCAACCCTGCACCTGGCGTGGGTGTTTTGGAGGGGTGTGGGGATTGTTTGTGTGTAGGGGGTTGTATTGTGTGTGTGTTCTGCCTGTGTATCTGTACCAGCATAGTTTTCAGTCCACCACCCAAGACATTCTTCAGCTGTAATGTGTCCCATCTTTTCTCCTGGACCAAACCCAGGAATTTCACATTTTCCCCTTTATTGGAGAATGGACTGCAGAACAGAACATGGCCATAAAGAAGAAGGCCAGCGATGAGATAAATGCATTTGATACAGAGGAAGCAGCTCTCAATGAGCATCTCTCTTCTTCCACAGGCCCATAGGTACTGCAGAGGTGATTTGGAGTTGCTGAAGAAATCAAAATGCAGCAATCTATCCTCAGTTTCTGAACCTTCTTTTTTGAATCTGGGAATTTCCTGACAAAGAATAAGCTTTTTGGACTTTCAATACCTTTCTCTTTGTTGTCGTTCTGCTGGTGGCTTGAGGAGTCTTGAGGAAAGGAAACTGAATGTTCTGTGTGAATGACACGTTATTGCCTTTGCTGCATAGCATTGAAATTGCCTTTCACAGGATTATCTGACAGTGCTATATTTGAGAATGACAACACCTTTAATTTCTTCAGATTCACACACATTTTTTTTTTATTCACACATTCACACAAAACCAGTCAGATAACATTCAAAATAAACAATCCCATAAAATCAGATATGTTTGAATGTAACACATGGGAAAGCCTGAGCCAACATTGACAGACTGTTGTGGTTTGAAAAGACGAGTCAATATGATAATGTCACACAGAGACCTACTGGGGAAAGACACTGTAGGACTGACTCCCAATGAGCATATTAATCTGCTTCTCTAGTAGGAACTGCCAGGGGATAGGAGAATGTCACAGGAGAGAGGTAGGTAGAGATAGAGGGAGGGGGTGAGAGAGAGTCTAGATAAGAATAGATTACAAAATGGAGGGGTCCCCTTTCAGTTGGTACAACACAGCTATGGGGAGTTTGCACGCAAGCGCCCTCTAATTTTTTGCTTCACCGAAAGCCCCACCTTCCACAGGTGATAAACCGGAGGCATGGATTCATTCCTTTAATTCTTCGGCTCTTCACCTTGAGCTGAGCAGAACAATTTCACACATTCTTTAAATAAACATGGGAACCTGAAATCTATCAGGCTTTACTCTAACTTAACAATCCCACTTAAGGAGGGTGTGTTCCTTCTGGACGTTGTGTGTTAAAGCTTGGTATCTGGTTTCGTGAGTTTCCTACTGAATCTGTTAGCCAGGCTAAACAGGCAGAAGAATAACTAACTGGCTGAGTAAGATGGCTAACGCAACCAAAAAGGCTAACAAGCCGGGTTCGGGTTCAACTAGGGTTGTGGCGGTCTTTCAATTTTGTAAGACGGTGATTAACTGCTGGCCTCACGGTAATAGATCGTTGATTAACAAACACTTTTAGCTTCTCCTGGCTGCCACGCATAGCCTACAAACCACTGTAAAATGGCGGCAGAAAAAATGGCAGCAGTTTTACGGGCGCCTAACCAATTGTGCTATTATGTGGGGGTTTTTTTGCGGTTTTTTGTAACTTGAGCTAAATCACTTCTATGCTCGCTTCGAGGCATGCATGAGAGCATCAGCTGTTACCGACAACTGTGTGATCACGCTCTCCGTAGCCGACGTGAGTAAGATCTTTTAAACAGGTCAACATTCACAAGGCCGCGGGGCCAGACGGATTACCAGGACGTGTGCTCCAGGCATGTGCTGACCAACTGGCAGGTGTCTTCACTGACATTTTCAACATGTCCCTGATTGAGTCTGTAATACCCACATGTTTCAAGCAGACCACCATAGTCCCTGTGCCCAAGAACACTAAGGCAACCTGCCTAAATGACTACAGACCTGTAGCACTCACGTCCGTAGCCATGAAGTGCTTTGAAAGGCTGGTAATGGCTTACATCAACACCATTGTCCCAGAAACCCTAGACCCTCTCCAATTAGCATACCGCCCAAACAAATCCACAGATAATGCAATCTCTATTGCACTCCACACTGACCTTTCCCACCTGGACAAAAGGAACACCTACGTGAGAATGCTATTCATTGACTACAGCTCAGCGTTCAACACCATAGTACCCTCAAAGGTCATCACTAAGCTAAGGATCCTGGGACTAAACACCTCCCTCTGCAACTGGATCCTGGACTTCCTGACGGGCCGGCCCCAGGTGGTGAGGGTAGGTAGCAACACATCTGCCACGATGATCCGCAACACTGGAACCCCTCAGGGGTGTGTGCTCAGTCCCCTCCTGTACTCCCTGTTCACCCACGACTGCGTACTCCCTGTTCACCCACGACTCCAACACCATCATTAAGTTTGCAGACGACACAACAGTGGTAGGCATGAAGGTCAGTCAATACAGAACATTTCAAGAACTTCAAGAAAGTTTCTTCAAGTTCAGTCGCAAAAACCATCAAACGCTATGATGAAACTGGCTCTCATGACGACCGCCATAGGAAAGGATGACCCAGAGTTACCTCTGCTGCAGAGGATAAGTTCAGAGTTACCAGCCTCAGAAATTGTAGCCCAAATAAATGCTTCACAGAGTTCAAGTAACAGACACATCTCAACATCAACTGTTCAGAAGAGACTGCGTGAATCAGGCCTTCATGGTCAAATTGCTGAAAAGAAACCACTACTAAAGGGCACCAATAATAAGAGACTTTCTTTGACCAAGAAACATGAGCAATGGACATTAGACATGGTTGAAATCTGTCCAAATTTGAGATTTTTGGTTCCAACCACCATATCTTTGTGAGACGTAGGTGAACGGATTATCTCTGCATGTGTAGTTCCCACCATGAAGCATGGAAGTGGAAGTGTGATGGTGCTTTGCTGGTAACACTGTCTGTGATTTATTTAGAATTCAAGGCACACTTAACCAGCATGGCTACCACAGCATTCTGCAGCGATACGCCATCCCATCTGGTTTGCGCCTAGTGGGACAATCATTTGTTTTTCAACAGGACAATGACCCAACACGCCTCTAGGCTGTGTAAGGGGTATTTGACCAAGAAGGAGAGTGATGGAGTGCTGCATCAGATGACCTGGCCTCCACAATCACCCGACCTCAACCCAATTGAGATGGTTTGGGATGAGTTGGCCGCAGAGTGAAGGAAAACAAGTGCTCAGCATATGTGGGAACTCCTTCAAGACTGTTGGAAAGGTGGGAAAAATGTCAAATATAAAATATATTTTGATTTGTTTAACACTTTTTTGGTTACTACATGATCCCATATGTGTTATTTCAGTTTTTAAGTTGTCACTATTATTCTACAATGTAGAAAATAGTAAAAGTAAAGAAAGTAGGTGTGTCCAAACTTTTGACTGGTACTGTATGTGTGAAATTAGTTTTGATTTAGAATGGACCATTATCATGCACCTGTCTTGGAACAGGGGCATGGCGAAAAAAATACATGTGCTTAAATAGCGAATGGATGACGCTTTTCTCGTGGTTAATTTTCATGCCAGCGAGGTAGGCTATACTCCTGTTGTAATGTGAAGCAATATGCTTAATATTAGGACAGTTGATAGATAAATATAGTAGGCCTAGCCTATAGAAAGTTGATGGCCATCAAAATTCAGTTTTTTCATGCAATTGCATAGCCTATAGAAATGAGCTCATGGGCTCTCATGAAGTGTTTGATTTGATTTTCGAAAACATTTGCATTGATGTCAGAGTGATTCCAGGGACAATAGAGTGCTGAGTACCAGGCAGTACTGGTAAGTTTGGTAGACTACTAATGACCATCAGCAGCATCAGAGCTTGGAGAAGCCTAGTTACCATGACTAAACGGTCACGTGGAATTTGACTGCAGTCATGACTCGTGACCGCCGGTGTGGCAGTAATACGGTCACCGTAACAGCCCTATTCAAGACCATGGCCAAATAAATTAAAAGATATTTACGTTTTGTTGTCTGGTATGTCTCGGCGCGGGACATGCTCCGACTACCCCCGCTGGGCTCCACTTGTGTGCGCGAGGAAGGGACGGTGTCAGTAACAGTGGCTTGCCTGCAGCTGGCACTGTTCCCCTATTCCATGATGCGTGCAGGTTCCCTTGGCAAACGTGTGGAATTCTTACGGCTTCCTCTCCCAGTGTGCCGTACCTCGGCTGGGAGTTACTGGACCCCAGGATGAAATGGGGTTTGGGTCGGATCAGTGTCTTGTCTGCCTGGGCTGAGGCCGCCTGTGCCTGCCTCAGTCAAGCACCGTTTACCTCTCCTCCCAGACTTGGTCGATGATCTGGTCTTATGTGGATAGGACCAGTCTAGATAAACAGTTAACGGACTTGTCAAGGCAAGCTATCTAGTGTACTGCCACTGGCGATTCCTGCCTCCCATGGTAGAACTGTTTGTGTAGCTCTCTCGTTTAGCATACGTAGCTTTCAGTCGCTTGGTTATTCTAAACCGACCGTGCTGCGGTCAGAGATTCTCGAGACCGAAGAAAGACGCCACGAGGTTGTGTTCGGCTAGCTCTGTGCAGGCAGTGAGCTTGGCTTGTGCTAGCCCGCAGGGATAATGCCAGCTAGCTGGCTACTGGCTTAGCAAGACTGATACCGCATGGCAGATGTCGGCTAGCATATGGTACTGTGACAACAGTGCCTCCATGTTTGACTGCAGCTGACCAGGGTACTACGTCAGCCATTGCTGGAACTCCTGTGCCCATAAAAGGACCCGGGCTTCAAGCAGGCTATACAGTAACAGGCACTCTCTGTCCACAAGGGGGCACTCCTCCCCATAGGTGGCTTGTTACTGGGATTCATTTCTGATTCCTCCCTGTATATCACTGGTCCCTATAGTCCAAGGACCACCCACCAAAAATGTGTTGTTCCGTGACCCAGGAAACAAAACCGGTACAACACGTGGTTGACCTCAAAACACCTTGTCGTTTACTGCCGAGAAGCAACCTCCCATGGTCAAAACACGCTTTCGTAGTGAGAGAAGGTGAGGTGAAAGCACAGCTCAATAGATGGAGAGTTGACTACAGTGTAACTAAAAGGGCAAGAAGGAGAAATAAGTTATTACTCACTGCCTGATCACCATGAGCATGGTCACTCACAAAGGGAAGGCCCCACAGTGTTGGCAATGCATAATTAATGCATCCAGAAAATACATGAAAAACTGTTTGATTGCTGTCTTAACTCTTACATTTGCATATGGGTAGCTACAGTTGAAGTCGGAAGTTTACATACACCTTAGCCAAATACATTTAAACTCAGTTTTTCACAATTCCTGACATTTAATCCTAGTACAAATTCCCTGTCTTAGGTCAGTTAGGATCACCACTTTTATTTTAAGAATGTAAAATGTCAGAATAATAGTAGAGAGAATGATTTTTTTCAGCTTTTATTTCTTTCATCACATTCCCAGTGGGTGACAAGTTTACACACACTCAATTAGTATTTGGTAGCATTGCCTTTAAATTGTTTAACTTGGGTCAAACGTTTCAGGGAGCCTTCCACAAGCTTCCCACAATACGTTGGGTGAATTTTGGCCCAATCCTACTGACAGAGCTGGTGTAACTGAGTCAGGTTTGTAGGCCTCCTTGCTTGCACATGCTTTTTAGTTCTATAGGATTGAGGTCAGGGCTTTGTGATGGCCACTCCAATACCTTGACTTTGTTGTCCTTAAGCCATTTTTCCACAACTTTGGAAGTATGCTTGGGTTCATTGTCCATTTGGAAGACCCATTTGTGACCAAGCTTTAACTTCCTGACTGATGTCTGAGATGTTGCTTCAATATATCCACATAATTTTCTTTCCTCATGATGCCACCTATTTTGTGAAGTGCACCAATCACTCCTGCAGCAAAGCACCCCCACAACATGATGCTGCCACCCCAGTGCTTCACGGTTGGGATGGTGTTCTTCAGCTTGCAAGCATCCCCCTTTTTCCTCCAAACATAACGATGGTCATTTTGGCCAAACAGTTCTACATTCTCCAAAAAGTACGATCTTTGTCCCCATGTGCAGTTGCAAACCGTAGTCTGGCTTTTTTATGGCAGTTTTGGAGCAGTGGCTTCTTCGTTCTTCGTTCTACTGTGGATATAGATACTTTTGTACCGGTTTCCTCCAGCATCTTCATAACGGTCCTGTTGTTCTGGGATTGATTTGCACTTTTTGTATCAAAGTACGTTAATCTCTAGGAGACAGAACGCGTCCCATGGTGTTTATACTTGCGTACTAATGTTTGTATAGATTAATGTGGTACCTTCAGGCATTTGGAAAATGCTCCCAAGGATGAACCAGACTTGTGGAGGTCTACAATTTTCTTTCTGAGGTCTTGGCTGATATCTTTTGATTTTCCCATGATGTCAAGCAAAGAGGCACTGAGTTTGAAGGTAGGCCTTGAAATACATCCACAGGTACACCTCCAATTGACTCAAATGATGTCAATTAGCTTCTAAAGCCATGACATCATTTTCTGGAATTTTCCAAGATGTTTAAAGGCACAGTCAACTTAGTGTATGTAAACTTCTGACCCACTGGAATTGTGATACAGTGAATTATAAGTGAAATAATCTGTCTGTAAACAATTGTTTTGAAGAATTACTTGTGTCATGCACAAAGTAGATGTCCTAACCAACTTGGCAAAACTATAGGTTGAAAAACGTGTTTTAATGACTCCAACCTAAGTGTATGGAAACTTCCGACTTCAACTGTAGGTGTTCAGCCAGGTGTCTTGGTCTGTCAATGGATGGATGTCATTCTAGGAGCTCATATGTATTTGTAGGGCATCCTGAATAATCATGCTATTAGCTTTGTATTCCAGGGGCTGTTTCCCAGCTAAACACAGCTGTTGAGGCCAATTCTAGAATAATTGTCCACTTGGCTGGAGAGGTTGATTGGTTGACTTATTTTATTTTAATTCCTTTATATTCTCAAAGCCCCTGAGGTGGTGGTGTTAATTAGGTTTGAGGTAGTGACACCTTCTCTTTCTTTTCGTTCACCCACTCCTTTTGTTAAATCTCCATGCACTGACAGCTCTACCGCTCTCTCCCTTCGTTGCCATGGAATTAGGCACTCGCTGCTGCATCTCCCGGCATGGACTCAGTATTTCTCACAATTACTTTTATTACCAAGCCACTTACACATTCTCCACTGCTCCTGCATTTAGTCACATGACCACAGAGGGCCATGTGCCAACCAGCAGGAGGTATTTAAGCCTTTTTGCAATGTCATTAAAGAGCATTTTGTCTCTCTGGTTTCTAACCCATGGCATTTAGTTAGATTGAATATTCCATAATTACCTTGCACTTTCCCAATCACACCTGTAGTTTCCTACGGTTTGAGCTGATGTCAAATCAAATCAAATGTTATTTGCCACATGCGCTGAATACAACAGGTGTAGACCTTACAGTGAAATGCTTACTTACAAGTCCTTAACCAATGATGCAGTTTTAAGAAAAATAACCCCCACAAAAAAGAAATAGAAGTAACAAATAATTAAAGAGCAGCAGTAAAATAACAAGAGTGAGGCTATATACAGGGTACCGGTACAGAGTCAATGTGCAGGGGCACCAGTTTGTCGAGGTAATATGTACATGTAGGTAGAGTTATTAAAGTGACTATGCATCGATAATAACAGAGAGTAGCAACAGCTTAAAAGGGGGGGTAATGCAAATAGTCTGGTAGCCATTTGATTAGATGTTCCTGAGTCTTATGGCTTGGGGGTAGAAGCTGTTTAGAAGGTTCTTGGACCTAGACTTGGTACTCCTGTACCGCTTGCCGTGCGGTAGCAGAGAGAATAGTCTATGACTAGGCTGTCTGGAGTCTTTGACAATTTTTTGGGTGTTCCTCTGACACTGGTATAGAGGTCCTGGATGGCAGGAAGCTTGGCCCCAGTGATGTACTGGGCCGTATGCACTACCCTCTGTAGTGCCTTGCGTTCGGAGGCAGAGCAGTTGCCATATCAGGCAGTTATGCAACCCGTAAGGATGCTCCCGATGGTGCAGCTGTAGAACCTTTTGAGGATCTGAGGACCCATGCCGAATCTTTTCAGTCTCCTAAGGGGGGAATAGGTTTTGTCGTGCCCTCTTCACGACTGTCTTGGTGTGCTTGGACCATGGTAGTTTGGTGATGTGGACACCAAGGAACTTGAAGCTATCAACCTGCTCCCCTATAGCCCTGTCGATGAGAATGGGGGTGTGCTCGGTCCTCCTTTTCCTGTAGTCCACAATCATCTCCTTTGTCTAAATCACGTTGAGGGAGAGGTTGTTGAGGTTGTTGTCCTTGCACCACACGGTCAGGTCTCTGACCTCCTCCCTATACCCGTTGTCGGTGATCAGACTTACCAGTGTTGTGTCGTTGGCAAACTTAATGATGGTGTTGGAGTTGTGCCTGGCCGTGCAGTCATGAGTGAACAGGGAGTACAGGAGGGGACTGAGCACGCACCCCTGAGGGGCCCCCCGTGTTGAGGATCAGCGTGGCGGATGTGTTGTTACCTACCCTTACCACCTGGGGGGCGGCCCGTCAGGAAGTCCAGGATCCAGTTGCAGAGGGAGGTGTTTAGTCCCAGGGTCCTTAGCTTAGTGATGAGCTGTGAGGGCACTATGGTGTTGAACGCTGAGCTGTAGCCCAATGAATAGCATTCTCACATAGGTATTCCTTTTGTCCAGGTGTGAAAGGGCAGTGTTGAGTGGGTCTAGGGTTTCTGGGATAATGGTGTTGATGTGACACATGACCAGCCTTTCAAAGCACTTCATGGCTACAGACGTGAGTGCTACGGGTCGGTAGTCATTTAGGTAGGTTACCTTAGTGTTCTTTTGCACAGGGATTATGGTGGTCTGCTTGAAACATGTTGGTATTACAGACTCAGACAGGGAGAGGTTGGTCAGTTGGTCAGCGCATGCTCGGAGTACACGTCCTGGTAATCCGTCTGGCCCTGCGGCCTTGTGAATGTTGACCTGTTTAAAGGGCTTACTCACATCGGCTGCGGCAAGCATGAATACACAGTCATCCAGAGCAGATGATGCTCTCATGCATGTTTCAGTGTTACTTGCCTTGAAGCGAGCATAGAAGTAATTTAGCTCGTCTGGTAGGCTTGTGTCACTGGGCAGCTCTCGGCTGTGCTTCCCTTTGTAGTCTGTAATAGTTTGCAACCCCTTCCACATCCGACGAGCATCAGAGCCGGTGTAGAACGATTAGATCTTAGTCTGCTATTGACGCTTTGCATCAGACAATATGATAATATTGAAATTGCAGCACAGTAGGTAAACTACAAACTCTAGCCTCTAAAGGCACGTATAGATCTGAAAGCATTGGATGCGGCAGATGTGGAAAATGTGTTAAAAAAAATCTACCTAACCTATCCAGTCTGGGTTCATGGTTAAGTGCAGCTATGTTTCAGTGGTTGTTGTGTGGTCAAAGTGAGGTGGTGGTTGAAAGCCCAGCTCAACCCCTCTAATCAGGGTGTCTGCCTCCTGCTGCCATCCAGACGGGCACACGGCCCACCACACAGTCTGGCTTCTCTCTATTTATCTCAGACCTGGGTGTCTGGAAACACTGCCCAGAGTAGAGGGGAAGAGGGGGGGTGAGGGAAATAAGTAAATAATGAAAGAAGTGATTCAGCCACAGCAAAGAGAGAGTCGGCAGCGAGAGGGAGAAAATTAAAACAGGACAGTAAACTTATTGTTATGTTTCAGTTTGGGTAGAAGTAGAGAAGGGTCATCATCAGTCGGCTGTATCCAGGCCAATAGCTTTCTAAATTGAGTTAGCGATCCTGCTCACTGGTTCAGTACCTGCAGCATGTTTTAGAGTCACTAACTCAATGGGATGTGACAAGACTTTGTCTTTAATGTATCCGTTGATTCCTGATGCCTTGTGGCTGATGAATGGTGTTACTGCTGATCAGTATAGGGTATTGGAACAGTAGCCAGAAGGTAGCGCTAGCATCGCCCGCTAAAATGATTACTCTATTGATGTGGCTCACTCTTGTGTTTTGTGTAGTCATCCATCCAGATAAAAGTCCTTCTGTGGTGAGTTAGCCAGCTGAGCTGAAGCCTAATAGGATTTCCAGGTGCACCGGACACACACACCCTCCACTCTCTCTGCATTATTAAGTAGACCTGACTGAACATCAGTCATTGCCCTGCAGATCACCCCAAGGTGCTAAGGCCCTGAACACGCTCCCTGCACCTGGCAATTAATCTGGATATGAGATACCCGGCACCTGGTGGAATATAAATAATCTATATTAATAATAACATATGCCATTTAGCAGACGCTTTAATCCAAAGCGACTTCCAGTCATGAGTGCATGCAATATACATACTGTATATTGTCCATAAATGTCCATACAATACCTACATCCACCACCAGGATCCATTATAGCCCTGAAATGAATTGAGTTATGACTCACTCTTGTGAGTGGCACTGTGACTATAGGTTTAAGACCCTGATATCCAAGATATCCCAGTGCATCGTTCATGGGGGAGATGTGTGACAAACTGAATCTTTCTATTAGATTTGAACTGAGGAAATTGAAGGTATAATACAGTCTTCTCTGTGCCAGCTGAGGCTGTAGGTGTGGCTGTGGGGGTACATCACGGCTGCTACAGCACTCGCTCCGGCTTCACTGACGGCCGACAGCCAAAAGCGAACACACACACACCTGATGTTTTCTACTCTGGCCCTGATCAGACACACGCATGTGAACTCGTGCACATACACACACACAAGCACGCACTCATATATATATATATATCTTTCTCTCTCTATCTTTCCTCGCTTCTAACCCTCGCACCACTAAATCATCTTGTTCCCCTCAGGCTGAGGCTGGACTGAGCCAGAGATGGATGGTCTCACTAATCTCTGTTCTCTCTCTCTGTTCTGCTCACTGCTAACGTTTAATAACCCCGGCCTCTTCTTCATCTCCCTTCCTGTGCTCTCAGATAGGAGGCTTCCTGTAACCACACTCGTCTTGAGTGATGAGGAAAATGTACTTTGTCTTTTGTGTGTCCTTAAGTGACATGTTGCCTTAGTGCGCACACATATACGTACCTACAGTGCATTCGGAAATTATTTAGATCCCTTGACTTTTTACACATTTTGTTACGTTACAGCCTTATTCTAAAATGTATTAAATCGTCGTCGTCCCCCCCCTCATCAATCTACACACAATACCTCATAATGACAAAGCAAAAACAGGTGTTTAAAATGTTTGCAAATGTATAAAAAAACAAGGCCCTTCTCCCCCGATTGCTCAGTTTGGCCGAGTCTTGGTGGTTCCAAACTTCTTCCATTTAAGAATGATAGAGGCCACTGTGTTCTTGGGGACCTTCAATGCTGCAGACATTTTTTTGTACCCTTCCCCAGATCTGTGCCTTGACACAATCCTGTCTCGGAACTCTACGGACAATTCCTTCGACCTCATGGCTTGGCTCTGACATGGACTGTCAATTGTGAGACCTTATATAGACCGGTTTGTGCCTTTCAAAATCATGTCCAATCAATTGAATTTACCACAGGTGGACTCCAATCAAGTTGTAGAAACATCTCAAGGATGATTAATGGAACAGGATGCACCTGAGCTCAATTTCGAGTCTCCTAGCAAAGGATCTGAATACTTATGTAAATATAGTATTTAAGTTTTTTATTTTTAAAACATTTACAATGTCATTATGAGGTATTGTGTGTAGATTGATGAGGATTTAAAACAAATTTAATACATTTTTGAATATGGCTCTAACGTAACAAAATGTGGAAAACGTAAAAGGGTCTGAATACTTTCCGAATGCACTGTATACACACACACACACACACACACACACACACAGGGCCAGCCCTATCCACTAAGCGAAATAAAATCCTAAATATTTTTTTATTATACATTTTTATTATTAAAATATAAACGCAACATGGAACAATTTCAAAGATTTTCCTGAGTTACAGTTCATATAAATTCATTAGGTCCTAATGTATGTATTTCACATGACTGGGAATAAAGATATGCATTTGTTGGTCACAGATATCTTTTTTTTTTTTAAAGGTAGGGGCGTGGATCAGAAAACCAGTCAGTATCTGGTGTGACCACCATTTGCCTCAAGCAGCACGACACATCTTCTTCGCATAGAGTTGATCAGGCTGTTGTTTGTGGTCTGTGGAATGTTGTCCCACTCCTCTTCAATGGCTGTGCGAAGTTGCTGGATGTTGAAGGGAACTGGTACACGTCGATCCAGAGCATCCAGAACATAATCAATGGGTGACGTGTGGTGAGTATGCAGGCCATGGAAGAACTGGGACATTTTCAGCTTCCAGGAATTGTGTACAGATCCTTGCGACATGGGGCCATGCATTATCATGCTGAAACATGAGGTGATGGTGGCAGATGAGTGGCACGACAATGGGCCTCAGGATCTCGTCTCAGTATCTCTGTGCATTCAAATTGCCATTGATAAAATGCAATTGTGTTCGTTGTCCGTAGGTTATGCCTGCCCATACCATAACCCCACCTCCAATATGGGGTACTCTGTTCACAACTTTGACAGAAAACCACCGCCCACACGACGCCATACACACTGTCTGCCATCTGCCCGGTACAATTGAAACCGGGATTCATCCGTGAAGAGTACACTTCTCCAGCGTGCCAGTGGTCATGAAAGGTGAGCATTTGCTCTCTGAAGTCAGTTACAACACCAAACTGCAGTAACGTCAAGACCCCAGTGAGGACGACGAGCACACAGATGAGCTCCCTGAGACGGTTTTTGACAGTTTGTGCAGAAATTCTTTGGTTGTGCAATCCCACAGTTTCATAAGCTGTCCGGGTGGCTGGTCTCAGACGATCCCGCTGGTGAAGAAGCCGGATGTGGAGGTCCTGGGCTGGCGTGATTACATGTGGTCTGCGGTTGTGAGGCCGGTTGGACGTACTGCCAAAATTGTTCAAACGACGTTGGAGGTGACTTATGGTACAGAAATGTACATTACATTCTCTGACAACAGCTCTGGTGGACATTTCTGCAGTCAGCATGCCAATTGCACGCTCCCTCAAAACCTGAAACACCTGTAGCATTGTGTTCTGCGACAAAACTGCCTATTTTAGAGTGGCCTTAATTGTCCCTAGCACAAGGTGCACCTGTGTAATGAAGTTTTTTAATCCGCTTTTTGATATGCCCTACCTGTCAGGTGGATGGATTATCTTGGCAAAGGAGAAATGCTCACTAACAAGGATGTAAACAAATTTGTGCACAACATTTGAGAGAAATAAGCTTTTTGCACATATGGAAAATCTATGGGATCTTTTATGTCAGCTCATGAAACACTTCACATGTTGCGTTTTATATTTTTGCTCAATATATTTATTTTTTAGAAACTCAGTCTGGGTCTCAACGTACTGTTGAGAGTTAGAATAGTAGAATACACAAGGTGCAATTTCGAAATCAGCATTCTCCATTCAAATCTTACATTAACGTTCAAATTATTTCACAATACTAATGACAGATCAGCTCCTAGAGAGATATTACCATCTATGGCTGCAAATATTGAGGTGTCTTATTCTAATGCTTATCCAATAAAAATGCAAAAAATCATAGATTTGGCACATCATTGCACTCATTAGGCTACACACAATGAAATGTATTGAGACAAATTACAGACCGTAGCCGACAAGTAGCAAAATATAACTCGATTGAACATGAAATGTATTTCAATATGATTGAAATAAGCCTACTGTTTATATTTTAATGCAGTCATCTCTGTTTTCATTTGAAGCATATTTTTATACGTTGCTTGTTTGTATCAATTTCAAGACATTAACAACTTTGTATTTGTAGTCAACATTGTTCTGAAGATATCGGCGGTCACAGAGAGACGAATAAACCATATTATTCTATGTTTAGCGGAGATCTTCTGTGTATAAAGTGACTCACATCTGTTCTATGAGTGATCTGAGGCAGGCGTTAGATTACAGCGTTTTTTTAAGTGCAAAGTTAATAACGATGGTTTTGGGAAACAGTTTGGAGATTGAACAATGCTCTTGTGAAGTCTAACGATGAATTTAGCCTTAAGATGCTTTTGGGAAACCGGGTCCTGGCATGCAGCGCACGTGTCCAGGGGCCCTTAATTCCACGGGACCCCCATTAATTTTGTTAGTCGCTCTCACTCAGATATTAACATGGTATACGTCATGGCAAAATGTGTAGAATCACAGGAAATGTGTTTTAAAACTGCAAACATTTCTCTTCACACCATGGCTAACTGTGTAGAATTACTGGAAATTAGCTGCAAATGTTTCTCTGCCCTATGGCTGAATGAGTAGAATTGCATGATATTCATTATATAATTGCTACATTTTCTCTCTGTTCCATTCCTCTCCACCGTCAAGAGGGGGGTCACTAACTCAGTCCTCGGGACCCCAAGGGGTGCATGTTTTGTTTGAATTTGGGAAACACTGCGCTAGGCTCCATGATATTTAACCCAGGAACTTCTTGAGTGCTCAGCAGAGGAAGCAACTCCACAGCTCCCCGGTCGCCTTTATTCCAACTTATGACCGAACCCTTTTTGCTGTTGCACCACTTAAGCTCATAATGACATTAAATGTGATTATCTTAATGCTAATGCAAGGTTCTACAGGGAGAAATCAAGGAGACCGGCTGGGTCTGAGGGAGAGAGAGAGGGAGAGAGAGTAATATAATATATGGGAGGGGGGTTACCGGAAAAAGCCACATACTGTGTCCACCACACGCTCCTCCATTTTAACTTGTTTCTCTTTTACCACGTGATGTGGCTATTCTCTGATGTTTTGGGTCAGATCAGGACAGAAAAGAGGGCAGTGGAGGTTGAGAGAGGAGGACAACGTCGCCATGACATTGCCTACAAGCGTGATTTGGGATTTCTATTGGAGAAGCAGTTTTTACATACAGTTGAAGTTGGAAGTTTACATCCACCTTAGCCAAACATTTAAACTCAGTTTTTCACAATTCCTGACATTTAATCCTAGTAAAAATTCCCTGTCTTGGTTAGGATCACCACTTTATTTTAAGAATGTGAAATGTCCGAATAATAGTAGAGAGAATGATGTATTTCAGCTTTTATTTCTTTCATCACATTCCCAGTGGGTCAGAAGTTTACATACGCTCAATTAGTATTTGGCTTCAAATTGTTTAACTTGGGTCAAACGTTTCGGGTAGCCTTCCACAAGCTTCCCACAATACGTTGAGTGAATTTTGGCCCATTCCTCCTGACAGAGCTGGTGTAACTGAGTCAGATTTGTAGTTCTGCCCACAAATGTCTATAGGATTGAGGTCAGGGCTTTGTGATGGCCACTCCAATACCTTGACTTTGTTGTCCTTAAGCCATTTTGCCACAACTTTGGAAGTATGCTTGGTGTCATTGTCCTTTTGGAAGACCCATTTGCGACCAAGCTTTAACTTCCTGACTGATGTCTAGAGATGTTGCTTCAATAAATCCACAATTTTCCTACCTCATGATGCCACCTATTTTGTGAAGTGCACCAGTCCCTCCTGCAGGAAAGCACCCCCACAACATGATACTGCCACCCCGTGCTTCACGGTTGGGATGGTGTTCTTCGGCTTGCAAGCCTCCTCTTTTCCTCCAAACATAACAATGGTCATTATGGCCAAACAGTTCTATTTTTGTTTCATCAGACCAGAGTACATTTCTCAAAAAAGTACGATCTTTGTCCCCATGTGCAGTTGCAAACCGTAGTCTGGCTTTTTTATGGCGGTTTTGGAGCAGTGGCTTCTTCGTTGCTGAGCGGCCTTTCAGGTTATGTCGATATAGGACTCGTTTTATAGTGGATATAGATACTTTTGTACCTGTTTCCTCCAGCATCTTCACAAGGTCCTTTGCTGTTCTGGGATTGATTTGCACTTTTTGCACCAAAGTACGTTAATCTCTAGGAGACAGAACGCGTCTCCTTCCTGAGCGGCATGGCGGCTGCGCGGTCCCATGGTGTTTGTACTTGCGTATTATTGTTTGTACAGATGAACGTGGTACCTTCAGGCATTTGGAAATTGCTCCCAAGGATGAACCAGACTTGTGGAGGTCTACAATTCTTTTTCTGAGGTCTTGGCTGATTTATTTTGATTTTCCCATGATGTCAAGAAAAGAGGCACTGAGTTTGAAGGTAGGCATTGAAATACATCTACAGGTACACCTCCAATTGACTCAAATGATGTCAATTAGCCTATCAGAAGCTTCTAAAGCCATTACATCATTTTCTGGACTTTTCCAAGCTGTTTAAAGGCACAGTCAACGTAATGTAAACTTCTGACCCACTGGAATTGTGATACAGTGAATTATAAGTTAAATAATCTGTCTGTAAACAATTGTTGGAACAATTACTTGTGTCATGCACAAAGTAGATGTCCTAACCGACTTGCCAAAACTATAGTTTGTTAACAAGAAATTTGTGGAGTGGTTGAAAAACAAGTTTAAAGGACTCCAACCTAAGTGTATGTAAACTTCCGACTTCAACTGCATCTTCATTCTATACCATTTTTGTCAATGGAATGTTATTTTGGCATCAGGCCATTTCACTTTGTCTCTTTGGACAGGTCATTAAGATGTAGGGACACTCACACAGCTCTGTTGACCCCATAATCATGTGCTTATAAGTCATTAGAGCAGTGGTTCACAAACTGTGGGGTGCGCCTCGGGGAGTGGAGAGTAGGGCTGTACCCCCCCCAAAAAAAATCTTGGTAGACCAAAAGCTGTCTGTTCTTTTGACCAATCGATTGGCGGACATTTTTAAACGTGTATTTTCCATATAGACACACCATATGTGTTTGAATACAATCAACTATATGCATTGAGCTTGTCTGATGCTTAAAGTTACGGTTTGATTAAATAAGACAAATGCCTCAAGATGGCGCCAGAGATCTAGATAAGAGAAGAAGAAAAAATGTACACTTACTTAACCATTCTCCTCCCGCTCCTGTTGGCTTTCGCAGATTCTGCCGTTACTCTCCTGAAGTTTCCAGTAATAGGCTACACGAGGAGTCGGCAACCTTTCTCATGTGCAATGCCAATTTTTCTTACCATTTCTACCAATCTGCATGCCAGTTATGGTTTTCATATGCACATTTTTGTGAAACAGTTTCATTTAATTTTTAAAAACATTTTCATATGTCAAAATCATTGTCATGTGGTTAATCAAAATTCTATCCAAATCTAAATGAAAATGATACTTTTTTATGTTTGTAACTTCGATTGCCAACTATGTAAAAATCAGTGGAGGCTGCTGAGGGGAGGACAGCTCATAATAATGTCTGCAATGGTATCTAATGGCTGGAATGGAGTCAAGGGAATGGTATCAACCACATGAAAATAATGTTTGATTCCATTCACTCCATTCCGGCCATTATTATAAGCTGTCCTCCCCTCAGCAGACTTTACTGGTAAAAACAACCTACATGAAGCCAACAAATAAAAATATTGCAGCCTGCAGGTAGAAAATAACCTGATTTTTTTTTAAAATAAATATCCTATAAATCACATTGTCTATGCATTGCCTGTCTGCAACCGGAACCTATTTCATTACAAGTCGGAACCTATTTCATTACAAGTCAAGCACTAATAAGAGGTAATCAGGTAGGCCTATTTTATGATGTTACCACTGGATCAGTGCATGACATTTGAGTGGTTATCGAAAGGGAGAGAGCTGGAAAGACTTTTCAAATACATTGAGGAACAAACTATTGTCGTTCTCAATGGATGTAAAAACAGACTTCATTTACTTGCTGTTTGAGGTGAAGAAAACATTACTTTGAGAAGCTCCACAGGTCATTAGTGGTGGTGCGTTAAGCCAATCAGAAATACAATCAGATCCCCAAATGGGCACATTTATATGCCTACATTTGCACGCAGGCCAGGTAGCCTATTGGCCTACTTCTATGTGTGCGCCCCGTCCTTATGAAATGAAATAAAACAAAACGTGTTTTTCACAAGTGTGGCATAGGTTGTGAGTTCTGCAAACAATGTGTACACTCCGACAATGAGAACAGGAAGACTGGAATAATAATATTGAATCCATTAAAATAAATGACCGTAACCAAAGTAACAAACATTGTAGATTAGGAATTAACGGTAAATGTACTACTGGTGATATGTGATGGGGAATTGATATACACTAACAATCAACACAAACAATTCACACAATGAAGTTATGAAACAATGAATGTGCACAAATTGGCGGGAGAGAGCGCATTCTGGAGAGAGAAATGCATTGTGCATCTGGGCGCATGGTCAATTTGACTTTGCATTGGACATACAGCATTTACGGTGATATGGCCTCAGCAGAAGTCAGGGCATTCATACTTCTTGCGCTTCGCAGAGCTGTTGTCAAGGAAGTGAGTTTGTATTTATACAGGATGTACCGCCCCCACCTACCGTCAACCAATCATGTCAACTCGGAGCTAAACAGAGCCTTCCGCATTGTTACAAAATTTGTGAAGCGCTTGGCGATGCGGTAACGAGCTCGACCTCTGCATGCCTCTGGAGGCTCCGCATTTGCGTCACACCCTCCATATGCAGCCTCCGACCACATTTTCGTATCAAGCATAAATTAGCTTTTAGTCTAGGCCTCCACAATGGATTAGTTCACTGAGATGGCCGCAAAAGTGTTTTTATATTTTCTACATTGTAGAATAATAGTGAAGACATCATTACTTTAAGACTTGAAGGTCAGTCAATGCAGAACATTTCGAGAACTTTGAAAGTTTCTTCAAGTGCAGTCGCAAAAACCATCAAGCGCTATGATGAAACTGGCTCTCATGACGACCACCACAGGAATGGAAGACCCAGAGTTACCTCTGCTGCAGAGGATAAGTTCATAAAAGTTACCAGCCTCAGAAATTGTAGCCCAAATAAATGCTTCACAAAGTTCAAGTAACAGACACATCTCAACATCAACTGTTCAGAAGAGACTGCGTGAATCAGGCCTTCATGCTGACACCACTACTAAAGGACACTAATAATAAGAAGAGACTTGCTTTGGCCAAGCAATGGACATTAGACATGGTGTATATTTGTCCTTTGGTTTGGAGTCCAAATTGGAAATGTTTGGTTCCAACCGGCTTGTCTGTTTTTGAACTGATGATCTCCGCATGTCTATTTCCCACCATAAAGCATGGAGGAGGCAGTGTTTTGGTGTGGGGGTGCTTTGCTGGTGAGACTGCCAGTGATTTTATTTAGAATTCAAGGCACACTTAACCAGCATGGCTACCTCATCATTCTGCAGCGATACGCCATCCCATCTGGTTTGGGCTTAGTGGGACTATCATTTGTTTTTCCACAGGACAATGACCCAACACCTCCAGGCTGTGTAAGGGCTATTTTACCAAGAAGGAGAGCGATGGGGTGCTGCATCAGATGACCTGGCCTCCACAATCCCCCGACCACAACCAAATTGAGAGGGTTTGGGATGAGTTGGAAGGAAAAGCAGCCAACAAGTGCTCAGCATATGTGGGAAGTCTTTCAAGACTGTTGGAAAAGCATTCCAGGTTAAGCTGATTGAGAGAATACCAAGAGTGTGCAAAGCTGTCATCAAGGCAAAGGGTGGCTATTTGAAGAAACTCAAATTATAAAATATATTTTGATTTGTTTAACACTTTTTTGGTTACTACATGATTCCATATGTGTTATTTTGATGTCTTCACTATTATTCTACAAAAAAAAAAAAAAAAAACTTGAATAAGTAGGTGTTCTAAAACTTTTGACCGGTATTGTGTATTTATATTTGTTACTGCTCGACTAAAACAGTCTCGGTCGACCAACAGCCTAACGACCAAACAATTGACCAGTCGACTAAATGGGGTCAGCCCTAGTGGAGAGGTAGGGGAGATTAACAAATTTCACTCAGTCGGGCTTTCAACTTACTCTTGAAAGTTGTAATAGTAGAATGCACAAAGTGTAATTTCGAAATTGGGTAGTGCATCAGGAGTTTTCCTCTTGTCATGTTATTCATTGCAGACCTTAGAGAGCTATTTATAGAAATGTCCATTTGATCAACTAGCCCATGCCAGCTAATGTTTTTTAGCTAGTTTTTTTAGCCCATTGATTTTGATGTAATGTTTGAGTCACTCAGACATGTCAAAATGTGTAGAACTGCACGGGATGTTCCCCAATTATGACAAAAAGTTTGGGAAGCACTGCATTAGAGGGAGTGTTGTGATGTTGAGTCATGTGGTTAACCCAGTCTTAATTGTGTGTGTTTTGTGTGTAGGCCCTACTGTACGTTTCACATGTCGTTGTTGGAGTGACGTGGAAGCAAAGTGTTTTACAAGCAACCCTCTGCTCATAACAATACAAATGATAGTGAGTGTGTGTTTGAGAAGTGGTGTGTGTGTACTTGCGGCGCATATATGCGTGTCTGTCTGTTCCCCTCAGGCCGGGGCTGTGGAAGTAAACAGGCTCATTAAGAGGCAATTGTTCACAGCTGAGCACCCTGAGCCAATGCCTGAGTGGTGTGGAGCAACGCCACACCATGGGGACGCCATAGCCACCACACACACACAGGGAAATTAATGGAGACTCCAGGGGAGGAAGGGAGGGGTGCAACATTGGGACTCTCCAGTTTGTTACTGTCTCTGCTGCTGCTGCTACAGTGGCCAAAAGAAAAAGTATGTGAACCCTTTGGAATTACCTGGATTTATGCATAAATTGGTCAGAAAATTTGATCTGATCTTGATCTAAATCACAACAACAAAAACAGTGTGCTTAAACTAATAACACACTTGTCTATATTGAAAACATCATTTAAACATTCACAGTGTATGTTAGAAAAAGTATGTGAACCCCTAGGCTAATGACTTCTCCAAAAGCTATCAGGAGTCAGCTAACCTGGAGTCCAATCAATGAGTCGAGATTGAAGATGTTGGTTAGAGCTGACCTGTTAAAAAAAAAAAAAAAAAACACTCACAAAATTTGAGTTTGCTATTCACAAGAAGAATTGTTGACTTGCATAAAGCTGGAAAGGGTTACTTAGGTATCTCTAAAAGCCTTGATGTTCATCAGTCCACGGTAAGACAAATTGTCTATAAATGGAGAAAGTTCCGCACTGTTGCTATTCTCCCTAGGAGTGGCCGTAAGGGAAAAATGACTGCAAGAGCACAGCGCAGAATGCTCAATGAGGTTAAGAAAAGTCCTAGAGTGTCAGCTGAAGACTTACAAAAATCTCTGGAACATGCTAACATCTCTATTGACGAGAATACGATATGTAAAACAAGAATGGTATTAATGGGAGGACACCACGGAAGAAGCCACCGCTGTCCAAAAAAAACATTGCTGCACGTCTGAAGTTCGCAAAAGAGCACCTGGATGTTCCACAGCGCTTCTGGCAAAATATTCTGTGGACAGATTAAACTAAAGTTGAGTTGTTTGGAAGGAACACACAACACTATGTGTGAAGAAAAAAGGCACAGCACACCAACATCAAAACCTCATCCCAACTGTAAAGTATGGTGAAGGGAGCGTCATGGTTTGAGGCTGCTTTGCTGCCTCAGGGCCTGGACAGCTTGCTATCATCAACAGATGAATTCCCAGGTTTATCAAGACATTTTGCAGGAGAATGTAAGGCTATCTGTCCGCCAATTGAAGCTCAACAGAAGTTGGGTGATGCAACAGGACAACGACCCAAAACACAGAAGTAAATCAACAACAGAATGGCTACAACATAAGAAAATACATCTTCTGGAGTGACCCAGAAAGAGTCCTGAGGTTGAGGTTATTGCTGCCAAAAGAGAGTCAACCAGTTATTAAATCCAAGGGTTCACATACTTTTCCCACCCTGTACTGTGAATGTTTACACGTTGTGTTCAATAAAGACATGAAAATGCATAATTGTTTGTGCGTTATTAGTTTAAATAGACTGTGTTTGTCTATTGTTGTGACTTAGATGAAGATCAGATCAAATTTTATGACCAATTTATGGCGAAATACAGGTAATTACAAAGGGTTCACATACTTTTTCTTGACTACAGTACTAATGTGTGTTTTCTGTTCACCGGGAACATGAACTACAGGGAGTTCTGTCTCATTATTGACCCAGCTAAAGAGATACAATAAGTTATATTGAATTCTGTAGACCCAGCACACTCAATATGGGTGCCATTTGGCCTGGTCTAGATGCCATGAACAGGGGTCTTGCATTCTGTATGCTCTACACTGCTTCCTAGTGGTGAGAGCTCCTCACTACCAAAATAACTGTAAACAGTGGGGTAGGGTGATGTTTCCCAGACTAACACAGATCTTAGGTCAGTTTTATGTAAAGACCATCATGTCACAGTGAGCCAGGCAGTCTGCCCCAGGCTAGCCCTGGGTGACAGCTGTGATGCTCTATTGGCTGAGCTAAATGCCAAAAGCCCTGTTGGACGAGGTGGGTTTTAACACAGTGATCCTAGAGCCAGAAGAGAAGGGAACGCTGGGCCAACCTTTAGCATTCAACTAGTTACAATGAAATGAAGGTTCTGGTTATGATGAAAGAAGGTTATGTTTATGATGCCTGTGTGTTGTTAGCCTGCAGGATGGTTTTTTTTCCATCTGTTTTGTTGGTTAGGAGATGTGAATGTGGGGTTGTTGTCTGCCAGGGTGATAGCGTTTGAAATGCTTTCAACATATGACTTTCAGCTGCTGAGAACCTGAAATAACTATTAAAGAGTTTCGTCATAAAATGTAAGTCTGAATAAAGTCTTACATCAGAGACAAACTCCTTAGTCATTGTTGAGCTGACAAGGTCATTGTTGAGCTGCCAAGGGGCTCTATTCAATCCGTAGCACAGAACATCTGCATTGTAGTGCGGTTCACATTTAAAGGTAATTTCCAATTGAGCCGACATATGCAGCGTTTACCTTGAATGCAATCTCTGCGACTGTGGGAACATTGCCTTTAATTGTCAATCGCGCTATAAAGCAGATCTTCAGCGCTATGGATTGAATTGAGCCCTAAAGCTGTTACTTGCTTTTAGATTGTCTCTGTAGTCACAAGTGGAGGATGAAAAAGATTATGAGAAGAGATTATTTGTGCTCCTTTATATTGTATGTGTGTGAGCAAAGCATCAGCTGACAAATAGAGTATGCTGTAAACAAAAATACTCCTGCTGGAACCACCAATATCGCCTTAGAGGCAAACACATGATGCAATGCATGGGCAAAGCGGCAGTGACACACAGAAACTGACCGTTAGCGCTATAGCTGGAGAGCAAAATGGTCAACTGAATGAAATGGGTTCGATTCTGCTGCTTCCACAGTATATTGATGGAAATTATCATTCTCTCCTTCTCTTCCTCTCAATTCAATTCCTCTTTCTCTGCCGAACTCATGCAAACTAAATGAATCTCTGTTGTCTTGGTAACACACGAAAAAACTATATCTGCGAACATTTGGGCAAATAGGACATCGACATTACTGACTGTTATTAGAATGTTGTGACTGTGTCGACCAATTCTCACTAATAAAATGTGTTACATTATTACACCTTATAAACGTTTCCATTTAGATATGCTATCATACAATACGCTTTGATTATAATGTTCGCCATCGTAGTCAGAGAAAGTTGTGATGTAGTACTCCAGCTCTCCACCAGGTGTCCCTAGTGTGATAAGGAATACTGTACTTTCTGTGTGTCTACAGCAGCTCACGTGCAGACTACACAAGCCATTTATTTTTGTTGCCGTATAGGATCTGTTCACATAGTGGATGAGAGGGGACATATCAGTGGCAGTGTCCCTGTCACCTGTCCAAGGCCAAGCCCCACTGCGACACACACAGCCAGACTAAAACCTGACCGGCCAAACCAGCAGGCCAACCTCCCTAGCTCTGATACAGCAGCATTAGTCACACAGCCAGCACGCACAGAATGACAAATAGCACAGAAACAATGCATCCAGCACATAAATGAGGCACATACTGCACACAAACACACACACTCAGACAAGCACATGCGGTGCCATGTAGCTACTGTAGGATCGGTCTTCAATGCTCCTCTTCCCTCTCTGGTTTAATGAGCACACCCCAGTATTATGACATCAGTTTACGGTCTGTTTCAACTGTAAGCCTTGACATATACCTGTTTCAGAGCCATGCAACTACCTAATTCATAATTGACCATGCAGCGGTTCAAATCCAAGTGTCAATGCCGTTTATCAAACTCCAGGTGGTGCTATGGTCAGATGACATGAAAATAGAGCTCTTTGGCCACGCACACCAATGGTGGTTTTGGTGTCGAAAAACAGACGCCTATGTAGAAAAGTATCTCATACCTATGGTCAAATATGGTGGTGCATCTTTGATGTTATGGGGCTAATTTGCTTCCACTGGTACTGTGACCCTTGTTAAGGTCAGCGGCATCATGAACTTTACCAAGTACCATGACATTTTAGCCAAAAACCTGGTTGCCTCTGCCAGGAGGCTGGCAGTTGGCCGCAAGTGGGTCTTCCAGCAAGACAACAACCCCAAGCTCACATCAACATCCACAAAGAAATGGTTAATTGAAAAGAAAATCTTGCAATGGCCATCTCAGTCTCTGGACTTGAACCCCATTAAAAACCTTTGGTTTGAATTGAAGAGGGGAGTCCATAAGCGCAGACGAAGGATATCAAGGATCTAGAAAGATTATGTATGGAGGAATGGTCTAAGATCCCTCCAAATTTGTTCTGTCATCTCATTAAACATTTTAGAAAAAGACTCCGTGTCGTTAACCTTGCAAGGTTAGTACTGGAAAAAAGGGGTGCCAATAATCTTGACTCCTATCTTTTTTTTTATTACTTGTTAAATCTCTCTCTGAGCAATTATATTAGTAAAAAATGAGCATACCATATAACTTAGTATTTGTATTATTTATTATATACAGTCGTTTTTGCTCATCTTTATCAAGGGTGCCAATCATTTTGTTCCTGACAGTACCTCTTTCAGAGCCATGTAAATACCTACTTCATCAACTTAAACTTGGTACCATCTTTACACTCAAAGGAAATACTTCAGGCCTCAGACAATCCCTAATCAAGCATTTAATCTAACATGCAACACAGCAACATATGTTTTTGAGATTTATTTCCAGTTTGCTGAGAGATGCATAAACAGTGCTGCCGTACAGTATATAATTGAATTGATTGATTGAATCTGATTGATGATGCTAATGCTATTGCTCTGTGTTGTGTTTCTCTACAGTAAAGTGGAGACAGCAGCCATTGAGACAGAGCTGCTGAGGGACTACAGGTTTGGCCAGCAGCAGCTCATAGAGATCTGGGGGCACGCCTGTGCCATCGCCATCACCAAGGTAAGTACCCCTTATCCCCCTATTCTCTCTCCAAGAATCACCTTTTTTGGGACCATCCATCCATCCATCCCTCATTCCCCAGATTCTGATGCTGTTCCACCTAATAGTATTTCAAAACCATGCAACTTTCTAATAGCTGGTGAAATACAGTAGGAACTGTGAATAGAGATTTAGGGAACACACAGTTCTGTTCTCTGTATTCTTGAAAAAACAGTGAGTGTGGGTGTTTATTTACAGTTGTGGGAGAACTGTCCCCCTTAACAATACTGTGTCTCTGCTCCATAAACCCTGAGGCACATCAGAGCCTCTGTTCGCTATCTGGCCTGATTGTCTGATGAGAGACTGATCTGCTCAGCTGGGAGCCAGTCTGCCAAGTCCACATGCCCCTTATCAGACCCTTTTGTGTGTGTGTGTGTGTGTTAGTACGTGTATGTGTCTGCTTATGTATCATGTGTCTGTTTTTAGCTTGTGTGTGTGTGTTTGTCTGGTTGTGTGTGTTCGCCTCTGTGTGTAATGAGTATGTGTGTAAGTTCTTCAAGTCAGACTGCCTGTAGTCAGCGGTAGCAGCAGCAGTGTCTGGAGTGTGTCTCTGTGGAGCTGACAGGAACACACGTGGTTCCTTTGACCAGACGGTTGGTTAGTTTAACCCTGCGGTCGTTTGCTCCACGGGCACCCAGTGTGGTGTGATAAATGTTCCCTGAGATTCCAGACATATGAGACACTTTCCTTTCAGAGAGGGAGATAGAGAAAGTCTGATTACCTCAACCACATCCACCTACCACCATTATCACCAGCAGCCAATGGTCCATGGCCAGAGCGGACACAGCCGCAGCACACATACCGTAGCTAGACAAACAGTGCCTGGCTCGGCCCGGATCGGCCTGGGGCTTCTGCACCCACATGCATGACATCACTGTTATTCAAGAAAAGTGCAGTAGTAGGGCTTTGTGATTTCACTGCAGTCGTTGTAGTTGCCAAATAAATATTTTTTTCAGCAAGTTATCCGCCCCATACGTCCAAAGACATCCAATCCCCCCGGCAGCAACCACATGGGCCATGACGGGTCCATCTCCGGGGTGTTCCTCTGTGATCTGGGCTGGAGTGCGTGTGGAGCAGCGCCTGTGTTCAGCCTGGGTTTGGATAGCAGGCAGAAGCCTTTCAACACCTGGGGAGACAAACAATGTGTTGCTTCCACGGAGCAGTAAACGCTGGAGTCTGTTGTCCCTGGGTCCCTGTTCTGTCTACTCAGGATGTGTTCAATATGTCAATGTGTCCGTCGTAAAACATATTCATTATCCTGCGCAGCTTTCATTAATAGTGTGTGGCCGTATTTATGTGTGTGTGTGGTGGGGGGGGGCACGTGTATGTGTATCTGTATGTATTTTTCTTACACTTTATAATTTTTACACACTTCTTATTTATTTATTTCCTATTTTACCCCCCTTTTCTCCCCAATTTCTGTCTTGTCTCATCGCTGCAACTCCCCAACAGGCTCGGGAGGCGAAGGTCGAGTCATGCATCCTCCAAAACATGACGGCCTCGCTTAACCCAGAAGCCAGCCGCACCAATATGTCGGAGGAAACATTGTACAACTGACGACCGACGTGAGCCTGCAGGCACCTGGCTCGCCACAAGGAATCGCTAGAACTCGATGAGCCAAGTAAAGCCACCCCGGCCTGGGAGGGCATAGGCCCACCCACTGGGGAGCCAGGCCCAGGCAATCAAAACAAGTTTTCCTCCACAAAAGGGCTTGATTACAGACAGAAATACTCCTCAGTTTCATTAGCAGTCTGGGTGGCTGGTCTCAGACGATCCCGCAGTTGACGAAGCCAGATGTGGAGGTCTTGGTCTGGCGTGGTTACACGTGGTCATGCTGTTGTGCGCCAGTTGGACGTACTGCTAAATTCCCTACGACAACTTTGGGAGGCGTCTTATGGTAGAGAAATGAACATTACATTGTCTGGCAACAGCTCTGGTGGATATTCCTGCAGTCAGCATGCCAATTGCACGCTCCCTCAAAACTTGAGACATCTGTGACATTGTGTTGTGTGACAAAACTGCACATTTTCGAGTGGTCTTTTATTGTCCCCAGCACAAGGTGCACCTGTGTAATGATCAGGCGGAGTTTCTCTGTCCAGTGTCTGTGTTCTTTTGACCATCTTAATCTTTTCTTTTTATTGGTCAGTCTGAGATTTGGATTTTTCTTTGCAACTCTGCCTAGAAGGCCAGCATCCCGGAGTCGCCTCTTCACTGTTGACGTTGAGACTGGTGTTTTGAGGGTACTATTTAATGAAGCTGCCAGTTGAGGACTTGTGAGGCATCTGTTTCTCAAACTAGACACTCTAATGTACTTGTCCTCTTGTACAGTTGTGCACCGGGGCCTCCCACTCCTCGTTCAATTCTGGTTAGAGCCAGTTTGCGCTGTTCTTTGAAGGGAGTAGTACACAGCATTGTACGAGATCTTCAGTTTCTTGGCAATTTCTCGCATGGAATAGCCTTCATTTCTCAGAACAAGAATAGACTGACGAGTTTCAGAAGAAAGTTATTTGTTTCTGGCCATTTTGAGCCTGTAATCGAACCCACAAATGCTGATGCACCAGATACTCAACTAAAGAAGGCCAGTTTTATTGCTTCTTTAATCAGTGAAACATTTTTCAGCTGTGCTAACATAACTGCAAAAGGGTTTTCTAATGATCAATTATCCTTTTAAAATGATAAACTTGGATTAGCTAACACAACATGCCATTTGAACACAGGAGTGATGATTGCTGATAATGGGCCTGTAGATATTCCATTAAAAATCAGCCGTTTCCAGCTGCAATAGTCATTTACAACATTAACAATGTCTACACTGTATTTAGGATCAATTTGATCTTATTTTAATGGACAAAAAAATGCTTTTCTTTCAAAAACAAGGACATTTCTAAGTGTGTGTGTGTGTGTGTGTGTGTGTAGTGGGACATGTGTCTGTGTGTGTTGCAGTAGTGTGTGAATGTCAGGTGGACGAGAGCAGATGTATCTCATTACGACAGATGTCAGGGAGGCAATATAGTCATTGCTCCTGTGTGTACTGTGTGTTTGCATGTGTATTTGTGAGGATAGGACTGAGGAGCCTGGTGAGCTGACATACAGTGCATTTGGAAAGTATTCAGACACCTTGACGTTTTCCACATTTTGTTACGTTACAGCCTTATTCTAAAATGTATTAAATCGTTTTTTCCCACCTCATCAATGTACATACAATAACTCATAATAACAAAGCAAAAACAGGTTTTTAGAAATGTTTGCAAAAAAATTAATTGAATTATCACATTAACATACAGTACCAGTCAAAAGTTTGGACACACCTACTCATTCAAGGGTTTTTCTTTATTTTTACTAATTTCTTTATTGTAGAATAATAGTGAAGATATCAACACTATGAAATAACTCATAAGAAAAAATATAGTACCAAAAAAGTGTTAAACAAATCAAAATATATTTTAGATTCTTTAAAGCAGCCACCCTTTGCCCTGATGACAGCTTTGCACATTCTTGACAAGTATTTACTCAGTACTTTGTTGAAGCACCTTTGGCAGGGATTACAGCCTCAAGTCTTCTTGGGTATGAAGCTTGGCACACCTGTATTTGGGGAGTTTCTCCCATTCTTCTCTGCAGATCCTCTCAAGCTCTATCAGGTTGGATGGGGAGTGTCGCTGCACAGCTATTTTCAGGTCTCTCCAGAGATGTTTGGTCAGGTTCAAGTCCAGGCTCTGGCTGGGCCACTTAAAGACATTCAGACACTTGTCCCAAAGGCACTACTGAGTTGTCTTGGCTGTGTGCTTAGGGTCGTTGTCCTGTTGGAAGGTGAACCTTTACCCTAGTCTGAAGTCCTGAGCGCTCTGGAGTAGGTTTTCATCAAGGATCTCTCTGTACTTTGCTCCATTCCATTCATCTTTCCCTCGATCCTGACTAGTCTTCCAGTCCCTGCCACTGAAAAACATCCCCACAGCATGATGCTGCCACCACCATGCTTCACCATAGGGATGGTGCCAGGTTTTCTCCAGACATGACCACTTGGTATTCAGGCCAAATAGTTCAGTATTGGTTCTCATGGTCTAAGAGTTCTTAAGGCCAGGCACCACAGGCAAAATCTGTCCATTTTCAGATTTTGGGATATTTTGCAACTATAACTTCCATACTTTCATAAAATGTACAACTAAATCGGCAATAGTGTATATACATACTGTATGCCGCACGAGCATGCTTTTGGTGCACAGTCGATAGCGCGCCGGGCTAGAATGTCGAGGGTTCGAGACCTGCTCCCTGCCTGTTTCATTACAATACTTTATTTGTATCATTTTACCCCAACTCTGTCAACTACACCTACAAAAAATGTCGTTCTTGATGGCGGTTGAAGGTCATCATGAAACATGCTATTTTGAAAATGTTGAATCACATATCATCTAAAAGCTTGTTTTCCGGAGAATATTGTTAGCTAGTCCAAATATGGCTATATCCTTTGTAGACATAGCGCTTCGTGCTGAAAGATTAGTAATTTCCTGACATCATATTGGTTACTGGCATTTAAAGGCCCTTTCCGGTCATCTAATTGGTTCAAATGCCGCGCAGCACTTCCTTGTTTGAAAATATCTCCCGCGAAGAATCAACGTAAAGAGAGACTAAATGAGAAAATCTCTAAGAATATACCTACAGTCATGTGAATAAAAATAGGCGATCTCAGTTAGCCAATGCGAGTAAAGGAGTGAATGAAAGAAAACATTTGCCTGATCAGCCAATCGAGGCAGTGGCAGTACAGGTAGAGGAGGAAAAGGAGGTAGACCGCAGCAGCGCGTTGAGACGCAAAATAGTTGAGATGAAGATGACAGCTAGTAGTGATCAACCAGACAACAGCGGCTTTGATTCCACGTCTCAAATAAACTAACTTGTACATTCTTTCATTTGCCCTAAGTGTCTAAACACTGGACTGAAAATCACCATAGACCCCACCAACCGGTGATTCTGTCATGATAGAATGTGCAGACCGAAGGTGATCGTGATGCATTTAGGAGGAGTGTTTACACTTCCTCCAGGCTGCAGGAGTGCTCCAGGGGAGATGTGGCATTTGATATAAATGTGAGGATGGTTCTTCTAGCCCACGAACTGGACTTGGTTATGCAGCTATAAAGAAAATAAGCAAAGTCCTAGGGATTCCTTCATTGAGTCTCAGCTCATATCAGAGAAATGACCGGAGAGTGACAAATAAAAAGGGAGAGTAGCCCATTATTGTCAGGTGACTTGCTGTGTATAAATAATATTTATTTCCTTGCTCCAGCAAATGTATTCAAAGTGAATAAAACTGAGTGATAGGACTATACAATGAGACTGTCAAGGCCTACAGTGGCATAGGGCTGTAGCCTAATGTGATTAGTGAGAAATTAGCTTTACATAAAGTAAATACATGCTGATATGCTAATATTAACATTGGGTAACATGCTGTTATTTAGTCCTGCAGTTATGACTGTAATGTCGACAGACATAATAAGTACTCCCCCACCACTTTAGTTGCAGAGATTCAGAGAGGGCTACAGTCAATGGAGAGTGCTGCAAAGATAATTACAAGAGCATACGCAGATATAGACCTAGACATAGCAGAGGTGCTGAAAGAGGATGAGATCAAAGACATTCATGTATCCTTTGATGGCACTTGGCACAAGAGAGGATTCACTTCCAACTACGGGATAGGTGTGTGCATTGGTGCTGGTACCAACGAGCCATAGAAAATGGTGAAGATCCACCCTGTCACAAAAACCTTGGAGGTCATACATTTAAGAGGTGGCACAGAAAATGGTACCTATATATCATATGATGTCAAATGATAACCTCTTCAAAAGAATGTAGCACGGAGGAACCCAGAATGCAAATGGTTGTCTGAACTCTGTAATATGGTCGCGATGCCCCTAAACTGTCTTTGTGGGCAAAAGCCGCATTGATGGAGCAGCCAGTGTGGCAGTATCCATGTTCAATGAGGGAGCCACTGCTATAACAAACGTGATGAACAAATTGTGGCTTGACAGCACTTTGGTGACACTGGAAGCAATCAGAGAGGAGGATGCGAGGCGTGTTGTGAGAGCTGGTGCTGCTTCAATGGAGTGTGCCAAGCGTAGGCGCAGGTCACATGACAGTCAAGAAAGTTAAGCGGCACCAGCAACAACTCAAAGAGGGCCTTACATATGGGGCAGGCATAGCTGATTAATGTTCTGCACATTTCAACAGCCATACAAAATCCTTGTATGTGACAAATTGAGCAAAGTGAAATGAGAATTTGCCCAAAACTGCCCAACAGACCAGTATATAAAGCATATGCTCTATTGCTTGAAACAAATGTATTAAATGTGCTAATGTATTTGTAAAAGGTATATATGATGTTTATTTATCAGTTTAGAAGTTATCTATAAATAAGAGTTTAATTAATGTGACACAAATTGTCATATTTATGGAAAGTACATTTTAATTGCAATAGCCTATCTTTATCAGCCATTTTCTAAAAATGACATGTTCCCCGTGCGCCAATTCATTATTCTCAGTCTTCAATGGACGTGCATTCCCATTATTCCACACACAGGTTCTTAGGTCTTATAGTCATACTTAGAGGCTTTTTTTTATATCTTGTTTCGCTTTGATTTTAAGTGTCATTTTATGTGTAAATATATGCAAAATATGCATCCGTCATACATGTGATGTGTTTTTTAAATAATTAAATGAAAATGACAATATTTTGATAAACTGATCTGTAAAAGTCTGACCATTGAGTGTCTTATCACAATGAAACAAACAACAAAAAGTCTGCCTTGAAGCAATGTGTTGAAAAACAGATTAGCGCCATTTAAGGAGGGTTTGCCTATTTGCACATTTAAAATGTTTTATAAATAAAACTTGTAATACGATATTATATTGTATTTATGTATACTTTCAACTGGTAACGTTTCAGTCTGATGAGAGTAAAGGAGAAACAATCCCTTTTAGTCTGTGGTGCCTGGCCTTAAGGTGCCTTTTACTGAGGAGTGGCTTCCGTCTGGCCATTCTACCACAAAGGCCTGATTGGTGGAGTGCTGCAGAGATGGTGGTCCTTCTGGAAGGTTCTCCCATCTCCACAGAGGAACTCTGGACCTCTGTCAGAGTGACCATCGGGTTCTTGGTCACTTCCTTAACCAAGGCTCTTCTCCCCTGATGCTCAGTTTGTCTGGACGGCCAGCCCTAGGAAGAGTCTTGGTTGCTCCAAACTTCTTCCATTTTAAGAATGATGGAGGCCACTGTGTTCTTGGGGACCTTCAACGCTGCAGAATTGTTTTTGTACCCTTCCCCAGATCTGTGCCTCAACACAATCCTGTGTCGGAGCTCTACGAACAATTCCTTCGACCTCATGGTTTGGTTCTTTCTCTGACAATGCACTGTCAACTGTGGGACCTTATATAAACAGGTGTGTGCCTTTCCAAATCATGTTCAATCAACTAAATTTACCACAGGTGGACTCCAATCAAGTTGTAGAAACATGTCATGGATGATCAATGGAAACAGGATGCACCTGAGCTCAATTTTGAGTCTCATAGCAAAGGGTCTGAATACTTATGTAAATAAGGTAACCTGTTTTCGCTTTCTCATGATGGGGTATTGTGGATAAATTGATGAGTTTTGTAATTTAAAAAAATGATATTTTTTTTTACAAGTCTGTAATGTAACAAAATGTGGAAAAAGTCAAAGGGTCTGAATACTTGCCAAAAGCACTGTATCAGCATTCCTCCATATAGAAGCCAGTAGCTGGGCAGAAGGGCCCGGACTGATAAACAGAGAAGCAAAACCCAGACCAGGTTATCGTGCTCCTCTAAAACTAGCTTGTTCTGGTTTCCCACTGGATGTGCATTATTGACATTGACTCTTTAATCACTCTGTTATTGCAAAAATCCTAATCCTAAAACAAGGTGAGATAAGATGAAAAGGCACTCCGGTTTCCCACTGCACAGTATGTTCATATTGAATGCCACTACCACTCCTATGAAAGATGGCTGATCATTATATTGTGCTTATTAGCGTTAGCATTTACCTCAGGGGAACAGGTCAGAGAGGTTTTCATCACATCAACGCAGCGAGATACACACATCAAAACCCTGTTGCACAGTGGGAGATACACCAGGAAACTGTTTCAGCCACGCAGATAAGAAAATGGAGCCTATCTCTCGCTTCCGACTCATGGGCCCGAGCTGTCATTACCATCCTTCTTCCATCTAATTTATCTATCTGCTCCCAGACAGAACATTTATGTTAGAGATAATGGCTGCTGTCTCCCCTCTCCCAGCATCATTACTGTAATTAATGCTTTCAAGTCTGCATTAATTGAATACTGCAATTAGAGTTCGGCTCCATTTGTTGCACGATAATGTACCCCTCCATTTAGAGTTCCGGTTATTTGGTTGGGTAAAGGCGTTGTGGGGTGAGGTGAGGCACTCTTGGCCGTGATGTTGCTAGTAGCTAGCAACACTAGCTACATGATTCACTCCCCCACTGGTTCTATTTAGGTGTGTGTGAAGCAGAGGAGGCTGGTGGGAGGAGCTATAGGAGGATGGGCACATTATAATGGCTGGAATGGAATAAATGGAACGGTATTGAACGCATCAAACATATGGAAACCACATGTTTGTCTCCCTGCTCCATTACAATAAGCCCATCCTCCTATAGCTCCTCCCACCAGCCTCCACTAGTGTGAGGAGGAAGATTAGACCACTTAAGTCAACAGGAAAGTTGCGGAGACCTGCTGCCTCATTTAAGGACGTGTGAGGGGATTTACTGGGATATGTGCTGTGCCCCTGTAAAACAGAGAGGTGGAGATGCCAGTGGCCTAGTGGGGAAACTAATGGCTCAGGCCTGATGGAAAGTAGTGTGTTATTTAAAGGGAGCATCCTGCGGCGTCCGCCTCCGGTGTTGTTTCCATTCCTGTCAGGGTTATTTTTATGAGTTTGGGGCTGTCTGTCTTTAAAAAAAGACCTGGGTGCCATTTCCCCTGGCCATGGCATGGCCTCCCTGGCACGCGAAGGACAGAGTCTCTGACAGTGATGGAAGGTCAGCCTCGCGGATAGAATGACCTGTCCACTGGACAATGAGTCTGCTAGGCTAGTTGGTGATGTCTGTCTCACTCTCTGTCTCCCTCCCTCCCTCCATCTGTCACTCACTCACTCAATCACCTCCCTCCAGGCCTTTCCTCTGACCTCCCTGGCTAAGAAGCAGCCGACAGTGTTGGTGGTCTGTGGTCCTGACCAGAATGGCTCCATCGGTTTGGTGTGTGCCCGCCACCTGCGCATATTCGTAAGTATACCACAATAGACTTCACCCGCCAGCCATCACACACACAATGCCATGTGGACAATATAAGAAAATAGTTAGAAATTAACAAATGGTTCACTGGGTTTAATTGCAGTATTAGGAGATTTTCATTTAAACTCCTATAAATAGTAATCTGAGTCATGAATAATTGATCCATTACGGGATTGAAAATGTCAATGACATCATTTCATTGTTACCCTCATTAAATACAGTTACCCTCGTTAAATACTGTCTGGTTACAGTTGGCAGTGGTAATGTAACATGATGTCATGGTCACATTAGTTTGCATGAGTGTGGATAATGCTGTTCTGTGGTGTAAATGCATTAATTGCAATATTACAGACGATTACACTAACTAAAAACAATCTGAATAAGGATTTACAAGTGATCTACTGAGGAAAATCATCTATCTTTATTCTATGTGGTGGAAACCATAGATGTGATTTGGTTTCCCTGCCTTGGAACGGAATGTATCTGTATAACTTCACCATATGTGTCTGAGATGGCAGATTTTTGGAGCGTCGATATCTCTGATTAAAACCATGTTGACAGAATCTGTTAAAGTTGTAAGATGACTGTCTGTGAAGCTCTCGGGGCAGCGAATGGGCCTGGGGTCAACACACAGATATATTTTACACCAGGATCCCAGGAATGCATAAAGCATTTCCACATAACTTTGATCCAAAGAAAACAAATCATCAGTCGATGAATTCCGGACCGTGGCATTACTCTTATTCCCTGCAGGATTTGCTTGTTCAGGTTTTAAAGAGCAGATAAGACCACAGTCTTTAGCTCTGATCTGGGAACTGTAGATTAGATTAAACAGAGAGTAGCTGACTATTTAGCCCCGGAGCAAATTAGCTAAGCCGGACTGATTTGCACCGCGGCCCTGAGCTGGCCATCCGTGTTCACCGAGCTAGCAAGTGTTTGGCATGCATCCTTGGTTCTTTCCACTGTTAAATGCCAAACCAAAATATTGCATATGGAAAAGACAAATAATCCAAGAGTCAAAGTTCATCTTTGTCAGATTCTGTCTGAATATGATTCATTATGACTGTGAACGTTAGTCCAGCTTGTTGTTCATGCAAGGGAGGATGCACATGATGTTCCACAGTTCTTTCAGAACATTATGTGGTTATTTTATGTTTCTAGTGAAGAAAAAGCACCTTGGCCTCAACGTCTGAAAGAATCAAGTTGTTTATCACATGACACATGAATCCCAGAGATTCGACAATGTGGTCTTTGTTTTCAATTTGACCAAACCATGTGAATCTCAACGGACTGTGGCTAAAGGGATGATGCGCCTTCATGGCCAACCCAGAATGCTAGCCTTCAGGGAGAGGAAGTTCAATAGTGGGAATGCTTAACATCAACAGGAAAAGGCTTGTGACCTGTCTGTAACCTGTAGTCATAGTCCTCATGTCTCCTGTATTCCTGCTCCATGACACTTGTTGACGCTGAGGTACGTCTGTCTGACGTTGATGATGTAGCCTCTTCTAGGTCAGGGCACTAGGGGGTCACAGAGGGGTCGCTGCCAACCCAGAGGGGACATCTCTTTCTGGGTACTTTAGCTGCAGCAACGAAAGATGGCGTCAGTAGCCCTTTCCCCGGCCTCTCTGGCCCGACGTTGAAGTCTGATTGGTTTAATGTCTCTCAGGAGCGTGTTGGAGCGTGTGGACTGACAGACCACTTCCCCATCTGAATCTGACCAGGGCCAGTTAGTCAGCGATGGAGAGACATGATCCTCTCACCTAGTTTACAGTACCTCCTCCTTACGCAGCATGAGCATCCAACCATCTAACCAGCCAGGCCTTCCACTGAAAGCACAGCAGCAGCACACTGAGGCCCTTTCACATAGACTATTTATCGCTGGGATTGAGGTGCATTAGCAGTGGAGATCACTGGTGGCCATCGTTTAATAACACAAGCCGCAGGTGTCTGGCTTTCCCTAAACGTCTATCATTAATCATGGTGTAATTCAGTCATCCTCCAGACCTGAGGGCTAGAGGCCTACAGCGCTGTGCTTATCAGAGGGGAGCCCTGTCAGTCTGTCTATCTATCCAGCCCTGATCTACTATACACAGACAGACCAGTGAGAGGGCAGGAAAAACAGCAACGTACATCCTCTCATAAATGTTCTCCTTGTTAGAGGGCATGTATTCATTGCTATACTTCATTTTGATATACTTACAGTGCCTTTCCCCTGACTCTCTGTCATTCTCTCTCTCGCTACCTCCCCCTCTCTCGCTCTCCCCCCCTCCCTCTCTTTCTCCCCTCTCGCTCTTGCCTTTCTCCTTCCTTCCAAAAGGAGTACGAGCCCACCATCTACTATCCCAAACGCACCCCTAACACCATTCATCAGGACTTCACAGTTCAGTGTGAGAAGATGGACATCCCATTCCTCTCCTATCTCCCAACAGAGGTGAGCAACATCAAAAAGGACTATAAGACATTTATAAACACATTCATCCTTGTATTAAGCTTGACATTTGCAAGCGTAACTGCATTTATGCAAGTGCACCATGAGTTGAGCACCTGCATCTCACTGTAGGATTTGGCCCCGGCTGAGCTTGCTGGAGCTGTGAGAACAATGTAGAGCTATTTTCTAGATATTGATCAGAGTTTTGGTTGTGGTTGTGTGTTCAGGTGCAGCTGATCAACGATGCCTATAACCTGGTGATCGATGCCATCCTGGGGCCAGAGACTGACCACACAGACGTGAAGGAGCCCTACGCTGGCATCCTAGTCACCCTCAAGCAGGTCAAGATCCCCATCGCCAGTGTGGACATGCCCTCAGGTAAGGCTGAGAGCTACAGTGCCTTTCAAAAGTATTCAGACCCCTTTGGATTTCATAACATTTTATTGTGTTACAAAGGGGATTAAAATGTATTTGTCATTTTTTTTGTTCAAGAAAAATACATTATATACTGTTATATCAAAGTGGAAGAAAATGTCAATTGTATTCTTTATAGAAAAAAAATTGTCATTGCATAAGTATTCAGCCCCTTTGTTTAGGCAAGCCTAAATTAGTTCAGGAGTCAAATTTGACTTCCTCAGTCAAGTATTGAATATCAAACACAGATTCAATTACAAAGACCAGGGAGCTTTTCAAAAGCCTCATGAAGAAGGGGCATGATTGGTAGATGGGTAACAATAACAAGTCAGACATTGAATATCTCTTTAAACATGGTCAAGTTTGTGATTATGCTGTGGATTATATATTAAACCACCCAGACACATCGCAGATAGTCAGCCTTTTGAACCGAGCTGCAGGACAGGAATGAAACTGCTAAGGGATGTTACCATGAAACTTTGAGTGATTTTAAAACAACTACAGAGTTAAATGGCTGTGATGGGAGAAAACTGAGGATGGATCAACAACATTGTAGTGACTCCACAGTAATGACCTAAATAACAGAGTGAAAAGAAGAATACAAATATACAGAATACAAATATTCCAAAACATGCATATTGCATGTAACTAGGCACTAAAGTAATACTGGAAAAAAAAATACAGCAAAGGAATACACTTTTTGGTCTGAATGCAAAGCCATATGTTTGGGGCAAATCCAACACAACACATCTCTGAGTAACTGCCTCCTTAGTTTCAAGCATGGTGGTGGCTGCATCATGGTATGGGTGTGCTTGACCTCGGCAAATACTGGGGAGTTTTTCCAGATAAAAAAGAAACGGGATGGAGCTAAGCACAGGCAAAATCCTAGAGGAAAACCTGCTTCGGTCTGCTTTACACCAGAGACTGCGAGAGGAATTAAATTCAGCAGGAAAATAACCTTGACTCAGGGAGATGAACACTTATACAACAACTATATTTTAGTTATTTAATTTGTATTAACCCCCCATATTCCACTTTGACAGAGTATTTTGAGTAAATTGTTGACAAAAACAGACAATTAAATCAATTTCAATCCCACTTTATAACACAATAAAATGGGAAAAATTCCAAGGGGTCTGGATACTTTTGCAAGGCACTGTACAGTATGCTGTACACCCAACATTTGCCAATCGTGCACAGATGTACAGAAAACGGCCCAAAACGGGTTTCCCTCTGAGCTAAACATGAATTACTCATGAAAAAGAAAAGCCTGTATATGTACCACAATACACAACCACATTTGCAACTGCAATAGGTTTCGTCAGATCAACCTCAAAACAACCTCAACACTGTTGAGCTAAGAGTGGTAAAGGCCAACCTGGATGGACTGAGACAGTAAAGCATGTAGCTTAGTGTAGTAGTACATCCATTTGGCATCTGGCTCTGTCTGTTACATCATACCTTCTCCCCATTTCTTTTGTTTTGGAATGCTGCTAGCCAGCAGGTTTCTCATCTGTAAGATTTAACATGCCGGTTGAAAGGAGAATATCAAGTGAGATACTCACTCTCTCCTTGCTGTTATGTCACATGACATTTAGCCAGTAGATGTCAACTGATTTGTTGCTCGAACTATGGAGGTGGAATTTAAATGGTGATCATCGTTTGTCTGTCAAAGGTTGGGATGTGGACCAGGTGACCTCAGATGGGATCAATCCAGACGTCCTCATCTCACTCACGGCACCAAAGAAGTGCGCCACCAGCTTCTCGGGGAAGCACTTCTTAGCAGGACGCTTCCTGCCCTATGACATCCAAAAGAAATACGATCTGAACCTGCCAGAATACCCAGGCACAGACTGTCTTATAGAACTGTAACATCTACAGTACACCTCGCAGTCCTCATTTTGGATAAATATGGATAATATATTTACATGTTTTGTATTTTATAGATTGTTACTGTGCTTTATCGTTCATGTGCCATATCTCCAATGGATGTAGACTAAAGGAGGTTGCGCCTTAGCCAGAATCCACTCAAATACAATAGAAAGATGATATTTAGAATCTGTGTGTGGTCTGAGTATGTCTGTTTTGGAAATGGTTTGAGGAGTTTCCGTGTGAGTTTCCATGTTGTGACATTCTCCTTTTTGTGATTTCTTCTTAGCATAGTTTTAAGATGTTCTTTCTCCCTTAGCAAAAACTGATGAATGCAACAGGTATTATGTACCCTCGACTTAAGTGCTATTTTTTGAGTTTTGTTTTTCTTATTGAAGAATGCTTGGTTTTTGGGTCACAGAACTGTACTTTCCATCAGATGTTTTTTTTTTATTTTATTCAGTCTACACTACTGCATTTCCTTAATCCAAGTAACACCTGTTCATTGATTGGCAGTTGTAGAGTTAACTCTTTGTCCAATAAAATATCTAATTTAGTCGTTACTTGTTTTGATTCCTATGTGATTCGATGTAAGAAAAGTAGGAAAGATGACAGCTGACAAGATTTAAAGGTAATCATGACAGTAAAGGGCTCTATTCAATCTGCATCTCAGAAGTTCAGCTTTACAGCGTGATTGAAATTTAAAAGTAATATTCATGCCTTAGCGGAGACTACATTCATGGTAAACACTGCATATGTTGGCTCAATCGTAAATTACCTTGATATTTCTATTGTGGATTACAGATTGAATAGAGCTCTAAATCTTCCACAGGAGTTAAAACTTTGTAGAATCTATACTGTGTTGGTGGATGAAACTGCCAGTATGCTTTATAACTATAGAGATCACACAGTAAACTACGCAAATCCATACAAATCCTCAGATATTGTTAGAGGAGATCAGACAGGAGATTAAACGGATTATATTACATGCTGAATCATTTCCCTGAATAATTCTCCTCTCTGAAACCAGAGTTGATGGAGTGAAATCAGAACTTGTGTCATATCCATTTGAGAGGCCTTTTTTTTTCTTCATATTCTGCATGAATTTGGGAGGCCTTTTTTCATATTCTGCATGAGTTTGAGAAGCCTTTTTTCATATTTGGGATGCTACAGTAAAACAAAGTGTCTAGTTTATTGGTTTACAACTGAATAAATTTTGGGAACCAATCTGGTAAACAAAAATCAGTGTAGTGGTAATTAGTTGATGAGGAATGTCTCATCATATTCACCTGTTGCTAAACATGTTCATAATAGGCCTGGGAAGGGATGTAAATGGGGTACAGGACTGTTTATGTACAAGCTAGTGTATTTATAGCAAACCCTGGATGGTCCTCTAAGTGTTAGCGCCATGTGTAGGAAGTCATAGTGTTGGAATGTTAATTTTCAGAGACACTTTTTCATGTGTTTAAGTTTCTGATGTTTAATTAAGGATATACAAAGTTTTAAAAGTTCAAAGTCTTTAGAGGGTGGAAGAGAATTTAAATATATTATACAACAGGTGGGTCTAATCCTGGACGCAGATTGGTTAAAACCGTATTCCAGCCGGTGTCTATTCCACAAGTTACTGCCAACAGTCGTTGTTGTGTTATCATATTTTGCCTATTCCACCGTTTGTAGAATGCATACTGGCATTTGAATATATTGCAGAAAAAGGTAATCAGGACACACTGTGGACACGGTAGACACATTTAGATGTAGATGCATGACGCGTTCGGAATTCCATGATCAGAATACTAAAGCTGCATGAACTGTCAAGTCTAGACGCGGCCTCTGTCTCTCTGACAGTGTCTAGACTTTTCTCAGCCAGTCGAAATCATGAATCAGCATACTTTTTATGGATATATACAAAGAAAACTGGTAAAACGAAACGAAATGCAGCTAGTTTGCAGTCTTTCCAGCTTCAGTTTGAAGTGATTGTTGATTGTGTTAGCTGTGGTGTTGGCTAGCTCCTCTGAAAAAAAGTGTCCTGACGAGAGCATCATTGGTTTATTGTTATGGATGTATCCAAATAAATGTCACTAGAAAACAGCTTAAACAAATGCAGCTACTTTGCTGTTATTCTGGCTGCACTGTTTGAAAGGGCTGTAAATTATCTGTAGTTGGCTAGATAGCAAGCAAGGGATAAGAACATTGCCAGACAGTATGGCAATAGAACATTTAGAACGAATGACTGGGTCGCATCCATAAATACAGAACAAAAAGACTTAACGACTGGGTCGCGTCTCTGGCAACCGAACCAATAGAACGAACGACCAGCGGAGTTGGGTAGCAACCCTAGCTTTGTTGTCGGGGACTATATCTTGTGGAAGGATGAAATAGTCTGAATAAATTAATCAAAATAAATATTTTAATTAAAATATGTCAATCATTATTTGAATACAGTGAGGGAAAAAAGTATTTGATCCCCTGCTGATTTTGTACATTTGCCCACTGACAAAGAAATTATCAGTCTATAATTTTAATGGTAGGTTTATTTGAACAGTGAGAGACAGAATAACAACAAAAAAATCCAGAAAAACACATGTGAAAAATTGTATAAATGGAATTGCATTTTAATGAGGGAAATAAGTATTTGACCCCCTCTCAATCAGAAAGATTTCTGGCTCCCAGGTGTCTTTTATACAGGCAACGAGCTGAGATTAGGAGCACACACTTAAAGGGAGTGCTCATAATCTCAGTTTGTTACCTGTATAAAAGATACCTGTCCACAGAAGCAATCAATCAATCAGATTCCAAACTCTCTACCATGGCTAAGACCAAAGAGCTCTCCAAGGATGTCAGGGACAAGATTGTAGACCTACACAAGGCTGGAATGGGCTACAAGACCATCACCAAGCAGCTTGGTGAGAAGGTGACAACAGTTGGTGCGATTATTCGCAAATGGAAGAAACACAAAAGAACTGTCAATCTCCCTCGGCCTGCGGCTCCATGCAAGAGTTGCAATGATCATGAGAACGGTGAGGAATCAGCCCAGAACTACAAGGGAGGATCTTGTCAATGATCTCAAGGCAGCTGGGGCCATAGTCACCAAGAAAACAATTGGTAACACACTACGCCGTGAAGGACTGAAATCCTGCAGCGCCCGCAAGGCCCCCCTGCTCAAGAAAGCACATATACATGCCCGTCTGAAGTTTGCCAATGAACATCTGAATGATTCAGAGGACATCTGGGTGAAACTGTTGTGGTCAGATGAGACCAAAATGGAGCTCTTTGGCATCAACTCAACTCGCCGTGTTTGGAGGAGGAGGAGTGCTGCCTATGACTCCAAGAACACCATCCCCACCGTCAAACATGGAGGTGGAAACATTATGCTTTGGGGGTGTTTTTCTGCTAAGGGGACAGGACAACTTCACTGCATCAAAGGGATGATGGACGGGGCCATGTACCGTCAAATCTTGGGTGAGAACCTCCTTCCCTCAGCCAGGGCATTGAAAATGGGTCGTGGATGGGTATTCCAGCATGACAATGACCCAAAACACACGATCAAGGCAACAAAGGAGTGGCTCAAGAAAAAGCACATTAAAGGTCCTGGAGTGGCCTAGCCAGTCTCCAGACCTTAATCCCATAGAAAATCTGTGGAGGGAGCTGAAGGTTCGAGTTGTCAAACGTCAGCCTCGAAACCTTAATGACTTGGAGAAGATCTGCAAAGAGGAGTGGGACAAAATCCCTCCTGAGATGTGTGGTAACCTGGTGGCCAACTACAAGAAACGTCTGACCTCTGTGATTGCCAACAAGGGTTTTGCCACCAAGTACTAAGTCATGTTTTGCAGAGGGGTCAAATACTTATTTCCCACATTAAAATGCAATTCCATTTATAACATTTTTCCCATGCATTTATCTGGATTTTTTTGTTATTTTGTCTCTCACTGTTCAAATAAACCTACCATTAAAATTATAGACTGATCATTTCTTTGTCAGTGGGCAAACGTACACAATCAGCAGGGGATCAAATACTTTTTTCCCTCGCTGTATGTTGATAACCTGTTGTATAAAAGTGATAATGCCCTCAAAGCTGGTGTTTGGAAGATATATTAGCACGGTTTGCCGGCGCTCCACGAACAACACCCGTGCCAGTACTGTATATCCCACCGGCTTCTCTGGCATTATCACTTAAATAACCGATACGAATGTCATATTGAGGAGACATGTTCTAATACACTTCATCACCAGGCTGCTCTGGATTTCAGTGATATGAAACTAAGGGCAGATCATCTAAGTGAGAGAGTAGACTAGAACATGTTTTTTTTACAGATCTGCATGGAATTATCCTGCCTGCTTGAGGGACTTTTACAGAATTATTCCTAAACATCATTACAATTGCTAATGATGCATTTGCAACTAGTCAGTGCATTCCATCTCACGAGCATGTCTCTGTGTGTTTTGAAGTGAGTGTTTGTTGAATGGCATATGACGCCACTTCCCTATTTGGCAGCGCAGCATCATGCAATCAGCGGTTGTTAAAGTTACAAAGCCAAACCAGAAGTTGACCATCTGGCATTGTCATGCTGTCTGCCAGTACACAAACAATGTGCAGATCTGCTGTAAGTCATGGTCTCCGACAGGGAGACGACATGGCAGTTTATGGAAGAGCTCAAAAACGCTGGGCATGACTACAGCTGTCCAGCTAATATAGACAAGAAAATATACTGAATAAAAATATAAATGCAGCATGCTAACATTTAAGATGTTACTGATTTACAGTTCTTATAAGGAAATCAGTCGATTGAAAGGAATTCATTAGGCCCTAATCTATGGATTTCACAGATACCTTAAAAAAAGTAGCGGCGTGGATCAGAAAACCAGTCAGTATCTGGTGTGACCACCATTTGCCTCATGTAGTGCGACATCGCCTTCGCATCGAGTTGATCATTCTGTTGATTGTGACCTGTGGAATGTTGTCCCTCTTCGATGGCTGTGAGAAGTTGCTGGATATTGGCGGGAACTGGAACACGCTGTTGTACACGTCAATTCAGAGCATCCCAAACATGCTCAATGGGTGTCTGGTGATTATGCAGACCATGGAAGAACTGGGACATTTTCAGCTTCCAGGAACTGTATACAGATCCTGAAAAATGAGGTAATGGCGGCGGATGAATGGCACGACAATGGGCCTCAGGATCTTATCCAGGTATCTCTGTGCATTTAAATTGCTATAGACAATGCAATTGTATGGTTGTGCATAGCTTATTCCTGCCCATACCATAACCCCACCGCCACCATGGGGCACTCTGTTCACAATGTTGACATCAGCAAACCACTCGCCCACACAACACCATACACGCTGTCTGCCATCTGCCCAGCACAGTTGAAACCGGGATTCATCCGTGAGAAGCACACTTCTCCAGTGTGCCAGTGGCCATCGAAGGTGAGTATTTGCCCACTGAAGTCGGTTATGACACCAAACTGCAGTCGGGTCAAGACCCAGGTGAGGACGACGAGCACACAGATGAGCTTCTCTGAGATGGTTTCTGACAGTTTGTACAGAAATTCTTCTGTTGTGCACACCCACAGTTTCATCAGCTGTCCGTGTGGCTGGTCCGCAGGTGAAGAAGCCTGATGTGGTCCTGGGTTGGCATGGTTACACGTGATCTGCGGTTGTGAGGCCGGTTGGAAGTACTTCCAAATTCCCTAAAACAATTTTGGAGGCTTATGGTAGAGAAATTAACATTAAATTATCTGGCAACAGCTCTGGTGGACATTCCTGCAGTCAGCATGCCATTTGCACGAGCTCTCAAAACTTGACATCTGTGGTGTTGTGTGACAAAACTGCACATTTTAGAGTGGCCTGTTATTGTCCCCAGCACACGGTGCACCTGTGTAATGAGCATGCTGTTTAATCAGCTTCTTGATATGCCACACCTGTCTTGGCAAAGGAGAAATGCTCACTAACAAGGATGTAAACAAATTAGTAAACAAAATGAGAGAAATTATTTTTGTGCGTATGCAACATTTCTGGGAGCTTTTATTCCAGCTCATGAAACATGGCACAAAACACTTTACATGTTGCGATAATATTTTTGTTCAGTGTAGTTAACTATCCGGGATCCTTGGGAAGTCCCAACTCTGACATTATCCCATTGAAGTTGACATTTAAAATGGTTAGGGTTCGGTAAGGGTTATGGGTAAGGGTTTAGGATAGCGATGCCCCAAGGATCCCGGACAGCACTAACCTTTTCAGTTGTTTTGATAAATAGAATTTCAAAAACCATGCCACAGTGTATATTTTTGGTCATGGCCAATTTGATTGCTATTGTTAGGCAGTTGTCAGGCCTGTCTCTTGTTAGTTACGGTATCATCAATCACACTACACTGAGGTTGAGCATTTACTTACTGAACAATAGCCGTCAGTCACATAGCCGTCACATAATATTTCACTTGATCATAATATCTGAGTGTGTTTTCTCTGGATTCTAGAGGGATATACACACCTGTTCTGAGAAGTTTCAACCTTCGGTACCAGCCCAAAAACACATTACAAAGCAGGGAAAAATGAAGACAGTAAAGCAGTCAGAACAGGTTCAATCTTAATCTATGGAAAGCGAAAAAGACCCTTGTGTGTGAGGTAATTCCCCCACCCCATCTCTCTCCTTTTTTTGGGAGTGGTATGGGGGACAGATGTGAGAGAGCACTGGCCAATGGTGAGCAAAGGGGGGATGGATTGGACTGCTCTCTGGGTCTCTTCTTTTAAAACTCCTGTGCTCTGTCTAACTCACAATCCACATATGACTGGGTATAAGGACAGGAGCAGGCTTCCAACCAGCATCATCCACACCTGAGAACACTCAAAGACTGTAGCTGTCCCATTTTGAAAAGAAACACATTTTCCTCTTGACTTGACACTATAATACAAAGAGAAAGAAGTCATCCAAGTTTGTGATTGTGAGAGGGACACCATGTGGGACTTTACAGAGATGACACTACTCCTGTCTTTCCTGGTGGCAGTGGCCGTGGCTCAAGGTACGTCAAGTTAATGTCCTCACAATAGTATGTTTATTTGCATTAATGATTGATTGCTATAAATTAGCCTACATAAATCAGAGTTTTCAAATATATATACTTTTTTAAAGTGTGAACTGTGTTTTAAGATGTTGGTTAATCTATCCCACAAAAAGTAACTTAAAGTCATTAATTTAAAGTCATTAATTTGTGCACCTATCAGCAGAATATTTTCCACTATCTTTTCATAATATATGACACTAGGCTTGTATCATTGCCTTTGTTTGGGATCCCGTTTGTCACTGTGGTAAGCAATGTCATTACTCAAATTAGAGATGAGAGAAGTCCATAAGAGCCAATTCAGCCCTGCACCCTGAACAGCTTCATCATTCTGACACACTGTCAATGATCCACTGTCTCTAGTAGCGCACTCTTGATTTCTACAGTATACGACGAAAATAGCGACAGCTCTCACACTTCGATTTAAACATTTGAAAAAGTGATTAGAATGGTGTTTATGGTAATTAAATATGTGCACAGATGTCTGTCCCCCTGAACTTTAGAAGGTGAGAAAATAGCCTGTCCCAGTGGATGTCAGTGTTGGACCAACAGTGGTTCTTTAAAGGCTTGGACATGCCAATGCTGCTTTTTGACTGTAACACTAGTGTTACACTAGTGAATACACCCTTATGTTAAACTAGGGATTTTTGTTTCCCTCCATAACTAGGGCTGACAGTGAGGACTTGTGAAGAGCAGAATCAACAACCTCTGCATAATCAAAACAGTAGCTTTGTGAGAAGGTGTTAAAGTTCACAGTAAATAAGGTATTGGCACTGACTCTGGCCCTGTATATAGCTTACTTACGTTCTCGTGTTCTTCTTATTTTATTTCTCGCGTGTTTTTGTTCTACTTGACGTTTTATTAAAAAAAATATAGTACTACTGCATTGTTGTGAAAGCCAGCAAGAAAGGCATTTCACTGTACTAGCGCATGTGACAATAAAAAAACTTGAAACAGTGAGCTATTATGTAAATGCAGGCTGAAAAGTACCGGTGGCCTGGCTTTGTCCCCAATTGAGAGCAGGTCCACCGGAGCCATGCCCTAGTGAAACACAGGTGCTGGCCCGTGTAGATGGAAACAGACAAGTCTGAGCCTTTTGGGTAAAGCACTGGGGTAAATTCTTTATGGAAATGCCCACAATAGCGTTTGCTGGCTGAGAGTACTCAGCACCTCTGAACAGAGTGACAGACGTAATTTAGCGAACCGAGTGCAAACTGATTTTACATTGTGAAAACGTCAGCAGTCAGACATCCACCAGCGGGTGGTCCTTAAAACACAGCGCGCGAACGATCGGCAGACGAACAGCAGATCAACATTCAGTGTGCTGTGTGTGGTCTTTTAGGTGTTTGTGGTTTGATCCTACTGTAGCACCATAGGGATGCTGTCTGTCTCTGCAGGGTTATCCCACCTCTGGAGGTGTTAATCATGTGGTGTTAAGTCATCAGAACGCTCATTTTATTAACACGCTGTCGTTAATGAGAAGCAGATGGATGTTTGGGGCTTGCTCTGGTCTAGTGGCAACACATGTTTTTCTGATGTTGATTGTACAACGTCCTTGTGGCTTTAGACTAGTTATAGTATACAGTAAGGCCTAGATTCAATCCGGACTAAGGAAAATTGACATTGAAAGGTCATTGCCGATTGAGCCTACATATGCAGCATTTACCGTAAATGCAGTCTCCACAATCGGATTGAATCTAGCCTTAAGTCTGTTATATTGGATGGATAGCCCTGGGATTATTTTAGAATTCAGTGCATGTACAGTCTTGTTTGTACAGAAAAAGTCTCACACTAACTAGGTGTTTGATAGAATGGACAGTGAAGAATTCACTCGCCAACACATTGTGGCAGACGTGGTATTTTGTCCCCATCTCACCTCAATACATTAATCAGTAGCTGCAGACTCCTCGTGGGACTCAATCTGCACTCACCAAGAAAACAAGTAACAACTTTTAATTTCCCCTCCTGATGCCTCTCTCTCACCTTCCCTCCATCATTCTCTTCATCACGCTCAGCGTTCAGAGATTTATGACCTGTTTCTCTATTAGAGGAGACAGCTGCTCTGCTCCTGGATGCTCAGCGCTACGGAGGTGCCTGAGACGGAACACTGTGACTGACATTACTCAGTCAGTCAGGCTAAACTTAGTCCTAGGTCTTAGTGGAGTGTTTTATATAGCCAAATGCCAAGAAGGCTGCCTGTAATGAACTGTAATGTTCCGTGGCCGTGCCAGTTTCGAGATAGAGGTCGAGGTGGGCCAAATGGGACTATGAAGAAGCCGTCTCAGAGCTCCAAAATCAATGTTGTCCTGTGCTAATCGGCCTCATTCAGAGGGACTAGCTAATTCTCCAGATGCTGGCCACAGACTGACTGGAGAGCAGTGGTCCAGCTAAACCAGTCACTAGGGTGTCTAGCCCATTGACTTTAATGAGAAAGAAAGGGAGAAGAAAGGGATCAAAGTAAGTCCCTTGTATTCCCATCAATCGTCACATCAAGGCCCTTCAAATGAAATGACTCCGGTTTCTATCCTACATGCTGATGTCTGCCTTTAAGGAGCTATGTGCACTAGCATTACTTTCTGAGACCTAGGAATAGGCTAATGCTCAAGAAGCAGTTATTTCTCAAGCTCCTGTATAGCCATTGTAGAAGCATAGGCAAGCACTTGCAGACATACTGTATTACTGGGAAAATACCAGCTTTAGGACATTTAGTGCGGTAGAAGAAGTTGACGTGAAGAACACAAAGCCTCTGTTATCCTTTTTTAAATCCCCCCAAATGTTGTGGTTGATTTGCATCATTAGTTAAAGTCAGGGGAAAAACTGTGTTCAGGATAATGGGCCACAGATGCTGCTGACCAATAATCAGTCAGTGGCTCCCCAACCAGCCCTGTAGCCAAGAGAGAGGGAGTGAGTGGCTCCCCAACCAGCCCTGCAGCCAAGAGAGAGGGAGTGAGTGGCTCCCCAACCAGCCCTGCAGCCAAGAGAGAGGGAGTGAGTGGCTCCCCAACCAGCCCTGCAGCCAAGAGAGAGGGAGGGAGTGATTTGAGTGGTGGAGTGGAGTGGAATGGAGTGAGAGAGAGGGAGCGAAAGAGAGCAGACTGTCTGATTCATTCTACTACCGTACACCTCAGCCAGAGTATGGGCCAAAGAAACGAAACAGCTTCCACATGTTTGCAAGGCCATGGCATAAACACTCACTCACACACAGACACACACCCATCAAAAACCCTTACTTTCTGTTCTGGGCAATCATTTATGTCCATTAATCCATACTTGAAGGCAGAATTAACTTTTCAGCCCAATGGTTTGCCACAAACCCTTTTCTAAATAAAATGCTTCTGATTTTAAACAAATACCTCCTTATTACCTAAATCCAAATAAGGTCAGGCTCTGTAACAGATGTTTCCAGGGCTCTAACACTTCACTGCACACGCCCGTTATTACACTTAACTGTGGAGCTGTGGCATGGCAAAGCTGTATCAACCCTGTGTGGAGAGAGGCTCCGCGTTCAGCCCAGTGCTCAGCCCAACGCTCATCCGCCACTCCATCCAAGCCATTTCATAACACAGAAAAGTGTTTTTACATTTTCTTTTTGTAAAGGCTCTGGAATATTTTAAACAGCCTCCAGACCTGCTGAAAGGCCTGTGTCTCTGCCAACACATCTGTCTGGGCTGCCTGTCTAATCTGACTGAAGTCTTTCTCTGGGTATCAGACTTCACAAACATATACTTCTATTTTCTTGCAACGTTTTATTAGCATGAGGCAATGGCCAAGTGTGCATGCTGCTCTGTCGAGGAAAACACCAGGCCGAGCTACTGAGAAGGCAACAGGAGAATGCCCTTTAGAAGGCCCTGCAGTATTAATATATGGTTTTGTCCTCGTGTACCCTTTATTTAAAGCACAGCACCACATTAAAAGCAGCTTTATGACATGAATGGGAGAATGGTGAACACACACCTCAAATAGCAGCGCTCCCAAAATAAGGAGCAGAGGCCAGTAGGTACAACAACGCCAGGCATACCAGACAAGGCAGTTCGGGTGCAGAGGGTTGCTAGCATTACAGAGACAATGCTGGGGCTGGCATATAAATTCCAACACCCAGTTGAGAGTCCCCCTCCATGACTAATAGAACATAGCCTGGCATTCAGCTTTATTAAGATAAGCCAGCCTGTGTGTCTATATTAAGGGGGAGAAAGAGGGTCTGTTAATAGGTACAAAAACATACTTGGAGCCGTTGTTAATGTATTGTTTCTATTACATCGGACTATACTTTGACCTTTTCCAGTATCTTGTTACTGGGTTGGTGTTTTACGAGTGTCGTGGCGGGGTAGGAGAGAGGCCTGTTAGGGAAGGTTAACCAAATCCGGTTAAGTTTAATTGTGTTTCCTCACACATAAGTGTGTTTTAACACATTTTAGATGAGGTAAAGCCACTCACGTACCATTAGCATGAAACACCGCAGATAAAATCACAGGCTTTTTAAATTCACATCTAAAGTGTTAACAAGGCACTCAAAGGAACGTTAAATAGTCAAAGTCAACCACTGGAGCAGAGGCCAGTGCACTTACACACCTGCCATAGCTGAATACAGAACATAACGTGGCCCTTTGATCAAATATGAATTCCTACATAAAATGCCCTAATGCCATTATGCACCTCATAAAATTACTCGTAATCTTTTAACGGTTGAGGCTGCATTATGAAACATCTTGAAGTGGTAAGTGTAAGCAATGTGTCCCTGTTGGAGTAGCCACAGCCTGTAATAGTGCAGTTCTCTGTCCAGTAGATTGTTACATCAAAACCCTGCCACTTCCAACAACATAAAAACCTATCAATATCTCTGTTTCTAATTTCCAAAAGCAGGAAGTAGAATAGGCACAAACCCACACAATTAACTAACGATGGCAATGGTACTTACATACACTCCCTGTAACAAACTGCTCCATCAAGCCACAGCCACGGCAGTGACTGCAACCCGCACATCTTTAAACTCAAATCAAATCAACGTACATTTCATGCAACAATGTATCCCCTCATTAATGTTGGAGTTGTTTTCCTCCACAGTTCATCTAGTAATGATTAGGAAAGCTACAGAGAGAGAAAGAGAAACTGTTAGAGGTAGTTTGCTGCATAGGCATTCACATCTGCGCTGCAGAGGTTGTGTGGAGAGACATTTGTTTCTATTTATCCAGTCATTCCATCATGTCAATGAAGGAAAACTGATATCAAATATGAAAACCCCTGTCTATGATCTACAGTATCAAGCTAGATATGAAAAGCTCACCTTGCATTGACTGCAGCCCATTGCTTTCATGTTACAGATACACCTATGTAGGCCTATGAGCGCAGCAGTCTGTCTGGTTTAACCAAGCTGCAAAGACTGACCTGGAACTTACTGTACGTAATACAACTTGTAAGAGAAGCCATTCACTGGGGTGACCAGCATACTGTGAAAAAATGCTCTAAAGCCATTGGAAGAGAATCGTGTTGGCGTAACAAAAAAGAGCCAGTCAGCAATAACAACTAGAGGGACTGAAACTTGGTCCCTGCATTGGGGGACTTAGTGACTGTGTCCAAAAACTCAGCAGTGTCCCTCCTAAAGTGGTAAGACAGTGAATGGCTTTCTCAGGCCGCAATGGCTTCAGGTACTTGGTTGGGAACCGAAAGAAAGAACACCGCTGTTAGCCCTTTGATGCCTAACACTGCTGCATATGTGGGGAGTGAATGTAAGTGTGTTTGTGTGTGTAATATTAAAGGGAATGACTGCTGCACTGCTGTCTGTAAAATTCAATCAGCATAATGACACGATCAGATGCAGATATAGAGAAAAGGAAGAGAAGGGAAGAGAAGGCAGATGTACAGATGGCAGAGGGACTGATGGATCTACTGTGGTCAACCGGACCTGGTTCTGCACATCCGTGCATTCGGAAGGTATTCAGACCCCTTGACTTTTTCCACATTTTGTTACGTTACAGCCTTATTCTAAAACTGATACAATTATTTTTTCCGGTAATCAATCTACACACAATACCCCATAATGACAAAGCAAAAACAGGTTTTCAGAAATGTTAGCAAATTTCTTAAAAATAAAAATATTACATTTACATAAGTACCCTTTACTCGGTACTTTGTTGAAGCACATTTGGCAACGATTACAGCCTTGAGTCTTCTTGGGTATGATGCTACATGCTTGGCACACCTGTATGTGGGGAGTTTCTCTTATTCTTCTCTCCAGAGGTTGGATGGGGAGTGTTGCTGCACAGCTATTTTCAGGTCTCTCCAGAGATGTTCAATCAGGTTCAAGTCCGGGCTCTGGCTGGGCCACTCAAGGACATTCAGAGACTTGTCCCAAAGCCACTCCTGCATTGTCTTGGCTGTGTGCTTAGGGTCGTTGTCCTGTTGGAAGGTGAACCTTCGCCCCCAGTTGGAAGTCCTGAGCGCTCTGGAGAAGGTTTTCATCAAGGATCTCTCTGTACTTCGCTCCATTCATCTTTCCCCTCGATCCTGACTAGTCTCCCAGTCCCTACCGCTAAAAAAACATCTCCACAGCATGATGCTGCCACCACCATGCTTCACCGTTTAGATGGTGCCAGATTTCCTCCAGATGTGATGCTTGGCATTCAGGCCAAAGAGTTCAATCTTGGTTTCATCAGACCAAAGAATCTTGTTTCTCACGGTCTGAGAGTCCTTTAGGTGCCTTTTGGAAAACTCCAAGCGGGCTATCATGTGCCTTTTACTAAAGAGTGGCTTTTGCATGGACACTATAACATAAAGGCCTTATTGGTGGAGTGCTACAGAGATGGTTGTCCTTCTGGAAGGTTCTCCCATCTCCACAGAGGAACTCTGGCACTCTGTCAGAGTGACCATTGGGTTCTTGTTCACCTGACATGGACTGTCCACTGTGGGAACTTATATAGACAGGTGTGTGCCTTTCCAAATCATGTCCAATCAATTGAATTTACCACAAGTGGACTCTAATCAAGTTGTAGAAACATCTAAAGGATGATCAATGGAAGCAGAATGCACAAGCTCAATTTCGAGTCTCATAGAAAAGGGTCTGAACACTTGTAAGTAAGGTTTCTAAAAACCTGTTTTCGCTTTGTCATTATGGGGTATTTTGTGTAGATTGATGAGAAGAAAATATGTTGTATCAATTTTAGAATAAGGCTGTAACGTAACAAAATGTGGAAAAAGTCAAGGGGTCTGAATGCATTGTATAATATACCATATATACGTATACCGGGGTATTTGGAAATAGCCACAGGATGGTTTTTCCAATACCGAAACTACAGTATTTCTTTAACATCTTTTATTTTTTATAAATTTGAATAATTGTACATACTTTAAGTAAATATCTGCAGTCAACTTATGCAATTTGTTAGGAGATAAAGAAGATTGTGTTCATAATTTCACTTGTCACAATTTTTCATTATGAAGTTTACTGGTAGTCCCCAGTCAAATGGTGTTTGTTTAGAAGCAAAGCGACAAGAGCCTTCTGAGTCACTCACTGTTGTGCAGCATGTGCCAGGTGATCTAGTTACAGTATAGAATTCACAACTAAATGTTTGCTAGATATCTTATAACTATTAAGTTAACAGTCTAAAATGTGCTAAAAGCTCTGCAGTTGTGCATTTGGTTTTTTAATTTTGTAGCTAGTTAGCTACCTAGCTAAGTGGTTTGCGTCTTCCAAAATCAAGCTTCGATTCTCTACAGCAGAGAATCCCCTTGCTGGATCAGGAGCCTTGCTGGCTAATACTTGTTTTGTGCGTGCAGCAAACGGTGAGTAGCATGACTGTATAAAATGTTTGTAATGCGCTCATTAGGATTTAGTTAGTATTCTCTATTGGATTATACATGTACTTGTTAGCATTGGTAATCTTCGAATTACAAAGGCTCAGGGGGGGTTTGAAATGAGCTCCCCTTGTGTTCAGTGCCGGTATTACCGAATATCCCGGTATGGCACAAGGTATGACAATCTGGATACCTCCCAAGCCTAACACACACCCACACAGACATACACACATCCACACCTACATCACAACTGCTGCTACCAGACTCTTATTATGATTTCTAAATACTGCACAATTTAAACACTTGTCCCCAATCCCCCACTTCCCCAAAACAAACATGTAAATATTGGACTATAAAATGTGCCTTCCTTTATTATACTTATGCTAGTGTTTATTCTATTCTACTGAGACATTTACTTTATGTTCATATTCTTATCTTTTATTATTTATTATTGTTGTTGCATTGTCAAGAAGGAACCTGCGAGTAAGCATTATGTTGGATCGTGTATCCCATGTGTATCCCGTACAATAAAACGTACATTTTTAATTTGCTCAAACCCTACATCCCAATCCGAGCACTCTGTTCCACCACCTCTGTTCCCTTGACCATCCCACCATACGTGAGGGCAGCCCCCACTCAGCCCAGTCAAAGCTCTTCTCTGTCCTGGCATCCCAGTAGTGGAACAAGCTTCTCCCTAAAGTGAGGACAGCAGAGTCCCTGCCAATCTTTTGAAAACATCTGAAACCCTACCTCTTTGAACAGCATCTTAAATAACTCACGGAAATGCAAATGTAAATCTGGATGGAGCTTTTCCAGACTGATTGCTGACATTTCCCTAGCTTGCAGGCTTGTCTTTGTTTTCTGGAAACCCAGACACCCCAGGGGCAGTGTACTGAGATCGGGTAACCCACCCCAAGACTACCCTGTGGCCTTCAACCACGGCCCGAGGAGTGAGACGTAGACATTCCTCTCACATTCACAGACACTCAGACAACCTGATGAGAACATGCCCACTATTCAGACACGTAGCTCCGCAAACTAGAAAACCATCATGCTTCCGCCCCCATAAATCTGGTTCTCCCTGTTGTAAAATGTGGTGGATCCATTGAACAGAGCTCCTGAGGTCACTGTTACAGTGTTACAGTATGGTAGTGGTGCAGGTAAGGTTGGTGGTCATGATGTAATGGTATTCATGGTGTGGTTTTCCCCATCCAGGACCCATCTGGAACAGCTCTCTGTTTAAGAAGTGGAGCCAGACAGAAAAGAGCAGGAAGCTGGTCTACAACACACTGACTGAGCCACAGCAGACCACAGGTGAGTGAGCTCAATCCTAATGCCACCTGGTTTACCAATAGAACCTGGGAGGGAGGAAAACTCACACAACACTGTCTTCTGCGTCAGACAGAGAGGTTTTCCCCCTTTGATGTACTGAAACTCCTAGACTTTACACACCCATGGTAAGAGCAGAAAATGTACTGTTAATATGTACAGTTTTATCACATACTAGTAACATTAATCCATACAACCTATCAAAGTTAGGGGTCAAGTCCAATTTTTATCAAAGGCCAAGGGTGAGACACCATGAGGGTTTTCCCCAATTTATCAACTGAGTTTGAAATAATTTCCAGAAATGAAATGACCTGCCTGTATTGTGTAATTAATGTTCAGTTCCAACTAGACATTCACATTCCATTATGCTTAGATTCAGTCTTGTTTCTTTGATTGAGCAGTCTGGTGAAAAGGGACAATGATGTTAACTTGTCAGGATCATAGCAGAGCAAAACTACTGCATGGAAATAAGTCTACTTTATATTCATGAGTTCAGTTTAACTATTCATTACAAAGTAATATCTCATATCCAAGTACAGTAAATTAAAACGAAGTACCTAATGTCACCACAGGGATTAAAAAGCACTGGATTTTGATAACTTTTCAAGTGTTTTTAATTGAACAAAGAGACTAGAGAGAGGTCACTAGGTCTGTGTTGAGATTGTCTACCTAAAACAGCACAGAGAACACATCCTGATAATGTCCCTCAATAGATCCCCTCACTTCACTCTTGGTCACTCCCAGGGGTCTCGTTCCAATGAAGCAATCTATTATTCAGAGAAAGAAAGATCCATGGTATGTTGCTAATGGAATGTAGTGAGGTTGCTTCTTCACATCTTTCGAAATCCTCAGAACTGAACATGTGGCAAACAAAAGCTAGACAGCGTGCCTCTATCCCTCCCTCCCTCCTCATCTGACTGCCTGAGTTGAGACCGCGGGGCTTGGAAAGAGTTTGGTCAACGCAGGCTCCCATGGGTGTCTCAACTCAGCAGAAAATGGCAGTAGCAGACACTTAAACGTTGTAACCTTCCTCCTTGTTGTGACCCGTATCTCCCTGTCTTTGTCTCCCTCTGCATGTATGGCAGGCGTGACTGAATGGACGTCCTGGTTCAACATCGACCATCCAGGGGGGAATGGAGACTACGAGCGGTTAGAGGCCATCCGGTTCTACTACAGGGAGAGGGTGTGTGTCCGGCCTGTGGCCATGGAGGCCCGCACCACAGACTGGGTAGCAGCAGCAGAGACTGGGGAGGTGACCCACTCCAGCCTAGAGAAGGGCTTCTGGTGCATCAACAAGGAGCAGTCCTACGGACGCATCTGCTCCAACTACCACGTCCGCTTCCAGTGCCCACCAGGTACCCTCAGACCACCATACTCCCTTCACGTGGGTTATAAAGTACATGTCTTACAAGGGCCACTTAAGCCATGCGTCTGCTACTGTGTTATGGACACTTTCTTTTCTTTTCGTTTTTCTTTTCCCAAACTGTGAAAGAACTGTGCTTGTACATAGTTCAGTACAAGTTATTTTTGTAAACTTCAGGCCAGCTTACTTGAGTCCATTCTACCCATTCTATCTCAATGTGGAGAACTCCCTTACCCTTGTCCCTCTGTCTTGTTTCTGTGTGTCCAGTTCAGGCCTACTGGACAGACTGGGCCGCCTGGGGAACCTGCTCTGCTACAGCCTGTAATGACGTGGGCATTCAGGTGCGCAAGAGGAAGTGTATGAGCATCCAGCCCCTGCCCCTGCTGCTGGTGCCCCCATGCCAGGGGCACCACACGGAGAGGAGGGAGTGTGCCACCTCGCCATGTGAAGGTACCCTCCCAACACAACCTATACATAGACCTACAGCAGGGGTGTCAAACTCATTCCATGGAGGGCAGAGTTTCTGCTGATTTTTGCTTACTCCTTTCAATGTGTCCAGTTAAGACCTAGACAACCAGGTGAGGAGAGTTCCTAACTTCTGTAATCAGTGACCTTCATTCATCAATCATGTACAAGGGAGGAATGAAAACTTCTCCCGAACATGGGATTCTTTCAATTATCTGTCACTGTCGTAAACACACCTTTTGATGTTTATAAAGCTCCAAGGGCTTTGACCAGGAGGCTGTCACTGTGCACTTTCCTCCCTAAGGGGAATCAGTAGCAGCACTGTCTCTGCTATATCCCATAGAGAGGAGGAAACTACCTGACACGTAACACTTTCATCAGTTGACCAGTAGCCAGGCAAAAGTCCTGTGGTAATACTTTTACAATGCGTCTTTCATTCCTCCTTTTTTTGAAGCTACAGTTACAGTTCGGTTACAGTTGTGTATCGTCTGGATCGTTAATGTTTACTTTCTGTTATATGACTAGCCAAGTGGACTCAGTGGAGTCCATGGGGAGCATGCTCGGTGACCTGTGGCAAGGGTCGCAGGATCAGGAGGAGGACCTGTGTGAGAACCTCTGTAACAGTGCAGTGTGTGGGACGAGCGGTGGAAATACAGAAATGTGGGAAAAATCCATGCCAACGTATGTTGTACATTTTTAAAGAGACAGAGAATGTCTGTAAAATCAACATAATAATTATAATCTAACGTGTAAAAGTATACTGAATGTATTGTGTGTGGGTGTTTGTGTATGTCTGTGTATCTGCAGCCAATTGTAAGCGCGCGTGTACCAAAGGTCGGCCCAGTGAGGACTGCAGTCGCTGTGTGTGTGAGGGCCACGTGCTCCAGGGAGAGGTCCTCAGTATGACCGGTGTCCCTGTAGCTGGGGCCAGGATAGCGCTGGCCAGCCAGCCCAAGATCATCCACGCCCGCACTGACGCCAAGGGGCTCTTCAGACTCCCAGGGGTCTGCTCCAGCTCCCCCACCCAGCTATACATTCACAAGGAGAAGTTTGCCCCCATTACCGCCTCCACCTCCAGCAACAGCACTGGGTCATCCTGGGTACGGGTGGTCCTAAAGTCTGCAGGCGAGTCACGCTTAATAACAAACAAAAGCCCAATTATAAAGTATGTTCTCTATGTACTTACTACTGGGTTGAGCCAGTCTGTCTGTCTGTATAGCAATTGTATTAATATAAAATAATATAATTTCTAAAAAATTAAATGAGCATGCAATATAGCTCAAGGCAATTCCACGGTTATGGAGGGATGGTGAGCCTCAGATGTTTCGCTTTAAAATGTTTGTCAAATAAAAAACCATACAACTCATACATACAAGCACAAGGACTACCTTTAATAGTTCCCAATCTTTTTTTACAAAAACATATTTACTTGAAAAACTGCAGATGCAAAGTTTGATAACAGAATGACTGTACCAACAGCACAAACCATCATTCTGTTACCAAACTTGTTCAAGTAAATGTGTTTTTGTAAAAAAAGGTAGAGGTAAAGGTCGTCCTTGTGCATAGAGTTGTTTAACTTTGCAATCATTGTTTTTTTATTTGACACACATTTTAAAATCTGTCTCAGCATCACTCCATAACCGTGGAATTGCCTTGAGCTATATTGCATGCTCATAATTTTTTTTAGAAATTATATTATTTTATATTAATACAATTGCTAAGAGAAAGAGATTTTGTTTAACAGGTAATAAAAAATCTATCAATGATTGGCTCCCCTGTTTTCAATACTCCAGCACCCTTCCCTTGCGAGGATAACGACACTGAGACTTTTTCTAAAATGTTTTATGAGATTGGAGAACACACGGTGAGGGATCTCAGACTATTCCTACATACAGAATCCTTCCAGATCCTTGATATCCTTTGTCTGCTCTTATGGATGGCCCTCTTCAATTCAAACCACAGGTTTTTAATGGGTTTCATGTCCGGAGACTGAGATGGCCATTGCAAAATTAAGATTGAGGGTCAATTAACAATTTCTTTGTGGATTTTGATGTGTTCTAGGGGTTAATGCCTTGTTGGGAGATTAACTTGAAGCCAAGTTTCAGCCTCCCTTTGTTTAGGTCAACGGCATCATGAACTTTACCAAGTACCAGGACATTTGAGACAAAAACCTGGTTGCCTCTGCCAGGAGGCTGAAAACTGTCCGCAAGTGAATCTTTTAGCAAGACAATACCCCAAGTACACATTAAAATCCACAAAGAAATTGATATTTGACCACAAAATCAACAATTTGCAATGGCCATCTCATTCTCACCCCATTGAAAACCTGCGGTATCAAATTGTATTAGTCACATGCGCCGAATACAACCGGTGTAGACCTTACAGTGAAATGCTTACTTACGAGCCCCTAACCAACAGTGCAGTTTTAAAAAAAACTTATAAGAGATAAAAGTAACAAGTAATTAAAGAGCAGCAGTAAACAATAACTACAGGGGTGCACCAGTTAGTTGAGGTAATATGAACATGTAGGTAGAGTTAATTAAAGTGACTATGCATAGATGACAACAGAGAGTGGCAGTGGTGTGGAGAGGGGGGTGGGGGCAATGTGAATAGTCTGGGTAGCCATTTGACTAGATGTTCAGGAGTCTTATGGCTTGGGGGTAGAAGCTGTTTAGAAGCCAATTGGATCTAGACTTGGCGCACCAGTACCGCTTGCCGTGTGGTAGCAGAGAGAACCGTCTATGACTAGGGTGGCTGGAGTCTTTGACCATTTTTAGGGCCTTCCTCTGACACCCCCTGGTATAGAGGTCCTGGATGGCAGGAAGCTTGGTCCCAGTGATGTACTGGGCCGTACGCACTACCAGTTAGGATGCTCTCAATGGTGCAGTTGTAGAACCTTGGGGATCTGAGGACCCATGCCAAATCTTTTCAGTCTCCTGAGGGGGAATAGGTTTTGTCGTTCCCGCTTCAAGAAAGTCATGCTGTTCTTGGATCATGTACGTTTGTTGGGGATGTGGACACCAAGGAACTTGAAGCTCTCAACCTGCTCCACTGCAGCCCCGTTGATGAGAATGGGGTCCTCTTTTTCCTGTAGTCCACAATCATCTCCTTTGTCTTGATCACGTTGAGGGATAGGTTGTTGTCCTGGCACCACACGGTCAGGTCTCTGACCTCCTCCTTATAGGCTGTCTCGTTGTTGTCGGTGATCAGGCCTACCACTTTTGTGTCATCTGCAAATTTAATGATGGTGTTGGAGTCGTGCCTGGCCGTGCAGTCATGAGTGAACAGGGAGTACAGGAGGGGGCTGAGCACGCACCCCTGAGGGGCCCCTGTGTTGAGGATCAGTGTGGCGGATGTGTTGTTAACTACCCTTACCACCTGGGGGCGGCTCGTCAGGAAGTCCAAGATCCAGTTGCAGAAGGAGGTGTTTAGTCCCAGGGTCCTAAGCTTAGTGATGAGCTTTGAGGGCACTATGGTGTTGAACGATGACCTGTAGTCAATAAATAGCATTCTCACATAGGTGTTCCTTTTGTCCAGGTGGGAAAGAGCAGTGTGGAGTGCAATAGAGACAGCATCATCTGTGGATCTGTTGGGGCGGTATGCAAATTGTAGTGGTTCTAGGGTTTCTGTGAATTGAAGAGGGCCGTCCATAAGAGCAGACTAAGGATATCAAGGATCTGGAAGGATTCTGTATGGAGGAATGGTCTAAGATCCCTCTCAATATGTTCTCCAATCTCATTAAACATTGTGACAACTGCTGATGTAAAACAGCTTTATAAAATACATTTGATTGATTAAAATTTGATTGAAAAGGCTCAGTTTTGTTATTCTCGCAATGGGAGAGTGCTGCACTATTGAAAACGATTATGATTTTTTTTGTATTACTTGTTAAACAAAATAATTGTAAAAATCTATGTTTTTGAGCATACAATAATATACACTGCTCAAAAAAATAAAGGGAACACTTAAACAACACAATGTAACTCCAAGTCAATCACACTTCTGTGAAATCAAACTGTCCACTTAGGAAGCAACACTGATTGACAATAAATTTCACATGCTGTTGTGCAAATGGAATAGACAACAGGTGGAAATTATAGGCAATTAGCAAGACACCCCCAATAAAGGAGTGGTTCTGAAGGTGGTGACCCCAGACCACTTCTCAGTTCCTATGCTTCCTGGCTGATGTTTTGGTCACTTTTGAATGCTGGCGGTGCTTTCACTCTAGTGGTAGCATGAGACGGAGTCTACAACCCACACAAGTGGCTCAGGTAGTGCAGCTCATCCAGGATGGCACATCAATGCGAGCTGTGGCAAGAAGGTTTGCTGTGTCTGTCAGCGTAGTGTCCAGAGCATGGAGGCGCTACCAGGAGACAGGCCAGTACATCAGGAGACGTGGAGGAGGCCGTAGGAGGGCAACAACCCAGCAGCAGGACCACTACCTCCGCCTTTGTGCAAGGAGGAGCACTGCCAGAGCCCTGCAAAATGACCTCCAGCAGGCCACAAATGTGCATGTGTCTGCTCAAACGGTCAGAAACAGACTCCATGAGGGTGGTATGATGGCCCAACGTCCACAGGTGGGGGTTGTGCTTACAGCCCAACACCGTGCAGGACGTTTGGCATTTGCCAGAGAACACAAAGATTGGCAAATTCGCCACTGGCGCCCTGTGCTCTTCACAGATGAAAGCAGGTTAACACTGAGCACGTGACAGACGTGACAGAGTCTGGAGACGCCGTGGAGAACGTTCTGCTGCCTGCAACATCCTCCAGCATGACCGGTTTGGCGGTGGGTCAGTCATGGTGTGGGGTGGCATTTCTTTGGGGGGCCGCACAGCCCTCCATGTGCTCGCCAGAGGTAGCCTGACTGCCATTAGGTACCGAGATGAGATCCTCAGACCCCTTGTGAGACCATATGCTGGTGCGGTTGGCCCTGGGTTCCTCCTAATGCAAGACAATGCTAGACCTCATGTGGCTGGAGTGTGTCAGCAGTTCCTGCAAGAGGAAGGCATTGATGCTAAGGACTGGCCCGCCCGTTCCCCAGACCTGAATCCAATTGAGCACATCTGGGACATCATGTCTCGCTCCATCCACCAACGCCACGTTGCACCACAGACTGTCCAGGAGTTGGCGGATGCTTTAGTCCAGGTCTGGGAGGAGATCCTCAGGAGACCATCCGCCACCTCATCAGGAGCATGCCCAGGCGTTGTAGGGAGGTCATTCAGGCACGTGGAGGCCACACACACTACTGAGCCTCATTTTGACTTGTTTTAAGGACATTACATCAAAGTTGGATCAGGCTGTAGTGTGGTTTTCCACTTTAATTTTGAGTGTGACTCCAAATCCAGACCTCCATGGGTTGATAAATTTGATTTCCATTGATAATTTTTGTGTGATTTTGTTGTCAGCACATTCAACTATGTAAAGAAAAAAGTATTTAATAAGATTATTTCATTCATTCAGATCTATGATGTGTTATTTTAGTGTTCCCTTTATTTTTTTGAGCAGTGTAGTTCAGTATTTGTATTTATTTTACACAGTATTTTTTGCTCATCTTTATCAAGGGATCCAATAATTCCGGACCCCACTGTATGTGGAAACTAAATAAACACAGATGCAGTTACAGTGGCAGTATTTTAACCATAATCACACACCAATCATTTTTCATAAGTACGGAGACCAACAAGAGTTTAAACTGTAGGCCTGATTAGGTTTTATGGAATCATGATGCCTCAGTGGTACCATTCACAACAGTTCCTGAGCCAGGTTTTTAAGGATTTGTTTCCTACTGCTTTGCAGAGAAGCCATATGTTGTAAAGCACCCGGAGGACAAAGTGCGTTACGAGGGACAGCGTGTGATGTTGTGCTGCAAGGCAACAGGGTCGCCCATGCCTGACAAATACTACTGGTAAGATAATGCATTTAGTTTTAAATGCCGGAAAAATCCTCCAAGTTTTATTTTAATCATGGCTAGATGCCATTATTTTAGAATGTTCTGTATAACTTTTTAATAACATGTTCTCCTTTACAGGTACCACAATGGGACCCTACTGGATAGGAATGTGTTTAAATATGAAGAGGATCTGGTGTTGAGAGGCCTGAAGCCAGAGCAGACAGGACATTACTACTGTAAAGCCAGCAGCCAAACAGGCAGCAGCAAGTCTTCGCAGGCATTCCTCACTGTTAGCGGTATGTATAGACCTTATCCATCAAATCCTATACTAACTGTACCTAACCTGTACTTGTAGAAATGGACAGTATGGGAAGGATGCTGGAGTAAACTGAATGAGAAAGGTAAAAAAAAAAACTTCAGCAAATTGTACAGTATCTGTTACAACTGAAAAAAAGACACCCAAGGAAAATAAGATCATTAAATATCAAGGGCCCCAGAATCTGGCAGCACGTGGAGCAGTAAGGTTTTATTATGTTTACATTGGTCGAAAGCAGACTTTTCTAAACAAATATTCTTTACCGAGAGATCCTGGACACAGTTAAAACCTAGATCCCAGTTCTCCAGAGCTCCCTGTATTGAAGTGAAATCCAAGATTGACAATAAATCCTGCTCCTTTTTTTTGTCAAGTCAGAGAAGTATGCATTTCCACATCCGTGCGGGATAGATACACATTGTGCATATTCCCCAGTTGCTTGTTAGCCACGATATAGATTGACAAATAGGGTTTGAGGGGGAGTGTGCTAAAGCAATCAGCCCTGGGCTACAGCCTGAGAGATTTGCCCCTGTGACTAGAACAACAACACCTTGAACACAGAGGCTCTTAGTGGAGAATAATGAACCTGCTTCACACTACCAGCCCAGTGTGGTTCCCTTCACTAGGGAACATTAGGCTACACTCCAGTTAATTAATAAAACATTCAATTAAATTCATTCATATTAAAAGACAGGACTACAGATGTAGGATCTTCATTTGATCCCCCTGTTGCAGGAGAACTTTCCTGCAATGTAGTGTATTTGAGGTTTAAAAAGCTTTTAAAGTTTGTAATTTCCACTTTGAAATGTCAGACTTGATTTTCCATTACGAAAAATGTATCAACCCCTACAAAAATGTCCATTAATTATAATCCACATAATTCAAATATCTTATTGCTGCAGGATTAGTTTCCTGCTGTACCAAACTGTCTCAATTTAAGATCTTACATCTGTACCATTTTCTTATCGTTTCTTTTAGTTGTTGTAATTTTAATACGTTTTTGAAAAAAACGGAAAGGGACCAGGGACGGAAATTACACATTGGGCTAATCAGACTGTTCCATCTGTCTGCAATAATCTTCTTATTTGGAGGATGGGGAGTTTAACAGGAACACTGGAGCGTATACTCAGCCATGATGTCATGCACATTAATCATTTTGCCAACATTTGGGTAAACAAAATATTTTCTTTCCAATTTCCATCTGGATGGTTGGTGAACAAATGTTCTCCCGAAGTTCACATCTAATTACCCCATTATGAATGCTTTGTAGTGCAATTTAGCTAATCATGGTTGTCGCTCAGCATGTGGACAGAGAGAACGTGTGTTTAAGTGAACACTTTACATTGCGTATCCTTTACCATGTAGTTACCTGCATTGTACCTTGATAACCACAATGCAATTAACCAGCATTACAAAACCACCAGAAACCTATAAGAACAACACTACTCTTTTTCCACCGATAATAAAGGAAACCTATAAATGTAGTTCATATTACCATAGTTACAGGTATTGTTATTGCATACTAATTACACTAATGCTCCCTATGAAAATGAAATTCTAGGTAATTACATGTTAATGTGAAGTGTGACAGAGTGGGCCATTTGCATCTGTTTTTTGTAAGAAATAATAAGTGAATGAGTAAATGTACTTCTATATGCGCATATGCATGTAGGCTTACATCCATAAAACATAAGTGTATTCTCATTGCTAACTCTATGCGCTGTGTATTCCCCAGCTAAAGGCACACCGGCATGCAACCCCACTCCTGAGAACCACCTCATCAGACTGCCCATGGACTGTGTTCAGCCTGGAACGGACTCTAAGTTATACAACGCCGGCCGCTGCCCCCACAACAAGTGTGCAGGCTCCCTGGACTTCGACCTGCGCTGCAGGGATGGAGGTGGCTACTGCTGTGGGGTCCAGAAGATGGAGAGCCGGGTAATAGACTGTGGGAGCTACAGCCTGCCCATCAAGGCTGTAACTGAGTGTGGCTGCCAGAAGTGTGTAGTGCCCAAGGTTCTGGTACGTGGCAGGGTGGTCACAGCAGACAACGATGAACCACTGCGTTTCGGGCACATGTACATTGGCAAGGAGAGAGTAGGCACCACGGGGTACAAAGGAGGCTTCACACTCAATATAACCCCAGACACAGAGAGGCTGGTAGTCAACTTTGTGGATCCCACGCAGAAGTTTATTGACACTCCTAAGGTGTTTATCTTTGACAGGAGAGGGGGGTCTGTTTACCATGACGTGAAGGTAATGAGAAAGCAGGAACCTATTGATATCAATGCTGGGGAGACAAATACAATTGACTTAGGAGAAATTAAAGGGGAGGACCCTATTGGACAGATCGTCATACCTCCAAATTCTTTCCACAAGAAGAATGGGGAGGTGTACAAAGGTACAGTGAAAGCCAGTGTCACCTTCATTGACCCCAGGAACATCACCACAGCTGCTGCAGCTCCCGGTGACCTCAACTTTGTGGACGATGAGGGTGACATGCTTCCACTGAGGACATATGGGATGTTTTCCGTTGACTTCAGAGATGAGGCGAACCAGGAAGTCCTGGGGGCTGGAGCGGTCCAAGTACTCCTAGACACGCAGCACATTAAAATGCAAGCGCACATTCCCAAAATGAAACTGTGGTCCCTCAACCCAGACACAGGCATCTGGGAGGAGGAGAGTGACTTTCACTACACTCAGGCCACATCTGGTGGTAATGGGAGGAGCAAGCGAGAGGAGCGTACTTTCCTCATAGGTAACATGGAAATCAGGGAGCGTCGACTTTTCAACCTGGACGTGTCTGAGAACCGCCGCTGCTACGTCAAAGTGCGGGCGTACATGAATGACAAGTTCCTGAACTCTGAGCAGCTGGAAGGTGTGGTCATCAGCCTGATAAACCTGGAGCCCAAGCCTGGCTTCTCCTCTAACCCCAGAGCATGGGGTCGCTTTGACAGTGTGATAACTGGACCCAATGGAGCTTGCCTGCCAGCCTTCTGTGATGCCCAGGTGCCTGATGCTTACACAGCTTATGTCACAGGAATTATGGGTGGTGAAGAGCTGGAGGCAGCTCCCTCAACCCCCAAGATGAACCCAAACATCATTGGAGTGTCTCAGCCATACTTAGACAAGATAGACTACCAGCGTTCAGACCACGATGATCCAGCTCTCAAGAAAACAGCCTTCAGAATCAACTTGGCAAAACCAAACCCCAACAATGTGGAAGAGACCAATGGACCAATATACCCCTATCAGAGTTTAATAGACTGTGAAAATGCTGGAGTCGATGCCAACCACTTCCGATTCTTCAGAGTGGAAAAGGACAAATACGAATACAATGTTGTGCCCTTCCAAGAGAACGACTTAACATCGTGGACGGGTGACTACCACTCCTGGTGGCCCAACCCTCAGGAGTTCAGGGCTTGCTACATCAAGGTCAAGATCCAGGGGCAGAAGGAGGTCATGATAAGGTCACAGAACCGTGGAGGTACCCACCCTGAGACCGCAGGTCAGCTGTACGGTATCAGAGACATCCGCAGCACCCGTGACATGCATGTGGCCAACACCTCCGCAGCTTGCCTCGAGTTCAAGTGCAGTGGCATGCTCTTCGACCAAGCCGCAGTCGACAGGTCCCTCATATCAGTCCTCCCACAGGGCAACTGTCGGAGAGTGGGCATCAACAACCTGCTAAAAGAGTATCTGACCAAGCACCCCCCTACCTCACCGAACAACGAGTCCCATGCCTTCAACATGCTGGGCCCTGTCGACCCCTTGGGGCACAACTATGGCATTTACACGGTCACAGACCAGAACCCTAGGGTGGCAAAAGAGATCGCCATCGGACGCTGCTTTGACGGTACCTCTGACGGCTTCTCCAGAGAGATGAAGTCAGACACTGGAGTTGCTCTGACCTTCAGCTGCCCAGAAAGGACTGTGACCAGGGAGAGTCTCTTCCAACGCCTCCAGACGAACCCCAGCCAGACTCTTTCTCAGATGGCCCGGGACATGCGGGAGGCGCAGGGGCTGCAGGTCCGGGGAAGGTCCTCCCGGGTGGTGACCTACCCCTCTGGGTCCACCAGCCGCAGATCTAGCTCCTCTACCAGGAGGAGATCCACGATGCGGGCACAGGACAGGCAGTAGATCTGCCGTTAAGTGAGTTACAAGCCACAGAATGAAAATTGTTAGTGCGTGTAAAGTTTTCCTAACACCTTTCAATCTACTCTTAGGTATTTGGGTTGGAAATAAAGAAGATGGCGTCCTCACAACCAAAGAATGAAATGTCAAGTAGGGTCAGCTTGGTGATGTTGGATGTGAACTTTCTCTGAACAGCACGGTACTCTTTTGAAACAGAAACCATTCTAGCAAAACCACACGGAGGAGAGAAATTAACACATGTATTTTCTCTGAAACTTGAAGGGTTTGGCAATAAATATCAGTATTCATTTTAATCTTTGAGAAGAACTACATTTCAGCAAAGGACGTTAATTTAATTGCCGTTAATAGGCTTTTATGAAGGAAACAACAAAATCTATTTCTGAGAAATCAAGTTTATATTTGGATTTGTAGCCTTCCACAATAACCATTGTGGCCGTCTTTTCTGATATCTATGATTGCTTTCAGTTATAACCAACTGTAAAAGCCAGTCTAAATGCTAAACACTTCATAATTGGCCAACGCTTTCCATTGTATTCATGAGTCCCTCAAAATCAGAGGAACATCAGGTCCTAGTGATCCAGTCTGTTTGTAACAGACAGTGGGCCACTTTTCTAGAAACCAGGAAGTATTCTTTGCCAAGAAGAGGCCAATTTAAGATGCATTGGGGTGCAAGGACTTGGAACGCATTTTAGTACCCTTGTTGCTAGGTTTAAAAAAATAATGTTTAGCATGTCACATTGCCAACTGCGATCCAGACAAACTTTACTGTAACTTAACTCCAACATGAATCAGGACCCTAGCCAAGACAAGCAAAACGGATCTCACCAGTAGACAAAACGGATCTCACCAGTAGACTAAACAGAGCCTGCGGTATGGGACCTGGGAGAAGAGAATGTGAGGAATGACACAAGTACCTTCAGTCCTCACTTCCCAGAAAGTCCCCAAGTACTCATCCAACACACCTCTCTGTCTGTTCTTCAACATCCCTTGTATGTTACTGTCAGGAATGTAAAAAAAATAAAAAAATAACAACAGACATGAAAACCCTATTGAAACTTAGTGGAGCAGAGTATTAGCTAGACTAATTCTGAGACTGTATTGTTGTTTGGTGTGGGGGGTGTCTGTCTTTCTCTCATGAAGTGCAATAGCTATATTCCATTTTGACTTGAGAGCCCTTGCAAATCATCATGTGACAAGCCAATATACTGCACTTGGTACTGCTGGTAAATATGGTAAATCCTTCAGTAAGTTTGGCTGTGGTATACAGTGCATTTGGAAAGTTTTCAGACTTCTTGACTTCCACAATTTGTTACGTTACAGCCTTATTCTAAAATGGATTAAATAAAAAATGTAAATCATCAATCTACACACAATACCCCATAATGACAAAGCAAAAACCAGTTTTTATAAATCGCCATAGATTTGCAAATGTATTAAAAATAAAAAACATACCTTATTTACATAAGCATTCAGACCCTTTGCTTTGAGACTCGAAATTGAGCTTTGGTTTCTTCTGTTTCGATTGATCATCCTTCAGATGTTTCTACAACTTGGAGTCCACCTGTGGTACATTTTATTGATTGGACATGATTTGGAAAGGCACACACCTGCCTATTTAAAGTCCCACAGTTGACAGTGCATGTCAGAGCAAAAACCAAGCCATGAGGTCGAAGGAATTGTCCGTAGAGCTCAGAGGACTGTGTCGAGGCACAGATCTGGGGAAGGGTACCAAAAATGTTATGCAGCATTGAAGGTCCCCAAGAACACAGTGGCCTCCATCAATCTTAAAAATGGTTCCTCTGTGAAGATGGGAGAACCTTCCAGAAGGACAACCTTCTCTGCAGCACTCCACCAATCAGACTTTTATGGTAGGGTGGTCAGACGGAAGCCACTCCTCAGTAAAAGGCACATGACAGCCCGCATGGAGTTTGCCAAAAGGCACCTATAGGACTCTCAGACCATGAGAAACAAGATTCTCTGGTCTGATGAAACCAAGATTGAACTCTTTGGCCTGAATGCCAAGCATCACACCTGGAAGAAACCTGTCACCATCCCTACAGTGAAGCATGGTGGTGGTGGCAGCATTATGCTGTGGGGATGTTTTTTAGCGGTAGGGACTGGGAGACTAGTCAGGATCGAGGGAAAGATGAACGGAGCAAAGTACAAAGAGATCCTTGATGAAAACCTTCTCCAGAGCACTCAGGACCTTCCAACAGGACAACGACCCTAAGCACACATCCAAGACAACACAGGAGTGGCTTTGGGACAAGTCTCTGAATGTCCTTGAGTGGCCCAGCCAGAGCCTGGACTTGAACCCGATCGAACATCTCTGGAGAGACCTGAAAATACGCTCCCCATTTAACCTGACAGAGCTTGAGAGGATCTGCAGAGAAGAATGGGAGAAACTCCCCAAATACAGGTGTGCCAAGCTTGTAGCGTCACCCAAGAAGACTGTTGAAGCACCTTAGGCAGGGATTACAAAGTACTGAGTAAAGGGTCTGAATACTTATGTAAAAGTGATATCAGGTTTTTTTGTAATACATTTGCCAACATTTCTAAAAACCAGTTTTTGCTTTGTCAATATGGGGTATTGTGTATATATTGATGGGGATAAAAACAATTTAATATATTTTAGAATAAGGTTGTAACGTAACAAAATGTAGAAAAAGTCAAGGGGTCTGAATACTTTTTGAATGCACTGTACTTAAGCAATAAGGCCTGAGGTGGTGTAGTATATGGCCAATATGCTAGGGATGTTCTTGGCACGACGCAACGCATAGTGCCTGGATACAGCCCTTAGCCGTGGTATATTGGCAATATACCACAACCCCGAGGTCCTTTATTGCTATTATAAACTGGTTACCAAGGTACTGTAATTAGAGCAGTAAAAATAGATGTTTTGTCATACCAGCGGTATACAGTCTGATATACCACAGCTTTCAGCCAATCAGCAATCAGGGCTCGAACCCCCCAGTTTATAATAAGGATATTTGTAAGGGAGCTTGTAGAGGATTCCTTTGCATTTTGCATTACAGCGAATAACCATAATTCAAATGTTAGGTCATCGTTTTACATAGTCAGTGTCAAGTATATTTCTGCAATCTGCTCCGATAACTTTTTCATATCTTGCTGCATGACTCATAAACTTTTAGCATTAATTGTACAATCATATTTTTAGCTACAGAGAACACAGTACCTTTCCAGAGGGAAAAATAAATCTCAACTGTACTGTTTTACAATAGCAACTAAACAACAACTTATTACTAGAGTTAAGTTGCAGACACACCTAAGACTATTACAGGACCAATTCCATGTGTTTCCCAATGGGAAAATACATTCTGGCAAAATTAATCTTTATTTAAACAATCCCTCAGTAGAACCAATATTGAGCATACCATCTTTCTACCATTCACTGAGTATGAGTTTTAGAGGCTCTCCAGTGCTTTGGCAGTACAGTGGCAAGTGGGAAGACGTCCAAGGAGGCCTATTTAATTGGATTCCGTAATTGGAGGAAAGTTCCCCATTGATAATAGGTCCAAACTTGTTTATCTATGTAGTGGGTGGCTGTGGGTCCCTTCAGACCGTTGGAGAGCTCCTAGAGCTGAACTAATCCAAACCCAAATGAGTGCCTTTGGACTACGGAGGCGGCAAACAGGTCTGGCACGTTATTATCAGCCCAGTCGTTAATTAGAAAATACATGACAAATACTCTTGGGGGCACTTTGAAGAGTTTGACCAAGTATTTAATAAAAAGACAAACAAATTGATTTCCAGACTGCAGTTGGATATAATTTAGGCCCAAGAGGTTGAGTACATTCAACACTAAAATGACCCTGCTGTTAAATTATCTGAACAATCAAGGTGTTTCAGTCAGCAAAACATAAGCCAAAAATATGACAATTAAATAGATGTACCACATGTACATTGAGATCAAATAGATTATACAAATCTATTGTAAATTGCCTATGAAGAGCAACATGTGGAAATGATGGTTTATGGTCCTCTAGTCATTATCAATGACTTCTACCATCATGGGCCTGTTAAGCCCTCTTAGCATGGACAGTCCAGCTAGCAGATTGTTGCAGCCGAGCTGGGTCCGCATGTGACATGATAACTCCCAACTCCTATTCACCACAGAATGGTGAGAGCTACGGGACAACTGGAGGACATACCAAAGATATCCAGAGGAGTCATTTGTGAGAGAAGGATGAGATTATCTTGTGATAGTTTTTAATAAGAGGGAGCTGTTGGAGAGAAAACAACTGAAAAAATAAGTGTTCTTTGACCTTGCTGTCAATCACTTATCTGAAACTGAAGCGGTCTCATATGGAAGTAGACCATTTAAAGGCAAAGTGCACTGACAAGTTGAATGGTAGATGTTTCATAGAGAGGCTATGGGGGGGGAGGTTGAGATACAGAGCAAGTCTAACTGCCAATGTTACGTAACACATCAAGTGAGAAAAATTTCAGAGGATTTCAAAGTAAATCTGTAAGAGCTGGATGACTTTGTTTAATGTGTTGAAAATGATGTTGGGAGTTTCCTAACTCATATAACAAGGAGAAAGAAAGTTTTCCCATTCAAATTTAGAAACTTGTGATTTTTTTTTTAAAATACAGAGGTAATAGCCAAATGACATGATCCCCCCATGATTCCAGACACTGTTTCAGGTTCTAACAATTCCAAGACAGGCCCATGCTTCACAATTCACGTAAGTGATTAAATAACAATTCACATTTTCTCCCGGTTTTCACCACTTCTCCATTGTAATTCAGCAGTCTTGTATTCCTACTCGTTCTGTCAAAAACTAGACTTGTAGACTGACTGACACTATACAGCCCTGCCTTGGCCTCAGGTTGTTTTCCGAGTGTGCTTGTGCCATCAGCCTGATGAGTGCATGCATCTGTCCTCTCCTGTACTGTCTGGCTGCTCTGAGGGAGACTGTAACTTATTTAGGAATATCCTCTGGTAAAGCGAGCAATGGATATTTCCACCATTGCCTAGCCTATAAAGAGAGACTTGTATAGTTGCCACTGTGCTCTGGGAGATGTCTTGGGCCCCCATAAACGCATTATATAAATAAATTCCTGAGAATTCTCTGTAAATCATTATGTAATTTGTATTGCATGGCATAGCCCATTTTTCTTTCTTTTTCATATGTTTTTTATGTGTAAAATGTGTATTGTATGACATTTACTAAATGTATGAGGAATTGTAAATAAACCTTTGATGTAGACTTTTCTGGTGATATTATGTCCTGATTTGATATGCATTAATGATAGCGCTGGAAACATATTTTATTTTGAAAAAAGTAATCAGCAAAAGGACATATTTCATTTTACTGTAGTACTAAGACGTGACGTACCGTGAGATTCAATTTAAATAAAACACTAAATTAAGGGATAACTGAGATTGCATAATTCATAACATCAACATCAATAAGAAGACAGTCATACCAATCAATATAAAATGGTATGAAAAACCATATAAGCAGCTTAATGACAGGCATATACATTTGAAACAGTGGCAAAAAAACAAAATATAGAGCTTTGCATATGAGAGACAAACATTATGTAATAGCCTACATTGCAAAGTTCTGATATCAACGATGGGTCCTCTAATGTCTAAGGACAACTTGTGAATGTAATCCAATACAATAAACAGATTATTCGGAAACGTCTGGATCCACAAAATGTGAAAACCACTCTTAGACTGTGCACGCCAGACCCAGTAAAAGGTGATTGTTCTACCAAAACACACAACGGCTGCATCTCAATTGTCAGTGAATATTACCCCTTGGGTGATGAATAATTAAACACAAGGCACAGGTCCTATCCACACAGCACTAGACGCCAATGGAAATATTATTGTAAAAATGTTGCACAACAGGGGAGGCTATGAGGAGGGAAAACTAGAATGGCAAGCCACACTTTTACTGACACCTTTTTGGCAATCTCTGTAATGTCAGAGTGAGAACATGTAGTGGATCGAAGATGTAGTGAATGTTGTTGCCAGTGTAGAAGAAGAGGAGGCATAAAAAACACAAGTAGCTACAATAACCCATTTCTCTTGACTGAATAGTGCATTTCAGTCCTGAGTCTGCTCTGAAGTCTGTTGACCAGTCTTCCCTTTGCCATTGCGTCAGTAGGGAAGAACACGTTTGTACATCGGCCAAAGGGGAAATGGTGACAGGGCTTTAATAAATACTTATTACTGGACCATAACCAGTAATAATTACAGGACCCTTCATGTGTGTTCCCTTGGATCTCAGCTAGGTACTACAAAATGGCAGGCACCTGTTTAGGTGGGGGTCATATAGCTGAGCTGTGGTTTCTATTCTCTCTCTGGGCTACTGCAGGGATCACTTCATTCCATTCAAAACCTCACCACTCAGCAAAATGAATAGATGTTTTACTGTAGCTGTAACTTTACAGTAGCTATTAATAGCTTCAATTATCTTTCACCTGAGGCGAACCAAATGCATTGACGGCATTTATGTGAGGTCAGATACCGGGCAGTGTTTAGGCTGTTGTTATGTGTTCGCTGTTAAACGGTTGAGGTAAAATAATGAAAAGCTTTGCATATAAGGGCATTTAAAATGTGGGACCATGTTTTGAACCTCAATTACCTCACATCAGTTTCAGTAATTATACTCTTCCACCTTACAGTAATGCATTTTAAAGGTGTGAAGATGAGCTGTTGACACTTCTCTACTAAAATTATCCATATTCCCAGTAGTCCTTAAAGCGCCAGATGAGGATTTGTGATATATTGAGGGAGGGGAGAATGAAACTGTACTTAAGTTGAATAGGGGCGAATACATAATGTCTGTTGAATGTCTGATCGGTTATCAAGATCAGCAGTGGCCCTTCAACCTCTTCTCTATTTCACTGCCAGCAGATGGCTGACGTCCCAGTGTCTCCGACAACAAAAACCTCAAACAAAAAGATGATGTCATCTCTTCCCTTCAGACGATCCTCTTGATAATGACCCAGAGTACAACATTGCCAGATCCGAGTGGAAAAAGGTCTGTGATGATCATATAAGGCAAGGAATGCCTCAAATGGCTTGGGTTTGTAGAATGAATCTAAAAGAATTGCCAGGATTGCTACAGGCCATTCCATATGGATTGCCCAGGCTTGCAGCAGGTTTTAGGCAGCAGTTCAGCTCTTCTTGCCCGATGGGAAGGTCTGTAATGAGAGAGGGCTTGCGTGCTTCACATACACACTGCCATCCTCCAATTTGACTTTGTACACTTGTTGCTAAAACAGACAAACACATAAAACAAGGATATGTGACGGCTGGAAAAATGTAAAACAAACACAACACCTTGACTGTGAACTTTACCATGAGCAGAGAGCACACTCAGGGCAGAACGTGTCACAACACTCAATATTGCTGTCACACTTGCTAGTGTAGCCTGGGACAATTTTGTTTTTCACACACTGTACTGATTAGGAATACACATTTTGAAATGTTGACAAGTCAACACAAGAACATACCGACACAGAGCTACTGGCGTTTAAAAAGGCAACAGACATGCAGTCAGACCACCACTGTGAGTGGTTCCAACATCCAAGAAACCCCCAAACACTTCATCTGACAGCTACGTTAACTTTGGACATTGGATCCTTACCCCATTGTAATTGTAACTAACAAATTTATAACATTCACAGGCAATTTGATCCTTGTTTTTGCTCCTGCATGGAATTATTAAGAGAAACAAATTGCTTGTATTTCCAGCAATTAATTGGAATGAAGGGGTGGTGAGAAATTGATTGAAAAAGTGACGTCCCTTTTGGAACATTATAGGAAACGCAGAACTTTCCCTCCCTCCTTGAATGAATCATTGACCAGGATAGTGACTGTGAAAAGCTCTCCGTCACCACTTTCTCCTATCCACTCATGCCAACTGAATTTCAAGGCGGAAAGGTGAGGGAGGGAAGGGAGACTATTGTTGTCATGGATCGTATGCCATATAATAGGGTAAGCACATAGGCTGCAGACCTTTGTCAAGGCTTAGAGAAGTGTTCATTGCAACTGCGGTGAAGTTTGTTTCATTTTTAGTTTAATTAAATAGCAATCTGGGTTTGTAAAAGTGTAGGTTGGTTTATTGGTTGGTCTACATTAGTTGGTAGACTTACCTGTAAACCAGTCCCTGATTGTCCTGTCCTGAGGTTAAAGTCATAGTCATGCCAGGGGCAGAAGACCTGCAGAATACCATCTGCATCCTCAATGTCTCCCTCACACAGCGGACCACCTGTCAAAGACAGCACACTACATGAATAACAGTTTCCTCTGGAAATCGAATAATGTGATCTGATGTCATACTTCATTTCGTTGAAGAACAATATCATCAAAGAGAGTTTAACTCCAGAGTTGTTGACATTACTGGAAAGAAGGTGGGTTGAAATGCAATACACTGTAACATCTACATGTAGTTTACTTGTTTTGTCTGGCCTTTTGATGCACCACTTTAACTCATTTCATAACACAAATCATGCTTATGAGTGAGCACTTGCCTTCCATGCATTTTTCGACTCGTTCAGTATCTTACAATTTTATACCCAAAATGAATGTACCAGTTTTAATCTATTTCCTACGAAAACAGTTTTAGTGTTTTTGTTATTCATAGCTTCAAAAAAGTATGATATGCATATGGCTAGTGATTTCTGTAGAATTTCAGCGCATTGTGTCTAGCCTATAGCCCTGAGATGGAATGTAAAGTGAGGCATATGTGGTTACCGGAGTGAGCGCAGCGAGCATCCATGGCGAAGAATTCCCCTTTCACGTAGAACAGGCAAACATCGGAGCCGTAGCCGAGGGAGGAGTGCATCAAACGGCACTGCTTCTTGGAAAGCTCAGAGGCTGGGCCTATTAGCCTCCATGAAACGTTACCCGCACTTTCATCTTCATTCCCAGACGCCATTTAAATAGATTGGGAATATCCGTTATTTGCGCTACTCGTTATAATATCCCTTTACCGTCTACTGACTGCGCATTTTAGAATTGACTGTTTTATGTGAGAATATTCAATAACATAAAACGAATTAGCATCGGGATCCGGTAGTCTTGTCATGTCATCCGCGTTCATCAGAACAGCCTATGATTTCAAGACGCAGGTCAAGCGATTGGCCAGAGATGACAGATTATTTGTAATAGGGTCAACTGAATGTAGGGCCACCATTAAATGTCAGGTCATTTATTTTTTGCACACCTGTTCAGTAAGCCTAATACATTTTTAAAAAGGCATTTGATTTTAATCATACTGCCATAGGTTACCATATGTTTTGTTCAAAACAATATGGAACAGGTGCTACAGTTGTTTTTATTTACCTCTAGCACATTAGCCTAAATGTAACTAATTAGAAACGCAATAACACTGGCTTTTAAAATGTGGGAATATCATACATTCTAAATCAGGGCAAGATAATGAACAGGCACACAGGGCATGTGCCCCGGACCGACCTCCACGGGGCCCCCAACCAAAGATTATTATTTAAATGTTTTATTTTTGGGAGGTTGGGGGGTTGGGCCCCCCATATAGCATATGATAGCAAAATATGTAGAATTGCAGGACATTTGCTTTAAAACGCGAAATGTCTCTCTCAGCCTCATGGTAAATGTGTAGAATAGCAGGAAATTAGCATGAGGTGAGCTATAAAACAGCACATTTTTATCTCTGACCCATTGCTAAAAGTGTAGAATTGCAGGAAATTAGCTTTAAAACTGCAACATTTTCTCATAACCTCATGACAAAATGTGTAGAAGCCACAAGTTCATGGTATCACGTTTCAGGTAAAACCCAGATGCAGACAACATCGAAGTAACAACAGTTTATTAATCAAACAGGGGCAGGCAGAAGGCAGGTCCAAGGCAGGCAGAGGTCGGTAATCCAGATAGGTGAGGCAACTTCCTGACGAGCGAAGGTAGAAACAACACCTCCACTACGCTGATCCTCAACACTGGGCCCTGACAAGGGTGTGTGCTCAGCCCCCTCCTGTACTCCCTGTTCATCCATGACAGCGTGGCCACACATGCCTCCAACTCAAGCATCACGTTTGCAGACGACAAAACAGTAGTAGGCCTGATTACCAACAATGAAGAGACAGCCTACAGGGAGGAGGTGAGGGCTCTGGCGGAGTGGTGCCAGGAAAATAACCTCTACCTCAACGTCAACAAAACGAAAGAGCTGATCGTGGACTTCAGGAGACAGTAGAGGGAACATGGCCCCATCCACATTGATGGGACCATAGTGGAGAAGGCGTACACATCACTGACAAGCTGAAATGGTCCACCCACACAGACAGTGTGGTGAAGAAGCTGAAAAAATGTGGCTTGGCCCCACAAACTTTTACAGATGCCCCATTGAGATCTTCCTGTCGGGCTGTATCACTGCCTGGTACAGCAACTGCACCGCCCGCAACCGCAGGGCTCTCCATAGGGTGGTGCAGTCTGCCCCCACCGGGGGTACACTGCCTGCCCTCCAGGACACCTACAGCCCCCGATGTCTCAGGAAGGCCAAAAAGATCATCAAGGACATCAACCACCTGAGCCACGGCCTGTTCACCCCGCGATCATCCAGAAGGCAAATTGTTTACAGGTGTATCAAAGCTGGGACAGAGAGACTGAAAAACAGCTTCTATCTCAAGGCCATCAGACTGTTAAGTAGTCATCACTAGCCGGCCTCCACCCAGTACCCTGCCCTGAACTTAGTCACTGTCACTAGCCGGGTACCTCCCGGTTACTCAACCCTGCACCTAAGGCTGCTGCCCTATGTACATAGACATGGAATCACTGGTCACTTTAATAATGAAACACTGGTCACTTTAATAATGTTTACATACTGTTTTACTCAATTCATATGTAATTACTGTATTCTAGTCAATGCCACTCTGACATTGCTTGTCCTAATATTTATATATTTCTTAATTCCATTATTTTACTTTGAGATTTGTGTGTATTGTTGTGAATTGTTGGAGCTAGGAGCACAAGCATTTTGCTACACCCACAATAAAATCTGCTAAATATGTGTATGTGACCAATAACATTGGATTTGATTATATTTAGAATAGCATCATAAAACTGAGAACGGTGCCCTGGGGCCTCAAATGCGGTAGTCTGGCCCTGATTCTAATCTCATTCATTATGCTTGGGATCAGTGACAGAACCCACTACTGCCTTTTCTGTTTATAGCTCAGTTAAATATAGTTTAGGCCTAAATGTCATATGTAACATATTTGCTCATTTCATGTCTTAGATTAGAAAACCCCATATAGTTGTCATTCAGTAATGTATCTGGCCACTGAATACAAAACAGCTGAGGACAACACTATTTCAGGGGTAGAAACAGCACATTGGAAGTCCTTTGTACTGTGTGGCACATTTTATATAGTGAGCAAATAGTTCAAAATGTTTTCTCAATTATCAATTATGGTGACTTTCCATAATTTGGTAGAAGCCAGACTGGCTCTGTCCAGTATTTGACAAGGGGACATCCTCAGATTGACTTTCCTACACCATGGACTGTTAACATTTATTAATGTGCTATTGCTGGGGGGTTTTTATATTCCAAATGCTTTCTTTCTACCCTATGACATATTAGTTATGAAGAGACTATGATGTCATTAGATCAAATCAATCAAATTTTATTTGTCAGATGCGACGAATAAAACAGGTGTAGACCTTACAAGCCCTTAACCAACAACGCAGTTCAAGAAATAGAGTTAAGAAAAAAATTACTAAATAAAATAAAGTAAAAAATATCTAATCAAATCAAGGTAACACAGGAAAATTACATAACAATAACGATGCTATATACAGGGGGTACCGGTACCGAGTCAATGTGCGGGGGTACAGGTTAGTCAAGGTAATTTGTACGGGGGGTCAATGTAAATAGTCCCGGTGGCCATTTGATTAATTGTTCAGCAGTCTTAAGGCTTGGTGGTGGAAGCTGTTAAGGAGCCTTTTGGTTCTACACTTGGCGCTCCGGTACTGCTTGCCGTGCAGTAGCAGAGAGAACAGTCTATGCGTTGGGTGACTGGAGTCTTTGACAATTTTTGGGGTATTTCTCTGACACCGCCTAGTATATAAGTCCTGGATGTCAGAAAGTTTGGCTCCAGTGATGTACTGGGCCATACCACTACCCTCTGTAGCGCCTTACGGTCAGATGCCGAGCAGTTGCCATACCAGGCAGTGATGCAACCGGTCAGGATGCTCTCGATGGTGCAGCTGTGGAACCTTTTGAGGATCTGGGGACCCATGCCAAATCTTTTCACTTGAGGGGGAAAAAAACATCTCAACTGTCTTGGTGTGTTTGGATCATGATAGTTTGTTGGTGATGTGGACACCAAGGAACTTGAAACTCTTGATCCGCTCCACTTCAGCCCCGTTGATGTTGATGGGGGCCAGTTCTGCCCTCCTTTTCCTATAGTCCACAATCAGCTCCTTTGTCTTGCTCACATAGAGGGAGAGGTTGTTGTTTTGGCACCACACTGCCAGGTCTCTGACCTCCTCCCTATAGGCTGTCTCATCGTTGTCGGTGATCAGGCCTACCACTGTTGTGTTGTCAGTAAACTTAATGATGGTGTTGGAGTCGTGCTTGGCCATGCAGTCGTGGGTGAACAAGGAGTACAGGAGGGGACTAAGCACGCACCCCCTGAGGGGCCCCAGTGTTGAGGATCAGCATGGAAGATGTATTGTTGCAGCCTGTCTGGAAGTCCAGGATCCAGTTGCAGAGGGAGGTGTTTAGTCCCAGGGTCCTTAGCGATGAGCTTTGTGGGCACTACGGTGTTGAACTCTGAGCTGTAGTCAATGAACAGCATTCTCACATAGGTGTTCCTTTAGTCCAGGTGGGACAGGGCAGTGTGGAGCGCGATTGAGATTGCGTCATCTGTGGATCTGTTGGGGCGGTAGGCAAATTGGAGTGGGTCTAGGGTTTCCGGCATGATGGTGTTGAAAGCACTTCATGGCTACCGACGTGAGTGCTACCTTCACTTTCTTGGGCACAGGGACTATGGTGGTCTGTTTGAAACATGTGGGTATTACAGACTCTGTCAGGGGAGAGGTTGAAAATGTCAGTTAAGACACTTGCCAGTTGGTCCGTGCATGCTTTGAGTATATGTCCTGGTAATCTGTCTGGCCCTGTGGCTTTGTGAATGTTGATCTGTTTAAAGGTCTTGCTCACATCGGCTATGGAGAGCGTGATCACACTGTTGTCCAGAACAGCTGGTGCTCTCATGCATGCTTTTGTGTTGCTTTCCTCGAAGCGAGCATAAAAGGCATTTAGCTCATCTGGTCGGCTCGCTTCACTGGGCAGCTCACGGCTGGGTTTCCTTATGTAGTCCTTAATAGTTTTCAAGCCTTGCCACAAATCTTAGTCCTGTATTGACGCTTTGCCTGTTTGATGGTTTGTCTGAGGGCATGGCGGGATTTCTTATATGAGGACTGGCCGCCCCTCATAGCCTGGTTCCTCTCTAGGTTTCTTACTAGGTTCCGGTCTTTCTAGCGAGTTTTTCCTAGCCACCGTGCTTCTACACCTGCATTGCTTGCTGTTTGGTATTTTAGGCTGGGTTTCTGTACAACACTTTGTGACATCAACTGATGTAAGAAGGGCTTTATAAACACATTTGATTGATTGATTGATTGATTGAATGATAAACGTACGGATTAGTGTCCCGTTCCTTGAAAGCGGCAGCTCTAGCCTTTAGCTCAGTGCGGATATTGCCTGTAATCCATGGCTTATGGTTGGGATATTTACGTACGGTCACTGTGGGGACGTCGTCGTCGGTGCACTTATTGATGAAGCCGGTGACTGAGGTGGTATACTCCTCAATGCCATTGGATGAATCCCGGAACATATTCTAGTCTGTTCCAGCAAAACAGTCCTTTAGCGTAGCATCCATGTCATCTGTCCACTTCCTTATTGAGCGAGTCACTGGTACTTCCTGCTCTTGTAGGCAGGAATCAAGAGGATAGAATTATGGTCAGATTTGCCAAATGGAGGGCGAGGGAGAGCCTAATATACATCTCTGTGTGTGGAGTAAAGGAGGTCTAGATTTTTGTCCCCTCTGGTTGCACATGTGACATGCTGGTAGAAATTAGGTAAAACTGATTTAAGTTTGCCTTCATTAAAGTCCCCGGCCACTAGGAGCGCCACTTTTGGAAGTGCATTTTCTTGTTTGTTATGGCCTTATACAGCTCGTTGAGTGCGGTCTTAGTGCCAGCATCAGTTTGTGGTGGTAAATAGATGGCTAAGAATAATATAGATGAAAGCTCTCTTGGTAGATAGTGTGGTCTACAGCTTATCATGAGGTATTATACCCTGCCCTCCTCCCCCTTTTTCTCTGTCTTGTCTTCACGTGGAAGACTGGGATTTGGGCCTTGTCTCGAAAAAGCAGTATATCCTTCGCATCGGACTCATTAAAGATAATGTATCATTTCCTGCATGGCCCAATGTAAGATATAATCCATGTAATTTAATTATGGTATTTAAAAAAAGAGTCTGCTGGATGATTAACTTTGATCTCGTTTTCTGGACTGGACAGAAACATGATTATGATGTGATTGAAGCTTGGAGGATGTCACTTCATAAAGACCACAGTTATTATATTTTCTCTTATAGCCTAAGCAGGTCTACTCCGGATTACAGTTTATATGAAGTGTCCAGTATGGAGAACGTCATTCATCATAAAAAAATCCAAAGACACAAAACCAATTAGTCATGAATAGATAAAACAGACGTTATGGTTTTCCTTTGGTACCAAGAGACATTTTTACATCTTCTTATGCTAATCACAATTTTATGTGTGAGGTCCAAAATGTACATATTGGCTACTTCTTATGATCTGTGTTTCTTCAGCTTTTATTCACTCTGTTTCCATCTCTATAAATGGTAATAGCCCTACAGTATGCTGGCAGTAGCTAAATGATATTAGATGGTAACTGTCTAGTAGCACAACCCAAAACAGAGGCCCCTTGTTCTGACCTCTTAACTACTTCCACAGGCTGGCCGGTTTGACCTCAGTGAAAGCACATGCATTTAGTAGTAATTCTATATGCTGTGTGGAGAAAAATATGCATGGAAAGAATAAATCAGTCACCATATCCCAGAACATGCTGTGCAGTAATAACCTGTACCGCTGGCACCCATAATGACAGTCATTTCCCCACCTCAGGTGTTTGACGATGCTAGAACGTGCTGGTCAGATTTATGGAGTATAAATAAAACACGGAAGAGAATTAGACAGTAGGGCATTTTATTTGCCCATCATACAGCATTCAGGCCCTAGCTGTCTGAGAAGGCTGAATCTGGGCTTGTCAGTAGAAGCTTTATGCCAGCACTGGATATTGACTCAATCCATAGAAGGAAAGTAAATATCCACTTTTCTCCTTGTTAGAGGAATTACTATTAAAGGAAATGGTGTCAGAATACACTAATAATAACTCATAATACTCATAAAACAGTCCTAAAAATCCCATTAGGTTTATAATGAAATATCTGTTATGGAGAATAAATTATTGTCTTGGAGACTAATTTGGAAGACACAACGATCAAATTTGGTTTACTTGTGTAAGTGCATGTGCCAAAGGCATTTATATTAGTTGTGATGTAACGCAGCCACTGCACACTGGAATTTCACAACTTTGCACAAAAGGAGTCTCATTTGTTTTCATCAACCTTACCCGCTGTTCTAGCTAAGCACTCTGTGTAACAAGGTAGGGTTCTGAATTCATCAGTCATAGAGCATTCTTCAAATACAATCCTCTGGTTCCCAGTCACCCACAAGACAATGTTGTGAAGTGGGTGAGGTGTATTTGACACCATGACAGGCTCCGGTCCAAAGCACTGACTTGGCAAAGTGTCCGCTGTGTATAAAGTGGAAAAATTTAAAGGTCCAGACTGTGCCTGAGTAAGAACTACTAAGTCTCCAAATGTTCTAATCAGAAAAAAAGGCTGAGTAAAAAAAAAAGCATTTTGGAAAATGAAGAAAACAGTCCAGAACGCAACAATAAAAGTAAATATAGGTGCAAGCAAGGAACAGCCACGAGTTCCAAATGTATCACAAGAGCATAGCAAGTTGTCTATAAATTAACTTAGTTTCTACAAGCAAACAACTGTCGCTGCCGCTGGTCAGTGTAACTTTGTTTTCACAGGGCTAAATTTGGCACAAATAGAGCCCTGCTCAGACGAAATACTTGGCAGCAAGCGAGGCCCAAACTCATCCATCATTAGCCTCCTAATGTTCCCCAAAACCCTGTCCTCATCCCAGCAACCACCCTCAAAAGTCTCATAACTTATTGGCCAACCTTGGAGTGGGGGACGGTTTTCAGCTAATATGGTTTTCATTACTTCAGAGTACCAGCTAAAGGCTAACAACAGTACCTGCTCTACCAGTAAATAGAATACCTCATTCTCATAGTTTCCAATTAGCTACAGTTGAAGTCGGAAGTTTACATACACCTTAGCCAAATGTATTTAAACTCAGTTTTTCACAATTCCTGACATTTAATCCTAGTAAGAATTCCCTATCTTAGGTCAGTTAGGATTCATTTTAAGAATGTGAAATGTCAGAATAACAGTAGAGAGAAGAATTTATTTCAGCTTTTATTTCTTTCATCACATTCCCAGTGGGTCAGAAGTTTACATACACTGAATTAGTATTTGGTAGCATTGTTTAACTTGGGTCCAACTTTTCAGGTAGCTTTCCACAAGCTTCCCACAATAAGTTGGGTGAATTTTGGCCAATTCCTCCTGACAGAGCTTGTGTAACTGAGTCAGGTTCTTTAGGCCTCCTTGCTCGCACACGCTTATTCAGTTCTGCCAACACATTTTCTATAGGATTGAGGTCAGGGCTTTGTGACGGCCACTCCAATACCTTGACTTTGTTGTCCTTAAATAAATCTAGTTAGGGAGCGGCGGCAGTGTTGGGAGTTTTGGAGAGTCTGGCGTGCCCAAAGTAAAATGCCTGCCACTCAGGCCCAGAAACTAGGATATGCACATAATTAGTACTATTGGATATAAAACACTCTGCAGTTTCTAAAACTGTTAAAATAAGTATAACAGAACTGATATGGCAGGCAAAAACCAGAGCAAAATCCATCCGGAAAATGTTTTTTTGTGACATGCCTTTTTCCAAAGGTTGTCTATGGAATCTGCTGAAATCCAGGACCCAGGTTGCAGTACCTATGGCTTCCACTAGATGTCAAACGTCTTTAGACAAGGTTTCAAGAGTTTACCTTGAAAAACAGCCGAATAGAAGAAGATTATGTAAGTGGAGAGAAGAAGTGATTTCTGTCTGTAGCACGAGGGACCCGGGAGCGCGCATCTCGGTATTTTACTTTACTATCGTTCAGGATATTATCTGTGTGAAATATAATCATTAATAAACATAATAGTGTAGATAAGGATCGATTAGAAACGTGGTTTGATTTGTTTGGACACAGTTTATAGGTATATTTTTACCGGTCTCTGTGTCTTCTATATTGGGCAAGTGAACGGTGGATTTTCTGAACAGAACGCACCAACCAAACAGAGATTTATGGATATAAATAGGGACTTTTTCTAACAAAAGAAACATTGGATGTCTTGCTTGGACACTTCGGATTGCTCTCAGAAGAAGATCTTCAAAGGTAAGAGATTTATTTTAGCTCTTTTTATGTGTTTTGTGACACCCGCACTGGTTTAATTATTATGCTAATGGGGGAAGTATATGGGGTGCTGTCCTCAGACAATAAAATGTTGTGCTTTCGCTGTAAAGCCTTTTTGAAATCTGACAACGCTGTGAGATTGCCAAGAGTCTAAGCTTTTGAAGAGTGTGCAACACTTTTTATGAATGTTTTTTAATACTACATTTGCATTTTGAATTTGGCGCTCTACATTTTTCCGGATGTTGTCAAGGATGGGGCGCTAGCTGCTCTTTAATTATCCCCAAGAGGTTTAACTTCTTAGGGAGTGGTGGGGCGCTTCACTACCCGGTGAAATGCAAGGCGTCAAATTCAAAATCCAAAAGTTGAATTATTAAACATGCATCAATATACAAGTGTTGCATAGTCATCAAAAGCTCTGCTTCTTGGCAATATCACAGCATTGTCAGATTTCAAAAAGGCTTTACGGCGAAAGCACTACATTTGATTGTTTGAGGGTAGCACCTTCAATATTTTTCCCATTACCATAAATTCATAAGCCATCACGATTCACACACAACACATTTCACAGCGAAAACAAATCAATTACCTTTTGAAGAACTTCTGCTGAGGGCTTCCCAAGTGTCCAACGAAGACAATCCATGGTTCTTTTGTTAGAAAAAAAAAGTAATGTATTATATCCATAAATCTCCGTTTGGTTGGCGCGTTATAATGAGAAAATACAGCCTCCACTCGTCCATTGAAACGTGAAGAGAACTCGTTCAACTTATACCTATAAAACTTGTCCAAGAACAATCAAACATAATTGTAAATGTATCCTTAGGAACACTTATGTATATATAGTATAATATTTCAACCGGAATATAAACTGGGCGATAAGAAAGGAAAAAACCACAGAGCGCGCCAGCCGTGAACGCGCATTTTCTTCTATTGACATCTGTGTGGCCACTTCCTTATTCGTCTTCTTCTACAATCTAAAAGCAGCTAAAAAGAATCAAAACACTTTCGAGACTGTTGACATCCAGAGGAAGCAATAGGTACTGCATTCATATGCCCTTATATTGACATTTTCATAAGGGGGAGGGGTTCCAAATGAGGCAATGTGTCAAAACCACTTTTTCCAGGACAGAAATCCCTCCGGTTTTTGCCTGCCATATCCGTTCTGTTATACTCACAGACAAAATGTTAACACTTTTAGAAACTTCAGAGTGTTTCCTATCCAATGGTACTAAACATGTGCATATCCTATTTTCTGGGCCTGAATGGGAGGCATTTTACTTTTACTACTTTCCAAAACCGTCACCTCGTGCGCTGCTCCTTACGAAGTTAAGCCATTTTGCCACAACTTTGGAAGTATGCTTGGGGTCATTGTCCAGTTGGAAGACGCCATTTGCGACCAAGCATTAACTTTCTGACTGATGTCTTGAGATGTTGCTTCAATATATCCACATAATTTTCCTTCCTCATGATGATATCTATTTTGTGCAGTGCACCTGTCCCTCCTGCAGAAAAGCACCCCCACAACATGATGCTGCCACCCAGAGCACATTTCTCAGAAAAGTACAATCTTTGTCCCCATGTGCAGTTGCAAACCGTAGTCTGGCTTTTTAATTGCAGTTTTGGAGAAGTGGCTTCTTCCTTGCTGAGCGGCCTTTCAGGTTATGTCGATATAGGACTTGTTTTACTGTGGATATAGATACTTTTGTACCTGTTCCCTCCATCATATTCACAAGGTCCTTTTGCTGTTGTTCTGGAAAAGATTTGCACTTTTCGCACCAAAGTACGTTCATCTCCAGGAAACAGAACGCGTCTCCATCCTGAGCGGTATGACGGCTGCATGGTCCCATGGTGTTTATACTTCCGTACTATTGTTTGTACAGATGAATGTGGTACCTTCAGACGTTTGGAAATTGCTCCCAAGGATGAACCAGACTTGTGGGGGTCTATAATTATTTTCTGAGGTCTTGGCTGATTTCTTTTGATTTTCCCATGATGTCAAGCAGAGGCACTGAGTTTGAAGGTAGGCCTTGAAATACATCCACAGGTAAACCTCCAATTGAATCAAATCATGTCAATTAGCCTATCAGAAGCTTCTAAAGCCATGACATAATTTCCTGGAATGTTCAAAGCTGTTTAAAGGCACTGTCAACTTAGTGTATGTAAACTTCTGACCCACTGGAATTGTGATACAATGAATTAAAAGTGAAATAATCTGTCTGTAAACAATTGTTGGAAAAATTACTTGTGTCATGCACAAAGTAGATGTCCTAACCGACTTGCCAAAACTATAAATCAAATCAAAGTTTATTTGTCACGTGCACCGAATACAACAGGTGTAGACCTTAAGGTGAAATGCTTACTTACAGGCTCTAACCAACAGTGCAAAAAATAATAAAGGTATTAGGTGAACAATAGGTAAGTAAAGAAATAAAAACAAGCACTGGTTGGTCGGTCGGTCCAATTGAGGTAGTATGTACATGAAAGTATAGTTAAAGTGACTATACATATATGATAAACAGAGAGTAGCAGCAGCGGGGGGGCGGGCACAATGCAAAAAGTCTGGATAGCCATTTGATTACCTGTTCAGGAGTCTTAAGGCTTGGGGGTAAAAACTGTTGAGAAGCCTTTTTGTCCTAGACTTGCTTGCCACCGCTTGCCATGCGGTAGTAGAGAGAACAGTCTATGACTGGGGTGGCTGGGGTCTTTGACAATTTTTAGGGCCCTTCCTCTGACACCTCTTGCTTGTTATTGAAAAAATCTTTGTCTAATCCGAGGTGAGTTATCGCTGTCCTGATATCCAGAAGCTCTTTTCTGCCGTAAGATACGTTTGCAGAAACATTATGTACAAAATAAGTTACAAATAACGCGGAAAAAAACACATAATAGCACAATTGGTTATGCGCCCGTAAAACGGCTGCCATTTCTTCCGGCACCATTTTAGAGTTAGTTTGTGTTAACAAGAAATTTGTGGAGTGCTTGAAAAACGAGTTTTAATGACTCCAACCTAAGTGTATGTAAACTTCCGACTTCAACTGTATATGGCAATAGGCCATATCACTGCTATAGAAGGTGCTGAAATACAACGCTGAACACAGACTCCCATCTCCTCCATCTAACTACTTGACCTGTCAACGTTGCCGTCTCCAAACGTTTTGTTGGAATCTACATGTTCTCTATTGACTATGGCTCTCTATGAACAAATGTTAGTGCTGAAAGGTGGAGATATAATTTGACACAGAAAACAAGTGAACTTGATGTTACACAGGTGTCATTGCTCGCTTGCCAACAGCTGAGATGGAGTGTGAAAGAATGAGAGAAGAGGAATAATCCTCCCCTGATGTAGAAGTGTGGATCCAATCTAGAGGAAAATGTTAACATCTCAGATGTGTAGTGGCATGTACACACATCCATTAGGTTCTAGGTAAAAAAAAAAGACAAGTTGAATGCAGACATCACATTTTGGGGGTGGGCTATAAATCGGAGTGTTCCAGATGATTGTGCTCACGACATGCGTAAGGCTATAACTAGGGCCAAGTGTTTTCCACAGTCAGGTCTTATGGTCAGGAAAAACTCCAACTCATGGGGGATCAGAACGAAGGTATTGAAGCGGGTGTAAAGACTGCATCATTCCTACGGTTATGTCTGAGTCCTGTCTTCACCTCTCTCCGTCTCTGCTGCAGGTCTGCAGGAGCGATCAGATTCCACTGCATTCCTGTCTTGACATCTCCTCACTCATGATCATATCCAGACACAATGCGCCTTGTTCTCCAAGCTGCTGTCTGCAGGGCCCAGCAAAACAGAAGGGAGGGAAGTGAGGAGTGAAGGAAGAGGAGAGGAGAAATCACCATGTAAAACCATAGAGGGGAGACCCAAGGTGGCCATGTTGGTTCTGTTTTGATGCTTTCATGGTGTGGCATATAGGTTAGGTTGGTCCATTAATGGTGGAGAGTGATAGGCTACATAAAATATGCATTGTATGAGTTCTTAGAATGATTGATTGATCATTGACCTGTTAATGCCATTTTGGCCTGGAATATACAGTGGGAAGAAAAAGTGTGAACCCTTTGGAATTACCTGGATTTCTGCATAAATTGGTCAGAAAATGTTATCTGATCTTCATCTAAGTCACAACAATAGACAAATACAGTCTGTTTAAACTAATAACACTAATAACAAACAATTGTACGTTTTAATGTCTTTATTGAGCACACGGTGTAAACATTCACAGTATAGGGTGGAAAAAGTATGTGAACCCTTGGATTTAATAACTGGTTGACCCTCCTTTGGCAGCAATAAACTCAAATGTTTTCTGTAGTTGCGGATCAGACCTGCACAATGGTCAGGAGGAATTTCAGGACCGTTCATCTTTACAAAACTGTTTCAGTTCAGCAATATTCTTAGGATGTGTGAACCGCTTTCAAGGTCATGCCACAGCATTTTAAATTTGGGTTGAGGTCAGGACTGGAGGCGTATTTTCTTCTGTTGAAGCCATTCTGTGGTTGATTTACTTTTGTGTTTTGGGTCGTCCTGTTGCATCACCCAACTTCTGTTGAGCTTCAGTTGGGGGACAAATGGACTTATATTCTCCTGCAAAATGTCTTGATAAACTTGGGAATTCATTTTTCCGTCGATGATAGCAAGCTGTCCAGGCCCTGAGGCAGCAAAGCAGCCCCTAATCATGATGCTCCCTCCACCATACTTTACAGTTGGGATGAGGTTTTGATGTTGGTGTGCTGTGCTGTGCCTTTTTTTCTCCACACATAGTGTTGTGTGTTCCTTCAAAACAACTCAACTTTAGTTTAATCTGTCCACAGAATATTTTGCCAGAAGGGCTGTGGAAAATCCAGGTGGTCTTTTGCGAACTTCAGATGTGCAGCAATTTTTTGGGGGACAGTAGTGGCTTCTTCTGTGGTGTCCTCCCATGAACATCCTTTTGTTAAGCGTTATACGTATTGTAGACTCGTCAATAAAGATGTTAACATGTTCCAGAGATATCTGTAATTCTTTAGCTGACACTACGATTCTTCTTAACCTCACTGAGCATTCTGCGCTGTGCTCTTGCAGTCATCTTTGCAGGACGGCCACTCCTAGGGAGAGTAGTAACAGTGTTGAACTTTCTCCATTTATAGACAATTTGTCTTACCGTGGACTGATGAACATCAAGGCTTTTAGAGATACTTTTGTAACCCATTCCAGCTTCATGCAAGTCAACAATTCTTAATCTTAGGTCTTCTGAGATCTCTTTTGTTCGAGGCATGGTTCACATCAGGCAATGCTTCTTGTGAATAGCGAACTCAAATTTTGTGAATGTTTTTTTATAGGGCAGGGCAGCTTTAACCAACATCTCCAATCTCATCTCATTGATTGGACTCCAGGTTAGCGGACTCCTGACTCCAATTAGCTTTTGTAAAAGTCATTAGCCTAGGTGTTTACATACTTTTTCCACCCTACACTGTGAATGTTTAAATTCTGTATTCAATATGGACAAGAAAATACTATAATTTGTGTGTTATTATTTTAAGCACACTGTCTATTGTTGTGACTAAGATGAAGAGCAGATAACATTGTATGACCAATTTATGCAGAAATCCAGGTAATTCCAAAGGGTTCACATACTTTTTCTTGCCACTGTAGGATCTCTATGAGGAAAAAGTATAGTGTTACTGCCTGTGTTCCTGATTATTTTATCATTATAATGGGTTGAATTTACAGAATGCATACTGTCTAGCAGTTTTCCAGGTGCTTAAAGGGCTTACATTGTAGAGGATAAATTCACATCCCCTACACAAGTGTAGCACTCTCCTGGGTAACCACTCACCCTAGGATGAGGCCACTGAATATATTTATCATTTTTCAAAACAAAATGTAAAAAGTTTCCCACATTTCATGTTTGAAGTGTGTTCAAGCAAGCACAGAAATACAGTACTGAACGTTCTCATTCTTCAAGACAGATTTAGCAGACATGTCTCAAACAAAAACATGTCACTTTTCCTTGCAGAGCTAAAAGTGTCTGGTAGTCCATAAAACGAGACAGAATAGTAACGTGTCATCCATCTTCTTTTGAGGAATTTGAAATCAGCAGTTGGGGAGACATGGCAGTAAGGTGGCCATTGCACAAAGCCCTGTATAAAAGGGGAAGCAGTAGATAGCAAAGTGGCCCGTGGAGGGGTGTTAAGATTGTTCCAGTCTGTTACATACGCTCAGGGTCAGCTGCAGCTGCAGCTGCCATGGACCCAGACCCCCCTCGCCCCTCACCACTGCCGACTACGCCACGTTATGAACACGTTCAGGCCTCCACAGTCTCAAGCCACAGATTGGAACCACAGGCAAGCTCTAAACACCTCCTTGACTCCAGGCTGGGCCTGCCCCTGCCTCCGGATGCTCTTACTTCTGGCTCCAGCACAAAGTCAACCCAAATGAACAGTAGGCTGTCTGTCTTTGGGGATAATGCATTAGACTAAGATGAAATGTTGTGGTTTACGTTAAATTCCAATTGGAGTGCATTAAAACCCCCAATGTTTACTTAAGTCTTCATTTGAATCGGACAGGCTCCACTAGGTCCATTTCTTACCCACTTGAGCCACACGTCAAAACAAGTCTGTCTTCGGGAATATGGACACGTGAAGACTCCATACATTTTCAGAGGCAAGCTTACATGAGAAGATTTTTCCCCCTGTTAATTTTAAGGCTGCGTGCCATCATACCTCATCATGGCCAGCCCAGGAGACTAGCAAGAACAATACACTGAGTTACATTACAGCATCGACTTGTCTCACTAGTCTCACATACTCTCCAGTTCTCACCAGGGGGAAACATGGTGAGGAACAGAGCTCCATCAAGGTCCAGGAGACTATATATCACCCATAAAGATGGTGGGAGCAGACTTATTTCATACATTTCCCCTCATGTAACTGTATCATGGAGCTGTCTCAGAATGAATTATGGGAATGAATGTGTGTGTGTGGTAGACACGTAATGGGGGTTATGGTTGCAGGTTGATCCCTCCATCTGGGTAAGTGAGCATTGCTTATGACCAAATGGCAACAGAGAATGAAGCAGAGAAATTAAATAGAAAATGAATCGCAGCATGTGGCCTGCCATCTCCAGAAAGGGCATGGGGGAGTGCAAGCATTAATCATATCAATAATATTTCTCTATGATGCCAGTTCTCCCTATTTAACTATGTTAATGACCCAGTCGGTCTGTGCTTTTGAGCCGAGGTCTTTGGAAGGTCAATAAGTCATGATGTATAGATTACATTCTACAGGGTCATCAGTGTCAAACGACACTCAGCAGTATCCTGGTTAGATATAGAAGACTTATGGATATGAATGATAACAGTGTTTGCTACACAGAAATCATGCCCTCACCTCGTTAAAAAAAAACACATTTTTGCCTCTTGAAGCAAAAGGTATTTATGGTGCATGTGCCCTTCAAAACCTCCATTACAGAGTGCTAGCACCTGTTGAAAATAGGTAAACTCACAGGGCTACGTCTCTGTGGAGTCAGTTGATGAGGTGCTGAATGTCTTTCCAGCCAGAGACCTTCAGAGTCCAGCAGCTCTGCTAGCTCCACTGAGAGGCCCGGCCCTGCCAGCGTACTGCAGTCTGCAGGCACAGGGAAGGGACACCTCCACCTCCCCGTCCTGAGGTTCTCATGACATCCTCAGCTTTTCATCTATTTCGGTTTCTGATGGCTCAGGTCAAATCATAAATAATTGTTGCAGCTGCTCTGGCACTTTAAGATGATCTCTTACTTTCCGTCTCATTCTTCTTTCTGCTGGATGGTTGGAAATGGGCAACATTCTATTTTTCAATTTTTTTTGTTTTAATTTACCCACGCCAATGATAACCATATTTGTCTTGAGAGTTTCTGCACCTGGAGATGAAGTTAAGCGACTTTGATTTGTGTTTGGTGAGTACTTTAACGGTAATTGTTTTAAAGATATAAGGCCTTCTATATCCTTCTAAGAACAAATGGCCATTACACAAAAAATTCCCTATAAAATCAAATATATCAAAAGGCCGTCATTCCATCCCCTTTCAGATGAAGCCAGTATAAATCGAACATGGTTGCATCACTAGCAGCATGTACTCAGAAGACAGCAGGGAGTTCAGAAAAACATCTTTATAGTCAGTAGCACAGTTATTTAGTGGGCTGTTTTTCCATTAGTTGATAAATCACCTGACTGCTGAGGGACTTGATTATTACTGTGATTAATTAGTTAATCATAATCTCAATCACTAGGCAGGAAATTAGTAAAGAGGCACCCATAGACCCCTACGGTGCTTCCCTAATCCTCTCTAAATATTACATTCTTATTATTGTCAAAGGGACAGCTGTTGATTTCTACTCCTTTCCTCTCAGAGATATATCACATGCCTGCCTCGCTGCCCTCCTGTTACTCCCCTCCCAAAAATCTGTAATTCTGTCCGGGAGCTGTGGTCATCAGCATCCGCAGTGTGACATTACGGAGCAGAAGCCTTCCATTTCACTTCTGTCATGTCCCTAGCCGAGCACACTCTCGCCGGATCCCATTCCTCAACTCCAGACAGGTTTCCCCGTTAGAGAGCGCTTTTCCACATACAGGTCACATGTACGTGCAGTTACACCACCGGCCCTCTCTTTCTTGTCCATCCCTCCATCCTTCCACCCAATCAAAGCTTCAGCCCGTCCCAGGTATTTCACGAATGTTTCCCACATTACCAGCGAATTGTAATATCAAAAACTCCTTGTCCGTCCTCCATAGGAATATCATATTAGTGTTGTTGCTAAATGCCAGTGGTCAGAAGCATGAATCATTCAGGCACAGCAGAGTACTGTTCCCAAAAAAAGTCTGAAAATAAAACAATAATGCCAATAGGAATTATACATTTCCTCTCAGGAACTCACAGTCCTCTCTTCCTGGGCTTATGTGAACACTTTTACAGTCCTGAGGATCAGGCTGTATTTCTCTCATGGCCTATATAACTTAATGGATTCTCCACTGTTCCTCAACGTGAACAACAGTTATTATTTTGGTTATGGGTTTGAGGTTCACTGGGAGCAACAAAGTCATGAATAAGAATACCATCGAAATTGAATCCAAGGGCACTTATACACGGTGACAGACAGTCGCACCAGAAGCTAGCCTCAACATTACCTCATCCAATCCCACCGCTTCCACAAACAGCACCTGACCTCAGTCCCACTTCCTCACTTCAAAATACAACTTTTGCTTCAAAGATTACTGAGTCGAATTTGGAGTATATACTATTAGTAACACTCAGTCTGTACAGAGTAGCAGTTTATGTGAGGAAATGACTTCAACAACGTGGCATATATGTTGGAATGGAACAAGCGCTGCACACCTTTTATAGTTAAAAAAATATTTATATACATCCTCCAGTCCCAAGAAAAAGGAACTGCTTGTAATAATGTCCGTGATGCCGGTAGGCAGAGTCAGGCGCAGGACAACAAAATGTGTTCATAAAGTTTACTCACAAATATTTACAAACGAGTGATAAAAATAAACACTCGAAACACGGAATCCAAATACAACAAAATAATCACACACAAAAACATGCGGGGAAAGAGAGGGTTAAATAAGGAACATGAAATCATGGGAATGTAAACCAGGTGTGTGAAAAAGGAAGACAAAACCAACAGAAAATGAATAATGGATCGGTGGCGGCTAGAAGACCGGTGACGTCGACCGCCGAAAACCGCCCGAACAAGGAGAGGGACCGACTTCGGATGAAGTCGTGACAGCAGGTTTCAGGTCGAGAACCAGACCCTGTCCCCCGGTGTTCACTGCGGTGGCGGTCTGTAGGGCCGTAGGGAGACCGGGCAAAGGAAGGAGGCGACAGGACTTAGAAAAATGATCCACAATGACCAGGATTGTGGTGTTACCCTGTGACGGCGGAAGATCCGTCAAGAAGTCCACCGACAGGTGTGACCAAGGTCGCTGTGGAACAGGTAGGGGTTGTAACTTCCCTCTGGGCAGGTGCCTAGGCGCCTTACACTGGGCGCACACCGAGCAGGAGGAAACATAAACCCTCACGTCCTTAGCTAAGGTGGACCACCAGTACTTCCCACTAAGACAGCGCACCGTCCGACCAATGCCAGGATGACCAGAGGAGGGTGACGTGTGGGCCCAATAGATCAGACGGTTGCGGACAGCAGACGGAACGTACATACGCCCAGCTGGACACTGAGGTGGAGTGGGCTCTGTACGTAACGCCCGCTCGATGTCCGCGTCCAGCTCACACATCACCGGTGCCACCAGGCAAGAGGCCGGAAGTATGGGAGTGGGATCTATGGACCGCTCCTCTGTGTCAAACATCCGAGACAGTGCGTCTGCCTTAGTGTTTTGGGAACCTGGTCGGTAGGAAAGTGTGAAAACAAAACAGGTGGAAAACATGGCCCACCTTGCCTGCCCAGGGTTAAGTTTCCTCGCCGCCCGGATGTACTCCAGATTGCGGTGGTCGGTCCAGATGAGAAAAGGGTGTCTAGCCCCCCTCAAGCCAATGTCTCCACACCTTCAGAGCCCTGACGACATCCAACAGCTCCCGGTCCCCCATATCATAGTTATGCTCCGCCGGGCTGAGCTTCTTCGAAAAGAAGGCACAGGGGCGGAGTTTAGGTGGCGTACCCGAGCGCTGAGACAGCACAGCTCCTATCCCAGCCTCGGACGCGTCCACCTCCACTATGAACGCCAAAGAAGGATCCGGATGAGCCAGCACGGGAGCAGAGGTAAACAGAGCCTTCAAGTGACCAAAAGCCCTGTCCGCCTCAGCTGACCACTGCAGTTGCACCAGTCCCTCCTTCAGCAGTGAGGTAATGGGAGCCGCTACCTCACCAAAGCCCCGGATAAACCTCTGGTAGTAGTTGGCAAACCCTAAGAACCGCTGCACTTCCTTTACCGTGGTGGGAGTCGGCCAATTACGCACGGCTGAAATGCGGTCACTCTCCATCTCCACCCCTGATGTGGAAATGCGGTACCCAAGGAAGGAGACGGACTATTGGAAGAACAGACATTTCTCAGCCTTGACGTACAGGTCATGCTCCAACAGTCGACCAAGCACCTTGCGCACTAGGGATACATGCTCGGCGTGTGTAGCGGAGAAAATCAGAATGTTGTCGATATACACCACTACACCCTGCCTGAGCAAGTCCCTGAAAATCTTGTCTACAAATGCCTGGAAAACGGATGGAGCATTCATTAACCTGTATGGCATGACGAGATACTCATAGTGCCCTGAGGTGGTACTAAATGCAGTCTTCCCCTCATCCCCTTCCGGATACGCATCAGATTGTATGCGCTCCTGAGATCAAATTTTGTGAATTAACGCGCCCAGTGCATTGACTCAATCGCACTGGCTATGAGAGGCAGCGGGTAGCTGTACCTCACAGTGATTTGATTGATACCTCGATAGTCAATACATGGGCGTAGACCTCCATCCTTTTTCTTCACAAAAAGGAAACTCGAGGAGGCAGGTGAAGTGGAGGGCCGAATGTATCCCTGCCCCAGAGATTCTGAGACATATGTTTCCATAGCCTCCGTCTCCTCCTGTGACAGAGGATACACGTGACTCCTGGGAAGTGCTGCGTCTACCAGGAGATCTATCGCACAATCCCCCCGTCGATGGGGTGGTAATTGAGTCGCCTTCTTTTTTACAGAAGGCGAGAGCCAAATTGGCATATTCAGAGGGGATATGCACGGTGGAGACCTGGCCTGGACTTTCCACTGTAGTCGCACCAATGGAAACACCTACACACCTCCCTGAGCACTCTCGTGACCATCCCTTGAGAGCCCTCTGTTGCCACAAAATAATGGGGTTGTGATAGGCCAAACAGGGTAGGCCCAACACCACGGGAAACACAGGAGAATCAATGAGGTATAAACTGATTCTCTCATCATGACCCTCCTGCGTAACCATGCTTAGTGGAGGGGTAGCCTCCCTAATCAGCTCTGACCCTAATGGTCGACTATCTAAGGAGTGCACAGGGAAGGCCATATCAACAGGAACAATAGGGATCCCTAAACTATAAGCAAATGAACGATCAATAAAGTTCCCAGCTGCGCCTGAATCGACTAGCACCTTATGCTGGAAATGCGGGGACAAATCTGGAAATTCTATCAACACAAACATTTGAGCAACAGGGGGCTCTGGGTGAGTCTGGTGCCTACTCACCTGGGGTGACATGACAATTCCCTGCCTGCTGCCTCTACTCCCTGAGGAACCCCCCCAGCACCGACCACCAGTGTGCCCTCTGCGGCCACAGATGGTGCAGGGAATGGCCCCTCCTCCGGTCTCCCTAAGCGCAGCTTCTCCCAGCTCCATAGGTGCCGGATCAGAGGTGCTGGGAGATGGGAATGACAGGGCCTGATTCGGACGTCCTCAGGTGGCCAGCAGGTTATCCAGCCTGATGGACAGGTCCACTAGCTGGTTGAATGTAAGAGTGGTGTCCCTGCATGCCAGCTCCCGGACGTCCTCATGCAGACTGCACCAGTATTGGTCAATCAGGGCCCTGTCACTCCATCCCGCGCCGGCGGCCAGGGTTCGGAACTCCAGTGCAAAGTCCTGTGCGCTCCTCGTCCCCTGTCTGAGATGAAACAGGCGTTCACCCGCCGCTCTACCCTCAGGTGGATGGTCGAACACTTCGTAGTGGTCCAACGCCGCTCCGTCCTCTCCCCATATGGCGTTGGCCCACTCCAGGGCTTTCCCGGATAAACAGGAGATGAGGGTGGACACACTCTCGCGTCCCGAGGGAGCCGGCTGAATGGTCGCCAGGTAGAGCTCCAGCTGGAGTAGGCACCCGGCAGCCGTCCCAAAACCTCCTATCTCCCATCGCTCCATATTTTGCAGCACGCGATCCATGGCTGTGCCGAGACTCTGCAACATAGTCGCGTGCTGCTGAAGGCGTTCCTCGATCGGTAGAGGGCTGAGTGCTCCTGCTGACTCCATTTGTGGTGTGTGATTCTGTAATAATGTCTGTGATGTCGGTAGGCAGAGTCAGGCGCAGGACAACAAAATGAGTGTTCATAAAGTTTACTCACAAATATTTACAAACGAGTGATAAAAATAAAACACTCGAAACACAGAATACAAATACAACAAAACAATCACACACACAAAAATATGGGGGGAAACGGAGGGTTAAATAAGGAACATGTAATCATGGGAATGTAAACCAGGTGTGTGAAAAAGGAAGACAAAACCAACAGAAAATTAATAATGGATCTGTGGCGGCTAGAAGACCGGTGATGTCAACCGCCGAAAACCGCCTGAACAAGGAGAGGGACCGACTTCGGCTGAAGTCATGACACTGCTACCATATGACTGTCTGGCCTTCCACAGCTAGTTTACTAGACCATCCAGTCTATGCACCTTTCACTGAGACCCTTCTGAAATCAACCTCTGGAGCGCTAAGGTGAGTGTAAACGGCTCTCATCACCGGGTGTCCAAAGAAAGCACTGTCCTCAGTGTGAAGGAATAGACACCATTCTCTTGCTGAAATATGGAGTACAGGGGACCAGGGTGCTTAAGTTAATACCAGCGATGGGGACAGACCAACGGCCAACTAGCAGGAGAACTCTGGACCAGACAGCCGCCAAGGCCCTGATCAACAGGATTTACCGCGTGTCCAGAAAACACTGCTAAGAACACCAAGGCCCACCTCGCCATCTGCTCTCGCCAATGGATTCGCCATCTTAACTCAGCCCACCTCCACTCTTCTCATGTTGGAGGGGCTTCTATAACAACGGGAAGATTTTGACAGTATTCTGTGTCCTCATTTAAGCCAGAACATCGCTCAAGCACATTGGCACATTGTTTGTCATGGCGTCCGAAAGAGAAACCAAATATAAACCATCTCAGAGAACGGGATAAACACTGTCAATGTAAAACAAAAAATCTTACCTGCTCTTTAGCACTTCCCTCTCTATTTGGTTCCCAATGGTCCCACGTTACCAAGTTACCTGCTCGCTGCAGTCAGATCCGGGTCAGCTTACAGCAGGTGTGATAGTGATATATAGAGGTCATTACGCAAAGTGTGGTGAAGCTGTTTATATAATTCAATTCGAAAATATGTTAAGAAGAAGAAAACAAGAACAATGGTAGTCAAGGAGAACTCCTCAGTGAGTAAGCATTAGAAAACACATGATGACTGATGAGAGTGGTTAACTCAGGAGAGCAGGCAGACTAGTACTACACAAATTAAGCAATGTAATGCATATTACAGTGTTATTATTGATGATAACACCTTTAATCAAACAGTGGAGCCCATATGTCGGATGAAAGATTGTTTGGGCATGGGGAGGGGGTGAGACACACAGTGTTCTCCCTAGCCCCATCTCGTAGCCCTCCCCCCTATAGCTCTGGGAATCTTCAGCTGAAATCCACAATCTGTTTTCTCCATCCTCTAAAGCAGCGTTTTCCAAACTCGGTCCTGGGCACCTGGGTACACATTTAGGTTTTTGCCCTAGCACTACACAGCTGCTTCAAATAACCAACTAATCATCAAGCTTTGATAATTTTTCCTGATTCCAGTCCCCGTCCTGGGTCCAGGCTTCCCAAGGTGTCCACACCCAATACAACAGAGGTCAGTATCTATTGCTTCTGCCGCTCGGTGCAGGAGATACGGCAAGCATTTTCATGTGTTTTTTTCATGTGTTTTGTTTGTGTCACGCCATCAGTATG